>OY987312.1:151395-808233 GCA_963920655.1 Geranium rotundifolium
AGAGTCTTGTAGATTTGAATTGTCTTATTTTTATTTTTGTACAATAATTCATACTCTTTAATGCTTTCAAATCAAAGTTAAACTAAAAATAATTAAAACATAAACAAAATTATTCAACTTTAAAATTACATAAATTCATCAAGAAAATATCAATAATAAAATAGAAGTTCAAAACTAAATAGGGAGACAACATATATTCTTCAACATATTAATCCATAGCAACCTCATTGACATCATAACCCTATTCATTCTCTCAACATGGACATTATTTTGTTCCTCATTTTCATCATCTTCATTTGCATTATCGTTCATTGGCCTACCACTCCACATAGCATTAGCAATGCTAGATCTCCAGGCATTAGCTCCATCTCTTTGTGTAACACCCCAAAATCCGGTTTCCCGAATTAAAGTCGTTACCCGAAGAATTTAAAAACCTTTGAAATAACACGATGCGATATAGTTATGAAATAACTCGAGCGTCCTCAAATTACAACATAACTATTCTCGCACGAAGCCATCACATTTTGATTTAGGCGTCCCTAGTTCAAAATGGGATTGCACGAGTCAAATAAAGAAACCTGTTTACAACAAATACATCGATACCATTTCTCTTTTAAAATCTGTATTAAACCAACAAGTAACGCGTACAAAAGTGAGGCACGACATGGCCAGTCAATCAAATATTTACATCAAAAATATTTTATACAAGTTGCGGTACAGAAATATACATGGCAAATGACTCAGACCAGAGTCTACAAAAGCCAACAACAACAAAAAAACACAGTGCGTCGACACGACACATCCCCAAAAGCTCCCACCAAATGTGTGCTCAGAATCACCAACCTGCACAACTACAAGTAGGGGTGAACACGCTACCCAGAGACTAAAACAAACAGCAAGGATGAGGAAAAACATACATGTAAGCACAAAGAAATCAGTAAAGTACGAATCACAACACTTCCACTACTCATCCACCAACCACGTCACACTTCCCGAGGTAACCGATTACGACCGGCGAGGGGTACCACCCTTGGTCGGTTCAACCTCCGAACGGGAATCGATTATGGCCAGGAGGGGTACCGCTCCTGCCTCGATTGCCCATCCAAACACAACCACACAATTGAGGTAACCGATCACGGCAAGGGGTACCGCCCTTGACTCGGTTCAACCCCCGAATGGAAATCGATCACGGCCAGGAGGGGTACCGCCCCTGACTCGATTATCCATCCAACCACACCGCCATACAATTGAGGTAACCGATCACGGCCAAGGGGTACCACCCTTGACTCGGTTCAACCCCCGAATGGAAATCGATCACAGCCAGGAGGGGTACCGCTCCTGACTCGATTATCCATCCAACCACACAGCCTCCCATCACCTTTCCACCCTTCCACATCACAACACCCTTACCAACCACACCCAACACCCTTCGATACATTCACAGAACACAAACCAAGTGCAAGAAACTAGTTCACAGAGAGGCATTTACATCCACCCAAACAAGACAAGTGCGAGACGGAATAAGTCATCGTCTGAAAAGCAATAATATAACCATGCACAACTAGGTGCTCACAAGCAGTTCAAGTTTGATACTCAACTAATTCACAGAGAGGCATTTATATCAACACATCAACATGCTATTTAATTCACAACATCGAGCAAAAGGTGTTCAGACATTTCATTTTATCTCAACTAAATACTCAAATAAATTCAATCAATGCATCAAGAGATTGAGTCTAGGTAAGCTATGTCCCCCTACCTTAGGAAAGCTCTACGTACGCTCCTAGCCTCCCGCTCGAGCTATTCACGCCTTGCCTTTCCCGCGAGCGTCAATATCAACTAATAATTATATTCAATAATTAAAAACTCAAACAGACTCCGAAACGAATGCAATAAATTTACAAGTGTACTCCAACAAGTGCCTAACACTTGGACACACTTCAAATTAATCAAAGTAGCCAAAATGGGTCCGGAATGACCCATTTTCCCCGAAACACCCAATCTGCCCGGAAACGAGTTTTTGACCCTCGGGACTCCGAAAATTACGAAACTTGTGTCTAAATTCCTAATTATATTCGAGAGGACCAACGCAATTGACGGAATCAAATTCCGACACCCGAGCGATATAATCGCGCAAATTAAAGTTTCGACACACATTTTCCGATTTTCGTAATTTAAATCCAAAAATCACCAAGGGTGTCAACTATTGATTCGAGGGTTACCCGAGACCTCCCGAAACTCACAAACCCGAAATCCGGGCTCGTGGGACCACCCGGGCCATTTACGGCCCGAGAGGCCCAAACGGCCCGCGGCCGTCAAAGGCTGCCACGGCCAGCCAAGGCAGGGGCTGGCCACTGCCGGACCACCTCCGGCGCGCCACCACACTGGCCGGAGCTCCGGTGACCGGCCGGAGCTCTGGCGAACCCTCCGGCTGCCGGAAAATCCCAAAAACGTCCCAAAATGCTCCAAACACCCCTACAACTCCATTCCATCATCATTTCACTCATTTCTCATCAACCCACAACTCAAACTCATCACGATGGGAAAAAAATGAGTTGCTCACCGTAGCCAATGATGTGAGGAACCCGAATACGCAAGAAAATGGTCGATCACGCGGCCGGATCGTCGGGAAATCGCCCAAGTTCTTCTCCTCTTCTTCCTTCTTTCTTCTTTCTCTTTCTCTTTCCCTTTCCTTCTCTTTGGTTCTGCCGTGAATGGCCTCCCCTTCCCTCTTTTATCACATAAATCCCATTATTTAAACACTAAACTAATAAAATAAACCTATTTTTCATTTTCTTTTAAATCTAAATTAAAACAATTAATTTTTTAATCACTCAAAAGTCTCCCCCCCCCTCTAGAAACATGGCAAGTGTAAAGTAGAAGGGTCCCACAAGCCACTTTTGTCATTTCGGACCCGAAATCGTCCGAAACGGACACGTTTTTCGAAACCGTCGGAACCGTGATGTTTCGCTAAATTTTAGCTTCCATATGAACCTAATATCCATGATATTACACTTTCAACTTAAAATGGCTCAAAAAGTAGTCCTCGGTGACTCTCGGGTCAACATTTGGTCAAATCGCGAATTATTAAATTTTTATCCATTTTTCACAAAATTGACCCAAAATGACCGGGAGCGGTCCTTACACTTTGTTATTGTTGACTTTGAGAAATTAATTCAATATTTTCATCTTCCATTTTTAAAGATGGTGAAAATCTATCATCTTCAGGCTCAACAGGAAACTCATCAGATCGACATTCTTTCCTAAGAAAGTTATGTAGTCCAGCGCATGCTAACACCAACTCTGCTTGTATTTTAAATGAAAAAGGAGGTGTCACTATGAAAATTGTGAATCATGATTTGAAGATACCAAATATCTTTTCAATGACATTTCTTAATTTTGCATGACGAAGATTGAATAACTCACTTGCATTTCTAGGGTGACATCCTTGACCTCCAAAATCTTTTAAATGATATCGAACACCATGTAAAGGTGCTAAAAATTGATGTAGATTAGCAAATCCACAATCCACAAGAAAATATTTTCCTATAAATTAGAAAAGAGTAAAGATTAGCATGTTACATGTAATGAAATAAAAAATAAATTGTGATGAACACAATAAAAAATAAATATTTTAGGCATGCATGTTACCTTGAGGCACTTGAAATCCATTTCTTCTTGTTAAGGCATCATTTAGCAATTTTGAATCATGTGTTGATCCTTCCCACTCACTAAGCACATAAATGAACTCCAAATCAAAATTACAAGCTGCCAAGACATTTTGAGATTGAATGTCATGACGATTACGGTAACTGCTTACTTCTCGTCCTATTACCGTGGCTGGAATACGAGTTCCATCAATGGCACCAATGCAGTTCTAAAAAGGAAAATCAACAAATATGATATAATACAAACAAAAACATAACTATCTATTATATTTTAATTTTTAAGAACAAAAAAACATACCTTAAAGTACGGATAAAATCGTGTACTTTCTTTAATCTTAGAGGGCACACCTCTAGGCTTGACCATCATGTTAGGTGCTATAACATTTAAGGCCTTCAAAGTTTTGTTGAAATTTTGACTAGTAGCAAAATGTGAACGACCAAACCTTTGTCGAACATTACAATACCGATCATCGTGACCCACAATAATTAAGAATGTTGCTAGCATTTCTTCAATACAGATGAATCTTGTGTCTTCCAGAGAAGTTTGCTCTCTAATGACAATACACAACTTTAGGAATACATGTGGAGACATTCTGTGCAATTGTCGGAAATCTTCGGGATCTTCTTTTAACAAATGTTGTATATAACGAAACCCACTTCTAGTAACCGGTCGTCGATTGAGACTACGTTCAATTTGTTGAGGCATCATTATCATAGTCTCTCTTAGCACTTTGATTACTGCTTCAATTGCCATAAGCAAATACTTAACTATTTCATAAAATTCTTCTTCCATATCTTCTTCTTCCATTTCGTCACCATCTATTTCTTCTTCAATTTCTTGTATCCTTATTTCTTCTTCTTCTTGATTGATATCCATTAGTCCTGCATTATGATAAAAAAAGATGTTGCTAAATAATATAATAAACGAGTAAATATAATTCCTAACATATAAAATATTTTAAATTAACTCAATAATATAATAAACGGTACAATATAGATTGAAGTAGCACAAACCCACTCAATAATAATTTCAAGTTTAGCAACAAAATGGTTCAAACTGAAACAAACAAACATAATTTAAGGATCAAGTGGACTTCAATCTCCTCACAAAATATGAAAGTACTCATACAATATCCATAACATAACATAAATAACTAGTTTCCTTACATCCTACGAATTATCCAATTTGCTCTTTCTTTAGGATCCATCTTCAAGAAACCATCATTCTTTGTTTTTGTATTAAGCAAGTCAAAGGCCTTACATCTTACATCTTCATCCAAATCCGGAATCTCCTTGATAGCATCCCAAGTTGTAAATGATCTCTCTCTTTCTCTTTTCTCCAATAGACTATACACACCCTCAAAAGTGGTCGTAAGCTTGTTAAGTTGTTCCATCATACCACTTTGATAGGTGCTTCCATTTGTACTAGAAGTTCCTTCATACTCGCCTCTACTCCTTTTGTTTCGGCTTTTTACTTGCTTTGGAGCCTCCATACATTCCGTAGACCCTAGAGGGGTGGTGGATTGTGTAACATTTGGAGTAGGTATGATAAACACATCACCATCAACATCACTGTCAATATCTCCAATACAAATATCTCTTCCTTCTTCATCACCTAATGTTCTTGCATCTAACCATTTCCTAGTCCAATATAATTCTTTCCAACGACATCACTATTCCCAATAGCTATTTCCAATGCCTCATAATCAGAAAATGTCCCACGATGTAAGCTAACATCGTTTGGGTGAGCTTAAAAAAATAAAAAGAGTATATAAGAGTTGAAAACTATTGTTGTGATAAATTCTAAAAATATGTTTAATTTAATATAATACAATAAAAATATAAATTTAATAGGTTCACCTTTAGATAATCCTCCCATACTTCATCAGAAGCAGTGAACTTTTTTGTAGTTGAGTCGAACCCAAAACCTGAACTAAACCTCAATAAAGTGGAATAAGATGATAATTTATTTTTAAACCACTTCAATCGACTTAGGTAATGGACATGAGTCTTATTGCATCCAAGTCTTGTGTTAAGAACATGAAATATCATTTCTTTAATTGTTTGCTTAGAGAAGACACCACTATTGTCACGCCATACTCGATTCGCATCATCAACCATAAACTCTAATAATATATCACTCTCTTCGGATGTCCAATGTGTATATGGTGCCTTTCTTTTGAAATTTAGCTGTACATCTTCCATCTAAATTATACACTCTATTAATATATATATATATATATATATATATATATATATAATACTTTTAATAAATATACATACAACCAAATAAACAAACAGTTAAACTAATAAATTATTAACTGTTAAAAGAAATATGAATAGATAATAGGGCATGGAATAAATTAATTGAATTTGTGGACGTTCCTATGCCTTATGGAATAAATAAACAAACAAATAGATATAAATTATAAATGGAAATAATTCACTTGATAGTAGGGGTATTTTCATAATTCCAATACATTCACAAACATAACCCTAGCTACCTTTACCACTCTGCCAATATAAATAAACATAACAATATTTGCACAACCAAAACAGTGCCTCTTCTCTCAGCATATCCACAATCTGTTAAAAATTTCATCACCATCTATTTCTTGATTTTATTACAATCATCTATGATTCTAACAGCCCCAATCAAAAATCGATTCAAGGTCTCTGAAGAACACCTCCGGCACGAAGAGGGCGCAGAGGATGTGAGCCCACCGGCCGTCGAAAACACGAGATCGGCGCCGAAGAGGGCTTCACGGCGCAGCCGACGACGGGGTAGAGACAACACGAGATCGGGTCGACGTCTCGAACTCGACCTCTTTCTCTCTAGCAGACGCTTGGAACCCATCGATTTGGAGTGGAGGGTTCGGTACGATTCTCGGAGAGCTTCGAGATCGGGCTGAAACGCCCTGACCCTTTTCTTGGCGGGGAGGCAGTAGGTGGTGGCGCCAAGGCCCCGACGGTGAAGCCCTCCACTCTCGGCTTGCTAGAGCCGTGGGCACTGCTCCATCTGAGGTCAACGAGACCTTCTCTGGGCGCTGTCGGTCTCCGCCGGAGGAGGATTGTGCTCTTGCCCTAAACCCATTTTGATTCGTGTATAATCATGCATATTTCATAAACTGTATAATATTTTTTATCTATATGGTTTTATCTATATATTTTATATATATTGTTTTTATCTATATAGTTCATAGAGTTTGGGTAAAAGTTGCGGAGAGATTCTCTATGTAGTTGCTCAGTGTCTTTGGGGTTGCTGGAAACCCCAACTACCATAAAAAATAAGCTGAAACCCACATGAAAAAATACCAAAGAAATGCAAAAATAAACCCACAAAATATAGAAACCAGAAATCAATTCACACAAAAAATAAACAAAACCAGAACAAACAAAATAGAATTACCGAACAAAGGTTGTGGCTGTTCTGGGAAGTGCAAGACTCCTCAAGCTGTCCAATTTGTCTTTTCATCTACTTTTGCAAATTTGATGGGTGGAGATGATATTTCAAAAAGATATTAATATTTATACCAAGGCTCTTAAAATCATCTAAAGTCATCCATCTCTCTAAATCCTTGACTTTTAGAATACCACCGGATTTAAAAAGTAATTTTAAAGCCTAGATTGAATACCACCAGACTTTAAAAGTATTTTTAAAGTCTTGATTGAATACCACAAGACTTTAAAAGTCTTTTAAAATCCATTAAAATCCTAATTGAATACAAAGATGTGCATATCAGATTAAGGGGGCACAATCAGGAAGAGTCATCGATCGTAGCACCCCTTTACACATTTTTTACCATCACATTCAATGTTCAAGAGAAATATCTCTACATGGGCTTCTTAGCAATCGAGTTACCTTATTATCTCTTACCAATGATGTATATTTCTTAAGCGCAAGTCATAATCTTTCTCCAACAATCGTCCAAAACTCAAAATGTTAATGGCGACCACGACGGAGTCTCGTTCCGTTGGTTTATTGATGTAATCGCTTTTGGAAAAGATCTCCCAACTCTTCTCTTGATCGTAATTTGGTCATTTTTTAATTTTGGGCAGAAAATTGTTTTTTTTTCTTCTAAATATGGATTTGTAACGACGCACTTTAGGTATGTGCGCCGTTAGAAAGGTCAAATTGTTGACTTTTGTTGACCTTTGTTTTAAATTGGGTTATTGTTTTGGATCGAAGTTCATACATTACAGGAATTGTCTGAAATTTTGGAAACTATTAACAAAGCATTTTGCTCAAAACGGTACAGTTAGATTCACGATCGGACATACGAGAATAAAATAATAATTTTTTTTCATTTATAACGGCGCACACGACAATGTGCGCCGTTACTAATTTATTTGTAACGGCGCACATTTGCCAAAGTGCGCCATTACAAATAGTCAACTTGATAGTCAACATAGTTGACTTTCCCTTGACCTGTTTCGATCGAGGTTGATACCTTATCAGAATCGTTTGAAATTTTCGCACATGAAGTAACAAAGCATTGCGCTCCTATCCGTACGGTTGGATTCAAACATGTTTTCCAACATTATTGACTTTCGTTGAAACGTGAGTATAGTTTATAAGAAAGTAAACTTGAACATAAACATTAAACACGTTGATAATCAAATGTTCGGTGAAGTAATAACGATTTTTTAAATCCAAACCGTTCAATCTGTTGTAAACAACATTTATGTGATATAATACAAATTTAAGGAAAATCAAACAAGAGGAACACGACTTATTATTTACGATCAGACCGACTTTCGTTTTTTAATTTTAATATATTTAAATTTTGTGTTTGTAACGGTGCACGTTGTTGACAGGGAAATGAAATCTTGGCGAAAATTCGAATTTTGTGGGTAAGTTTCGCGGAAAATTAAACTTTCGGCGCGTATTTTCTTGTAATGGCGCATGTTATTGTGCGTCGTTACAATCTATTTTGTAACGAAGCACATAGGAAAGTGCGCCGTCACAAAGTGAGTTGACCGTTGCCAAAATACGACCGTTAAAACCATAACGGTCGGAAATTTGACTATTAGGTTATCGTAACGGCGCACCTAGCAAACGTGCGCCGTCACTAATTGGATTATAAATATACACGCTTCTCTTCTTCTTCAACGCCTTCCCGACTCTCTGCCCTCTTCTTCTCTTCTCTGTCGTCGCCTTGCCGTCACCACCTCTTCTCCTCTCTCCCGATTTGCTAAGGTAAGTTTTATGTTAATTAATTAGTTTAAATATTTTAAAGTCATTTGCATGTTAGGATTGTTAGTTTTGTTAATTTGCATGTTAGGATTGTTAGTTTTGTGAATTCGCTTGTTAGTATTGTTAGTTTTGTGAATTTGCATGTTAGGATTGTTAGTTTTGTGAATTTGACATGTTAGGATTGTTAGTTTTGTGGATTTAACATGTTAGGATTGTTAGTTTGTGAATTTCGTTTGGAATCTGATGATTTGTATGGAATTTGCATGGAATTTTCTGAAAATACCCCTCGGAATTTGTAGAAAATTGGAATTTTCAGAAAATACCCATAAGGGGTATTTTTGTCTATCTCATGTACTAACAAACACTACTTTCGAATTATGCCAGATATAGATAATGGACCCGAACCCGAAAATTAGGGCTCCAAAGGCCAGGGCACCTGGGCGGTCTCTTATGGACGAGAAGTTTTTCAGTCTTACACAAACGCCGACTACTCCAGACGATGATATGTACACTCCATCACCGCCGCCGCAACCGATTCAGTTGTCTCAGTCAGGCCTTCTCGTCAGTTTAGGATGGACTTACCAAGTGCCGGGGGAGAGGCAGAGTTTCATGGAGATGATCGGAGAAGGCTCGGGAGCCTTACCTGCTGGAGGTTGCAGTTCAAAGGAACCCGAGTTCCCGTTGAACGAGTGGGGCTTTCTACCTCTCAATGCTCCAGAGTATCCAGCGAACGAGCTCTATTTTGACTATAAAGTCGAAGATGGCGCACTGGAGAGCGGAAGCTGGAAGCACAGGGATAACAAGGTGCAAAAGTTGACATCTGCATCAAAAATGAGCGGAAAGCGGTCGAGAAAAACGGCCATTAGCTTGTTCCGCTGACATGGGTAGACGGACAACCATACGCCCAATTCCATTGAGACTGCGACCCGTTTGATGTACGAAGGTTAGTCTTTGTTGTTGGAAAGTTTGCACGAGAATGCAACGCTTCCTGCCAGACCTGGGTCGATCTTTCAACGACCGAGTATCATAAATTTTGGAAGAGCTTTCGGGTAATTTAGAAACTTAATCTGAATCTATTAAGTTTCAAATTACATTTTTTAAAAATGGACTAAATATTTTATAATTGCAGCGCTTGTATCAAGTGGATGATACTTCCGTCGAGTTGAAGACGTGGATTCGAGAAGTAGCCGCAGATGCTTACAAGGAGCGAAAATCCAACATGAAGCGTATGTACAAATTATACGAAGACCCGAACAAGCTAAAGAGCATTGGAATTCCCAAAATATTAAAAGGGAAGAAGTCCCAATTGCGGTGGATCGTTCAACAGTTTGACACCAACGAGGTATTTTCAAAAGCGCAAACAACATAATTAAATTTCTGTAAAAGATTCGGGGCATAATTTAATTTCAATTTGTTTTCAGGAAAAAGTTGGATCTCAAATGAAAAATAATCGATCCAACGATAACAAATTAAACCACCATACAGGCCCAGTACCGTTCCGAAAAGTTTGGGAGAGGATTGAGTTAGACGACATCGTACATATCTCCAAGAAATTGGAGGGCTGACTCAAGACTCACCCAAAGCCGTCTGTCCCGTATGCTGGTACTGATCAAGTGCAGGAGGAGCAAGAGGAGGACGAGGATCTCAAACATGTAAGTTAAATTTTATTCATTAATTAAAGTTATTTAAAAAAAATTATATTTAAATTTATGTCATTAATTAATTTTTAATTTGATTTACATAATTTCATTAACCAAGTACTTGAAGAGTGGAATGTGAACCCGACAAACATCAACGAAAATGGTCATCTGAAAAAGATGATTGACGCTGAGGAGGACGAGTTCATGAGACAAGCTGCCCAACACGTAAGAGATGTCAATGCCGCTAAAGGAACAATCATCACACCATCCCGAGGACGACACATCCGGGGTTGCGAGGGTCATTACCAGGCACCGACGAAGCAGAGAAGATGTTCGGACTCCTCCAGCTCCCGTGCTGCTGTGCGGATGACAGAGCTTGAGACTCAGGTCTATACTCAGGCAGATGTTATATCCACTCAAGCCGAGAAGATTACAGACCTCTAGATTGCGCTCAACACTCAAGGCTCACAAAGCATGAATATGATGCAGTACTTCTATGAGCAACTACGGTTGGTTAAACCGAATATGCCTCCATTTGACCCGAATATGTTTAGAGGTCCAGGCTCGTCATCAGAGTTTCCCGATGTAATAATAATATTTTATTCAAACACTTTATTTTAATTATGAATTTTATTAAATTATAATTTTAGAAATTTAAATATTAATTTAAATAAATAATGAAAAAACTGAAAATTCAATAAATAATATTTAATTTTTAGTTTTTTTCATTATTTTAAAATACAACCATTGTTAACGGCGCACATAATACGTGCGCCATTACAAGTCTAATGGCGCACATACAGTATGCGCCGTTACGCTTTTAACGGTGCACAATCATTGTGCACCGTTAGACTTGTAACGACACACTTATTATGTGCAACATTAGAGTTGTAACGACTCACGTGTTATGTGCTTCGCCGTCACCGTGCCCCACACTGACGGCCACGTTAACTTGTAACGGCGCACAGAGTTTGTAACAGTGCACCGTCAGACTTGTAACGGAGCACGTTTAATTTTGTGATGGCGCACGTGTGCGCCGTTACAAAATGTAACAGCGTGTTTGTAATAGCGCACAAAATGCGCCGTTACAAAGAAAACGCCCGTTTGTGCGCCGTTACCGTTTGTAAAGGCGCACAAAATGCTTGTAACGGTGCAAAATGTGCGTCGTTACTATTGGAAAAAACTGTTAGTGGTTACCACTAAAGTTGTTAATATTGTCCGTCGAGAAGTGAACTATTTCCGCACGAGAACATGTATATCCTACCTCAAGTTATGTGAAAACATGATATACATGTCTGATTACTATAAATTTTTGTTTGTAAGTGAACTATATCCACACCATAACGAAGTTTGTCCACTAGAATATAATGGAAAACACCAGAACATGTATGTCCATAGCAGAACATGTATGTCCTACCACAAATTATGTAAAAAACATAGTCATACATGTCCGATTATTATAACTGTCCGTTTGTGAGTGAACTATGTCCATATTAGAAAAAAGTTTGTCCATCTATTATTCAACAGAAATAAGGGAAAAAGTAAAAAAAGGTAAGTAATTAATGTATATTATTCTGCAAAAATGAAAAAGATAAGGAAAAAATAAAAAAAGAAGTAATAATGTATATTATTCTGTAGATAAAAAATAGAAGTAATTAATCAATAGATATTATATATGTCAACTATGTATAATGACAATTGTGCCCTCAATTGGATTTATTTGGGCCAAAAAATTCAATTATCTTATCAGCGAGATTGAACGGCTGGGACTTATTCTCAGGTTTTAAAGTTGGATTAAGGTTCTCACCTGATTTATACCATGTACAAACCTAAAGTGCACCAACAACAAGTCAATTAAGACAGCGTACCCAAATGGTGCGCATGTGGTAACTAAGAACGACGAACCCTCGGATGATGCGCAGACAAGAGTAGACGGCGTATGAGAAAAGAGCCCAGGCGGTTATGTTGACTGAAGGAACAGTTGGTTGACCAACCGTTACTCAATGGTCGTCTTTGGAGCAATTGGGGGTTACCGTTGAGTGCGGACGACGCACCTTTTATTAGTGCGCAGTCGTAAACCAAGGACAACGCAATTATTGAAGGTGCGCCGTCCTTCTGACCAAATTTTAGTGCCTATGAGTATGGCATAAATGGTGTTGAATTTGATTGTGTAAGTGTAAGTGTGGAGAAATTTTGAGAGAAAATTTCCAACCATGTGTGTTCAAATATACATGTGAGAGGTAGGCTAAAGAGGAAGAGAAAATCATCAACAACCGGAGAAATCGTAGATCAATATTGTCGTCTATAAGGTATGTACCTATGTCGTTCGTTTATTATATCGAAAAGTAATTTGTGTTTTTTTGCATACGATAGTGTAGAAGATATCGAAAAATAACGTGGGACCATTGCATATTTTAGTACAGTTGTTAATTTACATTTTTGAATATGTTAGTTTTGATTTTTAGTGTAGATTATGTTGTTCCCTGATCTGTTAGTTTATGTTGTTCTCGATACATTGTTCAATGTATATTTAATTATGTTCAATACATTGTGATTATTGAAAATGTAAATAATTAAGAAATGGATCGATCGTGGATGAAAATGGATAGGCCAACTAATGCTTTCAAGAGTAGTTTATCTAGTTTCATAACATTTGCGAGAGAAAATGTTATAGAGTACATCCCAGATCGATTCAAGTGCCCATGCGCAAAATGTGGTAATATTAGTGTCCAAGATATGCATACCCTTATTATGCAATTATTTAGAAAAGGGTTTATGAGGTATTATACGGTAGGGACCGCACATGGTGAAGTGGGGGAAATCGAGGGGAGTAGCAACCAAGGTCTTTGGCCAGAGCCTATTGTACACAGTCCAATAGTTGATCCTATACAACATTTCGTGTTTGATGTTGACCCAACTCGAGAAATTATAGTTGATGGACGGGAAGCAGTTGTCATGGTGCTAGTAGTAGCTGTTGAGGTTGCTAAAGCAACTACGACACAATACAAGCGGTTGGTGGTTGAGATGGAGACACCATTGTATGACGGTAGCAATGATTCAGCGTTGCAATCCCTGTTGGACCTTTTGTCAATCAAACAGAGAACGGGGATGACTTACACGACATTTGACGAGATAGTTGTGTACATTTCCCGTTCGTTGCCGCACCCCAATGCACATGTGCCAAACTACGTAAAGGCAAAGAAGAATTTGAAGTCAATAGAATTGCCGTTGGTGAAATATGATGCATGTATCCACGGTTGCATGTTGTACTGGAAAGACAAAATCAACTCGACTGAGTGTTCGGTTTGTGGAGAGATTTGGTATGAAAATGCTGGGACTGCACGAGTGGCGAAGAAGACTTTTTGGTATTTCCCATTGACATCGCGTTTGCAACGGTTATTTACCGCACCCGAGACGTTTGAGTTGATGCTGTGGCACGGGGAGCTGGAGAGGGTGGACGATGATACTCTCGAGCATCCAACAGACGATATAGACTGGATTTCGCTTGATGCAACATACCCGAGTTTTTTCGCGGCGATCCGTAACGTGCGACTTGCCATTGCAACTGATGGTTTTTGTTCATTTGTACCCAACACACCGCCTTATAGTCTTTGGCCCGTGGTCGTTATCCCGCTAAATTTTCCCCCATCAGTGGCCATGAAGAGGAATATAATTTGCTGACGACGTTGATATCTGGTCCGAAGTCACTCGGTAAATGTCTGAATAACTTTATGCGGCCACCATCAAAGAGTTGATGCAACTATGGGACGAAGGAGTTCCGACATGGGATGGGTCCAAGGAAGAAGCTTTCCAAATGCACGCCGTAGTGATGTGGACTATTAGCGATTATCCGGGACTAGGAATGTTTCGTGGAACATAGACGAAAGGCCACAAGGCTTGTCCTATATGCATGGACAAAATTGATGCAAAGCATAGTCGGGGGAGAACGTCGTACATGGTTGCCCGCAGGTATCTAAACCCCCGTAGTCCCATGCGTCGTGCGGAGAAAGCTTCCAATGGAACTGTTGAGACAGGAGCCGCGCCTCTGATATGCTCTGGTGAGGAAGTCCTTCAAGCAAAATTGCAGAATTAATATGATGTACAAAGTCTGCACCCAAATCTGAAACCCAGGGTCACTCGGGCTAAGTGTTGGGCACACTTAAGCATATTCTGGGAGTTGGATTATTGGAAGACTCACCAAGTTAGACATGCCCTCGATGTGATGCATATAGAGAAGAATGTTTGCGACAATGTTATGATCACCATTATGGGAGTTGGGGGAAGACTAAAGATGATGAGAAGATCCGTTTCAAGTTACATGATTTGAATGGAAAATGGGTTCTCCCTCAAGCGGGGTATGTCATGAAGTCTAGTGCTTGCGGAGAAGTACTTGAGCATCTAAGGAACATCTAATACCCAAGTGGATACGCGGGAACCCTAAAGCATAAGGTAAAGGAAGACAAAAAGTTTTATGGGCTGAAGAGGCACGACTATCACGTGTTGCTTCAGAACGTATTCCCGATTTTGATTTGAAAATACATCGACGAAGACATGGCTGACGTATTGGTTGACTTGAGCACAATTTTCAACAAGTTGTGTGCGAGGGAGTTAAAAAAACTCACCCTTAGGAAAATGCGAGAAGATATTATGATGATTATGTGCAAATTGGAGACTATTTCCCCCCGACATTCTTTACAATACAAGAACACCTACCTTTACATATTCCCGACCAGGTATTGCGACTGGACTAATTCACTTCACGTGGATGTTCCCAATTGAACGGTATGTCGTATTTCATTACTGGGCAATTATATTGATATGTGATTGAAAATGAATTTGACGTTTTGATTTTACCCTCCAGGCAGCTTGGTGAGTACAAGAGAAGCATGCGTAACATGCGGTATCCTGAAGGGTGCATAGCGCAACAATATTTGATGCACGAGTGAGTTACTTTCACTCGCATGTACCTAAATCGGGGGACATCTTCCATACCCGTCCAAGTGAAACCAGCCGTAGTTTATTACCTATCGGTTGTGTCCCGATCCTATGAAACTTGAATTATGAAAATCTAAGCCATTGGATGTCTACATTATGTTTATTTAACTAATTATACACAATTTCATAAAAATTGAACAACGAGAACATCCTCGTTTACTCGGTCAAGATCAGGTCAACAATAAAAGTCAACCAGTCAAGATTTTGAAAGTTTGCGTACTGAACATACGCCCGCGGACATAATTGAGAAGGCATGCGTACTTCATTTAAGTGCACAAGCATAATTGATAAGGCCTGCGCACTTAGCTTAAGTGCGCATTGAAGGGTTTCCATGGGTTCCATATCGATTAATTACATGCGGAAGCGTGAAAATAACCATGGATTCCCGAATAATTAAACAATAAGGATCATTATGTGAGTTGACTAGGCATATGAACATGAATAAAAAAATCTGAAACTTTACCTTTTTAATATCTCAAATCACGAACTAGAGAAATCTATACTCCCTTAGATTTATCCACACAAGCAAGACTCCTCAAATTCCTGAGGTTTTCTCTAACAAACTATGCTAGTTTTTTGAGAGAAGAAGAAGCAATTTTGTGATAGAGAGCAAGAGAGAGGGACGGTGAAAATAGGGGGGGGGGGGGGGGGGGTTAGGGATCGGCTAGAGAGAGGAATTGATTAGGGAATAAACCGAAAATAAGATATATAAAATATATTTTATTTTCCAAAATTAATTCCCTAAAATATCTCTCAATTCTCTTAATAGAATTATTAATTATAATTCATATTAAGAATGGGCTTTCACTTGTCTAAACTTTAATTAAACTCATTTAATTGGGTTCTAATTAAATGGTTTAGCTAGACCGAACCAATTCCCTTGAACATATTTCTGGTTTAAACTAATTCGCTCCGATTTAACTAAATCGAAAGGCAAATTATCCCGATTCTCATGCTTCTCAAATACTAACTTATACAATTCCCATTTGCTATACCTTGCTTAAAGTGTGCGACCCTCTAGGCTCACGACCCGTTGGAAGACTGGCAAAATTATCATTTTGCCCTTTCCATCGTAAGTGGTCTCTAGCAATACATTATGATCACCCAAAGTCCATGAATATCGATGATTCAATTTAACCTCTTATCGTCCATGTCACTATCCTTTTACCACCCCAATATCTAGATTGATCAAAAGGCATGGAAATGTCATCCTTATTTATCAATCACTGTTTCTTGATGTCTGAGATGACTAAAACCTGATACTAAGTATCTTCGGCATGGCCATGCAATTTCCTTCAGTCATACTCATCAAGTGGCCTAAACATATATAATTCCCATACCAGAGTATGAGGGATAAATCCCTTAGCCGTCTTTCGTGTTCACTAATGCAACTCGGAACTAAGCCTATCAAAGCCATTATGGCTACCCTTTTACAGGCAACGTTAGACTAGGTCAAACTTAGAAATTTATCACATAGTGATCACAAAGACTCCCTGGTCTAAGGATACAATGACAAGCTACGATATGTGAGTATGGTCATGACAACATCTACGCCGCATACTCACCATAGGGTCGTTCAATATCATTCCCCTGATGATATCTATGATCTAACTCCGGCACTACCTTGCCTGTTAGAGTTATGCCCCAGTCCAATATTAAAGTGATCTACAGATGTAATGTTTTATCATCTTTTCGAATAAGTAAATCGGCATATATTACTAATATGTTGTAGTAATATATCGAATGTAATTTGATCTATATCATTATATGTATAATCAATAGTAGAAGAACTGTAGATAGAAAGAATTACATTTGATGTGTCCCTGATCAGCTAAGCTTCTTTAAGAAGTGATCAGTATGAGACTAACTCCTTCTGATCACGCTCTACTGATCATGGCAAAGTAAGTGCCGGAGTTATATCATAGATATAATCAGGGCGATATTATTGGACGACCCAATGGTGAGTATGCAGCATAGATACTGTCATGAGATACTCACAGATCGTAGCTTGTCATCATATCCTAAGACCAAGGAGTCTTTGTGTGCACTGTGTAATGAATCCCTAAGTTTGACCTAGTCTAACGTTACATGTAAAAGGGTAGCCATAACGGCTCTGATTGGCTTGGTTATGAATTACATTAGTGAGCTCGAAAGACGTCTGAGGGATTTATCACTCATACTCCGGTATTAGAATAGCATGGCCATCAAGTGATACCTTTGTATAAGTTTTCAGTTATCTCAGATTTCAAGAAACAACGATTGATAAATTAGGATGACGGTTCTATGCCTATTGATCAAATCTGGATATCGGTTTGATAAAAGGATAGTGACATGTACGATAACAGGTTAAGTAGAATCGTCGATAATCACGGACGTTGGGTAATCATAATGTCTTGCTAGAGGCCACTTATGATGGAAAGGGTAAAATAGTAATTTTACCAGACTGCCAATGGGTCGTGAGCCTAGAGGGTCACGCACTTTAAGTACAGTATGTAGCAAAACAAGCTTGGATGGTAATTGGGAGAATCTTTTTTTCAATTTAGTCAAATTGAAAATGATTCGGTTGATTTCTGGCCTAGGTTTATTAACCAGACGGTTGAAAAAATCAAATTAAAGAGATTGGACCGGTTTAGCTAAACCATTTAATTAGAACTCTATTTAAATGGGTTTAATTAGGTTTAGCTAAGTGGGCTTAAATCGCATTCTTGGTTTTAATTAAAAATAGGGCTTAAGTGTAAATAAGGGTTTTAATTATGTGATTTAATAAGGGTTTTAATTATTTCTAAAAACCCTAATATTTTTGGCCCCCTCTTCCTCTCTTCTTGCCACCCCTCCCTCTTCTACCATCCTTTGTGTTCTTGCTCGATTCTACACACAACGCTAGTAAGATTGTGTGTAAAAAATTTAGTCAAGGTGTTGTGCTTGTGTGGAAAACCTAGAGAACACATATACTTTGTGTTTTAGTCGATTTGCAAAGGTAATTTTCAGATCTGATAATATAATATGCATCCTGAATTTTTCATAATAAGATCTATTCAAATCGATTTCCATGGTTAATTTCAAGTCCGCTGCATGATATTAATTGTTTGGAACCCATGGAAATCCTTCATTGCCATAATCAGTAGAGCGTGATCACAAAGAGTTAGCCTCATACTGATCGCTTTTTAATAAAGCTTAACTGATCAAGGTCGCATTAAATGTAATTCTTTCTGATTTACAGTTCTACCATTAGTGATGACACACATAATGATATAGATCAAATTACATCTAATATATTACTACAATGATGATAAAACATTACAACTGTAGATCAGTTTTACATTGGACTGGGCACAACTCTAACAATCTCCCACTTGCCCCTACTTCCAAACTACTCCCATAGATCTTGCATGATCCTCATGTCTAGGCTGCGGTAGAGCCTTCATCAAGGGATCGACCATATTATCATCAGTCGAAACATAACTAATCTCCAAGTGACACTTCCTGAGTATATGTTTGGATCTGTTGTGGAATCTGGGCTTATTGAGCAATTGCTACGGCCCCCGTGTTGTCACACAACAAGCTTATCGGATCAGACGCTCGTGGCATTGCATCTTATCCGATCAAGAAGCTTCTAATCCATACAACCTCTTTAGTTGCTTACGTTGCAGCTATATACTCAGCCTCCGTTGTAGAGTTGGCAGTCGTGGCTTGCTTAAAGCTCTTCCAACTGAAAGCGCCACTATTCAACACAAAAACATATCCTGACTGAGTTTTGAAGTCATCAGGATCTGCCTGAAAACTAGCATCAACCTGTCCTCTGACAGCTAGTTCTCTTTCTACACCCCGATACACTAGTAATGCCTCTTTGGTCCTCCTTAAATATTTGAGGATGGCCTTTAACAACAATCCAGTGTTATTGGTCGGGGTTAGATTTGAGTTTGCTGGTACAGCTGAGTACATATCATGACATACATGATAGATCTTATAGCCGAAGCGTATGGGATCTTATTGATATGCTCAGCTCATCAGGTGTACTAGGACACTGTGTCTTGCTGAGCTTAATGCTATGATTTCTTAGATTCAAGCATTGAGAGTCGTCTCAACACTTTATCTATGTAGTGCTCTGACTTAGGCCAAAATCCTTTTGGACGATCTCTATAGATCCTGATGCCCAAAATAAATGCAACATCACCTAAGCCCTTCATTGAGAAGCACTTCCCTAACCAAACTTTGACCTCAAGCAAGGTTGGGATGTCATTCCTGATGATTAGTATGTCATCGACATAAAGCACTAGGAATACAATGTTACTCCTACTCGCTTTCTTATAAACGCAAGGTTCACTTTCATTCTTGATGAAGCCAAATTCTCTTATAGCTTCATCAAAGCGAAAGTTCCAACTCGGAGAAGCTTGCTTCAATTCATAAATGGATCTATGCAGCTTACATATCTTTTCGGGATTCTCTGGATCAACAAAACCCTCAGGCTGTGTCATATACACATCCTCTTTTAAGTTCCCGTTAAGGAATGCGGTTTTGACATCCATCTGCCATATCTCATAGTCGTTGTATGTTGCTATGGGTAGAATAATCGGGATAGATTTGACCATGGCTACTGGTGAGAAAGTTTCATCATAATCGATACCTTCGATCTGACGATAACCTTTCACAGCCAATCTACCCTTATGTTGGGTTTTGTGCCCTAGCACAATGTATTTTCAATCTGATCATGTAATAAAGATTATTAATTGAAATAAAATCGGCATTCATATTACTAAGTGTTGTAGTAATATCTTAAGTATGATTTGATTTGTATCATTGATGTGTCAACACAAAATAGTAGATCTACAAATCAAATAAAATCTTACTTAAGCAGTCCCCGATCAGAATAGCTTCATAAGAAGCGATCGGTATGAGGCTAACTCTAAATGATCACGCTCTACTGATCATGGCCAAAAGGAGGCCAGAGTTAGGTCATAGTATCACCAGTCACGGGTGATATAGGATGACTCGATCATGAGTATGTTACATAGACACAGTCATGAACATACTCATATGTCGGCACATGAAATCACATCCTCAGACAGAAGGACCATTGAGGTCACTATGTAATGAGTGACGAGTTTGACTCAGTCTAGTCTCCTATAAAAGGGTTACAATAACGACTGTGATTGGCTCGATCACGAGTTACAAGAGTTGACTCAATAGATCGCTGAAGGATTTATCCCTCATACGGACGTGTGAGCAGATATCAGTTTAGGCCACTTGATGAGTACAACTGAAATACAATAGCATGGCCATGCAGTCGATATGAAGTATCAGTTATAATTCAGTTAACTCAGAATCAAGAAACAGGACAATAGAAAGAGGATGACTTGTCTATGCCTCGTGGTTATGAAAGATATAAGGAGGATAAAAGAATAGATTCATGTACGACAAGGTTAAGTCAAAATCTCGATAATCACAAGCGTTGGGTAATCATGATGTCTTGGTAGAGGCCACTCATGATGGAAAAGGTAAAATGGTAATTTTACCAGTCCGCCGACGTGTCGTGAGCCTAGAGGGTCACAAACTAAAGGTTGAGTAAAACGGATGGAATCATATGGAGGAATCATGAGAGAGACAAAATCCGGTTTTGGATTAAACCGGATTAGACCGATTTCGGTTTAGGATTAAACCGGAAATCAAGAACGGTTTAGCAGGACTAATTAATTATAATCTAATTAAATAGATTTAATTAAATTATCTAAACTGGGTCTAGCCAGAATGGGCTAAGCCAGAATGGGCTTCTCTACACAATTAATTAAAAGCTTTGGGCTTTAAGCCCATTAAGGTCTTGAATTAATTAAAGTCCAAATAAGGGTTATTAAAAGCTAATTTTCAGATCTGAAAACTAAGTGATTTATTTCTCAAAACCCTAGCCGTTACCCTCTCTCTCTCCTTGCCGATTTCGGCCAGCTCCTTCCCCCTCGCTTCGTCCGTTTTGCTTGCTTCGATCTTCTAGTAAGGATCGTTGTGAGTATCCTCGGATTGCTCTTCATGTGTGGACGATCTTTAGAGGTTACTAAATCCTATTTAGTAACAAGGAGATTTTGATTCAAGGTAAATATTTGAATTTATTCTAGTCTAGATCTCATGATCAATTCATGATCATGTAAGATCCGTATTAAAACATGGAACTTTGAGGTTAATTTCTTGTATGGGCATGAAATTAATTTATTAGAACCCTCAAATAATTACTTCATGGGTATGTCTATTTAATGAGACATAAGTCGGAATCCCTTGGTAAATTCAAAGAATTCCATAATGAAGTACAAAACCAGCTTGGTAATAGTATAAAGGCACTTCGTTCCGATCGAGGTGGCAAGTACTTAGATCAGGAATTTCTCAGTCATCTAAGGGATAACAATATACTCTCAGAATTAACTCCGCCAGGAACCCCTCAGCTGAATGGTGTTTCCGAACGAAGGAACAGAACCCTGCTTGACATGGTTCATTCCATGATGAGTCACGCCGACCTTCCAGTATCGTTCTGGGGCCATGCCCTAGAAACGACCGCATTCATTTTAAATCGGGCACCTACAAAGGCAGTGGAGACCACTTCATTTGAGGTTTGGCAAGGGAAAGCTTCAAGCTGTCTTTCCTCAAGATCTGGGGGTGCGATGTTTACGTCAAGCGGTTGCTTGGTGATAAACTCGAACCCAAGGCAGATAAGTGTGTCTTTGTAGGGTACCCCAAAGGAACCATGGGGTACTACTTCTACAAACCCGAAGAGAACAAAGTCTTTGTTGCTAGAGGTGGGGTTTTCTTGGAAAGAGAATTCTTATCCAAGAATCCTAGTGGGAGTCCTATGCTTCTTGAAGAAATTCGAAAAGACACGGAACATCCTACAGAGGATATAGAGGTACCCGATGAGGTAAATGATCCAAGTCCTATTCCAACAGAAACTCCTGTAGGACTAAGGAAGTCTGAAAGATCTCATCAAAACCCAGTCAGATATGGCTTCTTAGCCACAGAGGGTAATGACTTGATAGTTGTAGATCAGGATGATCCCGCAACAGTTCAGCAAGCCTTGGCCAGTCCCAACTCAAAAGAATGACAGAACGCCATGGATGAGGAAATGAAGTCCATGAAAGACAATCAGGTCTGGAACTTAGTAGACAGCACACCTGGGATAAAACCCATAGGTTGCAAGTGGATATTTAAGTTAAAGACAGATATGGACGGAAAGCCTCAGACTTACAAAGCAAGACTGATTGCAAAAGATTATCGTCAAGTTCAAGGCATGGACTATGATGAGACTTTTTCGCCAGTAGCGATGATTAAGTCAATTCGGATGATGTTAGCCATTGCAACATATTTCGATTACGAGATATGGCAAATGGACGTCAAAACCGGATTCCTTAACGGGAATTTGCAGGAGGATGTCTATATGACCCAGCTAGAAGGTTTTGTCGATTCAGAACATCCCGAAAAGGTGTGTAAGCTGCAACAATCCATTTATGGGTTGAAGCAAGCTTTTGGGAGTTGGAACTTCCGGTTCGATGAAGCCGTAAAAGAGTTTGGGTTCATCAGAAATCCAGATGAACCCTGTATCTACAAGAAGAGCAGTGGGAGTAACATAGTGTTCCTGGTGCTGTATGTCGACGATATACTGATTATGGGAAACAACGCCCCAACCTTGCTTGAGACCAAAGCTTGGTTAGGGAAGTGTTTCTCCATGAAGGACTTAGGAGATGCCGCTTACATTCTAGGGATCAGTATCTATAGAGATGGATCCAAGAGAATTTTAGGCCTAAGTCAGAGCACCTACATCGATAAATTGTTGAGAAGATTCTCAATGCTTGACTCTAAGAAAGGGAACCTCCCAGTAAGACATGACATCAAGCTCAGCAAGAAACAGTGTCCTAAAACACCTAATGAGCTTAAGAAAATGAATGGAATCCCGTATGCTTCGGCAGTGGGATCCATCATGTATGCCATGATCTGTACGAGGCCTGACGTATCGTTTGACCTCAACTGTGCCAACAGATTTCAGTCTAACCCAGGCCAAGATCACTGGACTGCCATCAAGTGTATCCTCAAATATCTGAGGAGAACAAAGGACGTCTTCTTAGTGTATGGCGGGATAGAGGGAGAACTAAGCGTCACTGGATATGTTGATGCTAGTTTTCAGACAGACCCAGAGCTTTCAGTTGGAAAAGCTTTAAAGAAGCGACAATAGCCGACTCCACCACGGAGGCGGAATACATAGCTGCGTCAGAAGAAGCTAAGGAGGCGGTGTGGGTCAGGAGCTTCTTGAGTGGATTAGATGTACTGCCGCGAACGTCTGATCCCGTGAGCTTAAGGTTTGACAACACGGGGGTCGTAGCACTCGCTAGAGAGCCCAGATTTCACAACCGGACCAAGCACATCGAGAGAAAGTATCACATCATCAGAGAGATGGTTGATAAAGGCGAAGTAGAGATAAGCTACGTTTCAACGCATGATAATCTAGCTGACTCCTTAACTAAGGCACTACCTCAGCCTAAGCATGAGGAATATGTCAGGGGAATGGGTTTATATTGGAATACCAATTGGGTTTAGGGCAAGTGGGAGACTGTTGGGTTTTGTGCCCTAGCACAATGTATTTTCAATTTAATCATGTAATAAATATTATTAGTTGAAATAAAATCGGCATTCATATTACCAAGTGTTGTAGTAATATCTTAAGTATGATTTGATTTGTATCATTGATGTGTCAACACATAATAGTAGATCAACAGATTAGATAAAATCTTACTTAAGCAGTCCCCGATCAGAATAGCTTCATAAGAAGCGATCGGTATGAGGCTAACTCTAAATGATCGCGCTCTACTGATCATGGCCAGAAGGGGGCTAGAGTTAGGTCATAGTATCACCAATCAGGGGTGATATAGGACGACCTGATCATGAGTATGTTACATAGACATAGTCATGAACATACTCATATGTCGGCACATGAAATCACATCCTCAGACAGAAGGACCATTGAGGTCCTTATGTAATGAATGACGAGTTTAACTCAGTCTAACGTCTCCTGTAAAAGGGTTACAATAACGACTGTGATTGGCTCGATCACGAGTTACATGAGTTGACTCAATAGATTGCTGAAGGATTTATCCCTCATACAGAAGTGTGAGCAGATATCAGTTTAGGCCACTTGATGAGTACAACTCAAATACAATAGCATGGCCATGCAGTCGATACGAAGTATCAGTTATAATTATGCCTCGTGGTTGTCAAAGATATCAAGAGGATAAAAGGATAGATTCATGTACGACAAGGTTAAGTCGAAATCTCGATAATCACAAGCGTTGGGTAATCATGATGTGTCGCTAGAGGCCACTCATGATGGAAAGGGTAAAATGGTAATTTTACCAGTCCGCTGACGTGTCGTGAGCCTAGAGGGTCACACACTAAAGGTTGAGTAATACGGATGGAATCATATGGAGGAATCATGAGAGAGACAAAATCCGGTTTTGGATTAAATCTGGTTATACCGATTTTGGTTTAGGACTAAACCTGAAATCAAGAACGGTTTAGCTTGACCAATTAATTATAATCGAATTAAATAGATTTAATTAATTTAGCTAAACTGGGCCTAGCCAGAATGGGCTTCTCTACATAATTAATTAAAAGCTTTGGGCTTTAAGCCCATTAAGGCCTTTAATTAATTATTGTCTAAAAAGGGTTATAAAGGGAAATTTTCAGATCTGAAAATTAAGGGAATTATTTTTTTCCAAAACCCTAGCCGCTCTCCTCTTTCTCTCTCTCTAAGCCGACCGGCCACTCCCCTCCTCCTCTCTCCGTCCTATTTGCTTGCTTCGATCTTCTAGTAAGGATCGTTGTGAGTATCCCCGGATTGCTCTTCCTGTGTGGACGATCTTTAGAGGTTACTAAATACTATTTAGTAACAAAGATATTTTAATCAAAGGTAATATTCAAGTTTTGATTCTAGCCTAGATCTCATGATCAATTCATGATCATGCAAGATCCTTATTAATTCGGATATTTGAGGTTAATTTCTTGTATGTGCATGAAATTATTTGATTGGAACCCTCAAATAATTCCTTCACCTTATAGGTATAAGGTTTTCCATCCATGCCGGTCTTCTTCAAATGATCCTTGTATTGCTTGCAATACCTCTTCCCGTGTCCTAGCTCATTGCAGTGATAGCAAACCTCCTCCATTTTGTCCTTAGCCTTCACATCAGCTTTGGGAGCTGCTTGAACCTTTGGACCCTTGGGGTGTCTGATTTGCCCTACAATGTGCTCATGGGATTTATCCTTACCCTTTCCAATCTTTTTGAAACTGACCTTCTTTGTTGACCATAAGGACCTCCTTGGTCTTTCCCTTGAGGTTCTTTTCAGCAGTCAGAAGCATCCCATGAAGCTCTTTCAAGGACTTGTCCATGTCATGCATATTGTAATTTACTACGAAATCACTATATGTATTTGGAAGTGACTGCAGCATAAAATTCGCAACCATTTCCTCCTGAACATCAAAATCGAATCTGGTTAGGTGTTCCTGAAGACATTCATCTTCAAGACTTGGGGACTGACAGGGGCTCCAGCATTGAGCTTGCAGGAGAGAAGTTCTCTGAAAGTATTTTATCTTTCGATATGAGTTTTTTTCTTTGAACATTTCCTTCACCTCTGCCATCAAGGCCCTATGATTATCTGAAATGTTCATGAACTACTTCTGCAAGTCAGGCACCATGCTGCACATCATGTTACACTGCACGTCGATCCGGTCGCTAAGGAACTTTTGATAAGTATCCCTTAGTGTCCTAGCGGCGTTCAGCGGTGGCTCAGTAGGTGGATCCTTTGTAAGGATATATTCCTTACGTTCATGCTTGAGAATTAATCTCAATTGTCTGTCCCAATCGAGGAACTTAACGTCGTTAAGCTTATCTTGCTTGATTAGGACGCTTAGTAAGTTGTTACCATAATGTGTTGTGTTTTCCATTTAATTCTACATGGTAAAGAATTGTAATCAATATTTGTTTAAAATTCAAGTTGGAGATTGAGCTTTAAAACACTCGTCTGATTCTAAACTTTATAATCTGAACCAGGAACCTCGCATACCCTCAATTGAAGTGAACGAAGGCTCACCGATACAACCGAGGGAACCAAGGTAGGACCTCATCCAATTACAACTCCATGTAACTCATGGCTAGGGTTTGCACATAAAATGTACACGGCATACCCTATCTTGATACCCTAGGTCAGCCCTAGCTGACAATCGTAGACAAGTCTACCAAAACTCAACTATGACCTAGTTTAATATAGGGGGTAATGACAGTTGGCTACACCCAACTACGTCACGTTTCAAAATGAATACCCCAACTTCAAAAAATTTCATTTCGGGTACCTCAAGTTTCAATAAGCGACACTTAGCCCAACTTATGTTAAATCTAACTAAATTGGTTTGAAATGTCTTTAATAGTTCTGATTTGAAACCAGATTGGTCTGACAGGTTCAAAACCGGTTTGACTCACTCAAAATAAAAAATTTATCACTTTTATTTAATAATTAATAATTACAATATTTTTAATAATTAAAAATAAAAAATTTATTTAATTAATAATTACAATTACAATTTTAAAAAATAATTACTTTTATTTAAGAAAAATTATTAAATTTTCAACAATTACCATATTTAAATTCCTAAATTTATGATTCCCATTTGCTTATCTTGATTCTGAGATGAACACAACCACTAACAAGTCTAAATCAAATCCATAACAAGTACCATATTAGTACACCATATCCAATCCATCTCAAATCTCCATCTCCAATCCAAATAATTTCAAATTTTTAGACAATTATACAGTCTAGACATATCAAATCCAAAACTTGAAAAGACCCAGATGCTCCAACCAGTCACCTCCTCACCATGCTCTGCTCGGGGACATTTTCCAGTAAAGAAGTCGAAGTCTCAAAATCCGACGAGCCTGCCACCACGAACGAGATCTTGAAAAGGCCAGATTTAAAAATTGAGGCCCGAATCTTTCATGAGTAAAACTGATTTAATAGAAGAGGTTGATAAAGAGAAGAGAAACGTCGTCGTTTCCCAAACAAATTTGCCAACTGTGATTAATGAGGTGCTGAGGTGTCAGGTTCTCATTGGGTTTTATGGGAATGAGGTGGCGTATTTTGATTGGTCGGTGCTGCTAGTTATGGAAGGGGCTGGTAAACAGAGAGATGTTGGCGTCTTCTTCCTCAAGTTGTGGTCCAGTGCAACGGGTACAACCACGTCGGTACAGAGCATGAGAGCGGAGCGTCTTGAGGTTTGGAGGAGGTAGTATAAATAGATTGCGATGAGTCTTTTAGGGTTTATCTTGGAATTTATAGTCATAGTTTTATCTAAGTATTTAGGAGTAGTTCTTGGAAAATACCCAAATCGATTAACGATTTAGGTTTCGTTTCAATCAAAGTTCAAGTTTTTAATTATGAAATCAGTTCTTCGGGACTCATTCATAACAGTGGTATCAGAGGCTGATCCTTCCACCATGAACAAGGGAACTACTGCAGGAGCTATAGACACTGGCCAGAAGGAGAGGGAGGGGATTGGACCGATGAAGGCAGAACGGAGCTGTATCAACACCTTGACCACCGAAATCGACATGTGCAGTCGCGAAAGGAACCGGTTATTTGGGATCCTGGAGGTGAAGCAGGAGGAATACCGTTGGATGTACTTGCCTTACCCACGGTGCCCGGAGACAACTAAACGAATGACTGAGTTGTACAGGCTCATTGATCAGATCGAAGCTTGGCGATTTCGGGAGCACAAGCTGATTGAAGAATTAGAGGAGGAGCGTCGATTGCAGGCAAAGTTGGTAGCAGAACATCAATCTGCTATGGAGAAGCAGGAACGAGAAAAACAAAAAAATTTGAGGGCGAAGAAGTGGGACGAGGAGTTCGATGCGAGGATTGCACAGCGATACGCGCTTCTTCTAGAGCTACAGGAGCGAGACCAGATTGTACGACATGTTCAGAACCTGTTTGTGACCGAACCAACAAACAATGGGTATGAGCCGTTCGTAGATGGTCTGGACATCATGTTGGATGGTGGGGAGCTCCAAGAAACAAGCATTATTGGATCAACACACCATCCTGACAGATTCGAGATGAACCAAAAGGATGAAGTTAGTAATGCACGCCAACTGTTCGATAAATTGCTTGATGATCAGGTTCTGCCCAAAACAATTTCCATCAAAAACACGTTGAGCAAAATAAAGGTGATATCACGTTCTCTGGGATTTAATGGTCATCCACTTGATATTCCACATGATGATGATGTTGCATTCCCAACGGGTACAAGCACCTTGTTTATCATTCATGAGCATTATGTGAAATGTGGGAGTGTTGGAAGGGCTTTAAATGGAAAGGGGAATGGGAGTTTAACTGACCAGGATGTGGTAGAGAAAGGGAAGGCATTGGGGTGTTTGCATCAATAGGAATGTATGATATTGGCACATTACTAGTAACTCATAGTATTGAAAAAAATGAGGGTAGGGATGGAAACTTGAAGGTGGTCAATTATTTTACTTCCAGTGGACTCTTGATGAGTTATGGAATTGGTATTGAGTTTGCTTATGAAAATGTATATTCCAAATGTTATGCTAATGATCTTGACAGTTTTATGCTTAGAAGGATGAAGGGTTATTATAATTGTTATAACCTTGAGGACAAGGTTGAATTGGAAGATGGAGATATGCTCGAGAACGAGATGAGTAACAAAAGTATGGTACAGTGAGTACTGAGTTAAAATTTCAGTTTGATGATTATATGAGAATTGAAGGGTGGAGGAAAAAGGGGGTGTGCCATAGAGGCTTGATCTTGAATGGCCGTGAACTGTTTGGGAAATGGCTTAAAGAAGTGGTTGCTTGCTGGATGTTTTATCCTAAGAAAGGAAATTGGGGTGTACAGAACATGTTTGTTGCACTATCAAGCAAAAAGAGGTGGAGAGAAATGGAGGTAAAATTAATACCAACCAGCTTATATGGTCATCTCTTATCCATCCAATACATTCATTTGAATAAGAAAATAGGGTCCCTTACTCTGCCTATTATTTTGGGAATCTATTCTCTGCAACTTGAGGTTTGTGGGGGAGCTATGTCATCGGTGGAGGTGTGCGATGAAGGCTCACATGGAGTGAGTGTGAATAGTGGGGTGGTAGCTAGTTGGAAGAAAGAAGGTATTGGGGTGCTTAACTCAGTGAAAAAAATTGAGTTTATATTCAAATTACAGCTTGTTTTGGATGCAACCAGGGTTATGGAGTTGGGGTCTCTGGAAAATGAGTTTTTTGTTGAGAGGCCCTGTGATCATTTGCTACTCATTAGACGGGGAAAAGACGGAGGATTAGTAAACAAAATGGCGGCTCCAGATGATTTAATCACCCAAAAAGTCTGTTCTCAAAGTTACTGCCTTAATTTCAAAAGTAAGGTTAGTGGTATAATGAAGACTTATGAAGAAGCATTCCCTAACTCTTATTGTTACTGTAAATTCTTTCAACATTTTGTGACAAGAAAACATGAGTTGCACTTCCATCATAGTGCAATCAAAATTGACGTGGGGAAGAAGGTGGCAGGATTGGATAATCTTATATTGTGTGATGTTCTTTTTAAAGTGGAAACCCGTAATTTTGGCCAACATAATGCCAAGGTGGTTCTCAAAGACATTAGGGAATTTATTTGGAAACATCCAAGTAGAGCCATTATTGATCAAGAGGATAAATTAATTGATAGGCTGAAGGCTAAGATAAGAGAAGACAATGCACTTAATACGAAGGGCCCTGATCCCCAAGATGAATTGATGCTAGCTGAGTGGTGGATAGAGAAGTGCAATATTACTGCTGCTGGAAATGTTTGGATTGCATACTTACAGAGAAAGGTACACTCTAAATCCAAGCTCTCTATCTTGCAGAGTCTAATTGATGATAAAATGCTTTTGCTGTTTATTGAGAAGCCTTATGATATGGGGGGTAATGCGCTCCATTATGTTGCTTGCGATGAAGTGTTAGCTTCCAAAAAATGTATTGAACATAGAGGTGACTTTTGGAGCATGGAAAAGGAACCCAAATCCTTAAATATTGCTGGAATTTTGGTGGCACTGCAACACTGTAAACCTCACAGGCCAAGATGGAAAGCAAGAACAACGGAAGCCATGGAAATTTTAGAAGTACTCGAAGCGTATGAGACTTCAGCGTGTCAGGGCATTCACGTGCAGTGTAAGGGAGTTCAACCCGATATTGTGGTTTATGACTTCTATTATGATGAGTTGGTGATCGCAAAGAATGTTACAAAAATGTTTCATGGAGGGATAATTGTGATGGGTTGGACAGATAATATCGTAATTGATCGAGTTGTTCCTCAAGGTTGCAAGAAGCAGTTATGTCATGATCTAATTCTGGTCATAGAGAGTTTTCTTCAAGTGCAAGGAGATGAACTACAAGAATTGGGAACAATGCCCCAGTGTTAATGCATTATTACAAGCAGCAGTGGCTTGGTTGAAGGTGCTAAAAAAGTGTGAAGCTAATCAATTCTTGAAGCGAAGCAGCTCCAATTTGCAGGAAGGCACCTTGAGTCACAGGTCGCACCTCAAGTCAAAAGATTATCATGGTGTCCTTGAGTCTAAAATTTTGAATTACCATGTTGTCACAAAGAAGAACGAAGTAGATGAGTTCCTATTCGGTGCTCATCTAGTATCAGGGGAGAAGAAAAAAGTATCCAAGGAAGCAGTGGAAGCTAATTGCATTACCAGCAACAAGTACATGACTAGTTCCGGCGAGCTTTCAAAGATAAAGGAGGTGGCTAAAAACGCACAGGATTGTGAGTTAAGACCCGAGACTTTGGATGTTGCATTTATATCCAAAAAGTTTGGAATTTTAGTGAAAATGCTACCTAAAAGAAGTCTGTATGGTGAAGTCTGGAGCAGCAAAACAGCTCAAGGAGCGAAAGGTCATTATGATGAGTGCTTCCTAGCGTTCACAAAAATCAGCAGTAAGGCTTTCAAGTCGAAACAGAGGAATTTGGTGCCTACAAGTTTAAAAGACTTCTCAAAAGTTGAAGAATTAAGGCACGAACATAGGCAAGAAAGGGAGCATCACTCCTCTTATATAATGAGGAGTCAAAGTCTGAAACCAGTGGTTGCTTTAATGGAGTTATGTGCCCAAATTCTTGTCCAGTACAAACTGAAAGGTTTTGGTGCTCTCAGGAAAGAGTTGAGGCTCCATAATTGCGGGTATGCACTGAAGGATGTTACTATTTACACAAAAGGGAAGTATGTGATGAGGGCTGGCCAGAAGGTACGTTTAAAGAGATACCTTGTGAATTTTAATTTCAGGCTTGAGGACAAGCCTTGCTATGGAGGAGGGTTTGTCATGAGTAAAACTGATTTAATAGAAGAGGTTGATAAAGAGAAGAGAAACGTCGTCGTTTCCCAAACAAATTTGCCAACTGTGATTAATGAGGTGCTGAGGTGTCAAGTTCTCATTGGGTTTTATGGGAATGAGGTGGCGTATTTTGATTGGTCGGTGCTGCTAGTTATGGAAGGGGCTGGTAACCAGAGAGATGTTGGCGTCTTCTTCCTCAAGTTGTGGTCCAGTGCAGCGTGTACAACCACGTCGGTACTGAACACGAGAGCGGAGCGTCTTGAGGTTTGGAGGAGGTAGTATAAATAGATTGCGATGAGTCTTTTAGGGTTTATCTTGGAATTTATAGTCATAGTTTTATCTAGGTATCTTAGGAGTAGTTCTTGTAAAATATCCAAATCGATTAACGATTTGGGTTTCGTTTCAATCAAAGTTCAAGTTTTTAATTATGAAATCGGTTTTTCGGAACTCATTCATAACAAGATCGAGCACGCAAAGTCGGAGCCGCTGACAGATCTGAACTGGGGACGGTTCGAGGAGGTGCTCCATGGTGGAGACAAGCCCCACGCGCGACGGACCAAGTCGGATCTGAAGAAGGGGAAGAAGATGGCTTTGGGGAAGGAGACGGCTGCGACCGGCGACGATGGTGGAGAGGACGGCCGCGTTCGGCGCTGGCCGCTACGAGGGTGGAGAGGACAGCGGAGACCGGCGACGATGGCGGAGAGGATGGCAGCGGCCGGTGACGACGGTGGAGAGGACGGCGGAGGCGAAGGCTCTTGCTGGAAAATAGAAACAGAGGCGGAGGTGGTGTTGAAGAAGAAGAAGGGTGGAGAAGACGATGGAGGGTGAGAAAGAATGGATTAGGTTAGATTATTATAAATTAAGTATATAAAAGTATTAATTAAAAACCAATTCAATACTAATTAATTAAAGAGCTTATTAAAAAACCAATTTATTAAAAAAGTTATTATAAATAAAAGTATTTTTTAAAGTATTATAAATAAAAGTATCAATTAAATAGTAATTAATAATATATGATTTTATTATTAAAAAATTCTATTTATTAAATAAAAGTAATAAAAATTTAATTTGACCCAGTCAGATCAATTTTAAACCGGTCAGACCAGTTTGGTTTCAAATTAAACCTATTGAGGGCATTTTAGACTTTTTACCAAACCAATTCAGTTAGATTTAACAAAAGTTGGGTTATCTGTCGCTTGTTTAAATTTTGGGTACTCCAAATGAAAATTTTGAAGTTAGGGTATTCAATTTGAAATGTGACATAGTTGGGTGTAGCCAACTGTCATTACCCCTTAATATGGCTACTACGCGGAGACGCACGCATCCATACTGAACTGTCCAACTTATCTGGCCCTTCTCCCCTATGAATGCTACGCGGAGGCGCACCCACTCACAGGTTCGAATGCGTTTTGAGTGTTGAGGTTTTGGTTTTACGAATAAGTGTGTCATTACTCCATGATTTTATATTGATACAATCTTAACTGGAATCGTCAATCACAAATCCATGCAAATATGATTCCTTAACCAATTACATGCAAGTATGATTAAATCTAATTTTAATCATCGCATGTGGGTGATAGTCAAACATACATTAACTCATGCATATAAAACTATTCATTCATTCATATCCATAATATAAATGTAAAGCCGCAAGCATAGCCTAGCCCGTCTTAAAACTTAAGGAAATCGAAATGTAAATCCTAAAACTAAGCCTTCTGGATTTGAATCGGTCTCCTCCTCTTGGACTCCCACTAGCTCTAAGCCTTCTTAGGAACTCCATCAACTCCGTATTGATTTCTTCTTGCGTCGGTCTTCGTAATTACAATTTAAATAAATAAATTAAATTACAAAAGTAAAGACACGCAAGCCGCAATAAATACAACCCAAATCTAGTATCTCGCAGGTTGCAAAATAAACCGAAATCTAAACCGGGCTTGGCTACACTTCATATTGAAACCAACATGTTGTCAAACATCATATTATCACACATCATGTTATCAAACAAAACATTAATTACAAATTTTATCTTATTTAAAAGCGGGAAAATCCAGTTTATCGAAACTGGTTTTACTTGATTAGTCAAAGTTGAACCAGCTTGCCCGGTTTATCGAAACCAGACAAGGTTTGAAAATTGAAAAATTTTGGGAAATACCTTGGGGAATCGCCATGGGCCAAAACCGGCCTAAAACCCCAAAACTGATCAGCCCGCCTTGGACCGCCCCAAAATCGCCCGTGGGCGACCATAAGATGGCCCGTGGGTGCCGATCTGGTTGCCCAAGGGTTGACCGGTCTGGTCGCCCGCGGCAGCGACCACTGATGCCCCGCGGGTACTCCGTGGTCGAGCCGAGGGCTGACCGCTGGTCGCCCGTGGCAGCGACGATGGATGGCCCGTTGGTCGCCCGCGGCAGCGCCCATGGACGGCCCGTGGGCTATCCATGGTCGCCCGAGGCGACCTGGTCGGCCTTTGGTGCAGACCATGGTTGGCCCGAGGGCTCTCCATGGTCCACCAAAGGGCTCGACCGTGGTTAGCCATAACTCGACCATGCTAACCCAAAGCCGCCCAAAAATTCAATATTTATATCTAACTTTAACCATCAAAAATCTGATTTTTTCATGTAAGATTCAAATACATAAATATACATGAATAATTAGAGATTAAACTAAAACCCTAATCATGCACAAAATCAATTCACATATCAACCTAATCCTCTAATACCACTGAAGGATTTACATGGGTTCCGTACCAATTATTTACATGCGGAAGCGTGCAAATAACCATGGATTCCCGAATAATTAAACAATAAGGATCATCATGTGAGTTGATTAGGCATATGCACATGAATAAAAAATCTTAAATCTTACCTTTTTAATATCTAAAATCACCAAGTATAGAAATCTATACTCTCTAGATTTATCCACACAAGCAAGGCTCCTCACAACCATGGGGTTTCTTCTAACAAAATATGCTAGTTTTTAAGAGAAGAGAAGCAATTTTGTGAGAGAGAGCAAGAGAGAGGGATGGGTGCAATAGGGGGGGGGGGGGGGGGGGGGGGGGTTAGGGATCAGCTAGAGAGAGGAATTGATTAGAGAATAAACCGAAAATAAGATATATAAAATATATTTTATTTTCGAAAATTAAATCTCTAAAATATCTCTCAATTGTCTTAATAGAATTATTAATTATAATTCATATTAAGAATGAGCTTAAAGCCCACTTAGCTAAACTTTAATTAAACCAATTTAATTGGGTTCTAATTAAATGATTTAGCTAGACTAATCCAATTCCCTCAAACAAATTTCTGGTTTAAGCAAGGTATCACTGTTTCTTGATGTCTGAGATGACTGAAAACTGCAAAGAAGTAATAACGCACTGAGAGTCTAGATTGAGGACAGACTCAAGGGCATGAATTACTAAGATTGGAATAGAAACTTGAGACTTGTACTCAAGCATGCACGCAAGTAGTATATCCTTACCAAGGAACCCCCTGCTGAGCCACCGCTGAACGCCGCTAGGGCACTAAGGATACTTATCAAAATTTCTTAGTGACCAAATCGACGTGTCATGAATTATGTTGGGCAGAAGGATGCCAGAGTTGCAGAAGTAGTTCAGGAACGTTTTAGATGACCCTCATACCTGTAAGGCAGAGGTCAAGGAAATGTTCAAGGAGAAAGCTCGTGTCGAAAGATATGATAATTTCAGAGAACTTAACTCCTGCAAGCTTAAGGATGAAGCCATGTTAGTCCCCATGTCACGAAGATGAAATGTCTTCAGGAACATCTAACCAGACTCGGTTTTGATGATCATGTGGAAATGGCTGTGGATTTTATGTTGCAGTCACTTCCAGAAACATATAGTGATTTCATAGTAAATTACAATATGCATGACATGGACAAGTCCTTAACAGAGCTTCATGGGATGCTTGTGACCGCTGAAAAGAACCTCAAGGGCAAGACCAAGGAGGTCATTATGGTCAACGAGAAGGTCAGCTTCAAGAAAGCTTATCAAGGTAAGGGTAAGGCTCCTGAGCACCTTGAAAGGAAGATCAGACACCCCAAGCGTCCAAAGGTTCAAGCAGCTCCCAAAGCTGCTATGAAGACTAAGGACAACATGGAGGAGGTCTGCTATCACTGTAATGAGCCAAGAAGAGTGGGTATCCACGTCTTCCAGATCAGATATTTAAGTTGGTAAGCTTAATCGTTATAACGTAAATAAAAAAAGGCTTAAATTTGATGATTTAAATCAAGTTATAATCTTGCATTTTCATTTAAGGCACATAGGCGAGAAACGCATTTCAACACTTCACAAATGTGGACTTTAAGTCCGTTTGAACTCACTCAAATTGAAAGGTGTAAGTCTTGTCTAATGAGCGAGAAACGCATTTCAACACTTCACAAGTGTGGACTTTAAGTCCATTTGAATTCACTCAAACTGAAAGATGCAAGTCCTACCTAATGAGCGTGAAACGCACTTCAACACCTCACAAGTATGGACTTTTAAGTCTGTTTGAATTCACTCAAACTGAAAGATGCAAGTCTCGCCTAATGGGAAAAACGACAAAAGCACCTTTCACAGGTTTATGTGAAAGGCGAGTGACTTATTAAGTCTAATACATTCCGACGTATGTGGACCTATGAGAACTTAGGTCAGAAGAGGGTTCAACTAATACTTGACACTGGAAACGGCCGCATTCATTTTGAATCGGGCTCCGATGAAGACAACGATAGTACACCTTGCGATAGTCATTCTGTCTCCCATTATAGTGGATGTGTGCGCCTCCGCGTAGTATTCATTGGGATGCAAGCTGAATAATGGTAATCAGTTCTATTTGGATGCGTGCGCCTGCGCGTAGTAGCCAAATAAAAGCTGGACCAGAGTCACAGAAGGTACACCACATGACACTCATTACGACTCCCGTTACTGTGGATGTGTGCGCCTCCGCGTAGTATTCATTGGGATGGGAGCAGGATGAGATGGTCAATTCTATTTAGATGTGTGCGCCTTCGCGTAGTAGCTAAATAAGAAATGGACCATAGTCATATATGGTGTGGGAAACATCCTAGTATGTTTTTCCTAAGAGATTTGGGTAGCAGAGATGCAGGCATCCAAATCAGACAAATATGTCTTCGTAAGGTATCCTTAAGAAACTAAGAGATACAAATTCTACATACCCAGCGAGTACAAAGTCTTTGTTGCTCGAGGAGGGGTATTTTTGGAGAAATATTTTATTTCCAAAACAGCTAGTGGGAGTCCCGTGCATCTCAAAGAAATTCAAGAGGATACGGAACGATCTTAAGCACTTCAGGAGCCTGCTATGCAAGATGTAGAAGTACTGGAGCCTCAGATGGTCGTAGATGAAGAATCAATCCTTACAGAAATTCCAGATGGTGGAAACCAATTAGGCTACACGAGTTGCTATAAAAGCAGGTGCTTTACCCTTTAGCAACTCATCCGCTTTTACGTCCTTCTTGTGCTAAATACTCAGAGCTCGTGACCGTGTAAGACTAGCGGATCAGAGGTTGTTTTATTTAGAAGAACATTGTCGATCACAAACATCAACTCACAAGGATTTGAGAGTTTGTGATTTGAAGGTATTTGATCGTGATTGAAGTCTCACGAAGAAATTTTCGAAGACAACTACACCGAGCATAGGCTTCCTCGAATGGTGGAATTGAGAGGATCTCAAAGAAAGGGGGAGAGGCCCCTGGTCGAGGTTGTTCACGGTGAGATCTATAGTAGCTTAGGACAATAGTTTGTGTGATAACTAGTTGATACATGAAGTTGTACTATTGACTACCAAATAGCGAAAACTTTTCCACTTGCAGAGTGCCCCCAGACGTAGGTGCGGAGTCACCGAACTAAGTAAAAATATTGTGTGTCTTCTATTTATTGTTTCGTTATTTACTTATTTGTGATCAAACTGTAGTTACGACGGTTTTAGAGATTGGTTGATTTTTAAAGGAACTGAAGAACATGTTACAAAGAATGTCGAAGCATCTTCTGCGACATCTTGTGTAACATTGTTGACGGCGTCTCGGCAAACATCCTGATTGACAAAAATCAGGAAAGTGCAGTTTCGGCAGAAAAGCAAGAAGACGATTATGAAATTCCAGAACGACTTGGAATCTGGAAAGAAGAAAGACGACACTTAAGAGGAAACCCATTAGGGTTAGTACTCATCCTCGATTGCTATAAAATCTTAGGCTACCCCCTTAGCAATCAGGTGGTTCTTTATTTGTTTCCTAGCAATAATTTGCAAGGTTCTTAGACGTGAAGGTTTGCGGGTTGAGAAATTGCAGATTGAGCTAAGGATATTGTGCATCACATAACTATTGAGAGTTAGGTGATTGAGGGTTTACTGAACGTGTGAGTGAAGACTGCACGCAACCACCAAGTTGTACGAAGACTTGAACTGACAGAGCAAGGCGATTGCTCGAAGAGTGGAATCAAGACAAAGTCTTGGATTCAGGGGGAGACCATGAGATAGATTGCATTGTAAGACGTAGCATAAAGTATAGATCTAGGGTTGATCACAGGTACTTGTATGTTCTGACGAATTATTGATAAGTGAAATCTTTCCACTAGGCTGAGAGCCCCCAGACGTAGGTGACGTTGCACCGAACTGGGTAAACAATCTGATGTGTCATTGTTTATAGCTTTATATTTCTGTCCTGCGTTATCTACACAAGAAGTCATACACAGTGTTGTAGCATCACTCGTAACATTGTGTGTGACATCTTGCACGACTAGATTGATCAAAATTTCAATTGGTATCAGAGGGGGCACCTACAGCTTTAGGTGAGTTCCTAAACAAATATTTTGATCAAGATGGACAATAACAGAGAAAGAGGATCCATAAATCGACCACCTGTTCTAGATGGAAACAACTACGGCTATTGGAAGGCTCGAATGTGTGCCTTCATGAAGTCACTTGACAGCAAAACATGGAAGGCTGTAATCAATGGTTGGAATGCTCCACAACTCAGTGACAATGATGGCAATCCTATCGGTCCAAAACCAGAAAAAGACTGGACTGATGATGAAGACGAAGAATCACTGGGAAATTCTCGAGCTCTGAATGCTATCTTCAACGGTGTTGACAAAAACGTGTTCAGACTGATCAACACATGCACAACTGCCAAATCTGCATGGGATATCCTGGCTGTTGCATATGAAGGAACAACTAAGGTTCGAGAACAAAAACTGCAATACCTGACAACAACCTTCGAAGTCCTCATCATGAAAGAAGACGAATCAATTGCAGAATTCAATGTTCGTATTCGTGATCTAGCCAATGAATCCTACTCTCTGGGAGAACCAATGTCTGATGAAAAACTGGTAAGAATAACCTTGCGTGCTCTAAGCCCTAGGTTTAAGATGAAGATCACTGCAATTGAGGAAGTTCATGACCTCAAGATCTTGAAATTTGATGAGCTGATGGGGTCTCTAATGACCTATGAGTTGTCTCTGCCTAACATCGACAAAAGGAACAAAGGAGTTGCTTTCAAAAGCTCAACACACAAGCAACCAGATCCTGAGGAATCTGATTCTGACGAAGACATCGATGCTACAATGGCCCTTCTCACGAAAAATTACAACAAAGTCATGAGAAGATTCAGTCGAATGGGTGGACGGAATGTCACAGCAAATGCTAGAAACAAAGCTCCACAAAAAGGTCAAACAGGAGGAAGTCTTGACAGACCAAACACGAGTGGGGAAGAAAACAACAAAAGCAAAAGACTTCAATGTCATGAATGTGAAGGATTTGGCACCTCCGTAGAGAATGTCCAAATTTCCTCAAACAACAAAAACGAGGTTACAATGCCACCCTATCAGATGATGACAATGAAGATAGCGGATCTGAAGAGGTAAGCAACTTTGTTGCATTCACTACTACTACTCATGTATGTAACATTGATAATTCTGCTAATATCAATGATGATCACCACCATCCAACTCCAAATGAAAATTGGACTAAAGAGCAACTAGTCGAGGCATACAAAGGTTTACATACCAGATGGATCAAGGAAACTCTGATACTTGATCAACAAGGTGAACGGATTATCAGTCTTACCAACGACAAGTCTAGATTTCTAGAGACGATCGTGGAGCTAAAACGCGAAATCACCAGACTAAATGGAGAAATTAGTCTTATGACTAAATCGGTAAAGATGATGAATCCTAGCACAGAAAGTCTTGACAAGATTCCATCAGTGGGAAAGCAGTCCAAGGATACAACAGGACTAGGGTACACACACGATATCCCCTCAACAGCAGTGACAAAGTTTGTCCCACAACAAGCCATGGTTGACAAGAAACCACTGGATTCCCCAACACATCCTACAGGACGACCTACATCAAATGCCATGACATCGTCTACAACATGTTCTTTTCAAGCAACTGCCAGAAGACATCCTCCACGCAGACAACAATACTACAAGAGACTAGCTTATCAATATCAATGGATATGCCATTACTGTGGTCTACAAGGTCACATCATACCTTTTTGTTTTCAACTTCTTGAGAGGAAGCAAGCTCAACTACCACAAAAGAGACATCAAAGGCATCTCTCAACACCTCAGAAAACATCCCGCCTTGAATGGAGACCTAAGAACCTAGTCTATCGAGCTAATGTTGCATATACATCCTTAAGCGCATCAACAAACAAGGACTGGTATCCCGACAGTGGATGTTCTCGACACATGACAGGTACTCCAGAGTTTCTTTCCAATCTCAAATTATATACAAACTGCTACGTTACCTTTGGAGATGGGATTCGAGCACGAATCATTGGAAAAGGAGTGCTCAAGAAGTCAGGAGCTTCCTGCCTAACCGAAGCATTACTTGTAGAATGACATAAGGCAAACCTGATTAGCATCAGCCAGATCTGTGATATAGGTTCGGAAGTAAAATTTACTAAAGAAGACTGTGTAGTAAAAGACTCCGATCAAGTCACTATCCTACAAGGAATCCGCTCCATGGATAACTGTTATATCTGGTCCCCCGAATCACATATCGAAGCAACAAAGTGTTTTATCTCCAAAGCAGAAGAAACCAAACTATGGCACAGAAAGCTTGGACATCTAAATCTTAGAAGCATGCAGAAGGCAATATCCGAGCAAGCCATCACTAGAATACCAAACCTGAAAATAATAGAAGGAAAGATCTGCGGAGAATGTCAGATTGGGAAGCAAACCAAGATGTCACACAAGAAGCTACAGCATATCACCACCTCTCGAGTACTTGAGCTGATACATGTTGACCTCATGGGACCAATACAAGTTGAAAGCCTTGGAGGAAAACGATATGTCTTTGTATGTGTAGATGATTACTCACGATACACTTGGGTTGACTTCCCTCGTGACAAATTAGACACCTTCTCGATCTTCAAAAATCTATGCATCCAGGTCCAACGAGAAAAGGAGAGACAATTGGCAAAATAATCCGCCTTCGTAGTGATCATGGTCGAGAGTTCGAAAACAGCAAGTTTGCAGAATTCTGCAACTCAGAAGGGATAGCTCATGAATTCTCCACACCAATCACTCCTCAACAGAATGGCATTGTTGAGCGCAAGAACGGGACTCTACAGGAGATGGCTAGAGTTATGATGCTGGCTAAGGACATACCAACTCACTTTTGGGCAGAAACACTTAACACTGCTTGCCATATCCACAATCGAGTCACTCTCCGACCAGGTATGTCAGTAACTCATTATGAAATATGGAGGGGGAGAAAGCCCAATGTTAAGTACTTCCATATCTTTGGATCCACTTGTTATATACTGGCCGATAGAGAGCCTCGTCGAAAGCTTGATCCAAAAAGTTATGAAGGCATCTTCCTTGGTTACTCAAGGAATAGTCGTGCATACCGCGTCTTCAACAAATAAACCAAGACCATGATGGAATCAATCAATGTTGTTGTGGATGATGACTGCGAAGATGCCTCAGAAGATGCGACAGACGAAGACGGAGCCTATCCTCCCAACAATGTCAGGAATAATGTTATTACTGATGTTAGAGAAGATGCTAGTAGTAAAACAGAAAACGATGATGCTAGTCCAAATGTCGATCATGACGAAGTAGTTCCTGAAACCAGCAACAAGAATCTCTCGCGAAGAATCCAGACAAATCATCCTATCTCTGGAGTAATTGGAGACCTGAATGAAGGCATACGGACTCGATCAAAAACTCCTGAAGACTACAACGAGGTGATAGGAAATATTTGCTTTGTTTCAAAGACTGAACCCAAAAATATCAATGAAGTCATCAATGATGAGTATTGGGTCAATGCTATGCAAGAGGAACTAATTCAGTTTGAGAAGAACCAAGTGTGGGAACTTGTGCCCAAACCATGTGAAGGAAATATCATTGGCACAAAATGGATCTTCAAGAACAAATCCGATGAGTTTGGTAACATCACTCGCAACAAAGCCAGGTTAGTTGCTCAAGGGTATACTCAAATTGAGGGAGTCGACTTCGATGAGACCTTTGCTCCTGTAGCAAGACTTGAAGCAATCCGTCTCCTATTAGGGATATCATGCCATCTACAGATAAAGCTCTACCAGATGGATGTCAAAAGTGCATTTGTGAATGGGGACCTCAATGAAGAAGTATATGTGTCGCAACCCAAAGGATTTGTTGATCCTCACTATCCTGATCATGTGTATAAACTCAAGAAGGCTCTCTATGGGTTGAAACAAGCACCAAGGGCTTGGTATGAAAGGCTTATAAAATTCCTGATTCAAAGCGGCTACACTAGAGGGGGAGTCGACAAGACCTTATTTGTGAAAAATGAGGATGGGAATTTGATTATAGCTCAAATATATGTGTCAATCTTATATGTATAGGCCCATGTAAATATAAAAGCCCAATTAGCCCAGTTATGACCTAACCCTAATGCACCATTTTATCCTATAAATAGGTAGCTCTTGTAATTGTTTTCATCATAAAAATACAGATCTTTTTATAAGATTCTCATGGTATCAGAGGCTTTGTAGGTTATTTTTTTCTAAAATTCGGTTTTCAGTTCTAGGGTTCGTTCCTGAGCTCTGTTCTTCGTCATTCGGCGTCATCCGAAGTCATCTGAGTTCATCCGATTCTGTCATCCGTCATCTGAATCTGTCATCCGTCATCCGTCATCCAGATCTGTCATACAACAATTTATTTTCTTACACCCAGGTTTTATTGCCATCTAATTTTTTGGGTTATTCATGGATAAATTTGATAATACTATTATTCGGTTTACGGGCAAGAATTATGCCACCTGGTCTGTCCAATTTGAGGCATTCGTGACAGGAAAAGGACTTTGGGAATACATTGCAGAACCTGACAAGCCTGCCAATGAATCTAGTGAGGTTGTACAGGATACAGTTGCTGCTCCGGCTCGAGCTGCAGATTGGGTAATCAAGGATGCCCAACTTCGTAGCCTGATTATGGGCTCAGTGGACTCTCAAATTGTCATTCACCTGCGTCCTTATCGCACAGCTAAGGATATGTGGGCATATCTTCGACGGGTTTATTATCAGGATAACTCGGCCTGATTGTTTCAATTGGAATTTGATATATCCAACTTTCGACAGGGTGCTCGTTCTATTAAGGACTACTATTCATAATTTATGGTATTATGGGACGATTATGCGGACATCACACTTGCAGGGGTCCCAGCTGAATCACTCCTGCCCTTCCACACCAGTCTCTTCAACCGGCAGAGGACATTGTTCCTGATGAATCTCCGCCCAAAGTTTAAATCCATTAAATCATCATTGGTGAATCGTATTCATGTTCCATCTTTAGATGATTGCTTTGGCGAGCTTCTCCGTGAAGAGCGGCGCTTTATTACTCAAGGGATGCTAGACCCAGTGGCATCCACGATGACATATGCTGCTCAAACTCCTCAGGTTGCATGACCTCTTACCATCACTGAGACTCCACGTACCAGATCTAACACTGGCCCTCGGGATATGCGTCAAGTTGAATGTTTTCAATGCCACAAGTTTGGGCATTATGTCAGTCAATGCAAGATGGAATGCAGGTATTGCAAGAAGCCCGGTCACGCTCTCGAGAATTGCAATAAGCGTCGACCTCGTGTACCTGCCGCTCGTGGGGAAGCCTCACATGTCCCCGCATATCATGCATCAACTTCTCCTATGATCCCGACAAGTGATTCCATCGCATCATCTCCTGCACCTTCACTCACCCCTGAAATGGTACAACAAATGATTATGTCTGCATTTTCTGCTATGGGATTTCAAGATAATAATTTATCTTCTGCCCGTACTTGGTTTATGGATTCTGGTGCTGCTAATCATGTGTCCTCTACGGCTCAGAATTTACATAATATTCGACCTTACGTGGGCACTTCTCGAGTGGAGACAGCTGATGGAAGTCAGTTACCTATTATCGCAGTTGGGATGTTAATTCTAAGATTACTGATATTTTTGTGTGTCCGAAATTATCTACTAATCTGCTGTCTGTTGGGCAACTTATTGATCAAAATTGTGATGTGAAATTTTCTTCGAATGGTTGTGTTGTGCAGGATCACGATTCGGGGGAGCTGGTAGCGGAGGGACCTAAGATTGGACGCCTCTTTCCACTTCAGAGTTCTCAAATCAAGTCTGTCTTTCCTGTTTTTTCATGTTTAGCACCTCTAGATAGGATTTGGCATAGGCGTCTTGGCCATCCTAATTCAAAAATAATGAACCATTTGTCTCGTTCTGGTATTTTGGGCAATAAAGTTTTCAGTTCTTTATCTATTGAATGTGATGCTTGCAAAATGGGAAAAAGTAAAACTCTGATATTTCCTTCACATGGTAGTCGTGCTTCTCAGTGTTTTGACATTATTCATAGTGATTTGGGGGGAATCTCACCAGTTCTCTCACACTCACACTATAAATATTTTGTCTCATTTATTGATGACTATAGTCGTTTTACTTGGATATTTTTCCTCCGTTTTAAATCTGAGGTGTTTGACAAATTTAAGGAACTTCTTGCTTATATCGAAAATCAGTTCTCTAAGAGCGTTAAGATTCTGCGTACAGATTTGGGTAGAGAATACATGTCTAATCCATTCTCTGAGTTTTTGTCTGGAAAGGGTATTATTGCCCAACATTCATGTGTTGACACTCCACAACAAAATGGGGTTGCCAAACGCAAAAATAGACATCTCTTAGATATTACTCATACCCTTCTCATTGAATTTTCGGTCCCGCCTCGTTTTTAGGTCGAGGCCCTATCCACAGCAATTTACTTGATTAATCGACTTCCGTCTCAGGTTCTAAATCTCGAGTCTCCTTACTTCCGTCTCCATCAGAGGGCTCCTTCGTACTCTCCTTTGCGTCCTTTTGGGTGTGTCTGTTTTGTTCTACTTCCTCATGTCGAGCGCACTAAGTTGTCTGCTCAATCCTCTCGCTGTGTTTTCCTTGGGTATAGTAATACTCAAAAGGGGTATGTCTGTTTCGATCCACAATCCAACAAAATTCGGGTGTCTAGAAATGTGGTTTTCTTTGAAAACCAATATTTCTATCCTTGGTCATCAGTCGATACAGATATGTATGCTATTTTACCTGAGTTTGACCACATCACTGAGTCTCCTGTGTCGTCTGGTTCCACTGTTCCTTCCACCCGTGTCTGGTTTAGACCTGGAGTGGTTTACACGAGACGTGTTCCTGATTCTACCACGCCTCCTTCGATATATCCTGGTCCAGATGCTAGTTCCGAAGACACAGAGGATATGGAAGTTCCAGTAGACAGTTGTGACCTCTCTGCAGATACAGTTGTTCCCCTTCGTCGTTCTACACGACAATCTGTCCCTCCAGATTGGTACGGGTTCTCCTCCTCTACTTCTGCTCTTGCCACTACATTATCCTCTGTTGAGATTCCCTCAAGGTATTCCAAGGCGGCCCAACTTGATTGTTGGACTCAGGCTATGCAAGAGGAACTAAGAGCACTCGAATTAAACCACACTTGGGACATTGTCACGTGTCCCCATGGTGTTACCCCACTCGGCTGCAAATGGGTATATTCAGTTAAAGTTCGAGCTGATGGGAGCATTGAGCGGTACAAGGCTAGATTAGTAGCATTGGGTAACAAGCAGGAGTACGGAGTCAACTATACATTTGCTCATGTGGCAAAGATGACTACAATTCGAACCGTTCTGGCCATTGCTGCTTCCCAGGGATGGTTTTTGAGTCAAATGGATGTCAAAAACGCATTCCTGCATGGGGATTTAAGGGAAACCATATATATGAGGGCACCACAAGGATTATTTCCCGCCCCGACCTCTAAGGTATGTCAACTCCGGCGATCTCTCTATGGATTGAAACAGGCTCCCCGTGCATGGTATGAGAAGTTTCGTTCTGCATTACAAGATTTCTCCTTCCAAGCAAGCAAACATGACACCTCTATGTTTCTTCGCCATTCCTCTAAGGGGATTGTCATTCTTTTGGTATATGTGGATGACATTGTTATCACAGGTACAGACACCGAATTAATTGCTCAGTTAAAGCTTCATCTCTATAACTCGTTTCATATGAAGGATCTTGAGCCTCTCACATACTTTCTAGGTCTAGAGGTTCACACATGCTCAACAGGATTTTTTTTGAATCAAGCGAAGTATGCCAACGATTTACTTGACTCGTCTGGTATTCGTGGTAGTTCACCAGTTGACACCCCAATGGAGTTGAACGTCAAATTACGCAAAGATGAGGGTGATCTCCTCCCTGACCCGATTGTGTATCGCCAATTGGTGGGTAGCTTAGTCTATCTCACGATTAGCCGACCAGATTTGTCCTTTGTGGTTCAACAAGTTAGTCAGTTTCTCCAATCTCCTCGACATTTACATTTGGCCGCTGTACGTCGCATTCTGCGCTACCTGTTGGGTACTGCCACTAAGGGAATTTATTTTCCCTCCAACACCTCACTCCAGCTTTCGGCGTATAGTGATGCAGATTGGGCTGGTTGTGCGGATACTCGACGTTCTACGACTGGTTGGTGTGTATTTTTGGGCCCTGCTCTGATTTCTTGGAAGTGTAAAAAGCAAGATCGTGTCTCCAAATCCTCCACAGAAGCTGAGTATCGGGCTATGTCTCAAGCATGTTCGGAGATCATTTGGTTGTGTGGATTATTATCAGAATTGAGATTCTTGTCTCTTGGAGCTACTCCTCTCCATGTTGATAATACCAGTGTCATTCATATCACGGCAAATCCTGTATATCATGAGCGCTCCAAGCATATCGAAGTAGACTGTCACTTCATCCGCGATGCTTATGATTCGCAAGTGTTGTCTCTTCCACATGTTCCATCAAACCTTCAGTTGGCAGATATCTTCACTAAAGCCCTCCCTCGTCAACGACATCACTTTCTTGGTGAAAAATTAATGTTGGTTGATCAACCGACATCAATTTGAGGGGGGTGCCAATCTAATATGTATAGGCCCATGTAAATATAAAAACCCAATTAGCCCAGTTATGACCTAACCCTAATGCACCCTTTTATCCTATAAATAGGTAGCTCTTGTAATTGTTTTCATCATAAAAATAAAGATCTTTTTATAAGATTGTCAATATGTCGATGACATTGTCTTTGGAGGGATGTCAAGCAAGATGGTAGAGAAATTTATTCAACAGATGCAATCAGAATTCGAGATGAGCATGGTGGGAGAGTTTACCTATTTTCTAGGCTTCCAAATCAAACAGCTAAAAGATAGCATCTTCATATCTTAGAGCAAATATGCGAAGAATATTGTCAAGAAGTTTGGGCTAGAGAAAGCCTCACATAAAAGGACACCTGCAGCTACACATATCAAGCTAACTAAAGATGATCCAGGAGAAGCCGTCGACCAACACCTATACAGAAGCATTATCGGTAGTCTTCTCTACCATACTACAAGTCGACCAGATATTGCCTACTCTGTAGGAGTATGTGCACGATATCAAGCTAATCCCAAGGTTAGTCATCTCTCCCAAGCCAAGAGAATTATAAGATATGTCTCTGGGACTACATACTTGGGTTTATTATACTCATTCGGCACATCCTCTACCCTAGTAGGGTATTGTGATGCGGATTGAGCTGGAAACACATCTGATAGGAAGAGCTCATCTGGAGGATGCTTCTTCCTTGGCAACAATCTCATATCATGGTTTAGTAAAAAGCAAAACTGTGTTGCCTTGTCCACTGCTGAATCCGAGTATATAGCTGCCGGGAGTAGCTGTACACAATTCTTATGGATGAAGAAGCTGTTAGTCGAATACAATGTCAGACAAGAAGCCATGACTTTATATTGTGATAATGTCAATGCCATCAACATCTCCAAAAATTATGTCCAACACAGTAAGACCAAACACATTGACATTAGACACCACTTCATTCGAGAGCTGGTCGAAGATAAGAAGATCATCCTAGAGCACATCCATACAGAGAAGCAACTTGCTGATATTTTCACGAAAGCATTAGATGCGAGCAGATTTGAGTTCCTCAGATCGTCACTCGGTCTGTGCACCATCAACGAACAATAGAAGTTGCTGAAACGGTTGAGAGGAGTTAGTTGGTGCCTCTTCATGAACCGGTCCAAAATCCCAACAAATGCAATTGAGCCAAGCATACAAAAAGCCCATATAAAAGAAAGGAAAAGATATGCTCAGACGTTTAAAAGATTTGAATCAATAACCTAGCCTGCCCCCTTCTCGTGTTCGCTCTCATCTCCCTCTCCCTTCACATTCTGCAAACAAAAATCTCACGACACAGACATGGTGAAAACTTGGAGCACAATAGTCCCAATGCCAGTCTTTACTCGAGTTCCCAAAATGTCTCGGACCGGAAGCTCTGCATTCTCCATGTCAGACCTAACTGGGCCAGAAAGGGAGACTGATCTTGGCCAGGGAAGTCGAGAGCCTCCATGCAGATCGTCGCAGTTCCAACACCAACAAATATCCCAGGTAACGATTTCTCCACCGATACCTCTAGGAACAGTGATTTGTTGGAATCACTACTGAAAAACCAGGACCCACCTCAAGAAGGTGTGGTAGAGGAACTGATAAATCCTGAAGGAGAAAAGGAGGACTTGACCCCGGTCAGTCATGGGTTGGAGCGTATTGCTGAAGGAGAAGGAGAAGAAGAAGAAGGAACAGATGTCATGCCTAAAGCCACAAAAGAGGTTGTAGTAGAAGAAGAAGTCGCTGACTCGGAAGAAGCCGAGGAAGAAGATGAGAAAGAAGAAACCAGAAACGGAGAGACCGATCTGGAAGAAGCTGAGAAGGACAAGAATGCCACCACCAATAACACAGAAGAAAACCCTCTGGATGCCAAAGAAGATGCCACGGAAGAAGCTGCTGAAACGGCACACACAGTGCTGTCATCCCTGAAGAAAAAAGTTCTAGAAGAGAATGAAAGTTTGGCTGTAATAATTGGAAAACTCAAAGAAACTACGAAGAGGAAGGAGGTTAAAGATGTTGGAGGTCCTAGAAACAAAAAGAAGAAGATGTATGCCAAGGAAAAAGGGAAGAATGTGGTCTCCACAAGGAGATTGGTAGATGAAGCAACTGATGATGAAGTAGAGGAGGTTACTGCTAAGGAAGAAAAGAATACCAAAAGCCCATATAAGGGAAGGAAAAGATACGCTCGGACTTTAACAGATTTGAATCAACCTGTTTTCAAAATCTAACCTAGTCTGCCCCCTTCTCGTGTTCGCTCTCATCTCCCTCACCTTTCACATTCTGCACCAAAAATCTCACTACCTACACAGACATGGTGAAAACTCGGAGCACGATAGTACCAAAGAAGGCCTCCGAACCAAAGAGGGCAGAAGCAAAGAGCTCCAAGAGCAGCAAAGCAAAAACCAACAAGCATGGAGTCCGAATCAAAGGACCAAAAGCACAGAAAGCTGAGGAATCTCCTAAAGAAACCCATGCGGAGGAAGCACCAATGCCAGTCTTTGCTCGAGTTCCCAAACGGTCTCGAACCGGAAGCTCTGCATTCTCCATGACAGACCTAACAGGGCCAGAAAGGGAGACCGATCTTGGCCAAGGAAGTCGAGAAGCTTCCATGCAGATTGTTCCCGTTCCAACATCAACAAATGTCCTAGGTATCGATTTCTCCACCGATACCTCTAGAAATTGTGATTTGTTGGAATCACTACTGGAAAACCAAGACCCACCTCAAGAAGGTGTGGTAGAGGAACTGATAAACCCTGAAAGAGAAAAGGAAGACTTGACCCCGGTCAGTCATGGGTTGGAGCGTAGTGTTGAAGGAGAAGGAGAAGAAGAAGGAGCAACATATGTCATTCTTGAAACAACAAAGGAGGCTGTAGTAGAAGAAGTCGCTGACTCGGAAGAAGCCGAGGAAGAAGCTGAGAAGGACAACAGTGTCGCCACAATTAACACAGAAGAAGTTCCTCTAGATGCCAGAGAAGATGCGACAGAAGATGCTACTGAGGCAGCACACACGGTGTTGTCATCCCTGAAGAAGAAGGTACTAGAAGAAAATGAAAGTCTAGCTGTGATGGTTGAAAAACTCAAAGAAACTAAGAAGAGGAAGGAGGTCAAAGATGCTAGAGGCCCCAGCAACAAAAAGAAGAAGATGTCCGTCAAGGAAAAGAAAAGTGTGTCCAAAAGAAGATTGGTAGATTAAGCAACAGATGAAGATGTAGAGGAAGTTACTGCAAAGGAGGCAAAGAAGGGAAAAAGCCTGAAATCGGTCAAGAACACCGCGAGTGTTCCTTACGACAATGTGTCGTTTCACTCTGCAGACGGTGCCAAATGGTGGGAATTCGTGTTCAAGAGAACGGCGTATCCCGAGAAGACCCTATCATCAGAACTGCTGGGACTAGAAGCCGTTGTCCAACTTCTGGAGCAGGCAGAGCTCATGAAGACTGTCACTAACATTGGTAACCACTATCCCCTCTTGGTTAAGGAATTTATTGCCAATTTGCCTACTGGGTTTGGGACTCCGGATGATCTGGAGTTTGAGAAGGTGTATGTCAGAGGCATTCGCTTCAACATCTCCTCTGACATCATAAATGACTTCCTGGGGAGAGAGCAGGTTCGATCTATGCCTCCACCTAACCTGAACAAGGTACTCCGTGAGATTACCGGAGATAAGAGCAAAAAGTGGCCTACCAAAGGCACTGTGGCAGCATCGGACCTTACTTCCAAGTACTCCATTCTCTTTCGCATTGGAGTAGCAAATTGGGCTCCCTCCACACACACATCATCTATCAAACCAGAGATGGCGATACTTATTTTCCAAATAGCTACTGGGTCTACACTTGATTTTGGGCAATTTGTTATTGATCATCTTATTCGACATGCCAGATCACTTGCTGTAAAAATACCTATTGCCTTTCCATCCCTTATCTCTAAGCTGCTTGTACATCAACACCCCGGAGTGTTGAAAACAACGGATAAGGTTGGCAAACGCGGAGGACTGATTGTGGTGAGCCACAAGTTGTTTGAGGGCAAGCATGCTCCTGATCTTGTCAGGCCAGAAGCCAAGGCAACGACCAGTCGAGCCACAAGTGCCGCCCCTCTAACCAAGACCACCAGCAGGGATGCAGTTATGCTTGAACGAGAGATAGCCGTGCTTTACGAAGACATCGTCAATTTGAAAACAGCACTGAAGCATCTCTCTTAGCGATGATCACATTGCACCAACCTGCTAAAATCCATGTCCCCTCCTGGCTCCGTAGATGATGACACCACCTCTCTGCCAAATGATCCAGAAGACTCTACTCAAGATGCCTCCACTGAAGCGACTGAAGAAGAGATTGCGAGTTCTAGCAAGCAGCTCTGTTTGATCTTATGAACTTTCTGATTACCGAACAACTGAACAACCTTTATTTTGTAATTTTTGTTGAACACTGTATCACACTGACTCTCGACTGCTGATTGGGAGTGAGTGTGAGTTATGTTTGGATTTGTTTCTTATTACCCTGCTTTGTTACAAATATTTGTCTAAATTTTGGCTCTTTTTGAGCCAGCAAGGGGGAGTAAGTTAGATACGCGCGATCACGATGATACAAGGAAGAAAGATAGAGACGACGTGAAGACTCGATGATACGCGCGACACACGCTATGCGCAAAATATGCTACGAGACGCGAAATGTAAAAAGACTTGATGACTGCCGATCGAGTGCATCGACGACAAATACAACGCAGAATGCGACGAAGAATGTTGTCCTTAAAGGGGGAGATTGTAGTTACGACGGTTTTAGAGATTGGCTGATTTTTAAAGGAACTGAAGAACATGTTACAAAGAATGTCGAAGCATCTTCTGCGACATCTTGTGTAACATTGTTGACGGCGTCTCGGCAAACATCCTGATTGACAGAAATCAGGAAAGTGCAGTTTCGGCAGAAAAGCAAGAAGACGATTAAGAAATTCCTGAACGACTCAGAATCTGGAAAGAAGAAAGACGGCACTTAAGAGGAAACCCATTAGGGTTAGTACTCATCCTCGATTGCTATAAAAGCTTAGGCTACCCCCTTAGCAATCGGGTGGTTCTTTATTTGTTTCCTAGCAACAATTTGTAAGGTTCTTAGACGTGAAGGTTTGCGGGCTGAGAAATTGCAGATTGAGCTAAGGATATTGTGCATCACATAACTATTGAGAGTTAGGTGATTGAGGGTTTACTGAGCGCGTGAGTGAAGACTGCACGCAACCACCAAGTTGTACGAAGACTTGAACTGACAGAGCAAGGCGATTGCTTGAAGAGTGGAATCAAGACGGAGTCTTGGATTCAGGGGGAGACCCTCAGATAGATTGCACTGTAAGACGTAGCATAAAGTATAGATCTAGGGTTGATCACAGGTACTTGTATGTTCTGACGAATTACTAATAAGTGAAATCTTTCCACTAGGCTGAGAGCCCCCAGACGTAGGTGACGTTGCACCGAACTGGGTAAACAATCTGATGTGTCATTGTTTATAGCTTTATATTTCTGTCATGCGTTATCTACACAAGAAGTCGTACACAGTGTTGTAGCATCACATGTAATATTGTGTGTGACATCTTGCACGACTAGATTGATCAAAATTTCACAAACAAGTTGTTGAACAAATTGTCACAACATTGTGTTCGACATCTTGTCCTTGCAACAACTCAGAATTTCAATTGATTTGTATGATAATCATAAGGGCTTTTATGTACAATTGACTACTTCATAGTGAAACCGTTCCACTTGCAGAAAGCCGCCAGACGTAGGTGACGTTGCACCGAACTGGGTAACCATACTGCGTGTCTTTTTTTTTTCTGTTATGTGCTTGTTTAAATCCATAATCTGTAAATTAGCAAGTTGTCTGTCACAAAACTACAACATTGTGGGAGACATCTTGTAGTTTAACTGATCAGAATTTTCAAGATAGAAACAAAGAGAATCAAATAGAGAAAATAAAAAAATATAGAAATTGAAAGAGTGGCATTCAATTGGAAATTTGATGAATAGTTGAGGGTAATTTCGTCTTCTTACACACTTTAAAAATTGGACCGGTCATTTCAATTAGACCAGATTTAATTTTGATTCAATTTCATGAGTAGTTTAGGTATTTTGAAATTTTAGGAGTAGATTGTCCCAAAATATAACTTAAGGTACTGAAAAAAAGAAAGAAAAAAAAATATGATATGAAGGTGGGAAAAATGTATATTTAAGTGTATAAAAGTGTCATTTTCCCTAGATTTTGTCTACTGTGCCGTGTTTTTCATTTATAAATTTTTAATTTTTGTAATTATGATTTATAATTGATTAAAAATATAATTTATCATCAATCATTATTGATATTATTAAAAAATTATAATTTATTAAAGTTATGGCTGTGATAAATAGCCACATATCACTGTCCAAAAAAAACATCATTTGATTGCACTTTCGAAGATATGCCACAAAACCTAAAATACCCCCAACCCCTCGAGAACAAATTAGAAAGATCGGAAGAGAATAAACGTACCTGGACAGTGTTATTTGCACATTGTGTAGGAGGTGATTCGACAGTCTCGCCAAATCAATCCATTTCAATTTCTAATCGTCAAAGCTGCTGCGATTCATGCTTCCATTTGCTGTTGATTTCTAGACCTGTTTATCTCAAATCGTCTCACATCTTAACGAGTTACAGGTACCATTCTAGTTTCTCAATCTTTCGCTGAATCGCTTCATGCTTGATTGTTGATCCAATTCTACTTCCCTAACACATTAATTTTTTTTTGTGTATTTGGGCATAATCATATATTGTTGGTTTGGTTTCTACTGTGTAGATATTGTTTTGTTTAAATTGAAGATTCGTTGTATGAGCTTGATTTTTTTCCGGAAGTTATGATTTTATTAGTTTTAAGATTCTGGAATCCGAATTGGATTGCAAATGTTTGTCAGTTTTATTTGGTTGGCTATGCAAATAAGATCTATAAATATTTGTACCTTGTTGGAGAATTTCATGGATTCTGCATATTTGTTTTAGAGTATGTTGAAGATTAACTGATCATTATTGGAATGTGGTAATGGTAATGAGTGTTATAAATATTTAGTCATGACAATTAAGTACATTAGTGCTATTGTTAAGCACCAATTTCATATAAATTTTAGTAAAGAGATTTTCCCTGCTTTTGCTGCCTTTTTTTGTTGAGGTTCATGTTGTATTTTTTTTCTGTGTAGAATAAGAAAAGATGGCAGGTCAAAGTCAGCGCTTGAATGTGGTTCCCACTGTGACAATGCTCGGAGTCATGAAAGCTCGTTTGGTCGGCGCCACAAGAGGTCACGCTCTCCTCAAGAAAAAGAGTGACGCCCTAACTGTGCAGTTTCGTCAGATTCTCAAGAACATTGTCTCAACCAAAGAATCAATGGGAGATGTTATGAAAGAGTCCTCCTTCACGCTGACTGAGGTCAAGTACACTGCTGGCGAGAACGTCAAGCACAGCATCCTCGAGAATGTCAAGAGCGCATCCATCAAAGTCCGATCCAGGACAGAGAATGTTGCTGGCGTGAAGCTCCCCAAGTTTGAGTACTTCACTGAAGGGGAGACCAAGAACGACCTCACTGGGCTGGCCAGAGGAGGGTAGCAGATACAGCAATGCCGCACTGCTTATGTGAAAGCTATTGAGGTTCTCGTGGAGCTTGCTTCTCTTCAAACATCGTTCCTGACTCTCGATGATGCGATCAAGACCACAAATCGCAGGGTCAATGCTCTGGAGAATGTGGTGAAGCCAAGGATAGAGAACACCATAACCTACATAAAGGGTGAGCTGGACGAGCTGGAAAGGGAAGATTTCTTCCGACTGAAGAAGATACAAGGCTACAAGAAGAGGGAAATCGAGAGGCAGATGCAAACAGCCAAACAATTTGCGGAGGAGCAGGCTGCTGAGAAGGTTTCATTGCGGAAAGGGGTTTCTAGGAACTCAGCTCACAATCTTTTGGCTGCTGGGGAGAAGGACAGTGACATAATATTCTAATATCATGATAAAATGGTGGTGATTCTTTGATTTTAGAATAAAATGCTCCATTTTATGTTGCTATGTATTGGGCATGGATTCATGCTTTTAAGATTCTGTGTTTCAGAATACTGAACTGCCTTTTGGTTAATTATCATAAATTACGTTTTTGAATCAGTCAGCTCTCTGTTTTATGTTAGGTTGTTGATGTTGCACTCTAAACTGAAGCCATCATATTTGAGTGAAAGAATGTGATTCTATATCTATTTTTTAACCTGTTGGATTCTATATATAATTACTGAATTATTTGGACCAACACAAGTTGGGCCAAGTGGTAAGAAGTTCATATTAACATATGTGAGATCATGAAGTCGAATTTTGGTACATGCGAAGTGGACCTTTCACTTCACAGTAAGGTACTTATATTGAAATAAGTTGGAAATTGCTCGATTATTTAAGTGAAAATTGCAAAGTCTTATAATTATGTTTTTTTGCACTCTCCCTTCATTGTCTTTTTGTAAAAGCTCTAATTCACTCGTGTTCATATTTGCAAAAACTCTCACTTACTCGTGTTTATTTTTGCACTGTCTGTACAAATCCGTGAAAATTAATGAAAGTGTCACTTAAGTGTTAATTCAAACGTGCCTAGGGGTGGGCACTTTGGCAACGGAACCGGAGACTGAATTCGGTTAGAACTGGAAGCGCAACTGATTCTTAAAATGTACAACTAGGGAGTCTGGTCAGGCCCAATTCTTGACCAATTGAAGACCTCGTGCCCACCCCTAAACGTACTAACTCAAACGTCTCAAACTTAAGTGACACTTCTGTGAATTTTCACAAATTTGCACATATGGTGCAAAGTTGAACATGAGTGAGAGAGTTTTTGCAAAAATACAGTGAGTAGAGAATTGTTGCAAAAGAAAATATTTACAAAGAGAATTTTTTTTTGCAATTTTCTCATTATTTATATTTAAATATGACGTGTGATAAGAGCATGCAAAAGGTCAAATCATGTTCCGAAGACCAAAAATACACATGAAACAATGTCTTGTGGAAATGTTGGTTTATGTTTGGTTATTACGTGTAGATGGTTTGTAAACTGTCACTGGAATTTGCTCGAGTTTTCTTTTCCCATCTCACTTACCCTCATATTTCTTTTTGAGGTTTGCCGAAAATACTTAAAATTTGTAACATGATCTCAAATTGCTAGAACTCTTGAAACCCTAAGGGCAGCAAGCCAAATCATCGAGAGGCAGTAATTGTTCAACAAAATCAAGATAAACCCTAGTCCACAATCACTGGCTAATTATATGGACACCCACTTAGCCTAGATCTCCTTGCTCTGCTCCACTCCGCCCTGCAATCACCTGAACCACTTTGCAAAGCGACGCGTGATGACACTACAATGCCATGTCTCATCACCGACCGATGACACTACAATGCCATGTCTCATCACCGACCAAAATGACACAGCTTACTTAAAATCCAAACTACCCTTAGTGACGACAGCTACTTTACTTCCACTTGGAGCCATTTCATCTCCAAAACTCGGCTTTCTGACCGGAAGCTTCAGTTCAGTGTAAATGTTGCATTGCCAGTACTCTGGCGGGAAAGCTTTAAAGTTAGAAGCTTTTGAGAAATTGTATTTTGGGGCGATAAGTGTGCTTCATTTGACTAATCCATTCTAATAATAACAGTCTAATTAAATTGTAAAAGCCATAAACTTAACTACCATAATTAAAATGATTAAAATAAATGACATAATAAACTGCTTTGATTTTAGTTGCAACTGAATAGTACACACCCTAGTTAAAATACATGCAGATCTCACATTATTGGAACGTGAATAAATATAACACTGCCCGTGAATTTTCAGATTCTCACTACTGATCATTTGTGTGCCCTGTCTATGTAAGAAGCTTTCAGCTCTGTTCTAGACTAGTCAACTGGCGCTAAAGTGCTTGTCAGTATAGGTAGACAGGCATATGATACAGACATCCAATCACTTTAAAGGTAGCTTATATTACACATGCCAATTTTGAACAAGTTGATGGATTGAAACTGCTAAAATGCTGCCCATGGTTATGTTGACGACATTGACAACATCGTTGTTAAGCTGCAAAATAGACCAGACATAAGAACATATCAGAGCAGTGCAACTAGACCAAACAAGTAGGTCAAATTGGTTGACAGAAACCTTTGGTATAAATTACAACCATATCATATATAGATGGCATCCTCACTTTATGCTGACATATTGAAACAAAACCATGCTTGCAAGCCATTCAAGTCAGTACCCAGTCTTCATTAACAGGTTACAGTAACCAAGACAGAAGAAAAGGATACATCCAAGATATGATAAAAACATGCATGTAATTTGTAAAACAATTGCATACCCAACGGAATCCTTCTTTCTCTTGGAGTACGGCACCAATTACACTCTCACCAACATTAGCAATCTGGGAAGCTACTACACATATTACCGCTTCATTAGCATTTATCTGTTTCACTAAAACACCAGAGGCTAAGTAATCTGGAAAATGCAGAATACAAGCACCCAGTACAATACCCATATCAAAGACAAACTGAATGTATTACTCCATTAAATATCATATGCCATTTGTCATACTATCCACCATATAATTCATTTTAACAGTAACTGTGTTTTCAGGTTCAATGTTTACTGTTTAGAAGACACATTTTCTAAAATCCAATAAGTGACATGCCCTATCTTTTTGTCACCTAAAACCTAGACAAAACAACCAGCTGCAAAAATAAGAAATCAGGACATCCCTTAGCATGTATGTAATCATCATATTATTTGATTAATTTATCATATTTATTGTTACTATTGTTATGGGATTCCCAGCAGCTTGATCAATTCAGAACAAGAACCAACAAATAAAGTTAATGAAATTAAATGACATTGACCTTGCTAATCTAAATTCTAAAACTCGGAATTGAGGGGAACTCAGCGAGACAAAAAATAAAGAGTTTTGAGAACTTGGGGAGAAATAAGCAAAACTCTTTTTGTACTAAATAGATATTAGACATACATATATTCATATATAATTCACTTGAAAGAAAAAAAATTATATTATTTTACTAAAATAAGATACTTTGAAACGACTTTATAAGTTAAAACAAAAGCACACATTATAGAACAGTTTCAAAGCATATGTAAACTACAAAAATAAAATTTGACCAACTTGGTAAAATTGAACTACCAAGTACGAGTTTTAACTCGGCCAATTCGACCTTACCAAGTTCTCAGGGATAAATCAGGGAGAACTTGGGAGTTTCATAGGACTGATGCTAATATCCTAACAATTGTAATACTTGTTCTGGTGTGTAATTATGTAAGAATGGTTGAAAGAACTGCTGAAGATAGGAGCACTGTCCAAACTCAAAACATAGCTGTGAAGCAAAAAAAACTGAATAAATTGATAGAAAACATTACCAGAACCAGGAGACAGCCAATAGAGGCAAGTACAATTGATGCTAGAAGTCCAGCAAAGGTTCCCTCAACACTCACGGCCCCTTCTGTTCCTCTCGGTACTATCTTAAAATTTGTAACTAGGTACCTGATGATAAAAAACATGACAGTGTAACATCTGTCTAGAGCTGGAATGAAAGAAAGGTTGAGAAGCTTTGCACAAAGGATGAGCAATACATAAATGCATATACTGTGCTTATAGCTAATTTTACATTTTTTTTAACACTCTTGAATTTTACAAACAAACAAAAAAACTGTGTTGCAATTTTACATATCACAGGCTGAAGGTTGAAGTTGGGATTGGAGTAACTAAAGCTCCTATGAAAAAACCAATGCGTCTATTACTTCCCCTTCACAATTCTTAAGTGGTTGCATCCTCAACATCAGTGCTGATATATACCAACACAATCCAATCTACATTATAACTTCATGTACAACTTGATAGAACCAGCCAAGATTTGACAAAACAAATGATTTTAATGTAGATGATTTAGGTCCATAAGATAGACTGGAAACCTATAAGTCCAATCAAACCTAGCCAAGGTCCAGTAGCAAGATGCTTAATAATGGTTTGATGATATTTTGATATGATTACCGTATTGATAAACTTGAATATAAAACTCCACTGCACTGCATCAGTTGAGTTTTACAGAAAGGTTTTTGTATCTTACCATAAACAGACATACATGCAGACAAAGGTAGTTTCTTTAAAATCAGAATGAATGAGATGATTTTAACATGTTAAAAAACTCAAAATACTGGTTAAAATACTACTTTTGCGAAATATTAGTTACCTAAAAATCAACTCTCGTGCTATCAAGCAATAGTCATTTTTAAGTCTTGTTTCTGAGCTAGACAAAATTTCTAAAATGACTAGAATGTGAAGCAAAGACAGAGTAGTTACGTAGTTTTGCCATATGCGTTGCCGATTTCAGTGGAGACAGTATCGCTCAACTTAGTACAGAAACTGGCAACAAATCCAAGTTGCCATAAGTGAGAAAATGCATTCCCTCCAACATGGTGTATGGAGAGAAACGCAAAGACACAAGCAGCAGCACTGGAACCAAAGACACTTGCTGGCCCCCTTCTCCCTTTCCTCTTCTCAGCTATCCCCATAGACTCCTTCTGTGCCATTTTCACCTTTGTTACTCCTGTTCCCTAACAAAGAAAAGGCACATCTCATACTCATACTCATATCTGATGGATTGATGTTTAATTTCAATTATGGCTTACAATCATGAAGTAGGCTGCAACAAGAAAGAAGGCGGATTGGGAAAAGGCGCGCCAAGTGAGAGTGCCAAGCAGGAAAGCAGCAGCAATGCCTGGGAGTGTCAGACCAGAAACCAGAATCGGAGAGCCCACGGTGAAGATCAGCACGTTGTTCAGGATGGCAGATTGCCAGGTCGGAGGAGACGACTGTATCACCCTCACAGCCTCTGTCACAGCTCCCTCAACAACTGACACGCCGTGGGTCCGCTCAACCACCATCTGCACCGATCTGGCGATATGGGAGGAGCAAGAATTGAAGCTGGATCGGATTTGATGGGTTGGACTTGGTTAGAAGAGAGGAGGATTATGCAGATATTTTTAGGGGAAAAAACACCTCATTATTAGATCATAAAAGGATAATCTCACCAAGGATTTGTTTTTAATATATTATACAAGGATAATGACCCTTTCTTTTATTTAACTATACTAAAAGGATACTTTTGTGCTATAACTAATTTTCTCTCTTTCTTATTACCGCATAACATACCTAAACCACATCTAGTTCAATTCAAAAATTAAATTAAACTAAGTAGTTTAAATAGAACGATTCAAATCAGATTTATTGATCTGACCAGTTCAATCTTTAATTAATAGAATTACAAAAGCAAAAGTCAAATTCAAGGTGAATTAAATGTGCATGCCCTATCCCCAAAACACATAGAAAAATCAAATATTTTCCCGAAGCCCTCAATCATCAATCCCTCACCAACCCCAACGCCAGAAACGAGGCCGGAAGAGGAAGCGGAAACAATGCTGAAGATGAGGCCGGAACTGGGTCTGGTCGGAGGAGGAGGATTTGACCTTTTTTTTGTTCTTGTAATTTTGTAATTTTATTAATTATTCGTAATACTATTATATTAGTTAAGGTTTGAACCGGTCAGACCAATAAATCTAATTTTAACTGGCCAAATTTGAATTACTTGATTCAATTCTTTTTTTAATTGAACCAATGGTAGTTTAGGTATATTAGATATTTTAGAGGTAAATTTTGACAAAAAAATTGTCAGGATATTAAAAAAGAGAGAAAATAAGTTATGTATGAAAGTGTCATTTCGCTATAATTTGGTGTAACAAAATGTCATTATCCTTATTATATATACAAGGGTAATTTAGTGAGAATTTACAATGCCATGAGAATTTTACTATGCAATTTTTGCATGTCACTACTCTCTACTTTTTTTAGTTGCACGTCACCGCTATAAAGTTTCATTTAGTTGCACCGTCTATCACGTAATTAAATTTGATGTAAAATATCCAAAATACCCCTTATATTAAAAAAATTCAAAAAAAAATTTAAAAAATATCTTGTGAACTTTTAAAAATAAATTATCACATAAATAATAAAACACTGATTTAAAAATTATTTTTTTTAAAAGATGGTTTTTTTAGATATTAAAAATAAAAAACCACGCTTAACAATGTTTTTATTTTATTTTTAATATTTATTTTAAAATAAATAGTATCCAAATTAGTTTTTTTTATATTTATTCCATAAATTTTTTTTAAAAATAAGTTAAGAAATTGATTTTTTTCATTTTTTTCATTTTTTTAAAATACAAGGTTATTTTAGTCATTTAAATATTTTAGTTTCAAATTTTATTAAATGACTAAAATACCCTTATATTTACAAAATTGAAAAAAAAATCATTTGTTTAACTTTTTAAAAACAATTTTAAGGAATACATAATAAAAAACTGGTTTGAATATTATTTATTTTTAAAAAATATATTAGAAATAAAAAAACATTGTTAAAAGTGATTTATTATTTTTTTTTCTTAAAACCCATTTTTTTTAAAAAAATAATTTTGAAATAAGTGTTTTATTATTTATCTGATAAAAATATTTTTTTAAAAGTTCAAAACATATATTTTTAAAAATTTTGAATTATTTAAATATAGGGGTATTATGAACATTTTACATCAAACTAAAACTCTGTGATGAACAGTTCAATTAAATGAAACCTTACAGTGGTGACATGCAACTAAAAAAAATAAAGGGTAGTGACATGGAAAAGTTGCATAGTAAAAGGTAGTGATCAACAATTTCCCTTATATTATATAGGGATATTGATACTTTCTTACACTTAACTATAGTTAAATGACACATTTATATCCTGAAATTTTTTTTAAGACAGTATGCTCCTTAAATGCCTAATATACCTAAACTACCATTGATTCAATTGAAAAAACAGAATTGAACTAAGTGGTTCAAATTAGACCGGTTCAAATCAAATTTATTAGTCTGACCAGTTCAAACCTTAATTATTATAATGTTTCAAATAATTAATAATGTTACAAAATTACAAAAAATAATAAATAATAAAAAAGTCAAATTCAAGGTGAATTAAATGTGCATGCCCTATCCCCTAAATACATAGAAGTATCAAATATTTTCCTGAAACCCTCAATCATTAATCCCTCACCAACCTCAACGTCGGAGAAGAGGCCGGAAGAGAAAGCGGATACAACACTGGAGACAACGATGATGACGAGGTCGGAGCTGGGTCTAGTCGGAGGAGGAGGATTTGACTTTATTTGACCAATAAATCTTATTTGAGCCAGCCCAATTTGAACTATTTAGTTCAATTTTTTTTTAAAAAAACAAGGGTAGTTTATGTATATTAAACACTTTAGATATAAAATGCCACAAAAAAATTGTTAGAGTATTAAAAAAAGAGAAAATTTGTTAGGGTATGAAAGTATCATTTCGCTATAGTATACCTAAACTACCCCTGGTTCATTTGAAAAAAGTAGGATTGAACTAAGTGGTTCAAATTGGGCCGGTTCAAATTTGATTTACTGGTTTGACCGGTTCAAATCTTAATTAATATAATATTTCCAATAATTAATAAAATTACAAAAATAATAAAAATATAAAATGTCAAATTCAAGGTGAACTAAATGTGCATACCCTATCCCCCAAATACACAGAAGCGTCATATATTTCCTCGAAACCCTCAATCATCAATCTCAAGCACATTATTGTGCATGCCCTATCCCCCAAATACACAGAAGCATCAAATATTTCTCTGAAACCCTCAATCATCAATCCCTCACCAACCTCAACGCCGGAGACGAGGCCGGAAGAGAAAGCAGAGACAACCCCGGAGACAAGGCTAGAACAATGCTGAAGACGAGGCCGGAGCTGGGTCTAGTCGGAGGAGGAGAATTTGACTTTATTTCTATTTTTGTTGTTGTAATTTTGTAATTTTATTAATTATTCGTAATATTATTATATTAATTAAGATTTGAACCGGTCAGACCAATAAATCATATTTGAACTATTTAGTTCAATTCTTTTTTAATTGAACTAAGGGTAGTTTTGGTATATTAGACATTTTAGAGGTAAATTGTCACAAAAATTGTGAGGGTAATAAAAAGAGAGAAAATTAGTTGGGGTATGAAATTGTCATTTTGCTATAATTAGGTGTAACAAAGTGTCATTATTCCTATTATACATACAAGGGTAATTCAGTGAGAATTTTACTATGCGGTGAGAATTATGAGAACCATAAGAGGCACGCGCGCGCGCGTTGGGTTGATACACCCGAATTTTTTTTCAATCCTTTTTTACACCAGTTTTTTGATAGGGTAAAAATTTTCATGTAGGTTGTAGTATGGAATCCGATCCCCTTGCCACATGACGTTCTCAAAGTTCTCATGCCTCTTGTGTGAGGCCGCCTAAAAAGAATTTTTTTCTTCGTTAGTTTTTTTGGGATTTTTCATTTCATTTTTAAAATATCAATTTTGACCAAAATGCCCCTACATATATTTTCAATGTCAAATTATTGTATATGGATTGGTTCGATTTACAGACGGTCCAACTCTCTCTTATGTGTGATCGCCCACCGCATTCTCGTTCTCAACTTTGTTAGTGATGAAGTCTTTAACGATAACAATCAGTCCTTGCCTTCTCGTTGAATGGTCCGCCAACAACCACCATGTCGCCAGCAAGCCATCTCTCTTACCTTCTCGGTTGTTGGCGTCGCCGTTTCAGCTCCCAAAATCTGATGCACCGAAATTCATCTCACCGACGATGGTAAACGCTGGAAGGAGGTAGATATGGAAATATAATCCTCCTCGTTTGGTCTCTCCGATCTCGAGCCTCCACCTCATCGATGTTCTCGATCGTCCCTTATTTGCTTCCGAGAAATCCTTGTTTCCACGTCCTCGTCTCCCAAAGCCAACTAAAGCTGAGGTTAGGATGAGCCACCCTGCTCGCGCCCCAACCTCAATCCCACATCCCCTTCCTGCTCAGATTCAAATCCTACAACACTCTTCTCACTTGTTTCGAACTCTTTACTTCGTCTACCCATATTCAGGCATGAGCAGCTTTTGCTAAAATCAGCCAAGATGTAGCTTGGCTTGAGTAGCCTGGGATGGAAAAGACCAAATTGGTGGCCGAGAAAAGCCCACCTAGAAAGATAATTGAAATTCTGAGTTGTGGCAGAGACAAGATGTCGAACACAATGTTGTGACAATTGGTTCGACAACTTGTCTGATCACAGATAAGTAAATAATGGAGCCGTAAATAGAAGACACATAATATGTTTACCAAGTTGGGTGACTCTGCACCTACGTCCGGGGCCACTTTGGCAGTGGAAAGGGTTTTCACTATTTGGTAGTCAATAGTACAACTTCAAACATCAACTAGCTATCACACAAGCTATTGTCCTAAGCTACTATAGATCTCAGCGTGAACCACCTCGACCATGGACTCCCACTGTCTTTGAGAATGTCTCAATTCCACCCTTCGAGCAAGCCTATGCTTGGCGTAGTTGTCTTCGACAATTTCTTCGTGAGTCTTCCATCACAAACACTCAAACCCTCACGTTTTTATGTATGTGATCGACACCGTTCTTCTAAAGATCCAGTCTCTCAAACCACCATTGCACGGTTTGGAGTTCTGAATATAAGCACAGAGAACGTGTCAATCGCTATGGGGATAGCACCTGCTTTTATAACAATTCTACATGCCTATTTGGTCTTCAACTCTGAATAAGCAATGCAATTGCAAATAGAAATTCCATTACCACCTCGCATTAATGGCAAGTTGGCATTGCTGCCTTAATTAGCCTTATTGGCGTGTTTTCTTCTAGCTGGACGTTGCCTAAGTTCGCCGTGACATAATCTCTTGCGCGTCAAGCTTCTGCGAATTAAATAGGAAAGCTTCGACCACTTGCCTAATCCTGCGCGCATCATGTTACGCCAAATGTATTGCAACATATTGGCTGACATCTTTACCTTGCGCAAAGAATATGCCAACACTAATCGTAGCAACAATCTCCCCATTTAACAAGTTTTTAGGCAAACATAACTTCATAATCTTTACATTAACCTTTCGGCGAGCACCAACTAATATGATCATCTTCAGCCATTTTCATCAGTGGCACACATCGGAGCATAACTCTTTCCCCTTCATCTTCATCAGTGGCACACAATACCTTAATCGATTAAACACTCAATTCTCCTCGAATGATGTTTGTCGAGCACATGGTCTTTAACGAATCATATAGCCTCCCAATACACTAAATTTAGCACAACGAGTTCTGAATATTTTGAGTACAAGAATCCTCAAGCTGCTAAGGGGACACCTTCGGCTTTTATAGCAGCTACAGAAGTAGTCTTGACAGCAGACTAGGTTTCATCTTCAGTGCTGTTACGCATCTTCGAGTACTTTCCTAATTCCACAAGACTTGGGTTTCTTCTGCTGCAGTTACGCGTCTTTGAATACTTCTCAACGACATGTTGGAACATATCTTGTACCACAAGTGTGCGCCATCTAAGACACCAAAATTTTGATGACCTTAGAATGACCTATATCTCCCCCTGATTGCCTAAAAATAGCAAAGGGCTAACAGGATTGCACAACAATCTTGTAGGGGAAATAAAAATAAACCAGCTCTATGGCAGAGCAATATAAACGCAGAAAGATGTTATTTCTGAAGTCGACACAAGTCTCGAGACATGTTACCATGATACCTCTCCCCATGGTTGCCTTAATGATATCTTCTTATTGAGTTCAGCCATCGCCTTCCCCTGGACTGACTTTCTGGTCAATGAGCTTCCTACAAACTCCTGATGTCTCCCCAGATGGTCTAACAGTATCTTTAGCATGCTTTATGTAAACAACTTGGTGCTGATGGTGAGAGCACTAGGCCGCTTTCCTAGTACATTGGTGGGGCGCACAATAGCTTTGAGGTAGATCAATCGAGCTAGATCTTTCGAGGGCCAGACCTCTTCTCAACTCCAGAGATTTTCTTAGCAATCGAGTTCATGATAGGAACACGATTTGTAGATGTGACATTCTCTCTTCCCAGGAAGTCATTGATTGCATCAGTGGAGAAATCGAAACAACGTCCTCGCGCACACACATTTTGCTTTCAATAACAAGTTGCGCCATAGGTTCATCATCAGCTGATTTTGTCTCATCAACCAATGGATCAGCTGCTACATCAGGCTACTTCCCTTGAATTCCTTTTTCTTCCTGGCATCAATGGGAACAACAGATTCCTTTTCAGTAACAATCTTTTTTTTTTACTCGGAGCAGCAATTTTCCTTCCCTCTACAAGTTTCGCTTTTTCTTTTTTGACACAAGGTTGGCCAGACAAACATCATTATCATTTTTAAGAGTAGCGTCTTCATTATCTTCTTCCCTTTCCTCTATAGGATTCTGAACTAATTTACTTATATAAGATTTTGACCTAGTAGTTGACTTAGGCACGGTCTCGGCTTCTTTAGTGGCAACCTCCTCAGCAACTTCTTCCTGAGATATCTCTAGTGTGTCGAGGGGTACTTTCCCTAAGTTGGTCTGAGCACAAGATTTCAGACCATTTTCTTTGACATTTTGTGTTGAGACTAAGGTTTCCTCAGCTACACCTTTAGGCAAGGGTTCTTGGTCAGCAACCCGAGGTCCTAGGGTACTCTCAACCTTAGGGTTTTGTCTCCGTATGCTTTAAATGAAATAAGAGATTCAATGTTACCTTGACCCTTTTATCATTGAGTTGATTCATATTGAGTTTCTTCCGTGACATTCCCACTTTATGCTTCTTTGTCGCCTGATGTGCTACTGACATTGGGATTTGTCAGAACTTCTTTCTCAACAACATCCTCTCATGTGGCGATAGGAAGAGGGTACAGTAGATGCTGATGATTCTGCCATGGTATCTTCGACCTCTATATTGGGTAGATTTTCATAATGCAGCCTTGACTCCTTGCAGCTCTAGGTCCAGTACCTCTCTTAGGAACAGTTTACTTCTTTAACTTTTGGATTATGTTTACGAGATGAACTCATAGTCCTTAATCCACTTATGGTGCCAACCATTATCAAGAGAGAGTGGATTTATTTTACCGAAAACAACTTCCTTAGGAGCCAAGATAGTTGTGGCATGTTGGACAGGCTGAAAAGATTTTCCATGGTAATTTTATCTTTAAATGGACCTTGTTTTAAACCAGGCTCAGATTCGATTTAGATGTATTCTTGGTCCAGAGAGGAGAAACCGAATCGCCAAAACTCCTCTCTATTACTTAAAGATTATTGAGCCATAATAAAAAGTCCAAGGAATAACCTAAGACTCTCACACCTGTTTGCATCCATGGTTTTTGTAAGAATATCAGCTAGCAGCTTTTCGGTGTGAATATACTCCAGTTTGATCTTCTTTTCTTCCACAAAGTCTTGAATGAAGTGATGTCGAACTTCAATATGCTTGGTACTGCTATGTTGAACTGGATTTTTTGAGAGATTGATGGCGTTAATGTTGTTCCAGAACAGTGTCATGACATCTTGTTTGACATCATATTCAGTAAGCATTTTTTTCATCCATAAGAGTTGTGTGCAGCTACTCCAGCAGCAATATACTCGGACTCTGCAATAGATAGAGCTATACAATTTTGTTTCTTACTGAATCAAGAAACAAGATTGTTCCCAAGATGGAAGCATCCACCATATGTGTTTTTTCTATCAGGTGTACTCCCTGCCCAATCCGCATCGCAATATCCAACAAGTGTAGATGATGTATCAAAAGAATATAGTAGACCTAGCTCAGTTGTTCCTGGTATGTACCTTATAATTATTTTTGCTTGAGTTAGGTGTATTGCCTTTGGATTGTCTTGATAGTGAGCAGAGATTCTCACTGAGAAAGCTATGTCAGGTCGACTTGCAGTGAGATAGAGTATGCTTCCAATGCTGCTTCTATAGAGACTTTGATCTACAGGTTCACCTTGATCATCCTTAGTGGGCTTTACATGTGTAGCAATCAGAGTTCTCTTGTGGGAAGACTTCTCCAAATCATACTTCTTCACAATATTCTTAGCATACTTTCTTTGAGATATAAAGATGCCATCATTCATCTGTTTGATCTAGAATTCTAGAAAGTAGGCTAGCTCACCTAACATGCTCATCCCGAACTCAGACTGCATATGTTGTACAAAATGTTACACCATCTTGTCTGACATTCCACCAGACACATTGTCGTCCACATAGATTTGAGTAATAAAAAATTTGCTTCCTTCTTTCTTTATGACCAAGGTCTTGTCAACTCCCCCTCGGATATAGCCATTCTTAACTAAGTATTAAATTAAACGTTTATATCAGGCTCGAGGGGCTTTCTTAAGGTCGTAGAGGGTTTTCTTTAGTTTGTAGACATGGTTTGGAGAAGTGTGGTCTTCAAATCCTTTTGGCTGAGCAACATAGACTTCCTCATTTAGGTATCCATTGAGGAAAGCGCTCTTCACGTCCATCTGATCGAGTTTGAATCGTAGATGGCAAGTTATGCTGAGAAGAAGTCGGATAGCCTCAAGTCTGGCCACGGAGGAAAAAGGGTCATCGAAGTCTACCCTTTCCACTTGTGTATACCCTTGGGCTACAAGCCTCGCCTTGTTGTGAGTAATGTCTCCTTGCTCATCTGATTGGTTCTTGTAGATCCACTTTGTCCCGATGAAATTGACATTGGTTGGTCTTGGTACCAGCTCCAAAACTTCATTCCTTTCGAACTGTACCTGTTCTTCTTGCATGACACACATCTAGTATTCATCGTTTATGGCTTCTTGTACGTTCTTGGGTTCAGTCTTCGAAACGAAGCACATGTTGATGCTCATGTCGAGATAGTTTACTGGCAGCTTTCGTCGAGTTCTTACTCCTTCGTTGATGTCACCAATCACATCCTGAGGTGGGTGATTCTTCTGAATTATCCTTGATGGATTTTTCTGATCAGCTTTTGGAGACGATTCTTCTTGTTCAATGTCACCTGCTTTGCCAGTGACATCTCGTCCGAGTATTCACAATAACTTCGTCGTCGTCATTAGGGTGTTCTGAGCTATCATCAACGAATAAGCTTAGGGACTCCATCATGGTCCTGTTTCTTTTGTTCAATACCCGAAAGACACGACTATTTCTAGAGTATTCAAGAAAAATACCCTCGTCACAATCAAGTTTCCGTCGTGGTTCCCTATCGACGAGAATGTAACCTACCGAACCAAAGACACAGAAATATTTGACATTATGCTTGCTCCCCTCTCCATGTTTCATAAAGTGTGACAGTAGTACTGGATGAAGGGTGACACGATTGTGAATATGGTAAGCCGTGTTCAGAAGTGAGGGGGTATGTCTTTGGCTAGAATCATGACCAGAGCCATCTCTTGTAGAGTTCTATTCTTCCTTACAACGATTCTATTCTGTTGAGGTGTGACGGGGCAGAGAACTCGTGAGCTATTACTTCGGCATCACAAAAGTTGGCAAAGCTGATGTTTTCAAATTCACGCCCATGTTCACTTCTTAGTCTGGCCACTTTGCCAATGCTTTCTCCTTTCTTCCTTTAAACTTTTCGGCATAGAATTTCAAAGACAGAGAATGTGTCTAACTTCTCTCGAATAAAGTCAACCCAGGTAAATTTTGAGAAGTCGTCGACACATACAAAAATATACCTCTTTCCTCCTATGCTCTTGACTTGCATCAGTCCCATGAGATCGACATGTAGAAGTTCTAAAACTCGAGACGTGGTAAGATGTTGAACCTTATTGTGCGACCTCTTGACTTTTTTACCTATCTGACATTCTCCGTAGATCTTGCCTTCCACAATTTTTAGATCTGGAACTCCAATGATAGCTTATTCAGATATGTTTTTCTGCATGCTTCTTAAGTTGATATGTTCGAGTTTGGTTTCTTGAGCTTTGAATAGAAAACACTTGGTGGTTCCAGGAATTGGGGTAGGGGACCATAAGAACAATTGTATCGTGACCTGAGACCTTTCATTAGTTCTTCTTGATGCTTATTCACAACCACACATTTGTCAAGAGTGAAGTTGACACATAGATCCATATCACATAGTTGGCTGATGCTAATAAGATTGGCAGTGAGTCATTATACTAATAACGCCTCCTTTAAACAAGGTGGGCTAGGACAGTTTAGCTTGCCCTTTCCTAAGACCTTGGCCTTCACACCATCACCAAAGATGATAAAGCAATTTGAACAAGGAGTTATGGTAGTCAAAAATGAGTGGTAACCAGTCTTATGTTGAGACGATACACTATCAAAATACCAATCGTTGTTGGTAGAGGCCTTTAGAGAGGTGTACGCAATATGAGATTGAAGATGTAACTCTTTTACTCGCCATTCTTGTCGAGGTTGAGCTTTCTTGATGGATGTCTTGCGTTTGATGGAGCTCTTTCCATAAAGCGATAACATACTTGTCGAATATGACCTCTTCGTCCATAATGATCCCATATCCAGTTATGCCTTTTGTTCTTTAAGCTGCCATGATGATGTTTCTTCTGCGGCTGACTGTTTCCAGATATCTGTGACATCTGTCATAACATGTTGGTGACAGTCGTTTGGGGGACGAAGGTGGTCTTGGATGTTGAGCCACCTATTGAGTAACCAAAGCCTTCCATGTTTTTTGCCGTCTTACCAATAGATAGAATTTGATCCAAAGTGTCAGTGCTTGAGTTCATCATCTTGACTGACTTGGTCATTAGCTCTAGTTCCCCATTTAGATGAGAAGTTTCACGTTCGAGGTCAATGATGGTTTCGAGAAGCCTGGTCTTGTCCTCGTTGATAGAGTGAATGAGAGCATCCTATTTTTCGAGGACTTAAGAGTCTTCCAGCTGCTTGACATACCACTCATTGTATGCATTATTAAGAGTCTCATCAGACAATTCATCATCCGAGGCGAGTTTCTTCAAGGGTCCAGTGGATGTAGAGGCAGTGCAGGCTATATAGTGACTTGTCTGTTCTATGTTGCTATCTTCTACTTCCTCATCAGATTGCGATGTAGTATATCCCTTCTTCTGCTTCTTGATTTAGTTGGGACATTCTTTATCCACATGTACAAAACCTTCACATTCGAAGCACTACACCCCTTTTTCTTTTTCTACTCTTTCGCCTCGTCTGCCTTCTCTGTTGGCGTTCTCAAAAGTTTGGAACCTTTGCTGAGGTTTGTCTCTGACATTTCGGGAGACATTCTTCCCTGCCATTTGGTTGAATCTTTTCATAACTCTATTATAATTCTTGGCGAGCATAACAAGTGTATTATCAATTTCGCTATCAGAATCTGAGAGCACTTGCTTTTTCTAAGCATTAGTTGAGTTTTTGAAAGTTACGACTTTGTGTCTTTTCTCCATGGTCTGTAGGGAGAGTTCGTAGGTCATGAGAGATCCCATGAGTTCATCAAACTTTATGATATTTAGATCATGACATTCCTCTATGGCGGTGATCTTCATCTTGAACCTAGAGCTTAACGCCCTTAGGGTTTTTCTGACTAGGTCTTCGTCAGTCATGAGTTTGCCAAGAGAATACGATTCATTGGCCATGTCTCTAATCAGTACGTTGAACTCGGCTATGGTTTCATCCTGATTCATTATGAGAGGTTCGAAATTATTGGTGAGGTATTGTAATTTTTGCTCACGTACCTTAGAGGTTCCTTCATAGGCCACAAGAGGAGTATCCCAGGCTACTTTGGCATTTGTGCATGTGTTGATTAGCCTGAAGACATTCTTATCAACTCCGTAGAATATAGTGTTGAGTGCAAGGGAGTTACCTAGGGCTGCCTCATCTTCTATGGGGCTCCACTCCTTTTCAGGTTTGGGACCAATAGTATTGCCTGATCCATCAGAATATTGGGGCTCCTCCCGTCTGTTGATTACTGCCTTCCATGTTTTGTTATCGAGTGATTTCATGAAGGCGCACATGCGAGGTTTCCAATATCCATAGTTTGTTCCAATATCCACTTGCCTAATCCTGCGCGCATCATGTTACGCCAAATATGTTGCAACATATTGGCTGACATCTTTACCTTGCGCTAAACAATAAGCCAACACTAATCGTAGCAACAATAACTGATTGACTACAAACCAAGATGAAGTGAGAACCATACCAGTTCTGCTCACCCAAACTGATTGAGGCTAATTAAATGAGTGACATTATGTTAGAAATTTGAAAATAAATGAAGGGTAATGTTGTCTTTTCACAAAAACTAAAGGAGTTAATAACGAAGAGAAAAAATTTATTTTAGGTGAGAAAAAAAATTCTTATTCATGTTTATTATTAGGAGCACAAACCGACCTTTAACGTCTTTTATCTCTTGCACAGTTACTGGCATCTTTAACCATAAAGTAAGAAGTCATAATGACTCTCTAAAATAGAGTACAATTTAAAAATTAAAAATCTAATATCATATGGAAAGATCTGATGATATGATCACTTTGAGTAGTGCAACTGGGAGCATAAGAATTGATCGACGAGGGACTCGTGTCGGCGTACGATGGCCTTTTCTTCCCAGCATGATGGATCTTCATGGTGTGAAATTGAGCCATATTCAGATTCAGCCGATCTGATATGAGTCTTCAGTGTAATAGAATATGAGGCAGTCTTAGAAGAGGATGATGCTTGGTTCTTGAGTCTAAAGCCTTTAGGAAGTAGGTTTTCCAGCGAGTAGTAATGGCAAGCTTAAAACCAGATCTCGTTAGAGACTTCACCACAAGCCTAGAGGATCTCGACTACCATATGAGATCGAATATAATTTTTTCCAACTGATGACATTATTTGAAGGCTTCTAATTAACATATTAGCCGTAAAATTTTAACCAGTGTAGAACAATATTAAATGGATCTATCTAAATGCTTGATTTGTATTTTGTATTTTCTTTGTAAGGGAAAATGTCATTTTTAACGACATGTGATAGTCACATGACTCAAATACATCATTTTCTGTTAAAGAGAATCAACAATGAAACTAACCAGAATTTCACCGATAAGAAGACAAATACAAATTGCAACAAGTGGCGGATCCAGGGGGGCTAGGGGGGCACCCGCCCCCCTTGGCCCGGGAATTTCGAAAAAAATTATATAAATTTTTTCCGAAATTTGGATATGCCCTCCTTAAATTCTGATATGTATACAAAAACTATTAAACAATAAATGTTATTTGGCTTAGTGATAAAGGTGTAATGTTTTATTCTCTATTTACTTTTTTTAAAACCCTTTTTTTTTATTCATAGGTATAATTATTATTTTACTAACTATTGCATTAATTAAATTTTTTTAGTAATTATTTTATTAATAAAATTATTATTTTTAATTAATTATATTATATTATTCATTAATTATATTATTAATTAATTAATTAAATTTTAGTATACAATTTTGCCCCTTTATGAAATTTTTTGGATTCGCCACTGGCAACAAGTGAAAAATAGACAAATATTTTTTTGTAATTTCTCTTAAACTTACAAAAAGGGTTTCAATCAAGGACAAACCTATCAATTCCCTACTAACATAAATATGAATTAATTATGAATTACTTTTTGTCATTTTATATCATCATAGTATAAACGTATTTTTATACTCTTATTTATTTTTAATATTATTTCCTTATTAATTCAATATCTTATGTTGAATTTGTTTTATGTGTCATTTTATATGTGTCATCAAATATAATTCATATAATAAGTTTTATCTGATATGTGTCTAAATATGATTCATATAATATGTTTCATCTACTATGTTTAAATATTTTATCTACAATCGCTTCATTGATCAAGCTCTATGTAATATTGGTTTATGACATAGTTTCATTAGAATGTTTACTATGTAATTGTATTGAACTAATCAACTGCCAAATTAGAACGAACCCTTCTTTACCCTCGGCCTCGATTGGTTCTCGGTGAAACACAACTCAATATAGCGTCGGTGGTCCAAATCCGGCTAGAATTATTTATAGAATTCAATTCAGTAAATCATAATCTATAAGAAAATATCATAGAAAATTTATGAAATCAAAAGTATTCAACCTTTATCAATTCCACAAAATAAAAAACGAGCACAAATCCAACTTTTCAGAACCAAAACAATAGATTTATTCACCAAGAACTCACTCACCCACATAATCTCTCATGAACAAATAATTAGTATCTGGAGAATTGCCTCCGATCCGAAACAGCTCGATGAGGTTGTAAAACTGGCAGTGTGTCACCGCAAACTGTCACAGGACACTTCACGGGCTGAACGTTCCACTCCTCCACAAGAATCGACCTCGCCTGTTCACACAGAGTATTCACCTCCGACTCTGATAACGGCTTGCACTCCATCACGTGCTCGATCTGACGGTTCAGATTCGCGTTCGACGACATCCCTCTCTTCTCCGTTCAGATCTGCAGTGCCACAACAACCTCCAGAAACACAGAGACCGAAGATCTCAATTAAGGTCCGGCGAGGCACAGATTCTCATCTCAATGGATTGCCATCGCTGGGGTGTCGCTGATCTAGATCGAATCATCGTTGAGGGGAGGAACCGAATCGTCGATGGGGAGGAGCCGAATCGCCGTCGTGGAGATCGTCGTCGCTTGGAAGTACCCGGCTCGCTGTAACCGTCTTGGGGAACTCGTAGACTCACCAGAATAGATCGACGTCGAAGGAGTCGCAGGAGAGCGGCGTGATCCAATTTTGATTTTTAATTCTGATTTAGGGTTGTTTGTTGGATGTATATATATATATATATCAGAATTACCACAATATCCTTTTTGTATATATTTTATTTGTTTCATTTACTATATTTTAGAATCGTTGATGAAACTAATATGACGGATATTAAGCGTTCTAATATTTGTAGTAGATATATGGTTTGTAACTGATCTCTTTCCTACAAATTTAGAAAAAAAAAAGATAACTACACCTTACATCACTTGTTATGACATGCTTTCCAACTACCTACACCTTTTTCTGAGGTTACCTAAATTGTAATTTTAACAAATTTTAGATAATTTTTTTTTGTAGTACATATGAAATTTTCTTAAACACCCTCAACTCAACTCAACTCAACTAATTTCTTTTTTTCTTTTTTCCTTTACATTCTCTTTCATCTATCAATTGCAATCTCCTTTCTCTCTTTTCACCGATTTGCGTTTGAACTTCCCTCCTCTCTAATCCAAGTGAATTTTTTCTGGAAGGTGCCCAAAAATTTTGACAGAGCTGGATTCTACGTCGACGACGACCAAATTTGTAGCTAAATCTGAATTTGAAACTAAATTCTTCAGCAATTAGCAGACATGAAAATCTAAATCTTAGATCGCCACTTATACCTGATTCACTTTGAACTATTGATTTTGTTGTGTTTTAGTTTTGTGCATGACAAATGTTCGTGATATTGTCTTTGTAACAACTAATTTTAGCTTTGATTCAATTTAACGGAGAGGTGGGAAAAGAAGATCATGAGATGAAGTGAATGACAATAAATTGAAATTTTAAAGAAGGAAAGGTATTTTGGACGTTTCAACTTAAAATAATGGTTAAAAAATAAAAAATCTAACGGTGTTTTTTTGAATTAAAAACTAATCAAACGGTGTTAATAACAAATAGAAAGAAAATATTTTAGGTGACCTCCGAAACTAAAACAAAATTAAATAACTTTTATCAAAATTACATACTTTTAGGTTGTTTTATTTGATATAAACAAATAAATGGTGATGAATTGAAATATCTGGTATATGGTAATTAGGGCTGAGTAAGGATTGCATATAGGAGTTGGTTCCAAGTATCAGGAACTCCAGCAAGACACCAATGACTACAGTCATTTCCTTTAGAACCGTCAACCCCGTACAAGGAAGGGTGACCGTCCTTCCTCAGCTGCGACAGTGTGGTTATGTCCAATAATGAGACCTCTGTCCTCATATTTGCCAAAACATCCTTCACCACCTCTGCTGCTGGCAGTGGCCGTCCGGGGTATTCGGAGCCCTCCAACGGTCCCCTCTCTCCCACACATGATGACTTGGCCTTGGATTCACCCCAATCTTTCCCGCTGCGCGCAAAATGTATGTATATGTATTAAACACAATGAATAGAACTAAATGAATATATACCATAGCAGGATCGATGAGTTACTTGAAATGAGTTGGAGAAATGCCCTGGAAGAAGACTTGGGTGATGGTAGGATCCACATTGGAGTCAACCCACTTTGACCAAGTACTCAATCCCTCCTTGAAAGCACTCAAACGATCCATATCTCGAACAACCTTATCTCCTTGCTGGATGTAGTCCCATCTGCATGTGTATTCAAACTCAATAATTAATTAAGTAATAATACACTTATCCATAGATCGAATAATATATACTCACGGTTGTTTGTTTCCTGTATGGACCCACCAATGCCAAGTATTGAAGATGAGCATGTCGTAGCCTTTCCATGCTTGTCCTCCTTCAATGGAGTCCAGCTTCAACACCCTCCCTATATCTTCTTTCACTATGTCTACCAAGAACTCATTCCGAGACAACGACACCGATATGTTATATTCCTACACGCATGCACCTTTACTTGTTCATTATTTGAAAAAACATACACTAGCTAGCTATAGCAGCTCATTATTATTTGATTGACGTACGTGTAGGTAATTGATTAATTAAGAAATTACTCACTGGTAATGAGAACATCTTCATTGGTGCAAGAGTGTAGTTGGATTTGGGCAGTGAAGCATGCAACATGCATGCCAACGATTCCCATTGGTTTAGGCTTAGAGAATCCCCTACGAACAATATCCTCTTCCCCTTGTACCTCTTCACCAAATCCACTCCATCGAATCTTTTTTAATACAAAATATATATACATATCAATGTATTTCTTGCAAACTCTTTATTATAAATAAATTATTGGCTGAAAACATTCAAACTAACAAATTTCTGTGCTTCATGTTAGATTATATTAAGTTTCCTATCTTTAGTTTCCTATATTTATATATCCATTTCTCACAGTTTCCTATTTTATTCCTATTACCTCTATAAATAGAGGTCTCTTGTAATTCACAATACACACAAATCAATAATAAATCTCTCTCTTATTTCTGTCATGGTATCAGAGCCATAATCGATCCTTGGTCAAATCTCTATGAATTTATCGCTTTGTCCACTCGTCGATGATTCGTGATTCTGACGGGTGGGCGAGGCAATTCAATCTCAATCTCTAGCCTCTCGCTTCCGCAAACAATCAACTCGACAATTTCACAATCAATCTCGCAATCTCAAAACCAATCTCGCATTCTCGCACCACCGTACACACATCAACAACTTGACAATCTCGAATCTCCTCTACCAAGTTCAAACACCGTCTCTACTCTTTTTTTTGTCTTTTCCCTTATTATGTTAATTTCTTTCTCAAACCAATCGTTTCTTCTTTTACTCTTTACCTTATTAATTTTTCTCGCACAATCTCGTTTCTTCGTCATCAATTGATCTTGATTCCACCACTTCGATCCCGTAACTCAATCAATCTCAATCTCTCAATCCCTACTCTTTCTCTACCCTCTTGCTCGAATCAACCCACACTTGATCAAGTATAAAGCATTTGGCAATCATCGGGCAGCTGCTATCTCGCCATCAGCCATCAGGCATTTGGGAATCATCGGGCAGCTGACATCTCGCCATCAGCCAGCAGGCATCAGCATCATTGGGCATCAGGCATCAGGCATCATCGGGCATCAGACATCAGGCATCATCTATATGCCATCAGCCATTGTCATCTCGCCATCAACCAACATGCATCAGACATCAGACATCAAATATCGGCGCACATCCTCCATCCTCAATCCTCGCCGCATCACCTCGCGCGCATCCTCCACAACTCAATATTATCAAGCTTCAAACTCAATTCTTGTTTCACCGCATTGAGTTTGAGGGGGGCTGTTAGATTATATTAGGTTTCCTATCTTTAGTTTCCTATATTTATATATCCTTTTCTCACAGTTTCCTATTTTATTCCTATTACCTCTATAAATAGAGGTCTCTTGTAATTCACAATACACACAAATCAATAATAAATCTCTCTCTTATTTTTATCACTTGAGATATATTATACATATATATGTTATTTCTGAATCCAACATTGATTAATATAGTTGAAATTGTAGTTACAACGGTTTTGGTGATTGGCTTATTTTTAAGGAACTGGAGAAAATGTCATAAAGAATGTTGAAGTATCATATGCGACATCTTGTATGATATTGTTAACGACATCTCGGCAAACATCCTGTCGACGGAAAACAGGAAAGTCCATGTTCTGCAGAAAGTACGACTACGATTAGGAAATCTGAAAAGTTCCAGAACGTCTCCGATTCTGGAAAGAAGAAAGACGACGATAAAGAGGAAACCCATTTGGGTTAGTATTCATGCTCGATTGCTATAAAAGTTTAGGCTACTTCCTTAGCAATTGTGTGGTTCTTTTATTGTTTCCTAGAAATAATTTACAAATCTCTTAGACATGAAGGTTTGCGGGCTGAGAGGTTGTAGATTGTGCTAAGGATATTGTGTATCACCATAACTATTGAGAGTTAGGTGATTGAGGGTTTACTGATCGCGTGAGTGAAGACTGCACGCAACCACAACGTTCAACGACGACTTGAACCGACAGAGTAAGGCGAATGCTTGAAGAGTGGAATCAAGACGAAGTCTTGGATTCAGGGGGAGACCCTGAGATAGGTTGCACTGTAATAAATAACATAAAGTATAGATCTAGGGATGATCATAGGTACTTGTATGTTTTGACGAATTACTGATAAGTGAAACCTTTCTACTAGGCTGAGAGCCCCCAGACGTAAGTGACGTTGCACCGAACTGGGTAAACAATCTGCTGTATCATTGTTTATTACGTTTTATATTTACTGTCCTGAGTTATCTACGCAAGTAATCATACACGGTGTTATAGCTTTCTACATAATATTGTGTGTGGCATCTTGCACGACTACCTGATCAAAATTTCAGAAATCATGTGATAGAATGAAGGGATATATCATATATTGTACCTTGGGAGTGAACATTGAGTAGGCTCCCATCTATACTTGAGATAATCTTGATCTGGCCTTCCATTGTTCTGGCAATTGAATTGCTTCTCAATAAATGGACAGCTTCTTGAGGTGTAGAGAGGATAAGAATCATCAATCACCCACCTTCCTTGGAACAGATCACATGCTGCACTCAAATGCACAAATGAAACCAGAACAAGAGAAATATCGAACAACCCCCCCTTTCCCATTTGTTTTTAAAACAGAGGAAACGAACAAGATAAGAAAATTAAGGTGTGGTGGAACTCATGAGTGAAGACAACCATATATTTATATAGTAATGGTGGTGATTTGTATTCTTGCTTGTTGGATTTACTTGAAGACGAAAAATAATATATCCTCTATGAATGGTATATATGGTTCCAGATGTAACGTGAAGTCTAATTTGTGCAACTCTTTTTTCTTTGTTTGGTACATATAGCAATAGCTTTTGTGTTCAAGTCCCATGTTCAATACGGGTCATTGTCCAACATCTGGAAATTGCGGTACCCAGTGTTCACTGCACCATATCTCTTTTGTTTCAAAATTTTTTATTCTGATTCCCTATTCCTTTTAAAGCTGAATTAAACATGATTAATGATTGGTTATGCGAATGCTGTTTCAGTATATAGCTAAATATATGCACTTATAATTAATTTGGTCATCAGAAAAGGTAGTTTGCATTCATGCTTTTATCTCTTTTCAAGTAACAAAAACTCTTGTAATTATGAAAAAATTGTGTAGACCCATTAGGGATTGAAACTGTAACCTGTTAGTTGCTATTTATTAAATAAATTTGATTTTCATTCCAAAGAAATATTTATGCCATCTTCAACCCTATATGTGAAAATGCAAAACTTATTATCCAATTTTTAAAAATATTTTTATTTGTCACATCAAAAACTACTTTTCAATATTTTAATAATAAAATAATTTTGCATTTTATTTTACTCATAATTATTAATATATTATTTCAATAAAAATATATTGAATAAATTTATTACAATAATCATTTAGATAATTTATTACGATACGCAATTATTTTTTTCCGATAGGTTTTTTCCGGTATGTTTTTTTCGGTTGTTTTGTTCGATATGTAATTATTTTTTCAATATGTTTAAATTAAAACTAGATTTTCAAAACTTAATGCTATAATTTATTATTGTTCATACAATTCATTTTATTTTTTTGAAATTTTTTTATACAATTTATTAATATGTAACTACTGTAATTTGAAAGTAATCTAATTGAAAGAGGGATAAGTAAATAAATAATTTTAATAGTTCTATCCATTAAAAACATTAAATATCGAAATGTTTATTAATTAAAACGGTAAGATGTCCCAATAGTTGAATTAATTACCATTATAAGTTACAATTATAAATGCTGATAAAAATTGGTATAAAATGAGTATTAACACAATTAACATATTAGCCTAAAAATTGTTGTGGAAAGTAAAATTAACTTCCAAACAATTAAAGTAGTAGGCAAAAAAAACCCTAGTCGGCGGCAGGGTTTTTTTTGCGGTTTGTACCCTTTGTCTGTGGCGATTTGGGTTGTTCGTCGAAAATTGATGATGTCTCACGGCGGCACGGCTCCGTTTGTGAGGGCTTCTAGTACGGCTACAGTTCCAGGTCTTGCGGTGGTAGCTGCGACAACAGCTGGCGGTGAAGGAAACAGATTTAGTGGGATGGCAGGAACGGAGTCGAGTGCGGTGGAGTTGAGGACGGAATTGCAGGTGGGGCGAGCTTGGGTCCCGACGGTAGATCGGTACTGGGAGGGAACTGGTGTTATCTGGCGTCGGTGGGCAGACTCATGTAAGCATACCGAATTAGGGGGTCTCGGCTTGCTTAAGCTTCAATATGTGAGAATTAGCGGTTTTGATTGGTTGGTAGATCGGTATTGGGAAGGATATGGAATTATCTTGGGAGAATTTGAATTTCGCGATGCCCATATTGATCGCAGGGTTGATCGACGAAGCTGGTTTAAAGCGGTCTGCAGCAAGATCACGGGGTTTCTCCATCTGTATGAGTTGGAGGCCGTGGCTCTGCATGAAGCTAACTGATTCGAGTCGATTGGTCTCCGGAGTTATCATGGATGCTTGTGTAAAGCATTTTGCAGCACACGGGATTTATCCATCTTTATGAGTTGGAGGCCGTGACTCTACGTGATGCTAAAACGATCGAGCTGCACAACTTTGGAGGAATCATTATCGAACGGTGTTGCGTACTACCCGCTATCGGAACATGTGTTCTTTGTTTTACTTGTAATCAAATGGCTCACGAATTGGCCATGTTTACTTTAACTAACAGTAACTGTGATTATGGTGAGGGGTCTGTCCCACCAACTATAACTTCAGCTGTCCGGCTTAATGTCGGGTTAGTTGCTATTTAATTAATAAAATTCGCTTTTACCTTCAAAAAAAACATATTAGCCTAATACTTCCTTAAAAACATATTAGCCTAATACTTTCTTCAAAAATAACATATTAGCCTAATTAGGTAACTTTATTTATATTTCTAGAATTAGCATATTATCATAATCCTATTGCCTAACAATAATTTATTACCATTTATTTCTAATAAAGTTGAAAGAGAGGAGAAACATAACTAAAATTAGAATTGGTTATACCGCGACCAACACCTCCTTCCCAGATCGGTACCAAAATAGGCAGATAAACAAAGAAGTCGGCCCGCAGCGACGACCCCTCCACGGCGGCAAAGACTCCGACCTCTTCGCGTTCGACCATGCCGGGCCCTGCCTATCCCAGATATGGTGTCGAAACCTCCGCAACCAGAGCCTTTGGTTTGGGTGAAGACTCCAACGCTCCGGTGAAGTCCCTCTAGTTTATTTTTCGATTTGGGATTTTTCTCTATTTTAAAAATATTTGTTTTGGTTGATTTCAGATTCGTTATGTTCTTTTTTGTAAAAAGGAAAATCAATAATAATAAATAAATAATTATTTTTAGTGTTTGGAGACTGCTACTTGCTGTAGCAAATATGCATTTATGCATATACAAATGCAAATGCATATTTGGAGACCTGCATTGGAGAAGAAAGTCTCCAAATATACAAAATTATACATGTTTTAAGGCAGAGTTGGAGATACCCTTACCAGACTTGAAATTGAAAATTTGAAACATAAAAAAAGGGATTGAATCTAACATAGTAATAGGGGAAAGAGACAAGGGCTCACCTACTCAACACTATTAAATTAAAATACCAATTTTGAGTGCACCGCCGTTGTTCACTTAACAACGATGTACTATGTTGTTACACCGTCGTTATTTTCTTAATTAGCAATGGAAGACCCACCTAGCAATCCAATGTTAACTTGTTAGGTTAATGACGACATGTCCTACAAGGATATATGTTTTCATTAAGTACAAAGCGACGATGTAACTAAGTAGATACAAACACAGATCGCATTCACTATCGTCGTCCTTTTTCTAGTTCACGACTCTCATCCACAACTTCAAAAGGTAAACTTTCCCTCCTTTATGCGGATAGTTATTGACATGAACATGCTAGATTTTTTATTGTTAAGATTTTTAGATTATATGATTTAGATTTCATTTTTTTTAATATATTTTATATAGATTGTTATATTTTTATGTGATTTTTTTTCTTGATATTGTTAAGACTAGTTTGTTGTCATAAGATAAAAGAGTGACAAATCAGTACATTCGTCGAAACTTCATTTAAGGATTAGTCACTCAAGTTTGAAAAACATTTTCTCGGTCCTTCAAGTTTAAAACGTTAACACTTTAGTCAAAATTTAGTTAAATTTAACAACACTATTTTTGTAATGACCAAAATGCCCTCCCTTCATAATTACCAAATTATATAGTTATTTGATAAAATGTTGAATGATCATTTTACCCTTTATTAAATAACAAAGTAAACTCATGCTTTGAAGGAAAATCTGTCTTCTCAAAGTAAATAATTAAAATCCCAGCTGTAATTATTAGGGTTAACATAAGTGAAATAACCATAGGCTGATTCCCAAAAGTTAAAGGAATTCACAAATCTTAATGCAACTCATCCGTTCAGACCCATGCTGTAGCAAGACTGAATAACATTTTTTTATCAACAAGACTGAACAACGTGTTTGACTTATACTCTTTAGTGCCCCAAAAGGGAATCTTGGGTAGATTATGAATTCTCGTATTCTCATTAAAGTGCCAAAACACATTTTATGCACGATTGGTGATTATTCTCTCTCTCTCTCTCTCTCTCTTTGTCTCTCTCTCTCTGTCTGTTTGTCTCTCTGTCTGTCTGTCTGTCTGTCTGTCTGTCTCTCTCTCTCTCTCTCTCTCTCTCTCTCTCTCTCTCTCCCTTAGTGATTTTCTTTTACTTATCTTTGCTTAGAGCATCTCCAATGTGACTCTCTACAATAGCTAAAAAGCTATTGTAGAGAGTGAAAATGTAATAATTGCACTCCAATAGGGCTTCTTAGATGACTCCCTGCAATAGGGAGCTCCCCACATTCTTTCTCATGTTAATTTTTGATTTTTGATTATACTTTATCTTAATTTACTCTCTATCCAACCAACTTTTTATTATTAAAAGGTGAAATTTCTGGTTAGTCACAAGAGCAGGATGTCGCACACGATGCAGAGACTTTATGTTCGACAACTTGCTCAATCACAGATTATAGACAAAACACAAGTAAAAGGAAAATAGAAGACACACAATATGTTTATCCAGTTCGGTGCAACATCACCTACATCTGGGGGCACTCTGCCAGTGGAAATGATTTCACTATCTGAGAGTCAATAGTACAAATATGGTCTTAGATGATTATCACACAAATCAATACCCTAACTATTATTACTCCTAGCGACTGCCTAGACCAGGTACTCCCCCTATCTTTGAGATCTGCCTCAATTCCACTCTCCGAGCAAACGTCTATGCTCGGGCAATCGTTGTCTTCAACAGTTTTCGTGAAACTTCAATCACGCAAGCACAATAGCCTAATCGATCAAACAATAAATCTCCTCGAATGATGTTTATCGAATCACACAGTTCTTAACAATACATATAGCCTCACAACACGCTTAGGAGCTCTGAATATTTTGCACACAAGAACGTTAAGCTGCTAAGGTAACGCACTCGGCTTTTATAGCAGCATACAAGAAGTCTTGAGATCCTTCTAGGGTTTCCTCTTCCTTTACGCGATGTGTCATTGTACTTCCCCTTTTCCAATAGACTTTTGTTTCCTTTTCCGTTACAAACTTTCTTTTTTTATGCAAGCTTCCTTTTCCCGCATGTTTGAGAATATTTGATTGGAGTAATCGAGTAAATAATCGCGTATAACACGATCTACTCGGAACCGGAAACTTACCTAAACCTAAGTTGAAAGATGTCATCACCGAATGTTCAGACATTATGACCAACGACTCTGTGTGTCCTAGAAAATACAGCCAACATTTACACGTAGCAACAAAAGGTAATAAATATTATTAAATTAATATATGTAGCTTAATTGTAGAGAGCATGATTGGAGTTAAACATGAAAAGGTAGCTCTGTACCTTAATTTCAATGTAAATCACTCCATATATTATTTTAAATATATGGAGCACCATTGGAGATGCTCTTACCCATTATTGCGACTAATACACTGTTGGCACGTCTCAATTTTTGACGTAGACTTTTCGCCTGTCACTCTGACATGCCACTAACGGGGTTTGATGCCATTTGTGGTAAAGAGAGTGGTTGTCAAGGAAAAACACACTAAAAAGATGCTCGCATACACATTAGAACTCACATATAACCCAAAAGACTAACATATGACCCAAAAGACTAGCATATTAGATATTTGGTCCAATATGTATATAAACTCTCTTTATATCTCACAATTTTCAATGTGATACTTGGAATCACACGTGAAATCCTATTTTTTTTTTGAAAGTTTCATCTTTATAGGATCTTAAATTTTTATAAAAATTTTCAAATTATATGGTCTATGGGTTCAACTCTTTTGGACTCGACGCCAAGATATCTTGTAAGCGCAACTTACCGAGTAAACTCGTGATACATCCTCCTCATACTGTCATTAATTATTTCTCTCTTTACTCACTCTTGGTGGGAACGTAATGATGAGGTTCTTGTCCCTCTCATTCATCATATCTGAATGTTAACAATGTCGTTCTCTAAAAAATATATGAAAATATATTGTGATGCTCTTCAACATTTGGTAATTAATACGTCCAAATAACTGTATGTATGTTTTACTATCTCAAAACTTGAAGCATAACCAAAACCTATAAACGCTTTTCAATGTGAATATCCTTATTCTGTGATGAATCTTATATGTTACAATCTCTAGTACTTAGACGACGGTCAATAGTGATCAGAAGATTGTAAAGAAGCTTGTTCCACGTATTGGGAACACCTGAGAGACACCAGTGACTGCAATCCATTCCTGTTTCTCCTCCTAGTCCATACATGGAAGGATGTCCGTCTTTACACAGCAACAACAACATCGTTATGTCCAACAACGTCACATGCTTCTTAATCTTGCTCAACACGCTCTTCACCACCCCGTCAACCTCTGGCAGGCCTCCCGAATATGTGGATCCATCTACTGGCTCCCTCTGCCCCTCACAGCTCTTTGCTCCTACATCTGCAATGTAACTCATTTTAGTTACTAGAACTGAACAATTGTTCGTTAGTACTAGAAATAGGACAATAGGTTAAATTACTTGTAATGGGATGGATATATTCCTTGGAAGAAGATGGAAGTTGTGGCTGGATCAATGTTGGCGTAAACCCATTGTCCCCATGTCACCAGAGCCTTCTCAAATGCTACGGTCCGGTCCATGTCTTTGTATGTCTCGTTCCCTATTTGGATGAAGTCCCAACTGATGCATCCAATATATATATATATAGAACATTAATGGATTATATAGAACATATATGAGGAGATATCAACTACAAACCAATTAAAAACGTCAAAACGTCTGAAATGTAGAACATGTAGTGCAATGTTGTATAACATGTTAGATCTGTGCTAAATTGAAGTCATGGATAACATGTAGTGCAATATTGTATAGCATGTTGGACCCTGCCACATGTCGCAATCTGAGATAACGCGCGTCTCAGATCCGACGGTTCTATATGGTTTGGACGTTTTATATAGGTTTGTAGCCAAGTGCGCCATATATATATATATACACACACTACAAGACTTTTTATACACGGACCACGCACAAAAAGCACCAGTGGTGGAGAAAAAAACGTGGGTGACGGGTACCAACGGCGCCAGGTGCGCAGCCGTAAAACCTGCCGGTGGTAAGAAGTAGGGTGGAGATGACGCCTGCACATTTGAGCGCACGATGCGTATATTTAAAAACATATGGCACAAATCATGGTGGTGCGTAGGCAAGAGTACCACCTGCGCACAACAAGGGCGCGCATGTAATAGTAAATAACCGTGCACGCTAAAGAAGCGCATGCAATACAGACAAACGACGCACACTGAAGGCGTACAGGCAATTGTACCAGACTGCGCACAATATAGGTGCGCAGACAATAGTAAATAATTGCGTACTTATTTGTAGGTGTGCATGTCGTATGACCTGTAATTTAAAAAAAAAACAGTGTGCAGAATTTGGTTTCCCATATAAACCTGTAATTTTGTTTCTAAAACCAAAAATCTACAATAATTATTGGAAATCCTCATTCATTCATTAACAACTAACACTTGCAAAATCATAATCCGACAAACACTTCCAAAATCATAATCCGGAAAATATAAGCTCGGATAATAAGAAATCCAACAAATATGGCCAAAATCCAACATAATTAGGCAACATAATAATAGAGTTTAGGGTAAGAGACACAAAACCACACCCAAGAGTCTTCTAAAGACATTTAACTACCCCATGTTTCAAAATAGACAGTAAACTACAACAGAGATCATTAATTGACAGATAGCACCTACCGTTAGAATTTTGGATGGAATTTGTTAAAATTTAAAGTAAAAAGACGAAAATGCCCCTGATCAGACTTCAAATTTTCAAAACCATGCCATTGTGAGGATTTTGGTTATTTCTTGACTCAACCTTCACCGACCTCATCTCCGAATTCGAAACAATTTAGCCGGTCGTCCTCGCCTCCTCGCCATTGACCGGAGACGCTCGCTGTGGTCGTCGCCGGAGAAAGCGCTACTATCTGTTTCTCTGCGAAACCTCAAAATGAACAACAATGGCGATTCTGAGAGCACTTGGCTGGGTCGTCCTCTTTTCGATAGCGCTCTCTGTTCACTCCATTTGTAAGTCCTTCTCCTCCTTCCTCCTCTACTTGCTCTCTCTGTTTCATGCTTTCGATTTCTTCACCACTCTATTTTTTTCTTCATGCTTCTATGGCGTTCCAGTGGCGGAGACACCAGAATAAACCACCACCAACACCTCTCTCGTAAAGAAACGAACCAGAAAAATAAAAATCCATTTATGCTTTTTCAGTGTTACCAATCGATTTCTGGGTTTTTTGGGTTTCTTATTTGCCTTGTTTTGTGTTCACTGAAATATGGGATTGTTGACGAACCAGAGGTGGAGGACTCGGACCGGACCCGACCCGCTTCACCACAACAGTGACCCCACCGGACCTTGAGACAGACGCTCACCTTAAAAAAGTTTTCATTTTTATGTTAGATTTTAGAATCAGAGACATAGTAATCGAGTTTATGTGGGTTTCTTGGTATTGATGTATAGATCTCGGCTCATTTTGGTGTTCTTGTTTGCTACCTCATATATTATATGTTATTTTAGTTTTCAGTAATCGATTCTTTTTGTTGATTTCTTCAGCTGATCGATTTTGTGTTGTTTATGACATGTCACTTGAATTTTGTTTTCTTGTCCTTCAATTTCGGCTGAAGATTGGTCAAACAGAGTATTTATAAAAAAATTGCTTTCTTATGCATACAATATTATTATTGCATATGTATTTTTTTGTTGAATATTGATGAACAAAATGTAAATATTGAGTTCACGTGTTTTGTTTGTCAAGAGGAAAATCGAGATTCTGAAATCCACTTGAAATTTATTTCCACATTAATTACTATACTGGCATGTCCACGACGGCAGTTCCGGTGACGGTTCAATTTCTCCAGCGACGACCACAACGAGCATTTCCGGCTAATGGCGAGGATGACCGACGAAGTCGTTCCGAGGTCGGAGATGAGGTCGTTGAAGGTTGAGTTAAGAAACAACCAAAATCCTCACAATGACATGATTTTGAAATTTTGAAGTTTAGTCCAGGGCATTTTCGTCTTTTTACTTTAAATTTTAACAGGTTCAATCCAAAATTCTAACGGTGGGTGCTTCTGTCAATTAATTATCTTCGAATATAGCTCACTGTCCATTGTGAAATATGGGGTAGTTAAGTTTCTTTTGGTGATTCTTGGGTGTGGCTTTGTATCTTTTACCCTAGAGTTTATATAAGTCACGGGTAGAGAAAATATACTAATCTTCACCGGAGAAAGTGGGGTCTTTGGGCATCGGGAAATTGTCCGGATAACGCATATGTTGACCTATCCTCTTGTCAAATGCCTTGCACTTCTTGTCCTTCTCCTTTGCCTTTCTTTTTTATTCGGCAATTTCTGCAGATTTGGTTCGTTCATACTCAGCCACGACACGAGCCACTTGTTCAGCCACCTACTGTTCCACCGCCCGGGCAATTTCTTCTTGGGTTTCAGTGAGTTTCGTAGCTAGCATTTCGATACTTTCTTTGAGGCGTTCGATCTCCCCATCTTTCCATTGTGCAAATATTGCTGACCGCAAACTCCCCTCACCGGGTTGTCGAACCTTTGGTTCCCTTTTCGTTGCTCTACCAAACCCTCGGATATAGCATCCCTTCAGTGGACGACCGTATGCCATCTCACTAGCATGGCTCATCAACTCTTCCTCCTCTTTCTCTGTCATTTGCTCGGTGTGGGTCGCACACCAATTATCGTACAATTTTTGGAGGTTATCCTGAAAATAATAAAGATAAATGTAGTCAAAATTAATGAACATACACATAAACATAAAACTTATAGCTATTGACAAAATTACCCTGTGTTTCTTCAAGTTGATGTCTGTCTCACCGGCATAACGTTTCAGGTTACTCTGTATGGCCGATGAAATAGGGAGCTCGCTTATATCCGCATTATGTCTCACCAGCTCCGCGATCGAGCTTCTGAATGATATTGGACCGCACGAGTGGTTAGGCTTTTTCTTGCGCCTATCAGACATGAGTGGACCCAAATCCTATAAAAAATAATACGTTGTATTAAATCGGCCATGTTAAATATAATCAATAAATTACTTATAATAAATGAATTGAAGAAAAATACCAGCATTACTTTGTTGTCGTAGTGATCCATGAGCCACCTCCACTCTTTGTTTTTCCCCGCCAACTTGCGCGACATACCGTTATGATGAAGGACATCTTTGTAGACATTATAGAAAGGCTTGTAGGAATTTTTTCGCTCCTTGTAGGTAGCTCGGGCTCGATCATCTATCCAGCTCAGGAGCTTCTCGGAGTCTAAGTCTATGTCGTAGGTGAGCTACATAAAAGGAAATAACGCAATCAATATATATTTAAAAAAAATGAATAGACATGAAAAAATACAACATTTAGAATTTAGTACCCGCAATCTCTCCATGTATCTCTTCCTCAGTTCTTCAGGCACATCACACAACTGTAGATATCCAATCGGCACAGACTCCCGAGTCCTTGGTTTAGGTGTTGTACTTGTGTGGACGATCTAGAGAACACATAATCTTTGTGTTTGATTGATTCCTTAGAGGTAATTTTCAGATTTGAATTTCATATTGCATGCTGAAATTTTTTCATATAAGATCGTATTTTATGAATTCCATGGTTAGATTATTGTCCGCTGCATGTAATTAAATCTATGGAACCCATGGAATTCCTTCAACATACTGGACTCGAACATTGGTGAAGCGGTGACTCTCACAAGAGCTACTAGACTCTTGTAGTGCCTCCCTTTCTCTCGATTCTTCTAGTCTCAATGCAATACCTAGAAGAGTATTTTAGGTGAATAGAAAATATGCCCAAAGTGGCTTATGGAGGCTCTCACCCCAAGGCACTATTTATAGGCGTTGGTGAGGGCCTCTATGGACCTCTGAGAACAGAGGTGTCGGTCGACACCCACAAACGTCAACGGACCGATCGACACCCTATGTGACGTGCGCCGATTGACACCACCAAGGTGTCGATCGCCACTCACATGTTGGCTACATTTCTATCCACCCATTTTGAATCTGTTGAGTCCTATCGAGATGCTTCGGTTCTTACCACTAGCGTGTGACCCATTTGAAGATCGGCGTAAAACATCATTTCATCCGATCCATCAAAAATGTTCTCTAGTTAGACGCAGTGATTACCGAATCTCCACGAGGTATAGATTCGATATCTCCTCTCTGTCATCTGTATAACTAACCCTTTGTTTGCTTTAAGGCGTATGAGATCGAAATGAGGCATAGAGTCATCATTCTCATGTATTCAATCTAGTTCCTTGATCTAGAGATGACTGATACGTAACTGGTGCGGCCTTACACTTCATCATTCATGCTCATAAAGGTGCCCAGAACCATACCCTTCACCACGTCTCAGCGTGGGGAAACAAATCCCTTCGGACGCAATGTGCGCTCCCACTACAGTCCGTCTAATAGCCAACGATTTCCGTTATGACTACCCTGTTACAGGTAGCGTTGGGGAATGTCAAACTAATGGAGAGATGTGCATGTGAGCCACTCGCTCGAAGGTCTTAAGGCAGTGATCACACGACGATGGAGTATGCGTTGGTGACTTAATCCATGCGCCATACTCCAAGTTGGGTCATCCAATGCCATCTTCCAGACGATATTCGTGATATGACTTCGGTAATCCCATTACCTAGATCATCAGATATTGATCTTAAGTCATCCTCACATTAGTTACTTATGGATAAATATTCGACTAGAGATCCGTCAAGCATAATTTCATCACATCTAAAGGTTCTACTATTAGTGATGATACACTCAATGGCTTTAGATGAAATTATCGCTTGACTCATTATTACAATACAATAATAATGAAAATGCCTTTCATTGCGAAATAGAAGATGACATAGAAAAGACTTGAACTGGGCACAAGCTCTTACACCCTTGACTCGAGGAATGTTAGACAGTGAGTCCCACCGAAGTTTTAACGCCTTGCGTCTCAGTGTATTGGCTGCATCCCGTTCCTTGTCTACATTAATGTCGCCTTTTTTTTTCTTTTTCATTTTCTAGCCGTCCCTCACAGCAGACGCTAGAGTGGTTAGATCAAAATACAACTCCCGCTCAAATATTTCATGTTCATTGAGTCGTTGCCACCTTGACGGCCCATGATCTTGTGATTGTACTAGATGCCGACAAGATTGGGTTAACTCTGCAGCAGACTGTGAAGCAAACCTTGGAGTGGATGCGGGAATAGAGCTGGGAGTTGAATCGGGAGAAGGTGCTGGCTGGTTTATCATCTCGTTTGCCCAGTTGTTGATACCATCCGGGTCGTCTGATTCCATGTCATGGAAACCGACCCTGGCATGCCAAGTTCTGTGTTCCTCCTCCTCTTCTAGACTTGTTGCAGGTATAGAAATACCACCCAGTGATGGCCTATACACGCCCTCATCCCGGAGGGATGCCAAATTGGCCGTTGTATAGGGCTCGAGCTCTTCTGGATCTCAAACTGACGATGCTTGCGAGGATAGAGCCTCTACCCGATCAGCTCTTTTGTATATTGACGTAAACCCGGTGAACTTCTTTCTCCTAGGCTCCGTGTCTTTTTCTATTTCCTTTCCCTTTCCCTTAACCTTGCCCTTGCCCTTATCATTTCTTGTATCCTTAGCCTTTCCCTTGTCTTTCTTTGCCATATGCAAATTTTTTTTTATAAAACATAACAAGTGCTTATAGTAGGCTCCTAACTATGCTCAACCACATGAACTCGAAAAAAATGGAAAGCTCAAGCCCAACTAGGCTCCTAAAACTGTTTGGCTCGAGCTCGAACCTGTTTATGTAACTAAATATATGAATATAAATATGAACAAGATCGAGGTAGACTCTACTGAACTCGAATTGTTTCATTATGAATACAAATATCATACAAAAATGGAAGGCTCAAGCCTAACTAGGCTCTAAAACTGTTTGGCTCGAGCTCGAACTTGTTTATGTAACTAAATATATGATACAAATATGAACAAGCTTGAGGTAGGCTCTACTCAACTCTAATTGTTTCATTTTGAATACAAATATCATTTGAAGCAACTTGAATACAAATATCATTTTGAATACATATATGATACAAATATGAACAAGCTTGAGGTAGGCACAATTTTTTTATCATTACTATAAGTTCGAATTCTATGCACAATTTTGTAGAAACTTCAACATTTTGTAAATTCCCTAGCCTCAAATTCGAAAATAAGCTCATCCAAATCATCGGATAGCTTGTAGCCTAACTAGATAAACCGGCTACTCTATACTACTTGTAGATATCAACAATATTGTACTAGCAATGCACTCGAAATTAGTTAATTTTAACAATAAACAAAATTTCCTATTACCTCGTCGGCCGGAGCAGAGGGCCGGAGTAGAGGAGACGGCGGGACGGTGAGGACGACGACGGGACCATAACGGAGGGACGGCTTGGACAATGAGCTAAGGCGTCGACAGCCTCTGGCGAGAGAGAAGAGAGAGGAGTAGAGGAGAAGGCGAGACAGTGAGGAAGACGGCGGGACGATGATAGAGGAACGGCGAGGACAACGACGGAAGGACGGCCTTCTCGATTATGCATGTGTTAGAGTTGTGCCCCAGTCCAATGTAAAAGTGATCTACAGTTGCAATGTTTTATCATCATTTCGAATTAATAAAAACGGCATTAAATTACTAATGTGTTGTAGTTATATATTAGATGTAATTTGATCTATATCATTATATGTGTCACTAATAGTAGAACTGTAGATCAGAAAGAGTTACATTTAATGTGTCCCTGATCAGTTAAGCTTCATTAAGGAGCGATCAGTATGAGGATAACTCTTTATGATCACGCTCTACTGATCATGGCAATGTAGTGTCGGAGTTAGATCATAGATATCATCAGGGGAATGATATTGGACGACCCGATGGTGAGTATGCGGCATAGATGTTGTCATGAGCATACTCACATATCGTAACTTGTCATTGTATCCTTAAACCAAGGAGTCTTTGTGATCACTACGTGATAAATTTCTAAGTTTGACCTAGTCTAAACCTGTAAAAGGGTGGCCATAAGGGCTTTGTTTAGCTTAGTTATGAGTTACATGAGTGAACTCGAAAGACGGCTAAGGGATTTATCCATCATACTCTTGTATGGGAATGATGTCTGTTTAGGCCACTTGATGAGTATGACTGAAGGAAATTGCATGACCATGCGGGAGATACTGATACCCTAGGTCAGCCCTAGCTGACAATCGTAGACAAGTCTACCAAGCTTGAACTATGAACATAACTAATGTGGCTACTATGCGGAGGCGCACGCACCCACATAAAACTGCCCATCTCATCCAGACTTCTCCTCTATGAATGTTACGCGGAGGCGTACCGACATCCATAGGGTCAAAGCCCTTTTGAGCGCCCAAACTTGGATGGTATCACGCTTGACTTGTAATTACTTGCGTTTAAGTGAATTATAACAGTCTGATTGTATATCGATACAATCTTAATCTGGAATCATCAATTGCAAATTCATGCAAAGATGATCCCTTAGCAGGTTACATGCAAGTTTGATTAAATACTGATTTTTTAATCTTTGCATGTGGGTGATAGCTAATCATACATAAACTTGTATATCAAAATTATCATGCATTCATACATTCACAACATACAAATGTAACGGTAAATTATGCATAACTAAGCCCATCTTAAGTTCCTAAGAATCTAGCAAAACTGATCCTAAAGACTTGGTCTTCAAGGTCCAGACTTGCTCCATTCTTGTGGACTCCCAATGGCTTCGAGCCTCCTCCAAACTTCAAGTCTTCCTCTTGACTTGCTTCTTGCGTTGGTCTTCGTGATTACAAATTTAAATATAATAAAATAAATAAATTACAAATCACGACACGCAGGCCGTATTTACTACAACCAAAAACTTAGCAACACGCAAGTTGCAAAACCGAAATTAAAATACAAGTCTAGAGGGCTTAGCTATACATCATGTGGAAAACATCATGTTATCAAAGATCATGTGATCACTCAGCATGCTTATCAAATAACAAATTTTTCAAAATTTTATCTTTCTTGAGTGTGAAAAAATTCCGGTTTATCGAAACCAAATGGTTTAATTAATTAATTGAATTTTGAACTGGTTCACGCTGGTTTATCGAAACCAAACCAAATCTGAAAAATAAAATTTTAGGGCTTTAAATATTCTCGCGAACCAGCCGGTTCAGCTCGAATCTGGTCGAGCCGAACTGAAAGGGATTCCCGTGGGATCCAAACAACAATTTCATGCAGCGGAACTTAATTGAACTATGGGAATCGAATGAAAAACATGAATTTTAATGAAAAATTCAGCATGTTATGAACTTTTATAATATGAAATTTTTGCCTTGTTAATCGATCTAAAACACAAAGTAGTGTTTCTCTATCGAGTCCACACAAGCACAACAACCACCGTCGGTTTTTTCTCACACACTTGCTAATGGATGAAAAGAGAATTGAACAAAAAAAAGCTATGGAGGAATGCTTGAGAGGGTCGGCCATGAAGGGGGGGGGGGGGGGGGGGGGATTGGGAGAAGAAATACCAAAATTATGAGCCGAAATTATGGAATGTAATATTGTGTAATTATCACAATTTATCACAAAAAATCTGATTTTAAATTTTAAATAAATAATTACACAACTTACCCATTTAAACTCATAATTGCACTCATGCCCCATTGATGAATTAAAACCCCAAATGGGCTTCAAGCCCATTTAACTAAATCCAAATTAAAACCCATATAATTGAGTTCTAATTATGGTTTAGCTAAACCGGTCCAATTTCCCCAACTCGATTTCTTCAACCGCCTGTTTAATAAACCTAGGCCAGAAATCAACGAATCGTTTTCAATTTGACTGAACTGAAAACTGGGTTCTCCCAATTTTCATCCATGCTTATTTGTCACGTATTGTACTTATTGCGTGTGACCATCTAGGCTCACGACCCGTTGGCAGACTGGTAAAATTACTATTTTACCTTTTCCATCATAAGTGGTCTCTAGCAAGACATTATGAGTACCCAACGTTCGTGATTATCGATTATTCGACTGAACCTGTTATCGTACATGTCACTGTCCTTTTATCAAACCGATATCCAGATTGATCAATAGGCATAGAATCGTCATCCTAATTTATCAATAACTGTTTCTTGATTTCTGAGATGAATGAAAACTTATACTAAGGTATAACCTGCACGGCCGTGCTATTCCTTCAGTCATACTCATCAAGTGGCCTAAACGAATATCTTTCTCATACCGGAGTATGATTGGAAAATCCCTCAAAAGTCTTTCGAGTTCACCAATGTAATTCATAACTGAAATTCTGAATCGTAGCCGAGTCAGGAAGTCGAACACAAAGTCTGTAACTTGTGTATCGACTTCTTGTGGAAACAGTAAGCAAAGTAATAGACAGATAATAATCACGACACCAGAGATGATTACCCAGTTCGGGGCACTTTGCCAGTGGAAAGGTTTTTCACTATCAGTTAGTCAATAGTACAACTTCAAGCCCAACTAGCTATCACACAAGCTATTGTCCTAAGCTACTATAGATCTCACCGTGAATCGCCTCAACCAGGAGCCTCTCCCCCTGTCTTTGAGATTCCCTCAATTCCACCCTTCGAGAAAGTCCATGCTCGGTGTCGTTGTCTTCTTGGACGGAGTTGTGAATCTTCAATCACAAACAAAAACCCTAACCGACCCAAACACTTAGTCTTCGCGACTCAAGGTTTGATCGGAGCAAAAGGTCCGTTCTAGCGAATATTCATCAGCCTCTCAACACGCCGATGGTGCACGGTTAAGAGCTCTGAGAAATCTTGCAATTGTTAGAACAAGAACAGATGATCTGCTAATGGGAAGCCAAGGGCTTTTTATAGCAGCTCACATTCCTAATCCCTCCTGGATCGGAACAGGAAAGTCAGGCAAGTTGTTGCCGTCTTCCATGACAGCTGGAAGTCGTCTTGCATGTTCTGACTTCCTGAATAAATCAGGCAAGTCTGGTTGCCTCCTTTTGCTGACGTGTAACTGCCAGCTGGAAGTCGTCTGACTTGTCGACGTCACTCTCTTACGCTCCAAGTCTTCGTGCCGCCTTTCTTCTTTCGCTCCAAGCTTCGTCGAAATAGGAAAGCTTCAGACTTCCCTAATCTACGGCTCGTAACAAGTCGCTCCACATGTCATGTAACATGTTACTCGACTTCTTACTTTTGCGCTAAAAAATCATGCCAACTATTAAACGTAGCAACAATCTCCCCCTTTGGCAATTTTTTAGGCAAACACCTTTTTGTAAGCCCATCGTCATCTTGTGGCAGTTATGCACAACAAGTGACTTATCTTGTGGCAGTTACGCACAACAAGTGATGTGACTTCTTTACTCCAAGCAGGCACATCGTCGTCACCTTGAGGCAGTTACGCACACATCAAGTTTCGTGACTTCCGATGCGACTTCTTGTGCGGCTTCTAGTTTGTCTTCTGGAGCAGCTTCTGGAGCGGCGACTTCTATGTACATCTTTCGGCGCGACTTCTGGCGTAGCTTCCGGCGTAGCTTTGTATCACATTTATCTCCCCCTGTTTTTCTAATAATATTGCAAAAGGCAATCTCATGACCAAATTTGTCTAAACAGTAGGGTAAAAGAAACCAGCTCACACCATGAGCAAATAAACGGCTCAAACATGAGCACAAATCCAGCTCAATCAAGAGCAAATATCCCAAAAAAAAAATAGTCACAGTGTACGGAAAGTAAATCGGACAAACCCCGAGAATTTAAAAGTGTGTTTGGGACAAAGTTATCATAGCAAATTTCGGAGAATTACAAAAACGACGTGGAGTCGTCAACATCTTCTTCTTCAGCAGTAGCAGTAGCAGCAGATCGGAGGTCTTCTAGAAGGACTTCACAGGCGACTTTGCGAGTTGAGAGCGTGGCAATTAACTTCTCCAGATCAGCAATCATTTCCACCAATCCTTCCTGCATCCTAGCGCCAATTGGTCCTGAGGGGCGAGAGCTTGATCCAGCTCCTGGAGTTTTGGCCATAGGAAGTCCGAGGTCCTTCAACTGCTGCCCTTCAAAGTTCTTGAGATTGATGGCTAGAGGCAGTGGCTTTTTACCCGGAATATCCGATTCTCGAACAATGTTAGGACATTGTTGGAGAAGGATACCGGTGATTAGCGAAGGAAACCCGATCGGAAGTTTGATAGCACATGATTTGGCGTGCTTAACTAGATGGTCAACAATATAAGCGCCAAAATCAATGGGAGACAGCGTACCTATTTGGTAAATGAGTTTTGCCAGCTCTGTTTTGATGCTTGACCCATGTGTAGAGGGTGCCCAGTTAGCCAGACCGATGCGGTAGAGAATAGAATATTTTGCTGTGAGCTCGGTTGCCGCAATGGTGTCCTTGACTGGCCATCCCTTCTTACGTCCTCCGGTTATTTCGACCGCTACTTTGTCCAAGTGGTGGACTTCCGGAGTGACTTCTGGGTCATCTCTGCCAAGGTATGTGTTGATGGTTGAGGCAGAGACTTCGAAGTATTCCCCCCGAACAAACACCTTTCGGTATTCAGCATCTTCAGGGTCATCGAACTCGCTTGATAGATTGACGATAAACTCCTTAACCAAAGTCGGGTAGAATGGGCTAATATTTATGACCGTGTTGGTCAAGCCAGCTCTACGAATAAGCTCTACAATCACATTTATCCCTTGTGCTTCAGTGGAGAGTTCTCTTTCTGGATAAATTTTCCGTTGATAGACATACTGCCACTTAACGACATTGTCTTCAGAGTGGAAAGAGACGTTGTCTGTGGGTGCCTTCGGTACATACATGGGGAGCTTCTGCCCTCCTAATGTCTTCTTCACCTGTGGTAGCACAATTAGGGTGTCTTCTTCTTCAGATTCTTTTTCTTCAGGGACAGAGGTTGCTGCTGTGGTTACTGACTTCTTTCTCTTTGGGGTCAATCTTCTCTGAACTTGAGGTTCTTCTTCTTCATCAACCAACCTTTGTGTTGGTAGTTTCCTTCTCACAGCCCTCTTGGGCACAACTTCTTCCTTTTCCATGGTTTCAATATCGACACTTTCTTTGATAGGTTCCTCTAAAAGTTGAGGGACTTCTGGAATGACTTCAGGATTATCATCACGCCCTGAATCACTGTTCGGGGCGACAAGGGAACTTTCTTCCTTTTCCAAGTCCTCGTTTAGAGGAGATTTCTCTGGTGCGGGTGTCGACTTAGAGAGGCTAGGTTGGTCCTCGGTGCTAGTGCCGTGGACTTCAGGAACAAAGGTTTCTAAGCCCTCTTCAGGCAGGCTTTCTTCTAAGTTTTCTTCAGAGAGGATAGCAGATTTACCTCGTGTTGGAGTCGGAGTAGAGAGAGAAGCGTCTTCTTCAATGTTTGCAGAAGCGGCTAGAGCGTCGTCCTTCTCAGCGACGGGGATTGTGTCTTCCGGCGTAACAAATGGGGGCGAGCTTGTTACATCCTGAGGTGCTGCCGAAGTTTCCCCTAAGCCTCTTCCTCCTCGGATCCTTACTCCATGCTTGGTTCTAGTCGATTTGGAGGCAGATAATTTCTTGGCAATGACTTTTGCCCTCATCTTTGCTCGAAGTACTTTTGAAGCAGATGGTATTCTACCGCTGCGAGTACCAACCATTTAGCTAGGATTTTGTTCTTTGTGGGGGAAAGCAAATTTTTGCTGAGCTTTTTGATCTGAGAAACCCTAGCGATTTCAAATGATGGAGGAGGTGCAGAGTCTGTAGGAGTTGAACAGAATGATTTCTGATAGGTGGATAGTCAGATCGTAATCATTCCCAAAATTCAAAAAGGACTAATAGGCTTTTGATAAAAGGATTTGGGCCCGGCTTGATTTTGTGGACCCTGTTTGGTCCTGATCGAGAGAAAGAGTAAAATCAACTAAAAGCTCTTCCTCTTCTTGCTTGACTTTTGGCTATTCTAGACAGCAAAGTCTGAGGGTTGACCTCAGACTCTCAAACCTTTTAGCATCTAATGCTTTTGTAAAGATGTCAGCGACTTGTTTCTCAGTGGGTAGGTATTCGAGTTTTATTTTCTTGTCTTCTACAAGCTCTCGAATAAAGTGGTGCCTGATGTCAATATGCTTTGTCTTGCTATGTTGCACTGGGTTCTTCGAGATGTTGATTGCACTGATGTTGTCACAGAACAAAGTCATGACTTCTTGCTTGACTCCATATTCTACAAACATTTGTTTCATCCAAAGAAGCTGAATACAGATACTTCCAGCTGCGATATATTCGGATTCAGCAGTAGACAAAGCAATACAATTTTGCTTTTTGCTGAACCATGATACAAGGTTGTTCCTCAGGTAGAAACAACCTCCAGAGGTGCTTCTTCGATCTGGTGTGCTTCCCGCCAAGTCAGCATCACAATATCCAACCAGAGTAGGAGAGGTATCAAAGGAATATAGTAATCCCAATTCAGAGGTTCCTGAGATGTACCTTATGATCCTCTTTGCATGAGTCAAGTGACTGACTTTTGGATTGCCTTGATATCTAGCACAGACTCCCACATAATAAGCAATGTCGGGTCGACTTGCTGTCAAATAGAGGAGACTTCCTATTATGCTTTGATAAAGACTTTGATCTGCTGGTTCTCCCATCTCGTCCTTCGTGCACTTGTCATGTGTGGCAATAGGAGTCCTCTTGTGCGAAGCCTTTTCTAACCCGAACTTCTTGACAATGTTCTTTGCGTATTTGCTCTGGGAGATAAATATTCCATCTGACATCTGCTTGATCTAGAAGCCTAGGAAATATGTGAGCTCACCGACCATACTCATCTCAAATTCCGACTGCATATGTTGAACGAAGCGTTCCACCATCTTGTCTGACTTCCCTCCAAATACAATGTCGTCGACATATATTTGAGCTATCATGATGTCCTTTCCTTCCTTCTTCACAAAGAGAGTTTTGTCTACTCCCCCTCGAATATAGCCATTCTGTACAAGGAATTGGGTAAGACGTTCATACCATGCTCGTGGAGCTTGTTTGAGACCGTAGAGAGCTTTCTTTAGCTTGTAGACATGGTGCGGAGAGTCATGGTCTCCAAATCCCTTTGGTTGGGCTACATAGACTTCTTCGTTTAGATTTCCATTAAGGAAGGCACTCTTTACATCCATCTGATAGAGTTTGAAGTGCAGATGACATGCGATGCCGAGAAGAAGTCGTATGGCTTCTAGTCTGGCTACCGGAGCAAAGGTTTCTTCAAAGTCGACTCCTTCGACTGATAGCATTTGTGCCCTAGTCCAATTGCTATTAGCCTGTAAATGTCTATGTACATTATCATCGTTTGTAACATATATATAAAACGGCTTTGTATTACTTATGTGTTGAATAGTGTTTTCATAGATTAAGCCATAAACATATTCAAATGCGATAGCTTGTCACGGCATCCTTAGACCAAGGAGTCTTTGTGATCACTATGCAATGAACGTACGGCTTTAACTTGTGCCAAACGCTTTCTGTAAAAGGATTGCTATAAAGGGCATGATTGGGTGGCGGAACGGGTTGCATGAGTGACACGAAAGACGGCTAAGGGATTTATCCCTCATACTACGGTATGGGAAAGATATCCGTTAGAAGGCCTCTTGATGGAGACTGACTGAGAGAAAGAGCATGGCCATGCCAATGATACGGGTTATCAGTTCTCAGCCATCTCGCATATCAAGTAACAATGATTGATTGAGCAAGGGAGACGACTCTATGCCTTGTGATCAATCGGGATATCTAGAGATAACAGGATGGTGACTTGTATGCACAAAAGTTAAGTCGAATCATCGATCATCATGCACCTTGGGTAATCATAATGTTTTACTAGAGACCACTTATGATGGATCGGGCAAGGGCGATCTTTTGCGCCGATCTGCCAACGGTGGCATGAGCCTAGAGGGTCACACACATACAAGGCGGATAACTTGAGACAAGGAAACATTGATGTTTCTTGAGGAGTAATATATGGACAAAACTGGAGGTTTTGTGCCATAGGTTCGGTTTGAGAGAATAATTAGCGAATCGATAAAAATTGAGTTTTTCGTCGATATCGCGTCGGACTTTGTTTGATAAGTGACGACAAAAGGGTCGGGCGATTTTTGGACACGGCATGAGACAACACGGGAGGGCCCATTGGGCTCGACCCATGAAGCCTCATGGCCGGCCCATTAAGGGCCCAACAAGACCTCATGGCCAGCCCACATGGTGGGTCCATGTGTGGGGGCCACACAACACCATGTTTAGTTGGTGATTGTGGATTAAGAGGTGAGTGATTTAAGGGGTATGGGTTAAAGCACCTTTAAGCCCATACCAATCACTTTTGACCCATGCTTGTTGGATGATGAATTGAAATATCTAGCATTCATTAATTAATTGAAGAATCACAAAAATCTTACAAGCTCTCTCTCTCTCTCTCACAACTCTTCCTCCTCTTGTTCTTGCTCTCTTGTTCTTCATTTAATTGTTCTAGTAGGCAATTAAGTGAGGGATCATCAAGATCATCCCCTTGGTGTGGACTTGCTTTAGAGAAGAAGATCCGAACGTTCTTCTTTATCGATTTAACGAAGACTAAATGCAAAATGGAGAAACTGTCCAGATTGTCCAGTTCCGGCGACCGACAATACGTGAGCCATAGCCGCTTCGTCTGAGCTCCGATTGACCTGAAACTGGCGACGTTGAAAAGATAAGTCCAAGGGCTACAACTTTTGTGAAATACTGATTTTCCAAAAGAGCGCTGGTTTGGGAGATACAAGGCCGAGAAGCAGACTGGTCCGCAGAGTCTGTCCAGCGAGACGGGAAAAATGTTTTGCTCCAGACGGAGGTCTTCTCGTCCGAACTGGGTTTAGAGAAAAACACAAAAGATGTAGGGAATTGGCTGTGGTTTAATCTCCAGAAAGATACGAAGAAATTGGAGATCTGTAGCTCGAGATATAGAGCTTCAAAGTCTCGGTTTTCTGCCGGGCAGATTCTGGTAAAACCCGAAAACTCGATTTCCTAAGGATCTAACTTGGTAGTCGATCTTGCGCAGGTTAGGGGCGGTTTATAGGTTGCTTCCGCTGCCATGAACGTAATTAGGATACCCCGGGACCCAACATCGACTTGTGTGTACCCTGGAGCCACCAGTCTCGCTTTGTTTCGAGTGATGTTTTCTTGTTCGTCAGATTTATTTTTGAATATCCATTTTGTCCCGATGACATTGACATTGTCAGGTTTGGGTACAAGTTCCCACACTTCATTCCTTGCAAACTGAACCAATTCTTCTTGCATCGCGCAGACCCAGTATTCATCATTGATGGCTTCTTGTATATTCTTTGGCTAAATTTTGGAAATAAAGCACATGTTACCTATCAGTTCTTGGCGGTCAAGAGATGCTTTTTTTCGAGTCCGAACTCCCTCATTAATGTCTCCAATCACATCCCTGGGTGGATGATACTTCTGAATTCTTCTTGACGGAGTTCTTTGCCTTGTAGGATTTGCCTCTTCATCTGGGATGATTTGGCTTTCGTCTTCAGACTCTTTGTTGTGCTCATCGTTCTTGACCTCTGGTCTGACTTCTGGTCTGACATCCGGTCTGGCTTCTCTTCTGACCTCTGGTCTGACTTCTCCTGAGAGATTCAGGACTTCTTCGTCCTCTTCACTTGTTTGCTCGTTATTGTCATCATCAATTACGACATTGATGGATTCCATGATAGTCCGGGTGCGTTTAATGAATACCCGAAACGTTCGACTATTTCTGGAGTATCCGAGGAAGATGCCTTCGTCGCTTCTAGGGTTCAACTTGCGTCGAGGTTCCCTATCTGCGAGTATGTAGCAGGCCGATCCAAAGATGTGGAAATATTTGACATTCGGCTTTCTCCCCCTCCATATTTCATAAAGAGTGAGCGAAGTTCCAGGGCGAAGAGTCACTCTATTATGAATATGGCATGCCGTATTCAAAGCTTCAGCCCAGAAGTGTTGCGGGATGTCTTTGGCTAACATCATGACTCTTGCCGTCTCTTGAAGAGTGCGATTCTTTCTTTCAACGCTTCCGTTTTGCTGAGGAGTGATGGGAGCAGAGAATTTATGGGCGATTCCTTCAGCATCACAAAAGTTTGCGAAGCTGATGTTTTCAAACTCCTTTCCATGATCGCTCCGAAGTCGAACGACTTTCCCAATAACTTCTCCCTTTTCTCGTTGAACTCTTCGACATAAGGTTTCAAAGACTGAGAAGGTACCTGACTTCTCTCGAATGAAATCTACCCATGTGTACCTTGATAAGTCATCTACACATACAAATATGTACTTCTTCCCTCCTAGACTTTCTACTTCCATGGGTCCCATAAGGTCAACATGAAGAAGTTCTAGAACACGAGAAGTAGTAAGATGTTGTACCTTCTTGTGTGACGTCTTGACTTGTTTCCCAATCTGGCATTCTCCACAGATTTTTCCTTCAATGATCTTGAGGTTGGGAACTCCAATGATCGCCTTTTCAGAGAGAATCTTTTGCATACTCCTCAAATTGATGTGACCAAGTTTTTGATGCCATAGTTTTGTCCCTTGAGCTTTGGATAAAAGGCACTTGGTTGGCATGGTACTGACTGTTGGAGACCATAGATAGCAGTTGTCAAGGGACCTGTGGCCTATCATGAATTCCTTCTGTTGTTCGTCTTTGACCGAGCACTTGTCACGAGTGAAGTGGACATCCAGATTTAAATCACATATTTGGCTTATGCTGATGAGGTTTGCTGTGAGGCCTTCTACTAGCAGAGCTTCTTTCAGACATGGAGAGTTGGGAAGATTGAGTTTTCCTTTCCCGAGCACTATAGCTTTTACACCATCTCCAAAAGTGAGGAAGCTATTTGTGCATGGTGTTAAAGTGACAAGGAAGGAGCTATTACCCATCATATGTCGAGAGGATCCACTATCGAAGTACCAATCGTTGCTGGTTGAGGTCTTTAAAGCGGTGTACGCGATGTTAGCTTGATAGTTGACCTCTTTGACTCGCCATTTCTTCCGAGGTTGGCTTTTCTTGACGGTGGTCCTTTTCTTGACCGAGCTCTTCCGATATAACTGATAGTAGAAGGGTCGAATATGTCCTCTTCGTCCACAGTGATGACAAACCCAGTTATGTCTTTCGTTATGGGTTTTCTACGCGGCCAGGGTAGAAGGCTTTTTGGTCGCTTGGTCAGCCATGAAGTTAGGAGACTTCTGGCGAGACTTCTAGGGGATAGACTTCTGAGGAACGAAGATGGTGTGCGATGATGAGGCTTCTTTCGAATATCCAAGACCTTCCATATTTCTTGATGGTTTCCCGATCGGAAGTATTTGGTCCAGAGTATCAGTACTTGGATTCATCATCTTTACAGACTTGGTGACCTGCTCTAACTTGCCTTTTAGTCGAGCAACTTCCTTTTTGAGATCAATAGTCGTCTCAAGAAGTCTTGACTTGTCTTCATTAAGAGTAAGAATGAGAGCGTTATGTTTTTCGATTACTTGAGAGTCTTCAAGCCACTTGACATACCATTCGTTGTACGCGTTGTTGAGAGTCTCATCGGATAGCTCATCATCAGAGTCATACTTCTTTGATCTTTTAGCTGGTTGATCTATTGTGGAGGAAGTGAAAGCCACATAGTTACTTGTATGCTCAAGGTCACTGTCTTCCTCATCTTCATCGTCAGTTAGAGAGGCATTGAATCCCTTCTTCTGTTTCTTTAAGAAGTTGGGACATTCTCTCTGTATGTGTCCATACCCCTCACATTCAAAGCACTGAGCGCCTTTACCTGATCGTTCTCCTCGTCCTCCATCGTTAGCTGTGATGTCGAGCTTCTGAAACTTGTGCTGTGGCTTGTCTCTGACTTCTCGGGTGACTTTTCTTCCTGTCATCTGGCCAAATCTTTTCATGACTCTATTGTAGTTTTTGGCCAGCATGGCGATAGTTTCCTCGATGTCAATATCCGACTTAGAGTGTGTTGAGTTCTTCTCATTAGAACTTTTGAAAGCCACACCTTTAAGTTTCTTCTCAATAGGAGGTAGGGAGAGCTCGAAAGTCATTCCTGAGCCCATGAGTTCATCAAACTTTAGTGTCTTTAAGTCATGGACTTCTTCGATGGCGGTGATCTTCATCTTGAATCTAGGACTTAGGGCTCTCAGTGTCTTTCTGGTTTGATGCTGGTTTGATTTCCATGAGCATCAGAATAGTAAGGTTCCTCCCAGCCATTGATGATAGACTTCCAGGTTTTGCTGTCGAGGGACTTCAGGAAAGCACACATCCGTGCTTTCCAATAACCATAGTTTGTTCCGTCGAGTACCGGCGGACGATTGACAGATCCTCCTTCCTTTGAATCCATATTAGCTACTCAGATTTTTACAGGAAAATCACCTAAGAGATTAAGGTGCCTCCTCTGATACCAATTGAAATTCTGAATCGTAGCCGAGTCAGGAAGTCGAACACAAAGTCTGTAACTTGTGTATCGACTTCTTGTGGAAACAGTAAGCAAAGTAATAGACAGATAATAATCACGACACCAGAGATGATTACCCAGTTCGGTGACTCCGCACCTACGTCTGGGGGCACTTTGCTAGTGGAAAGGTTTTTCACTATCAGGTAGTCAATAGTACAACTTCAAGCCCAACTAGCTATCACACAAGCTATTGTCCTAAGCTACTATAGATCTCACCGTGAATCGCCTCGACCAGGAGCCTCTCCCACTATCTTTGAGATTCCCTCCATTCCACCCTTCGAGCAAGTCCATGCTCGGTGTCGTTGTCTTCTTGGACGGAGTTGTGAATCTTCAATCACAAACAAAAACCCTAACCGACCCAAACACTTAGTCTTCGCGACTCAAGGTTTGATAGGAGCAAAAGGTCCGTTCTAGCGAATATTCATCATCCTCTCAACACGCCGATGGTGCACGGTTAAGAGCTCTGAGAAATCTTGCAATTGTTAGAACAAGAATGGATGATCTGCTAATGGGAAGCCAAGGGCTTTTTATAGCAGCTCACATTCCTAATCCCTCCTGGATTCGGAACAGGAAAGTCAGGCAAGTTGTTGCCGTCTTCCATGACAGCTGGAAGTCGTCTTGCCTGTTCTGACTTCCTGAATAAATCAGGCAAGTCTGGTTGCCGCCTTTTGCTGACGTGTAACTGCCAGCTAGAAGTCGTCTGACTTGTCGACGTCACTCTCTTGCGCTCCAAGTCTTCGTGCCGCCTTTCTTCTTTCGCTCCAAGCTTCGTCGAAATAGGAAAGCTTCAGACTTTCCTAATCTGCGGCTCGTAACAAGTCGCTCCACATGTCATGTAACATGTTACTCGACTTCTTACTTTTGCGTTAAAAAATCATGCCAACTATTAAACGTAGCAACAATAACCAAGCCAATCACAGCCGTTAAGGCTACCCTTTTACAGGTAACGTTAGACTAAGTCAAACTTGGAGATTTGTTACACAGTTCACACAAAGACTCCTTGGTCTTAGGATATAATGACAAGCTACGATCTGTGAGTATCTCATGATGGTATTTATGTTGCATACACACAATCGGGCTGTCCGGTATCATCGACCTGATGATATCTATGATATAACTCCGGCACATACTTTGCCATGATCAGTAGAGCATGATCACAAGGAGTTGGTCTCATACTGATCGCTTCATAAAGAAGCTTAGCTGATCAGGGACTCATCAAATGTAATTCTTTCTGATCTACAGTTCTATTATTAGTGGTTACACACATAATGACATAGATCAAATTACATTCGATATATTACTACAATACATTAGTAATATATGCCGATTTATTTATTCGGAAAGATTATAAAACATTACATCTGTAGATCACTTTGATATTGGACTGGAGCATAACTCTAACAATCTCCCACTTGCCCCTAGTTCCAATTTAAGTTCTGATCTACTCCCGTAGATCCTGCATGTTCCTCATGCATAGGCTGCGGCTGAGCCTTTTTCAAGGGATCGGCCATATTATCATCAGTCGAATAGTGTTTAATCTCCACATCACCTCTATATGTGATAACTCTCACAAGGTGATGCCTACTGAGTATATGTTTGGATCTCTTGAGCAATAGTTACGGCACCTGTGTTGTCCCACAACAAGCTTATCGGATCAGACGTTCGCGGCGTTGTATCTAATCCGATCAGAAAGCTTCTAATCCATACGACCTCTTTAGCTGCTTTTGTTGCAGCTATATACTTAGGCTCCATTGTAGAGTTGGCAATTTTGGTTTGCTTAAAGCTTATCCAGCTGAAAGCGTCACCGCTCAACACAAAATATATCCTGACTGAATTTTGAAGTCATCTTGATATATCTGAAAACTAGCATCGACTTGTCCTTTGACTGCTAGTTCTCTATCTACATCCCCATACACTAGGAATGCATCCTTGATCCTCCTCAAATATTTGAGGATGACCTTTGACAGCAATCCAGTGTAATTGGCCGGGGTTAGATTGGAATTTACTGGTACAGCTTAGTGCAAACGAGACTTCTAGTCTCGTGTGATAGCATTTTTGTGCCCTAGTCCAATTTATAGTAGTCTATAAATGTTTATGTATATTAATCATCGTTTGTAATAAATAAAACGACTTTGTATTACTTATGTGTTGAAGTAATATGTTGAGCATGATCTGATTTACGACCACTAAATTAGTAGAATCATAAATCTGTACGAATCACACTTAACAAGTCCCTGGTCAATATACGCTTCAATTGAAGCGACCAGTATGAGGATTGTTCTCAATGATGTAGTTCTACTTATCATAGGGATGTGGGATCCCGGAATCATATCATAGATATCTTGAGGTGATTGATATCGGACGACCCGATTTGAATAGTGTTTCATAGATTAAGCCATGAACATATTCAAATGCGATAGCTTGTCACGATATCCTTAGACCAAGGAGTCTTTGTGATCGCTATGTAGTGTACGTGCGGCTTTAACTTGCGCCTAACGCTTTCCGTAACAGGATTGCAATAACGGGCATGATTGGGTGGCGGAACGGATTGCATGAGTGACACGAAAGACGGCTAAAGGAGTTATCCCTCGTACTACTGTATGAGAAAGATATCATGGCCATGCTAGAGATAAGGGTTATCAGTTCTCGGTCTTCTCGCATATCAAGTAACAATGATTGATTACACAAGGAAACATTGGCATTTCTTGAGGAACAAGACATGGCCAAAACTGAGGGTTTTAGGCCATGGGTTCGGTTTTGTGAGAATGATTAGCGAATCGAGAAAACTGAATTTTTCGTCGATGTCGCGTCGGACTTTGTTTGATAAGTAACAACAAAAGGGTCGGGTAATTTTTTGACACGGCACGCGACCGCATGGGCGAGCCCATTGGGCTCGGCCCATGAGGACACCATGCCGGCCCAACAAAGGCCCAATAAGCCTCTTATGGCCGGCCACATTGGTGGGTCCAAGTGTTGGGGCCACACACCTTGCTTAGTTGGTGTTGTTGATTAAGAGGAGAGTGATTTAAGGGGATTAGGTGATGACTTGCCTTTAACCCATGCCTTCATCATTTGTTACTTTAATCTACCATGCCTTATGAGTTGATGTAGTAGACAAATAACAATTCAATTCACTCACTCTCTCACTCACAACCCCTTGGCCGGCCACCTCTCTCTCTCTCCTCTCTTTGCTCTCTTGTTCTTCACACATTAGTTCTAGTAGGCTAAGTGTGTAGGATCATAAGGATCATCTTCTTGGTGTGGACTTGCTCTAGAGAAGAAGATAATCTAGTTCTTCTTTCTTGATTCAACAAAGACTAAAAGGTAAACTCTTGTGAAATAGAGTTTGGCTTGAGATTTAATGGTTCATGTTCTTGGACAGTTTTTGGAGTTCTTAATGTTTATGCTTCCGCTATCTCGATGATCTTGAACGCTCCAAAACCCTACAGTGGTATCAGAGGGTGGTTAACCCTCTTAATCTTCGTCTTGTTCAACTTGTTTCGGTTTTATAATGATTTGCATGCCATATTTGTTGATAACATGTTTTAATGCTTTTTGGGTAAATTGCATGAAATATGTTTGTTGCTACGTTTAATTGTTGGCATAATTTTTTAGCGCAAAAGTAAGAAGTCGTGCAACATGTTACATGACATGAGGAGCGACTTGTTATAATCCAGATTAGGAAAGATCTGAAAGATTTCCTATTTTGACGAAGCTTGGAGCGAAAGAAGAAAGGCGCCACAAAGACTTGAAGCGCAAGAGAGTGACGTCGACAAGTCAGGCAACTTCCAGCTGGCAGTTACACGTCAGCAAAGGCGGCAACTCTACTTGCCTGATTTATTCAGGAAGTCAGAACAGGCAAGACGACTTCCAGCTGTCGTGGAAGGCGGCAACGACTTGCCTGATTTGTTCAGGAAGTCTGAAACTTCCTATTCCTGGTCCGAGAAGGATTAGGAATGTGAGTTGCTATAAAAAGCCTTGGGCTTTCCATTAGCAGTCATCCGTTCTTGTTCTAACAATTGCAAAATTTCTCAGAGCTCTTAACCGTGCACCATCGGCGTGTTGAGAGGCTGATTAAGATTCGCTAGAACGGACTTTTGCTCCGATCAAACATTAAGTCGCGAAGACTAAATGTTTGGATCGGTTAGGGTTTTTGCTTGTGATTGAAGATTCATAACTCCGTCAAAGAAGACAACGACACCGAGCATAGGCTTGCTCGAAGGGTGGAATTGAGAGGATCTCAAAGACAGGGGGAGAGGCCCTTGGTCGAGGTTGTTCACGGTGAGATCTATAGTAGCTTAGGATAATAGCTTGTGTGATAGCTAGTTGGTGCTTGAAGTTATACTATTGACTACCTAATAGTGAAAACCTTTCCACTGGCAAAGTGCCCCCAGACGTAGGTGCGGAGTCACCGAACTAGGTAATCATCTCTGGTGTCGTTATTATCTGTTTACTGTTTACACTTACGGTTTACTTTTTAGGCAAGTAGTCGATACACAAGTTATGACTTTGTGTTCGACTTCTTGACTCGGCTACGATTCAGAATTTCAATTGGTATCAGAGGAGGCACCTTTTTCTTTTAGGTGATTTTACTGCAAAATTTCTGAATAGCCAGTATGGACTCAAAGGAAGGAGGTTCAGTAAATCGACCACCAGTACTCGACGGAACAAACTATGGGTACAGGAAAGCTCGGATGTGTGCTTTCTTGAAGTCCCTCGACAGCAAAACCTGGAAGTCTGTCATCAATGGATGGGAGGAACCTTACTATGCTGATGGTCATGGAAATCAAACTAGCATCAAACCAGAAAAGGAGTGGAGCGCGGAAGAAGATGAAGCCGCCCTAGGTAATTCTCGTGCAATCAATGCTATTTTTAATGGAGTAGACAAGAATGTGTTTCGACTCATCAACACATGCACAAGTGCCAAAATTGCCTGGGACACTCTTGCTGTTGCTTACGAAGGTACTTCCAAAGTCAAAGAGCAGAAGTTACAGTACCTCACGACTAACTTTGAGGCCCTAACCATGAATGAAGACGAAACTATTGGGGAGTTTAATGTGCGCATCAAGGATCTGGCCAATGAATCATATTCACTTGGCAAGCCTATGACCGATGAAGATTTGGTCAGAAAAACGTTGAGATCCCTAAGTCCCAGATTCAAGATGAAGATTACCGCCATAGAAGAAGTCCATGACTTGAAGACACTGAACTTTGATGAACTCATGGGATCTTTAATGACCTTCGAGCTCTCTTTACCTCTTATCGAGAAGAAACATAAAGGTGTGGCTTTCAAGAGTTCTACCCAAAAGCAGAAGAACTTGACGCACTCTGATTCGGATAGTGACATTGAGGAAACTATCGCTATGCTGGCCAAAAACTACAATAAAGTCATGAAAAGATTTAGCCAGATGACAGGAAGGAATGTCACCCCAGAAGTCAGAGACAAGCCGCAGCTCAAGTTCCAAAAGCTCGAAAACTCAAATAGAGATGGAAGACTGAAAGAGATCACCACAAGTTCCATACGATGAATATCATGTAGCGGACGTTATGTAACCGTGGTGATCGATGCAAGCACTGATCTTAATGTAAATTCCACATGTTATATATATATATATTAAATCTGAAAGTTACCTCTTCTAATCGATGAAAATACAAGTTTAGTGTTTCTCTATTAGGTCCACACAAGCACCGCAACCGAAGAAGGTTTTCACTCAAATTTTTGCTATGAATTTTGGGAGAAGCTTGACAACAATGGAGGATGAGAGGGGAGAGAGAATTCAGCAATTAGGGAGAGAGGATGATAGGATTAGTTGCTGAAAATTAGAGAAGATAATGGAAGATATTATGTGATTTTAATTTGAAAATTAAAATTGAATTTCAAATTAAAATTGCATATCTAACTTCATAAACTCTTATTTGCATTTGTTCCCATTCATAACTCAAATCCCTAAATGGGCTTTAAGCCCGTTTAAATAAAACCCAAATTAAACCCATTAACTTGAGTTCTAATTTCGGTTTAGACAAAACGGCTCAATTTCCTCGAATTGATTTCTTCAACCGTCTAGTTAAAATCTTAGGCCAAAAAACTACTGAATCGTTCTCAATTTTCACCCATAATTGTTGTCATGTATCGTGCTTAATGCATGTGACCCTCTAGGCTCACGAACAATTGGCAGACTTGTAAAATTACTATTTTACCCTTTCCATCATAAGTGGCCTCTAGCAAGACATTATGATTATCCAATGTTCGTGATTATCGATTATTCGACTTAACCTGTTATCGTACATGTCACAGTCCTTTTATCAAACCGATATCCGGATTGATCAATAGGCATAGAATGGTCATCCTAATTTATCAATCACTGTTTCTTGATATCTGAGATGACTGAAAACTGATACTAAGGTATCACCTGCACGGCCGTGCTATTCCTTCAGTCATACTCATCAAGTGGCCTAAACGGATATCTTTCTCATACCGAAGTATGAGTGATAAATCTCTCAGACGCCTTTCGAGTTTACTAGTGCAATAAATGCCAAAGCCAATCAAAGCCGTTATAGCTACCCTTTTACAGATAACATTAGACTAGGTCAAACTTAAGTATTCGTTACATAGTGTACACAAAGACTCCTTGGTCTTAAGATATAATGACAAGTTACGATGTGTGAGTATCTCATGACTGGATCTATGCAGCATACTCACAATCGGGTTGTCCGATATCATCGACCTGATGGTATCTATGATATAACTCCGGCACGCACTTTGCCATGATCAGTAGAGCATGATCACAATGAGTTAGTCTCATACTGATCGCTTCAGAAGAAGCTTAGCTGATCAAGGACTCATCAAATGTAATTCTTTCTGATCTATAGATCTACTATTAGTGGTTACACACATAATGACATAGATCAAACTACATTCGATATATTACTACAACACATTAGTAATATATGCTGATTTATTTATTCGGAAAGATGATAAAACATTACATCTGTAGATCACTTATATATTGGACTGGGGCATAACTCTAACAAAGACGAGGAGAACAATCAGGAAAAGGAGTCCAGTGTTTTGAATGTGAAGGGTATGGACACATGCAAAATGAATGTTCTAACTTCGTAAAGAAACAAAAGAAGGGATTCAATGCCTCTCTAACTGACGATGAAGATGAGGAAGACAGTGACGTTGAGCATACAAGTAACTATGTTGCTTTTACTTCCTCCACAATAGAGCAACCTACCGAGAATTCAAAGAAGTATGACTCTGATGATGAGCTATCCGATGAGACTTTCAACAATGCATACAACGAATGGTATGTCAAGTGGCTTGAAGACTCTCAGGTAATTGAAAAACAAAATGCTCTCATTCTTTCTCTTAATGAAGACAAGTCATGACTTCTCGAAACCACTGTTGATCTCAAAAAGGAAGTTGCTCCGTTAAAGGGAGAGTTAGAACAAGTCACCAAGTCTGTAAAGATGATGAATCCAAGCACGGACACCCTAGACCAAATTCTCTTGATCGGAAAGCCAGCCAGAAATATGGAAGGTCTTGGATACTCAAAAGAAACCTCATCATCGCACACCGTCTTCGTCCCTCAGAAGGTTATCCCCCAGAAGTCGCGTCAGAAGTCTCCCAACTTCACGGCTGACCAAACAACCAAACAGCCTCTTACCTTGGCCGCTTCAAAGACGCAGAACAAAAGACATAACTGGGTATGTCACCATTGTGGACGAAGAGGACATATTCGACCCTTCTGCTATCAGCTATATGGGAGGAGCTTGGTCAAGAAAAGGACCACCATCAAGAAAGCACAACCACGTAAGGAATGGCGAGTTAAGGAGGTAAACTATCGAGCTAATATCGCGTACACCGCTCTAAAGGCCTCAACAAGCAACGATTGGTACTTTAATAGTGGATCCTCTCGACATATGACGGGTAATAGCTCTTTCTTGGTCACTTTGATACCTTGCACAAATAGCTTCGTCACTTTTGGAGATGGAGTAAAAGCTAGAGTACTCGGGAAAGGAAAACTCAACCTTCCCAACTCACCATGTCTAAAAGAGGCTCTACTAGTAGAAGGTCTTACAGCAAATCTCATCAGCATAAGTCAAATATGCGATTTAAATCTGGATGTCAACTTCACTCGTGACAAGTGCTCGGTCAAAGACGAACAACAGAAGGAAGTCATGACAGGCCATAGTCACAACCTTGCCAACCAAGTTCCTTTTATCCAAAGCTCAAGAAACAAAGCTATGACATCAAAAACTTGGTCACATCAATTTGAGGAGCATGCAAAAGATTCTCTCTAAAAGGCGATCATTGGAGTCCCCAACCTTAAGATCATTGAAGGAAAAATCTGTGGAGAATGCCAGATTGGGAAACAAGTCAAGACGGCACACAAGAAGGTACAACATCTTACTACTTCTCGTGTTCTAGAACTTCTTCATGTTGACCTTATGGGACCTATGCAAGTAGAAAGTCTAGGAGGGAAGAAGTACATATTTGTATGTGTAGACGACTTCTCGAGGTACACCTGGGTAGACTTTTTTCGAGAAAAGTCAGACACCTTCTCAGTCTTTCAAGCCCTATGTCGGAGAGTTCAACGAGAAAAGGGAGAAGTTATTGGAAAAGTCGTCTGACTTCAAAGCGATCATGGAAAGGAGTTTGAGAACATCAGCTTCGCAAATTTCTGTGATGCTGAAGGAATTGCACACGAATTTTCCGCTCCCATCACTCCTCAGCAAAACGGGATCGTTGAAAGGAAAAATCGCACTCTTCAAGAAATGGCAAGAGTCATGATGTTAGCCAAAGACATCCCGCAACACTTCTGGGCTGAAGCTTTGAATACGGCATGCCATATTCATAATAGAGTGACCCTCCGCCCTGGAACTTCGCTCACTCTTTATGAAATATGGAGGGGGAGAAAGCCAAATGTCAAATATTTCCATGTCTTTGGATCGATCTGCTACATACTTGCAGATAGGGAACCTCGACACAAACTTGATCCTAAGAGCGACGAAGGCATCTTCCTCGGATACTCCAGAAATAGTCGGGCTTTTCATGTATTCAACAAACGCACCCGGACTATCATGGAATCCATCAATGTCGTGATTGATGACAGTAACGAGCAACCCAGTGATGAGGACGAAGAAGTCCTAAATCTCTCAGGAGAAGTCAGACCAGAAGTCAGAGGAGAAGTCAAGCCAGAAGTCAAAGACGATGAGCGCAACAAAGAGTCTGAAGACGAAAGCACAATCATCCCGGATAAAGAAGCATCTCCTATAAGGCAAAGAGCTCCATCAAGAAGAATACAGAAGGATCATCCACCCCAGGATGTGATTGGAGACATTAATGAGGGAGTGTGGACTCGACAAAAGGCATCTCTTGACTTCAAAGAGATGATAGGTAACGTTTGCTTTATTTCCAAAATTGAGCCAAAGAATATACAAGAGGCCATCAATGATGAGTACTGGGTCTGCGCCATGCAAAAAGAATTGGTTCAATTTGCAAGGAATGAAGTCTGGGAACTAGTACCCAAGCCTGACAATGTCAATTTCATCGGGACAAAGTGGATATTCAAAAACAAGTCTGACGAGCAAGGAAACATCACTCGAAACAAAGCGAGACTGGTGGCTCAAGGATACACATAAGTAGAAGGAGTCGACTTTGAAGAAACTTTTGCTCCAGTAGCCAGACTGGAAGCCATACGACTTCTTCTCGGCATCGCATGTCATCTGCGTTTCAAACTCTATCAAATGGATGTAAAGAGTGCCTTCCTTAATGGAAATCTCAACGAAGAAGTCTATGTGGCTCAACCAAAGGGATTTGAAGACCATGACTCTTCTCATCATGTTTACAAACTCAAGAAAGCTCTCTACGGTCTCAAACAAGCCCCACGAGCATGGTATGAACGTCTCACTCAATTCCTACTTCAGAATGGATATATTCGAGGGGGGGTAGACAAAACTCTCTTTGTGAAGAAGGAAGGAAGGGACATCATGATTGCTCAAATATATGTCGACGACATTGTATTTGGAGGGAAGTCAGACAAGATGGTGGAACATTTCGTCCAACATATGCAGTCTGAATTTGAGATGAGTATGGTCGGTGAGCTCACATACTTCCTAGGCTTCCAGATCATGCAGATGTCAGATGGAATATTTATCTCTCAAAGCAAATACGCAAAGAACATTGTCAAAAAGTTCGGGTTAGAAAAGGCCTCACACAAGAGAACTCCTATTGCCACACATACCAAATGCACAAAGGACGAGATGGGAGAATCAGTTGATCAAAGCCTTTATCGAAGCATAATCGGAAGTCTTCTCTATCTAACAGCAAGTCGACCCGACATCGCTTACTCCGTGGGAGTCTATGCTCGATATCAAGCCAATCCAAAAGTCAGTCACTTAGCTCATGCCAAGAGGATCATAAGGTACATCTCGGGAACCTCTGAATTGGGTTTGCTATACTCCTTTGATACCTCTCCTACTCTTGTTGGATATTGTGATGCTGACTAGGCGGGAAACACACCAGATCGAAGAAGTACCTCTAGAGGTTGTTTCTACCTGGGGAACAATTTTGTATCATGGTTCAGCAAAAAGCAAAATTGTATTGCTTTATCTACTGTTGAGTTCGAATATATTGCAGCCGGAAGTAGCTGTACTCAGCTTCTTTGGATGAAACAAATGTTGGCAGAGTATGGAGTCAAGCAAGAAGTTATGACTTTGTTCTGTGACAACATCAGTGCTATCAATATCTGGAAAAACCCAGTGCAACATAGCAAGACAAAGCATATTGACATCAGGCACTACTTTATTCGAGAGCTTGTAGAAGACAAGAAGATAAAGCTCGAGTATTTATTCACTGAGAAACAAGTCGCTGACATCTTTACCAAAGCATTAGATGCTAATAGGTTTGAAAGTCTGAGGTCATCCCTTGGACTTTGCTGTCTAGAATAACCAGAAGTCAAGAAAGAAGAGGGAGAGCTTTTGAGTGAATATTTACTCTCTCTCTATCTAGATCAGCCAGGGTCCACAAAATCTAGTCGGGCCCAAATCTCATTATCGGAAGCCCAGGTGGAATTATTTGTTTAAAAATTCATAAAGGGGAATAATTGAAAAACTGACGACAATCCAATCAGCTCTCAACCCCCTTCAACTTCCGCAGAAAAAGCCCGCACAATCCTCTCCATCTTCCCAAAACTGCTAGGGCACCTCGAAAAGGCTAAAACAAATCTGCAACTGTAGGATTTTGCTCTTCTCTTCCAAACCAAAACCAATCGAGCAAATGGTCGGAACTAGAAGCGGACGCACACCATCTGCATCCAAATTACGAGCAAAGATGAGGGTAAAGATGATCGCTCGAAAGCTATCAGCCTCAAAATCCTCGACAAACAAGCATGAAGTAAGGATTCGAGGAGGAAAAACCTTAGGGGAAAGTTCGGCAGCACCTCAAGGAGTAACAATCTCACCTCCAACTATCACACCAGTAGAAACAATGAAAGAGATCACCACGGGTTCCAATCGATAAATATCATGCATCGGACGTTATGTAACCGTGGTGATCGATGCAAACACTGATCTTAATGTAAATTCCTCATGTTATATATATATATATATATATATATATATATATATATTAAATCTGAAAGTTACCTCTTCTAATCGATAAACACACAAGTTTAGTGTTTCTCTATTAGGTCAACACAAGCACCACAACCGAAGAAGGTTTTCACTCAAATTTTTGCTATGAATTTTGAGAGACGCTTGACAACAATGGAGGATGAGAAGAGAGAGAGAATTCAGCCAAAGGGAGTGAGAAGAAGATGGGAGTGGTTGCTGAAAATTAGAGGAAGTTACGAAAAAATTGGAATTTTAATTTGAAAAAATAAAATTGCATATCCATCCTTCATAAACCCTCTATTTTCATTTGTTCCCATTCATCACTTAATACCCTAAATGGGCTTTAAGCCCGTTTAACCAAAACCCAAATCAAACCCATTAAATTAAGTTCTAATTTCGGTTTAGACGAAACAGTTCATTTTCCTCGAATTGATTTCTTCAACCGTCTGGTTAAAACCTTAGGCCAGAAATCTACCGAATCGTTCGCAATTTTCATCCATAATTAATTGTCATGTATCGTGCTTAATGCGTGTGACCCTCTAGGCTCACGAGCAATTGGCAGACTGGTAAAATTACTATTTTACCCTTTCCATCATAAGTGGCCTCTAGCAAGACATTATGATTATCCAATGTTTGTGATTATCGATTATTCGACTTAACCTGTTATCGTACATGTCACTATCCTTTTATCAAACCGATATCCAGATCGATCAATAGGCATAGAATGGTCATCCTAATTTATCAATCCCTGTTTCTTGATATCTGAGATGACTGAAAATTGATACTAAGGTATCACCTGCACGGTCGTGCTCTTTCTTCAGTCATACTCATCAAGTGGCCTAAACGGATATCTTTCTCATACCGAAGTATGAGTGATAAATCCCTCAGACGCCTTTCGAGTTCACTAGTGCAATCAATATCAAAGCCAATCAAAGCCGTCATAGTTACCCTTTTACAGATATAGTTAGACTAGGTTAAACTTAGGTATTTGTTACATAGTGTACACAATGACTCCTTGGTCTTAGGATATAATGACAAGCTACGATATGTGAGTATCTCATGACTAGATCTATGCAGCATACTCACAATCGGGTTGTCCGATATCATCGACCTGATGGTATCTATGACATAACTCCGGCACGCACTTTGCCATGATCAGTAGAGAATGATCACAAGGAGTTAGTCTCATACTGATCGCTTCATAAAGAAGGTTAGCTGATCAGGGACTCATCAAATGTAATTCTTTCTGATCTATAGTTCTACTATTAGTGGTTACACACATAATGACATAGATCAAATTACATTCGATATATTACTACAACACATTAGTAATATATGCCGATTTATTTATTCGGAAAGATGATAAAACATTACATCTGTAGATCACTTTTATATTGGACTGGGGCATAACTCTAACAAACAACTCCCGTCGTTGAGAAGGATGACACTTTAGCCGAATCTGCGAACATAGAAGAGGAAGCCTCTCTCTCTACTCCGACCTCGACACAAGGTAAATCTGCTATCCTCTTTGAAGTAAACACTATAAGCCTGCCTGTAGAAGGTCTAGGAAACCTTGTTCCTGAAAGTCACGGTACTAGCACCAAGGACCAATCCAGCCCCTCTAAGTCGACACCAGCACCAGATAAATCCCCTCTAAATGAGGACTTACAGAAAGAAGGAAGTTCCCATGTCGCCCCGGACAATGATTCAGGGCTTAATGAAGACCCGGAAGCTATTCCAGAAGTCACTCAACCTATAGAGGAACTTGTTAACATCAAAGAAATAGTCGACACTGAGACCATGGAGAAAGAAGAAGCTGTGCCTAAAAGGCTTGAGAGAAGAAAGCTACCAACAAGAAGGTTGGTCGATGAAGAAGAAGAACCCCAAGTACCGAGGAGATTGACCCCAAAGATGGAGAAATCAGTCTAGAAGGAAGTCACTAACTTCTGTAGCAACATCTGCTCCAGAAGAAGAGGAATCTGAAGAAGAAGACACCCAGATTGTGCTACCACGGGTCAAAAAGGCAATGGGAGGGCAAAAACTACCCAAGAATGTGCCTAAAGCTCCTACAGATAATATCTCCTTCCACTCTGTAGACAACGCGGTTAAGTGGCAGTATGTATACCAACGCAAGATCTATCCAGAAAGAAAGCTTTCCATCGAGGCGTAGGGGATAAACTCGATCGTGGAACTTCTTCGAAGAGCAAGCCTGACCAATACGGCCATAAATATTGGGCCATTCTACCCAGCATTGGTCAAAGAGTTTATTGTCAACCTTTTAAGCGAGTTTGATGATCCAGAAGACGCTGAATACATAAAGGTGTACATTCGGGGAGAATGCTTCGAAATATCTGCCTCAACCATCAATGCCTATCTTGGCAGAGAAGACCCAGAAGTCACCCCAGAAGTCCCGCACTTGAACAAAGTAGCGGTCGAGATCACTGGAGGACGGAAGAAGGTCTGACCCGTCAAAGACACCATTACGGCTACTGAGCTTACTGCCAAATACTCAATTCTCTACCGCATTGGCCTGGCAAATTGGGCACCTTCTACACACGGGTCGAGCATCAAAACCGAATTGGCTAAACTCATATACCAAATAGGTACGCAGTCTTCTCTTGATTTTGGCTCATATGTTATTGAACATCTAATCAAGCAAGCCAAATCATGCGCTGTCAAGCTTCCTATCGGGTTTCCTTCATTGATCACCGGTCTCCTTCTCCAACAATGTCCTCACATTGTTCGAGAGACGGATGTTCCGGGTAAGAAGCCACTGCCCCTTGCTATCAGCCTCAAGAACTTCGAAGGCAAGCATTTGAAGGACCTCGCACCTCCTGTGGCCAAAGCATCAGGAGCTGGTTCAAGCTCTCGACCTTCAGGACCACTTGGCACTAGGATAGAGGAAGAATTGGTGGAGATGATCGATGATCTAGAGAAGTCAATTGCGATGCTATCAACCCGCAAAGTCGTCTGTGAAGCTCTTCTCAATGACCTCCGCTCTCCTCCTGCTGCTGAAGATGATGTTGATGACTCCAACTCATTTTAAAGTTTTCTCTGAATTTACTATGATAAACTTGTTCCAAACACACACTCTTAAATTCTCGGGGTATGTCCGAGTTACTTTTCTACACACTATGACGCTGGTTTTATTTGCTCATTGTTGAGCTGGATATTTGCTCATGTTTGAGCTGTTTATTTTGCTCATGGTGTGAGCTGGTTTTTTTTACCCGACTGTTTAGTCGAATTTCATTGTATGATTGCCTTTGGCAATATTGTTAGACAAACAGGGGGAGATAAATAGGATACGCCAGAAGGTACGCCAGGAGTTACGCCAGAAGTCGCCTCAGAAGTTGTGCATAGAAGTCGCCGCTCCAGAAGTTAAACTAGAAGCCGCTCTAGAAGATAAACCATAAGCCGCACAAGAAGTCACATCAGAAGTCACCTACTTGCTGTGTGCGTAACTGCCTCAAGGTGACGACGTGCCTGAAATTTGTGTTAAGTCACATCACTTGCTGTGCGTAACTGCCACAAGATAACTCACTTGCTGTGCGTAACTGGCACAAGGTGACGATGTACTTAAGAAGGTGTTTGCCTAAAAAATTGCCAAAGGGGGAGATTGTTGCTACGTTTAATTGCTGGCATAATTTTTTAGCGCAAAAGTAAGAAGTCGTGCAACATGTTACATGACATGAGGAGCGACTTGTTACAATCCAGATTAGGAAAGATCTGAAAGCTTTCCTATTTCGACGAAGCTTGGAGCGAAAGAAGAAAGGCGCCGCAAAGACTTGAAGCGCAAGAGAGTGACGTTGACAAGTTAGGCGACTTTCAGCTGGCAGTTACACGTCAGAAAAAGGCGGCAACTTTACTTGCCTGATTTATTCAGGAAGTCAGAACAGGCAAGACGACTTCCAGCTGTCGTTGAAGGCGGCAACGACTTGCCTGATTTGTTCAGGAAGTCTGAAACTTCCTGTTCCTGGTCCGAGAAGGATTAGGAATGTGAGCTGCTATAAAAAGCCTCGGGCTTCCCATTAGCAGTCATCCGTTCTTGTTCTAACAATTGCAAGATTTCTCAGAGCTCTTAACCGTGCACCATCGGCGTGTTGAGAGGCTGATTAAGATTCGCTAAAAACGAACTTTTGCTCCGATCAAACATTAAGTCACGAAGACTAAGTGTTTGGATCGGTTAGGGATTTTGCTTGTGATTGAAGATTCACAACTCCGTCAAAGAAGACAACGAAACCGAGCATAAGCTTGCTCGAAGGGTGGAATTTAGAGGATATCAAAGACAGGGGAAGAGGCCCTTTGTCGAGGTTGTTCACGGTGAGATCTGTAGTAGCTTAGGACAATAGCTTGTGTGATAGCTAGTTGGTGCTTGAAGTTGTACTATTGACTACCTAATAGTGAAAACCTTTCCAATGGCAAAGTGCTCCCAGACGTAGGTACGGAGTCACCGAACTAGGTAATCATATCTGGTGTCGTTATTATCTGTTTGCTGTTTACACTTACGGTTTACTTTTTAGGCAAGTAGTCGATACACAAGTTAAGACTTTGTGTTCGACTTCTTGACTCGGCTACGATTCAGAATTTCAATGTTATTTTTGGAAAATATATTGAATTTGGAATTTTTCAGATTTTTATTGGATTTGTCGGGTCCGAGACGGGACTCTCGGGGAGCCGAATTGGAGGTACCGGACGGAGGTCACCAGAGGCCGGGGAGGCCGGCGGTGACCAGGGCCGTCCCCACTCTTGGCCGAGGCCCAAACCGGGCCGTGTGCTTGGGCAAAAAATTGCCAAAGGGGGAGATTGTTACTATGTTTAGTATTGGAATATTGTTTAGTAGTGTGTTGAGTTCTTCTGATTAGAACTTTTGAAAGCCACACCTTTATGTTTCTTCTCAATAGGAGGTAGGGAGAGCTCGAAAGTCATTAGTGAGCCCATGAGTTCATCAAACTTCAGTGTTTTCAAGTCATGGACTTCTTCGATGGCGGTGATCTTCATCTTGAATCTGGAACTTAAGGCTCTCAGTGTTTTTCTGACCAAGTCCTCATCGGTCATAGGCTTGCCAAGTGAATATGATTCATTTGCCAGATCCTTGATGCGCACATTAAACTCCGTAATAGTCTCGTCGTCATTCATGGTCTGCTAATGGGAAGCCAAGGGCTTTTTATAGCAGCTCACATTCCTAATCCCTCCTGGATTCGGAACAGGAAAGTCAGGCAAGTTGTTGCCGTCTTCCATGACAGCTGGAAGTCGTCTTGCCTGTTCTGACTTCCTAAATAAATCAGGCAAGTCTGGTTGACGCCTTTTGCTGACGTGGAACTGCCAGCTAGAAGTCGTCTGACTTGTCGACGTCACTCTCTTGCGCTCCAAGTCTTCGTGACGCCTTTCTTCTTTCGCTCCAAGCTTCGTCGAAATAGGAAAGCTTCAGACTTTCCTAATCTGCGGCTCGTAACAAGTCGCTCCACATGTCATGTAACATGTTACTCGACTTCTTACTTTTGCGCTAAAAAAATCATGCCAACTATTAAACGTAGCAACAGAGACCATCTCCACACTCACAATGGATAGCTCCAAACTACTATCAACATAGTGTTCGGAAACCTAGACAGATTGAATGGAGGGTGAAAGGCAAATCATACCAGGCCAACATTGCATATACCTCTATGTGTGCCTCGACTAACACAGACTGGTACTTCGATAGGGGATGCTCTTGTCACATGACAGGTACTCGTGAATTTTTGACAAATATGAAACCATATACTAACTGCCATATAACTTTTGGTGATAGGGGTAACAGCTCGTATTATTAGCAAAGGAAAGCTCAAGTCTCCTGGAGTGCCTTGTTTGACAGAAGCTTTGCTAGTTGAGGGACTCAAAGAAAACCTCATAAGTGGCGATCTGGATCTCCATGTCAAATTCACTCGTGAAAGGTGTATGGTGAATAATTTCGAACAAGATGTAGTAATGCAAGGGATAAGATCACAAAATAATTGTTATCTCTGGTCCTCTAACATAAGCAACAAGGGTTCTACGTGCTTAATTACCAAGGCAGAAGACACCAAATTGTGGCATCGGAAACTCGGACATTTAAATCTCCGAATCATGCAAAAGGTCATCTCTGAACGGGTCATCGTTGGGGTTCCAAACTTGAAAATTGTGGAACAAAATTTTGTGGAGAATGTCAAATAGGAAAACAAACGAAGATGTCGCACAAGAAGGTGCAACATATTACTACCTCACGGGTCCTGGAACTACTACATGTCGATCTCATTGGACCAATGCAGGTTGAGAGTCTAGGGGGAAAACGATATGTGTTCGTTTGCATCGTCAACTACTCAAGGTACACATGGGATAATTTTGCACGAGAGAAATCTGACACTTTCTCTATTTTCAAAAATCTATGCGTTCAAGTTCAACGAGAAAATGGGGACATAATCGGGAAAATAGTCCGCCTACGTAGTGATTATGGGAGAGAATTTGAAAACAAAAAATTTGTGGACTATTTCAACTCTGAAGGTATATTTCATGAGTTCTTTGCTCCACTATCTCCTCAACACAACGAGGTTATCGAGCGTATGTGGGTTATCTGGAGGGAAGAAAACCAAATGTAAAGTACTTCCACATTTTGGGTCAATTTGCTACATCTTAACGGACAGGGAACATCGACAAAAGTTTGATCCAAAGAGCGATGAAGGTATATTTCTTGGATACTCAAGGAAGAGTCGGACATACCGAGCCTACAACAAACAAACCAAGACAGTGATGGAGTCAATTAATGTGGTGGTCAATGTTGAATGGGTAGATTTCCAACAAAATGTTCCTGGAGAAGATGAAGTACTCCAGAAGTTTGTTCCTAAAAATGTTAGGAATAATGTCGCTGATGAACCAGAGAACCCAGATGTCAAGAAAAATATCAAGGACAAAGAAGACGACATCATTAGCAATGAAGAAGAAGCTCCGGAAAGCAGATACAAAAATCCATCCAGAAGGATTCAGGCAAATCACCCAGCGTCTGGAATAATTGGAGATATTGACGAAGGTATGTGTACTCGTCCTAAAGCTCCCATCAGTTATAAGGGTATGATAGGCAATATTTTTTTGTTTCGACGATCGAACCGAAGAACTTCAATGAAGCCATCGAAGATAAATACTGAGCTACTGCTATGCAAGAAAAGTTCGTCCAATTTGAGAAGAATCAGGTATGGGAACTGGTGCCTAGACCAGAGAATGTCAATATTATCGGTAAAAAATGGATCTTCAAAAACAAGTCGGATGAGCATGGAAACGTCACGCACGACAAACCAAGGTTGGTCGTTCAAGGATATACGCAAATATAAGGTATGGACTTTGATGAGACATTCGCACCAGTGGCTAGACTCGAAGCAATAAGACTTCTACAAGGGATCGCATGCCACTTAAAAATCAAGCTGTTTCAAATGGACGTAAAGAGTGCAATCCTAAATGGATATCTCAATGAGGAAGTCTATGTTGCACAGCCAAAGGGGTTTATAGACCCACATTCTCCCGAACATGTTTATAAACTGAGAAAGGCACTCTATGGATTGAAGCAAGCACTGAGAGCATGGTATGAGCGATTAACGAGCTTTCTAATCAAGAGTGGCTACACTAGAGGGGGAGTTGATAAAACTCTGTTAATAAAGAATGAGGATAGAAAAATGATGATTGCCCAAATATATGTCGATGACATTGTCTTTGGAGGAATGGCAAGAAAAATGATGGAACATTTTTTTCAAAAAATGTAATCGGAGTTTTAAATGAGTATGGTCGGTGAACTTAATCTTTTTCTTGGATTTCAAATCAAGCAGATGGAAGACAACATTTTCATCTCTTAGAGCAAGTACGCAAAGAACATTGTGAAAAATTTTGGGTTGGAAAAGGCCTCTCACAAGCGAACCCCCGCTGCTACACATGTCAAACTCACAAAGGATGACTCAGTGGAAGCTATTGACCAGAGCATGTACAGAAGCATCATTGGTAGTCTCCTCTACCTCACTACAAGTCGACCTGATATAGCCTATGATGTAGGCATATGTGCACGATTCCAAGCAAATCCTAAAGTATATCATTGGCACTGCTGATCTAGGTCTCCTATACACTTTCGATACGTCATCCACTCTTGTTGGATATTGTGATGCGGATTGGGCAGGTAGCACTACAGATAGGAGAAGCATGTCCGGAGACTGTTTCTACCTAGGTAATAATCTTATATCATGGTTCAGTAAAAAGAAGAACTGTGTACCTATATCCACTACTGAATTGGAGTACATAGCTGCTGGAAGTAGTTGTACACAACTTCTGTGGATGAAGCAGATGTTGGTCGAGTATAATGTGAAGCAGGATGTTATGACATTATACTGTGACAATGTGAGTGTTATCAACATCTCCAATAATCCGGTCCAGCATAGTAAGACCAAACACATAGATATTCGACATCATTTTATTCGTGAGTTGGTTGAGAATAAGAAAACTGTTCTAGAATACCTCCACACCGACAAGCAGCTTGCTGATATATTCACGAAGGCTTTGGATGTGAATCGGTTTGAAAGCTTGAGGTCGTCACTTGGGCTGTGCTCTATGGACCTATGAAAAAGCAACAGATTGAGGGGGAGTTATAGGTTGGTACCCCATCTAAATCGACATGATCAATCCTTACTGTACGGTGGTTCGAACAATGTTTCTATGGAGAGCAAGAATAAAAGAAGTCAGTAATGCAATGGTGGTTGAAGATGATGCTGCTGTGGTTGCTGCGACTGATGTCGCTGAAAAGGTTGCAAAAAAAGATGTCCGATTATGTGTGTGCATCTATTCTGATGATAATGGTGTTAGGGGCATAAGCCCATTCGATTATTCTTGCTATGTGTGCCTAAAGTATAGTCGTGTATGGCTACTTTTTTAGGCAATCAGGGGGAGATAGGTTAGATATTGTATTGTGATCTGATAAAACTGACGTAGTAGAACTGATTTGTAGTGCACCAAAAGGAGATAGAAGAAGATCAAGAGCGCGAGACAAGATGCAAGACAAATAAAGATCAAAATCGTCTGTACTCACCAGAAGAAGTGAAGTGCTTGCCTAAAAAATAGCCAAAGGGGAAGATTGTTGTTACGTTTGTTATTGGCTTAATTTTTAAGCGATACGAAAGATGTCTAGCATCTGGTCAGGAAAGATGTCAAACGTTTAGTCTAAACATCATGCATGACATCTTGTGGATCGCAACATTGAAAAGTTTTCTTAAATAGGAGACATATTGCGATTGGAAAGATCCAGTTATGTACAAGGTTTTTGGTAAGTCTTGATTGAGTCATGATTCCGGAAATTTTCCTGCCGTGATAGAGACTCTGAAAAGATATCGGCGTCAAGGATTTGAGAAACCTAAATCGACTAGGATTATGGTAACCCTAATGCGTTCCGGAATCAAATTTTCAACTGCTATAAAAGCTGAGGCTCCACCCTTAGCAGTCTACGACTCCTTGTAGTTTCTTCGGTGAAATACATAGAGCTCTTAGACGTGAAGGACTGGTGGGCTGAGAGGTGTGTTCCACGAAAGACGTTTGTGTATCACTACCATAATTGGAAGATCAAGTGTGAGTGGTTGAGGGTTTTATGTGAAGGCGTGATTGAAGGTTCACGTACAAGTGCATAACAACGACTTGTTAAATCCAGGCACTGCGAGTGCTCGTAGAGTGGAATCAAGATGGAGTCTTGGATTCAGGGGGAGTCCCTGAGATAGGTTTGCACTAGTAATAGTAGCATAGGGTATTGATATGTGTGATGATCATGTATACTTGTATGTTTTGACTCATTACCATATAGTGAAACCTTTCCACTGGCAGAGTGCCCCCAGACGTATGTGAGATTGCACCGAACTGGGTAAACAATCTTGTGTGTCGCTGTTTGCCATTTAATGTTTTATATTGTGTTTGCCCGAATCTATTTGCTGACAAGTTGTTAACAACATTGTCTCAACATTGTTCTTGACATTGTTTTTGACATCTTGTGTAACTAACTAAATCAGAATTTCACCCGGCTTCTGCAGCTGAGGTTCTCAAGGCCCATGATGATCTTCTCTCTGCTCGGTCCATTCCTGATTTAGTCATGAGTTTCCATGACAAGTGGATGAACTTGCGCTCCTTATGCAGGTCTGAGCTTTTCTCTAGTATGGCAGTAGATTTATCAGCCAATGTGAGAGAGGAGAAAGTGAGTGAAATGATGGAGCTCTTGGGTACCCAACAAGGCCAAGAGGTGAAGATCACAGAGCTTGTGGCTGTGATAGTTTACAATATGCTGACACAACTCCTATTCTCAGAGGACTTTGCTGTTATGGAGATGATGGGCCTGGGAGTTTGAAGGAAGCCATGTTAGCAACAAAGAAACATGTGGCTTTTGCTTGAATGTAGCTGAGTTTTACCCCATTTTTGCAAGATTTGACTTTCAGGCTCGCAAGAAGAAATTCTTTCTTCTCCTCAAGAAATTGTTTGCTTTATGGGAGCACTCGAGCACGTAGAGACTTTTTGGATGTTTTGCTTGCAAAAGGGTTTACTGATGACCAGATCAATAATTTGATTCCTGTAAGCAAACCAGTAAAATAACACTGTCCCAAAATCATTCTTTTATAGTGTTTATATATATGTCTGATCAAGGCTTGTTTTGTTTGTGCCCTCTATTCTATTTGTTTATTGATTATTGTTTTGCAGGAAATTTTGGCAGCAGCCACAGATACTACCATAACTACAATAGAGTGGGCAATGGCAGAGCTAGTGAAGAACAAAGACGCGATGAGAAAAGCAAGTGAAGAGCTGAAAAGAGAAATCAAACAAGACTCCATCAACGAATCTGATCTTCCTCGGCTTCCTTATCTGCTCGCTTGCATAATGGAAACTCTTAGACTACACGCACCAGTACCATTTCTCCTTCCGTGCCGCGCACTCGAGGCATGTCAAGTTATGGGCTACACAATCCCAAAGGACACTGGAGTGCTTGTGAATGTGTATGCAATTGGGCGCAACCCTGCGGTGTGGGAAGATCCATTGTGCTTCAAGCCGGAGAGGTTTTTTAAGTAAGAGACTAAGGTGAGTTTTCAAGGACAGGACTTTGAGTTGATACCGTTTTGGTTCAGGGAGGAGAATGTGTCCAGGACAGTCTATGGGTGTGAAGCAAGTGATGTTGATTTTAGGTCACTTGGTGCATTGCTTTGATTTGGTGTCTTCCAAATAATGATTATCCTGCTCAGCTGGACATGAATGAAGTACTTTTCTTGACTCTGTGCAAGGAACTACCTCTATGCCTTGTTCCTCAGAAGAAAGTGTGATTATTTGTAGGTGCTTAACATCTACAAACCAGCTATGTAAAGTATGAATTAAAGATAGTATGGCTTCACTATGCTACATTTGTAAGTAATTCTTGGTATGTTGTGCATGGACTAGCTAGCTAAGTTTTGGTGTATTTATAATATTTTTGTCTTCATAATAAAGTTGGGATATATGTTTTTGAAATTCAAATTTTATAAAGCTTTACTGTGCATCAGACAATAAAATAAGATATAGATTTGGAGAGACATGATCCTCTCCGAATTTCTAGTTAGGGTTAAATAAAGCCGCCCTCGCGGGGAAATAAGTTAGGAAGCAATGTGTCCGAGGTGTGACGGGAGTCACATCGGCGCAACAACTCGGGTATAAATGATAAAAAAAACCTAGATATGAAATTTGACTTCACTTTTGCACCCTATTCTCGAGTTCTCAAGGTTTTCAAGGGATAGAGAGAGAGCTACAAAACCCTCCATTGGAAGCCAATTTTGATGCTTCGAGGGAGGGGTCTACCACCACCACCACCATGAAAAGAGGCAAAGGAGGCAAGAGGCTACAAGAAGAAGTTTGATTAGAAAGATTTGAGCAACCCAAAACCTATCTTAGGATTAGGGTTTGTAATCTTCTTACTTTGTCTTGAATCAAGTGTATTTTTGTATATGAATGCTTGATCTCCATGATTAAAGCTTTGACATTTATGACTAATTAGTTGTTTATTGCATGATAAATTGTATTCTACTTTGATGCTCATGTAGGTGATATTTTCCTATAACTAGTACCCTATCTTTTATCCTTACTCGACCCCGAGAGGGGCTTGTGAAGGTCGGCCTAAGTTGGATGGAGGGATCGGCTCGTAGATCATTTTCCCTTGGACCAAAGATTGTTGGGCATTCAGGCCGTCGAGGAGTTAGTAATAACATCCTAAGAGGGTCGCTAACTCCAACATGTTACCTTCAACAATGTCGAGAGACAGTGACGGTATTTGAACATAGGCCAATTGTTTCATGTTATTAAAATGATTGATTGATTGTATGTGGATTAGTGAATGTCTTGTGATTGATTGAGATTTAATGAAATGACTGCATGAATCGTTTGAAATCTACTTTGTGCTTCACGTGCTTGTTTACTACTGTATACTTTGCATACTACCCTTTATCTAGACTCGACTCCGAGAGGAGCTTGGAGAGGTCGACATAAGTAGATTCGATGGATCGGCTCGTAGAGGATTTTCCCTTGGACCGAAAATTGTTGTGCATTCAAGCCGTCAATGAACTAGTAATAACATCCTGAGCGGGTAGCTACTTCCAAGACGTTGCCTTCACCAATGTCGAGAGACTGTGCCGATATTTCAACATAGGCCAAATATGTTTGCATGCTCATTTAACATCTCACTCACTTGATAGATAATCATGAACTAAGTTTAGTTCCCTAGGTCTATAAACCTTGACTTCTAACTATCCACCCCATTTACTTTCCTTGCATGTAGCTTAGTTCTGGTTAGTTTGTGTGACTGTAGCGTAAATTTATCTCTCCCATTTGTGTATTTTACTTTTACAACTATGAAGGGAAAACGAGCGCAAATTGTCCGATTAAGAAACCCTTATTTGATCTCTGAGAGTTCGACCCAGTAAAGACGATATACAAAATTACTTGATACGATCGTGTTTTGGTGCGCGTAGCCTTGAGGTGTGTAGCGGTGCGCTCGCCCCTCTCGGAGGACATCAAGAGCCTCCATGATCAGTAAGAGCAAAGTTCCAACCAAGGCCTGGCATGGAGTTTGACTCCATGCAGACCCGTTCCTGCTCAGTTCCGGTCTTCAACCAGAGAAGAAGCTCTGACCGAGCAACACCTTTGTTCCAAGCTCCTAATCTGGCCAAGTTTTCACCCTCTTCGAACCAAAAGTGCTAGTATAGGCTAAGGATGGTTACCTGAGAACTCGCCGGAGAATGGCAGCTGCTCTGGCGACCTAACGAAGAAAAAGGTTTGGTTCAAAAAATGGAAAGAGAGAAAGTAAAGAGTTGTTAAGAGGTTTGACGTCACAACAAAGAAAATTGAAAATGAAGTGTATATGAGCTCACTCATTGCCTTAACATTTAAAGACATAGATGCTGATGTTGCATGGGATATAAATCTGCTCGATAACAAGAATTTGAAGACTAATGGTCTTCAAGCAGTTTTTGTTATTCTGAAAGATTAAATGGATACTCGATGGATGATCTCTCAGTTACAATTGTTTCATTATGGGAGTGGGCAAGATGTTGAGATCAGATAAGTCCTGAAGAGTGCTTGCATTGATAATTTTTTATATACCTTCGATACATTGATTCCTCTGGTGTTTTTGCCAACAACTTTAGTTCATGAGGAAAAGTCTCAAATCTTGATTTGGCTTCATGAGTGTCACTACGTTTAGTATTGGCATATTTTTTAGCAAAAAGGCAAGATGTCGGACAACGTGTTACAAAACAGTTAGTACGGCATGTTGCTCGCAGTTATAGGCAAGACAGTGAAAACTTCCTGTTTTACTCACAAAAGATGTGCGCGCAAAGAAGTCAAAAGCATGAACAAATTAAGGTAAGGTTCAGCTGGAAGAAAAACACGCAAGCCAGATTTAATGAAGGCGGCAAAGCCAACTTGTCACTTGCCAGAAACGCAAGGCGGCAAGGGATTTCTTAATCGGAATAGGAATCCGATTAGGCAATATGAGTTGCTATAAAAGCAGGCACTACCCCCTTAGCAACTCAGTCCTTTTCTCTGTGCTAAATTGACAGAGCTCTTAACCGTGTAAGACTAGCGGATTGAGAGGCTGATCTATTTAGAGAGGACACTTTCGATTACATACATCACGTCGAGGAGATTTGAGTATTAGTAGTCTATTGAGTTTTGTTCGTGATTGAAGACTCACGAAGAAGATTGTCGAAGACAACGCAACCGAGCATATGCTTTCTCGAAGGGTTGAATTGAGACGTTCTCAAAGACAAAGGGAGTCCCTGGTCAAGGTTGTTCACGGTGAGATCTCTAGTAGCATAGGACAATAACTTGTGTGATAGCTAGTTAATGCTTGAAGTTGTACTATTAACTACCGAATAGTGAAAACATTTCCACTGGCAGAGAGCCCCCAGACGTAGGTGCGGAGTCACCGAACTGGGTAAACATATTATGTCTTCTGTTTATTACTTTACTATTTATTGTCCATATATTGTGATTGAACAAGTTGTCGAACCAAACGTTCCGACATTAGGTTCGACATCTTGTCCCTACTACTTAACAGAATTTTAATGAGGACACGAAAAAGGAGAGGGTATTGTTATAGGTCAAATTATACGGGTTGTTTTTGTAATATTTTTCATTTTGACCTTAGCTCGTCATGGTTGGCCCAATTCATTAATGTTGTTCCGTTTGTGGTTAGGGATGAACTCTGCTACAAACCACTTATCTAATACAAAACTTTGAACCATTAGTATTCATTAGATTAGTTTCAGCCAACCGTCGACGATTCCACAACGGCGATTCCATAGGAAACGATATCGATCTAGTTCGGGGAAGCTCAAATCGACGACGTACTTCAGAGATCTGTTTCGGTTCGGTGTTTGGATTTAGTTTTGATCCAGACGCTTTGAAGGTAGAGCCTCGATTTGGTTGTGTAAGCTATTTTTTGATAGATTTGTTCGTCAAGTGTGTTGTTCTTGAGCCGTAGCTAAATTTCCAACATGTGGGCACGTTTCCGACGTTTCCCTCAATTCTTGTTGTATTGGTTCTCCAAAGCTAGATTCATTTTGATCGTGTACAGATAATTTCGTTTCATCAATTGTTGTTGAAAATTTGTTTTATTGTGTTTACTTCATCAATCAGTTTCAAATTTGGTTTATGTATTGATTTTCATTTTGATTTGTTTTTGGATTTGGTTTTTTCTCATAGCATTTGGTGACTTATTTTTCTACAATTTGGGACAAATACTAATATAGATGATAGAACAATGACCATTTTATTCGGCTTTTCTCATAAAATAATCAATTTTGTTCATGTGATTGGAGTGATATGTGAGGATTAATATTAGTGGTTCTCGATTTCAATATGGAGTATGATTGTGTCTGAAGGATTTCCATGGGTTCCAAACAATTAATATCATGCAGCGGACTTGCAATTAACCATGGAAATCGATTTGAATAGATCTTGTTGTGAAAAATTCAGCATGCATATAAAATAATCAGATCTGAAAATTACATTTGCAATCGACTAAAACACAAAATATGTGTGAAATTCTGAATCGTAGCCGAGTCAGGAAGTCGAACACAAAGTCTGTAACTTGTGTATCGACTTCTTGTGGAAACAGTAAGCAAAGTAATAGACAGATAATAATCACGACACCAAAGATGATTACCCAGTTCGGTGACTCCGCACCTACGTCTGGGGGCACTTTGCCAGTGGAAAGGTTTTTCACTATTAGGTAGTCAATAGTAAAACTTCAAGCCCAACTAGCTATCACACAAGCTATTGTCCTAAGCTACTATAGATCTCACCGTGAATCGCCTCGACCAGGAGCCTCTCCCCCTGTCTTTGAGATTCCCTCAATTCCACCCTTCGAGCAAGTTCATGCTCGGTGTCGTTGTCTTCTTGGATGGAGTTGTGAATCTTCAATCACAAAAAAAAAACCCTAACCGACCCAAACACTTAGTCTTCGCGACTCAAGGTTTGATCGGAGCAAAAGGTCCGTTCTTAGCAAATATTCATCAGCCTCTCAACACGCCGATGGTGCACGGTTAAGAGCTCTGAGAAATCTTGCAGTTTAGAACAAGAACGGATGATCTGCTAATGGGAAGTCAAAGGCTTTTTATAGCAGCTCACATTCCTAATCCCTCCTGGATTCGGAACAGGAAAGTCAGGCAAGTTGTTGCCGTCTTCCATGATAGCTGGAAGTCGTCTTGCCTGTTCTAACTTCCTGAATAAATCAGGCAAGTCTGGTTGCCGCCTTTTGCTGACGTGTAACTGCCAGCTGGAAGTCGTCTGACTTGTTGACGTCACTCTCTTGCGCTCCAAGTCTTCGTGCCGCCTTTCTTCTTTCGCTCCAGGCTTCGTCGAAATAGGAAAGCTTCAGACTTTCCTAATCTACGGCTCGTAACAAGTCGAGTAACATGTCTCCTTTTTCTGTTGCCTTTCTCTTTGGGGTCAATCTTCTCTGAACTGTAGGTTCTTCTTCTTCATCAACCAACCTTTGTGTTGGTAGTTTCCTTCTCAGAGCCCTCTTGGGCACAGCTTCTTCCTTTCCCATGGTTTCAATATCGACACTTTCTTTGACAGATTCCTCTAAAAGTTGAGTGACTTCTGGAATGACTTCAGGATTATCATCACGCCCTGAATCACTGTTCGGGGCGACAAGGGAACTTTCTTCCTTTTTCAAGTCCTCGTTTAGAGGAGATTTCTCTGGTGCGGGTGTCGACTTAGAGAGGCTAGGTTGGTCCTCGGTGCTAGTGTCGTGGACTTCAGTAACAAAGGTTTCTAAACCCTCTTTAGGCAGGCTTTCTTCTAAGTTTTCTTCAGAGAGGATAGCAGATTTACCTCGTGTTGGAGTCGGAGTAGAGAGAGAAGCATCTTCTTCAATGTTTGCAGAAGCGGCCAGAGCGTCGTCCTTCTCAGCGACGGGGATTGTGTCTTCCGGCGTAACAAATGGGGGCGAGCTTGTTACATCCTGAGGTGCTGCCAAAGTTTCCCTTAAGCCTCTTCCTCCTCGGATCCTTACTCCATGCTTGGTTCTAGTCGATTTGGAGGCAGATAATTTCTTGGCAATGACTTTTGCCCTCATCTTTGCTCGAAGTACTTTTGAAGCAGATGGTATTCTACCGCTGTGAGTACCAACCATTTAGCTAGGATTTTGTTCTTTGTGGGGGAAAGCAAATTACTCCTGAGCTTTTTGATCTAAGAAACCCTAGCGATTTCAAATGATGGAGGAGGAGCAGAGTCTGTGGGAGTTGAACAGAATGATTTCTGATAGGTGGATATTCTGCCAACATTTGTTTCATCCAAAGAAGCTGAGTACAGCTACTTCCAGCTGCGATATATTCGGACTCAGCAGTAGACAAAGCAATACAATTTTGCTTTTTGCTGAACCATGATACAAGGTTGTTCCCCAGGTAGAAACAACCTCCAGAGGTGCTTCTTCGATCTGGTGTGCTTCCCGCCCAGTCAGCATCACAATATCCAACCAGAGTAGGAGAGGTATCAAAGGAATATAGTAATCCCAATTCAGAGGTTCTTGAGATGTACCTTATGATCCTCTTTGCATGAGCCAAGTGACTGACTTTTGGATTGGCTTGATATCTAGCACAGACTCCCACAGAATAAGCAATGTCGGGTCGACTTGCTGTCAAATAGAGGAGACTTCCTATTATGCTTCAATAAAGACTTTGATCTGCTGGTTCTCCCATCTCTTCCTTCGTGCACTTGTCATGTGTGGCAATAGATGTCCTCTTGTGCGAAGCCTTTTCTAACCCGAACTTCTTGACAGTGTTCTTTGCGTATTTGCTCTAGGAGATAAATATTCCATCTGACATCTGCTTGATCTGGAAGCCTAGGAAATATGTGAGCTCACCGACCATACTCATCTCAAATTCAGACTGCATGTGTTGAACGAAGCGTTCCACCATCTTGTCTGACTTCCCTCCAAATACAATGTCGTCGACATATATTTGAGCTATCATGATGTCCTTTCCTTCCTTCTTCACAAAGAGAGTTTTGTCTACTCCCCCTCGAATATAGTCATTCTGCACAAGGAATTGGGTAAGACGTTCATACCATGCTCGTGGAGCTTGTTTGAGACCGTAGAGAGCTTTCTTTAGCTTGTAGACATGGTGCGGAGAGTCATGGTCTTCGAATCCCTTTGGTTAGGCTATATAGACTTCTTCGTTTAGATTTCCATTAAGGAAGGCACTCTTTACATCCATCTGATAGAGTTTGAAACGCAGATGACATGCGATGCCGAGAAGAAGTCGTATGGCTTCCAGTCTGGCTACCGGAGCAAAGGTTTCTTCAAAGTCGACTCCTTCGACTTGTGTGTACCCTTGAGCCACCAGTCTCGCTTTGTTTCGAGTGATGTTTCCTTGTTCGTCAGATTTGTTTTTGAATATCCATTTTGTCCCGATGACATTGACATTGTCAGGTTTGGGTACAAGTTCCCAGACTTCATTCCTTGCAAACTGAACCAATTCTTCTTGCATCGCGCAGACCCAGTATTCATCATTGATGGCCTCTTGTATATTCTTTGGCTCAGTTTTGGAAATAAAGCACATGTTACCTATCAGTTCTTGGCGGTCAAGAGATGCTTTTTGTCGAGTCCGAACTCCCTCATTAATGTCTCCAATCACATCCCTGGGTGGATGATACTTCTGAATTCTTCTTGACGGAGCTCTTTGCCTTGTAGGAGTTGCCTCTTCATCCGGGAGGATTTGGCTTTCGTCTTCAGACTCTTTGTTGTGCTCATCGTCCTTGACCTCTGGTCTGACTTCTGGTCTGACATCCGGTCTGGCTTCTCTTCTGACCTCTGGTCTGACTTCTCCTGAGAGATTCAGGACTTCTTCGTCCTAGTCACTTGTTTGCTCGTTATTGTCATCATCAATTACGACATTGATGGATTCCATGATAGTCCGGGTGCGTTTGTTGAATACCCGAAACGCTCGACTATTTCTGGAGTATCCGAGGAAGATGCCTTCGTCGCTTTTAGGGTCCAACTTGCGTCGAGGTTCCCTATCTGCGAGTATGTAGCAGACCGATCCAAAGATATGGAAGTATTTGATATTCGGCTTTCTCCCCCCCATATTTCATAAAGAGTGAGCGAAGTTCCAGGGCGAAGAGTCACTCTATTATGAATATGGCATGCCGTATTCAAAGCTTCAGCCCAGAAGTGTTGCGGGATGTCTTTGGCTAACATCATGACTCTTGCCATCTCTTGAAGAGTGCGATTCTTTCTTTTAACGATTCCGTTTTGCTGAGGAGTGATGGGAGCGGAGAATTCATGGGCGATTCCTTCAGCATCACAAAAGTTTGCGAAGCTGATGTTTTCAAACTCCTTTCCATGATCTCTCCGAAGTCGAACGACTTTCCCAATAACTTCTCCCTTTTCTCGTTGAACTCTTCGACATAAGGCTTCAAAGACTGAGAAGGTATCTGACTTCTCTCGAATGAAATCTACCCATGTGTACCTTGAGAAGTAGTCTACACATACAAATATGTACTTCTTCCCTCCTAGACTTTCTACTTGCATAGGTCCCATATGGTCAATATGAAGAAGTTCTAGAACACGAGAAGTAGTAAGATGTTGTACCTTCTTGTGTGACGTCTTGACTTGTTTCCCAATTTGGCATTCTCCACAGATTTTTCCTTCAATGATCTTGAGGTTGGGAACTCTGATGATAGCCTTTTCAGAGAGAATCTTTTGCATACTCCACAAATTGATGTGACCAAGTTTTTGATGCCATAGTTTTGTCTCTTGAGCTTTGGATAAAAGGCACTTGGTTGGCAAGGTACTCACTGTTGGAGACCATAGATAACAGTTGTCAAGGGACCTGTGGCCTATCATGACTTCCTTCTGTTGTTTGTCTTTGACCGAGCACTTGTCGCTAGTGAAGTGGACATCCAGATCTAAATCACATATCTGGCTTATGCTGATGAGGTTTGCTGTGAGGCCTTCTACTAGCATAGCTTCTTTTAGACATGGAGAGTTGGGAAGATTGAGTTTTCCTTTCCCGAGCACTCTAGCTTTTACTCCATCTCCAAAAGTGACGAAGCTATTTGTGCATGGTATTAAAGTGGCCAAGAAAGAGCTATTACCCCTCATATGTCGAGAGGATCCACTATTGAAGTACCAATCGTTGCTGGTTGAGGCTTTTAAAGCGGTGTACGCGATGTTAGCTTGATAGTTGACCTCTTTGACTCGCCATTCCTTCCGAGGTTGGCTTTTCTTGATGGTGGTCCTTTTCTTGACCGAGCTCTTCCCATATAACTGATAGCAGAAGGGTCGAATATGTCCTCTTCGTCCACAGTGATGACAAACCCAGTTGTGTCTTTTGGTCTGGATTTTTGAAGCAGCCAGAGTTAGAGGCTTTTTGGTTGCCTGGTCAGCCGTGAAGTTAGGTGACTTCTGATGAGACTTCTGGAGATAGACTTCTGAGGAACGAAGATGGTGTGTGATGACGAGGCTTCTTTCGAATATCCAAGACCTTCCATATTTCTTGATGGTTTCCCGATCGAAAGTATTTGGTCCAGAGTATCAGTACTTGGATTCATCATCTTTACAGACTTGGTGACCTGCTCTAACTCGCCTTTTAGTCGAGCAACTTCCTTTTTGAGATCAATAGTCGTCTCAAGAATTCTTGACTTGTCTTTATTAAGAGTAAGAATGAGAGCGTTCTATTTTTCGATTATCAAGCCACTTGACATATCATTCGTTGTACGCGTTGTTGAGAGTCTCATCGGATAGCTCATCATCAGAGTCATACTTCTTTGATCTTTCAGCTGGTTGATCTATTGTGGAGGAAGTGAAAGCCACATAGTTACTTGTATGCTCAAGGTCACTGTCTTCCTCATCTTCATCGTCAGTTAGAGAGGCATTGAATCCCTTCTTCTGTTTCTTTAAGAAGTTGGGACATTCTCTCTGTATGTGTCCATACCCCTCACATTCAAAGCACTAAGCGCCTTTACCTGATCGTCCTCCATCGTTAGTTGTGATGTCGAGCTTCTGAAACTTGTGATGTGGCTTGTCTCTGACTTCTCGGGTGACTTTTCTTCCTGTCATCTGGCCAAATCTTTTCATGGCTCTGTTGTAGTTTTTGGCCAGCATGGCGATAGTTTCCTCGATGTCAATATCCGACTCAGAGTGTGTTGAGTTCTTCTGATTAGAACTTTTGAAAGCCACACCTTTAAGTTTCTTCTCAATAGGAGGTAGGGAGAGCTCGAAAGTCATTAGTGAGCCCATGAGTTCATCAAACTTTAGTGTCTTTAAGTCATGGACTTCTTCGATGGCGGTGATCTTCATCTTGAATCTGGAACTTAGGGCTCTCAGTGTCTTTCTGACCAAATCTTCATCGGTCATAGGCTTGCCAAGTGAATATGATTCATTGGCCAGATCCTTGATGCGCACATTAAATTCCACAATAGTCTCGTCATCATTCATGGTCAGAGCCTCAAAGTTAGTCGTGAGGTACTGTAACTTCTGATCTTTGACTTTAGAAGTACCCTCGTAAGCCACAGCAAGTGTGTCCCAGGCAATTTTGGCACTTGTGCATGTGTTGATAAGTCGAAACACATTTTTGTCTACTCCATTAAAGATAGCATTGAGTGCACGAGAATTACCTAGGGCGGCTTCATCTTCTTCCATGCTCCACTCCTTTTCTGGTTTGATGCTGGTTTGATTTCCATGAGCATCAGAATAGTAACGTTCCTCCCAGCCATTGATGATAGACTTCCAGGTTTTGCTGTAGAGGGACTTCAGAAAAGCACACATCCGTGCTTTCCAATAACCATAGTTTGTTCCGTCGAGTACCAGTGGACGATTGACAAATCCTCCTTCCTTTGAATCCATATTAGCTACTCAGATTTTTACAGGAAAATCACCTAAGAGATTAAGGTGCCTCCTCTGATACCAATTGAAATTTTGAATCGTAACCGAGTCAGGAAGTCGAACACAAAGTCTGTAACTTGTGTATCGACTTCTTGTGGAAACAGTAAGCAAAGTAATAGACAGATAATAATCACGACACCAAAGATGATTACCCAGTTCGGTGACTCCGCACCTACGTCTGGGGGCACTTTGCCAGTGGAAAGGTTTTTCACTATCAGGTAGTCAATAGTACAACTTCAAGCCCAACTAGCTATCACACAAGCTATTGTCCTAAGCTACTATAGATCTCACCGTGAATCGCCTCGACCAGGAGCCTCTCCCCCTGTCTTTGAGATTCCCTCAATTCCACCCTTCGAGCAAGTCCATGCTCGATGTCGTTGTCTTCTTGGACAGAGTTGTGAATCTTCAATCACAAACAAAAACCCTAACCGACCCAAACACTTAGTCTTCGCGAATCAAGGTTTGATCGGAGCAAAAGGTCCGTTCTTAGCGAATATTCATCAGCCTCTCAACACGCCAATGGTGCACGATTAAGAACTCTGAGAAATCTTGCAGTTTAGAACAAGAACGGATGATCTGCTAATGGGAAGCCAAGGGCTTTTTATAGCAGCTCACATTCCTAATCCCTCCTGGATTTGGAACAGGAAAGTCAGGCAAGTTGTTGCCGTCTTCCATGACAGCTGGAAGTCGTCTTGCCTGTTCTGACTTCCTGAATAAATCAGGCAAGTCTGGTTGCCGCCTTTTGCTGACGTGTAACTGCCAGCTGGAAGTCGTCTGACTTGTCGACGTCACTCTCTTGCGCTCCAAGTCTTCGTGCCGCCTTTCTTCTTTCGCTCCAAGCTTCGTCGAAATAGGAAAGCTTCAGACTTTCCTAATCTGCGGCTCGTAACAAGTCGCTCCACATGTCATGTAACATGTTACTCGACTTCTTACTTTTGCGCTAAAAAATCATGTCAACTATTAAACGTAGCAACAATGTGTTCTCTAGATCGTCCACACAAGCACAACACCTTTACTAAGTTTTCTACACTGAATTTTACTAGCGTAGTGTGTAGAATCGGGCAAGAACACCAACAATGGTGGAAGAGGGAGGGGCGTCAAGGAGAGAGGAAGAGGGCCAACAATTCTAGGGTTTTTGGAGTGTTAATTATGTGATGAAAATCTGATTTTTAATAATCTAATAATTCACATAATTATACCCCTTTAAAACCCTTACTTACACTTAAGCCTCATTCTTAATTAAAACCATGAAAAGGCTTTAAGCCCAATTAGCTAAACTTAATTAAACCCATTTAAATTGAGTTCTAATTAAATGGTTTAGCTTAACCGGTCCAATCTCTTTAATTTGTTTTCTTCAACCGTCTGGTTAATAAACCTAGGCCAGAAATCAACCGAATCGTTTTCAATTTGACTGAATTGAAAAGCGGATTCTTCCAATTACCATCCAAGCTTGTTTTGCTACATACTGTACTTAAAGTGTGTGACCCTCTAGGCTCACGACCCGTTGGCAGACTGGTAAAATTACAATTTTACCCTTTCCATCATAAGTCGACTCTAGCAAGACATTATGATTACCCAACGTCCGTGATTATCGACGATTCGACTTAACCTTTATCGTACATGTCACTGTTCTTTTGTCAAACCGATATCCAGATTGATCAACAGGCATAAGATTGTCATCCTAATTTATCAATCACTGTTTCTAGATATCTGAGATGACTTAAAGCTGATACTAAGTAATCACCTGCACGGCCGTGCTATTCCTTCAGTCATACTCATTAAGTGGCCTAAACGGATATCTTTCTCATACAGGAGTATGAGTGATAAATCCCTCAGACGCCTTTCGAGTTCACAAATGCAATTAATATCCAAGCCAATCAAAGCCATTATAGCTACCCTTTTGCAGGAAACTATAGACTAGGTCAAACTTAGGTATTCCTTACACATTGCACACAAAAATTCTTTGGTCTTAGGATATAATGACAAGCTACGATCTGTGAGTATCTCATGATTGGATCTATGTTGCATACACACAATCGGGTTGTCCGATATCATCGACCTGATGATATCTATGATATAACTCCAGCACGCACTTTGCCATGATCAGTAGAGCATGATCACAAGGAGTTGGTCTCATACTGATTGCTTCTGAAGAAGCTTAGCTGATCAGGACTTATCGAATGCAATTCTTTCTGATCTACAATTCTACTATAAGTGGTTATACACATAATGATGTAGATCAAATTGAAGGAATTAAATCAAATCTTACTTAAGATATTACTACAACACTTACTAATATGAATGCCGATTTTATTTCAACTAATAATCTTATTACATGATTAGATTGAAAATACATTGTGCTAGGGCACAAAAACCCAACACAAATTACATTAGATATACTACTACAACACATTAGTAATATAATGCCTTTTATTATATCAAAAAATGATGTACGTTACAATATAGATTGAGGAATTACATTGACATTTGGTAATATATATTTATGATTTAAAGAAATTACATAAATTAGGATGACGGTTCTATGCCTATTGATCAATCTGGATATCGGTTTGATAAAAGGACATTGACATGTACGATAACAGGTTAAGTCGAATAATCGATAATCACGGATGTTGGGTAATCATAATGTCTTGCTAGAAGCCACTTATGATGGAAAGGGTAAAATAGTAATTTTATCAGTCTGCCAACGGGTCGTGAGCCTAGAGGGTCACACATTTTAAGTACAATATGTGACAAAACAAGTTTGGATGGTAATTGGGAGAATCCACTTTTCAGTTTAGTCAAATTGAAAACGATTCGGTTGAATTATGGCCTAGGTTTATTAACCAGACGGTTGAAGAAATCAAGTTAGAGATATTGGACCGGTTTAACTAAAACATATAATTAGAACTCGATTAAATGGGTTTTAATTAGGTTTTAGCTAAGTGGGCTTAAAGCCCATTTTGGTTTTAATTAAGAATGGGGCTTAAGTGCAATTAAGGGGTTTAAGGGGATTGTGTAATTATAAAGAAGATTAAAAAACCATATATCACCTGCATGGTCATGCTATTCCTTCAGTCATACTCATCAAGTGGCCTAAACGGATATTTTTCCCATACTGGAGTATGAGTGTTAAATCCCTCATACGTCTTTCGAGTTCACTAATGTAATTCATAACCAAGCCAATCAGAGCCGTTATGGCTACCCTTTTAAAGGTAACGTTAGACTAGGTCAAACTTAGAGATTTATTACATAGCGAACTCAAAGAATCCTTGGTCTTAGGATATAATAACAAGCTACGATCTGTGATTATCTCATGATAGTATCTATGCTGCATACTCACCATCGAGTCGTCCAATACCATCGCCCTGATGATATCTATGATATAACTCCGGCACTTCGTTTTCCATGATCAGTAGAGCGTGATCACAAGGAGTTGGTCTCTTACTGATCGATTCTTAAAGAAGCTTAGCTGATCAGGGACTCATCAAATGTAATTCTTTCTGATCTACAGTTCTACTATTAGTGGTTATACACATAATGATATATATCAAATTGCATTCGATATAATACTACAGCACATTAGTAATATAATGTTGTTTTTATTAGATCGAAAAATGATAAAACATTACAATGTAGATTAACTTATTACATTAGACTAGGGAACAATCCTAACAATCTCCCACTTGCCCTTAGTTCCAACCTAAGTCCCAATCTACTCCCATAGACCTTACATGTGCCTCATGCTTAGGCTGCGGTAGAGCCTTTGTCAGGGGATCAACAATCTTATCATCAGTCGGTACATAAGTAATCTCCACATCACCATTATCAATATACTCCCTGATAATGTGATACTTCCTCTATATGTGTTTAGTTCTGTTGTGGAATCTGGGCTCTTGAGCTAATACTATGGCCCCCGTGTTGTCACACAACAAGCTTACCGGATCAGACGCTCACGGCATTACATCTAATCCTGTTAGAAAGCTTCTAACCCATACGGCTTTCTTAGCTGCTTCTGTTGCAGCTATGTACTCAGTCTCTGTTGTAGAATCGGCACTTGTGCCTTTCTTGAAGCTCTTCTAGCTGAATGCTCCACCATTTAAGACGAACACAAATCCTGCCAGCAATTTGAAGTCATCAGGATCTGTGTGAAAACTAGCATCAACACATCCTTTGACTGCTAATTCTCCATCTTTCCCACCATACACTATGAATGCATCCTTAGTCCTCCTCAGATACTTGAGGATACTCTTGACAGCAGTCCAGTGCTCCTGGCCTGGGTTAGATTGATATCTGCTGGCACAGCTTAGCGCGAACAAGACATCCAGTCTCGTGCATATCATGGCATACATGATGGATCCTACATTCGAAGCATATGGGATCTTACTCATCATGCTCAGCTCATTAGGAGTACTAGGACTCTGTTGCGTGCGGAGCTTAATGCCATGTCGCATGGGAATGTATCCCTTCCAAGGAATCAAGCATTGAGAATCTTCTCAACACTTTATCTATGTAAGTGCTTTGACTTAGGCCCAATATCCTTTTGGGACGATCTCTGTAGATCTTGATGCCCAAAATGAAAGCAACATCACCTAAGTCCTTCAACGAGAAGCACTTCCCTAACCAAGCTTTAACCTCAAGCAAGGTTGGGATGTCGTTCCCGATGATCAATATGTCATCGACATACAGCACTAAGAATACAATATTACTCCCACTCACTTTCTTATATACGCAAGGCTCACTTTCGTTTTTGATAAAACCGAATTCCCTTACAGCTTCATCAAAACGAAGGTTCCAACTTCCTGAAGCTTGCTTTGATCCATAAATAGATCTAAGTAGCTTACAAATCTTTCCGGAATTCTCTAGATCAACAAAACCCTCAGGTTGTGTCATATACACATCGTCTTTTAAGTTCCCGTTAAGAAAGGCAGTTTTGACATCCATCTGCCATATCTCATAGTTGTAGTACGCTACTTTGGCTAGAATAATCCGGATTGATTTGACCATGGCTACTAGTGAGAAGGTTTCATCATAATCGATACCTTCGATCTGACGATAACCTTTCGCAACCAATCTAGCTTTATAGGTCTGAGGTTTTCCATCCATGTCGGTCGTAAGTTTATTCACCCAATCACAACCGATGGCTTTTATCCCAGGGGTTTGTTTTACCAAGCACCAGACTTGGTTTTCATACATGGATTTCATTTCCTCACTCATGGCGTTCTGCCATTTTCCGGAGTCTAGACTGGCCAAAGCTTGTCTGAAGGTTTCTGGATCATCCTGATCCACAAATATCAAGTCGTTTCCCTCATTAGCTAGAAAGCCATATCTGATGGGAACTTGACGACATCTCTTAGACCTTCTTGGACCCTCTGGAATAGGTGTAGGGGTTGGCTCTTGATCAACGACCACTTATGGCTCCTATATTTCTACATCTTGCATTTCTACATCTTGCATAGCAGGTTGTTCTGTATCACCTTGAATTTCTTCAAGATGCACGGCACTCCCACTAGCAGTTTTGGAAATAAATTTCTTTTCCAAAAATACCCCTCCTCGAGCAACAAAAACTTTGTTCTCGCTGGGTTTGTAGAAATAGTACCCTCTTGTTTCCTTGGGGTACCCCACAAAGACACACTTATCTGATTTGGGCTCGAGCTTATTATCTAGCAAACGCTTGACATAAGATTCACATCCCCAAATCTTAAGGAAAGCTAATAAGGGTTTCTTCCCGTTCTATACTTCGTATGAAGTGCTTTCAACTGCCTTTTTAGGAGCCCAATTCAAAATGAATGTGGCGGTTTCTAAAGAATAGCCCTATAAGGAGATGGGGAGGGCAGCCTGACTCATCATTGACCGAATTACGTCAAGCAAGATCCGATTTCTCTGTTCAGATACACCATTCATCTTAGGTGTCCCTGCGGAGTCAATTCAGAGAGAATCCCACACTCATTCAAATGAATGTTAAACTCTTTGTCCAAGTACTCACTGCCTCAGTCAGATCGAAGCGCTTTTATACTTTTCCTAACCTGGTTTTGTGCTTCGTTCTGGAACTCTTTGAACTTTTCAAAAGTTTCCGACTTATGTCTCATAAGATAGACATACCCATATCTACTAAAGTCATTAGTAAATGTAATGAAGTAGTGAAAACCCTTTATGGCCTGAGTGCTCATAGGTCCACACACATCGGAATGTATGAGGCCTAATAAGTCACCTAAACCGGCGAAAGGTGTCTTTGTCATCTTGCCCATAAGGCATGACTCGCATCTCTCAATTGAAGTGATTCAAACGGACTTAAAAGTCCACACTTGTGAAGTTTTGAGATGCGTTTCTGGCCTATGTGGCCTAAACGGCAGTGCCATATCACAGTCTAGTTTAAATCATCGGATTTAAGCCTTTTATTACTTATGTTATTAATTGAGCTTGTGTCGGTGTTTTGATTATTAAGAATATATAAACCACCAACTAATGATGCATTGCAATAAAAGTTATCATTCTTAAAAATATTGAATACTCCATTATCAATAGAAAAACAATATCCTTCCTTTTCAAGTAAGGAAACAGAAATAATATTCCTGCAAAACGCAGGTACACAATGCACATTGTTCAAAAACTAAACAAGCCCTCTAGACAAACTGAGACTAATATTCCCTACTACAATTGTTGAGACTTGATTGCCATCACCAACTCATAGGTCTGCCTTGCCCCTGCCCACATCTCTTCTACTTCCCAGAGCCTGCACATTAACACAAATGTGAGATTCTGCACCGGTATCAAGTACCCAAGAATCTTAAGTAGATAAATTGAGATTGAGCTCAATAACATATATACTTGATCCTGAAGATGTGGAAGCTCCACTCTTCCTTAGAAACTGCTTATGTTTCTTGCAATCCTTCTTCTAGTGCCTCCGCCCTTGGCATTAGAAGCAAACGACATCCTTCTTAGGATTCTCAACAGCCTTGGGAGCTGCTGGACCCTTAGGTTGCCGAATCTTCCCCGCTAGGTTCATAGGGGCCTTATCCTTGCCCATGCTGGCTTTCTTGAAACTCACTTGTTTGTTGACCATAAGAATCTCCTTGGACTTGCCCTTGAGATTCTTTTCAGCAGTCACGAGCATACCATGGAGCTCTGTCACAGTCTTGTCCATGTCATGCATATTGTAATTTCCAACGAAATCACGATATGTCTCTGGAAGTAAGTGCAACACAATGTCTGCAGCCATTTTATTATCCACAGCATGACCGAGTCTGGTCAAGTGTTCCATAAGACGTTTCATCTTAAGGACATGGGGACTGACAGGAGCTCTGGCCTTGAGCTTGCAGGACATCAGTTCACTGAAAGTGTCGTTTCTTTCGACACACGCTTTCTCTTTGAACATTTTCTCGATCTCGGTCATTATGGCCTTGGGATCTTCGAAAATGTCCAAGAACTGCTTCTGCAAGTCAAGCACCATATTGCCCATCATGATGCACTGCACGTCGATCCGGTCGCTAAGGAACTTCTGGTATGCATCCCTAAGCGCCCTTGCGGCGTTCAGTGCTGGCTCAGCAGGTGGTTCATGGGTAAGGATATAATCCTTACGTTCGTGCTTGAGAACTAGTCTTAGATTCCGATCCCAATTGAGAAAGTTAATGCCGTTAAGCTTATTTTGCTCGACTAGCAACTTAAGCGCGCTGTTACCAGAATAATTCGTGTTTGCCATTTAATCTACACAGTAAACAAAATTTTAATCAGTATTAATTAAAATTGAAGTTGGAGATTTAGTTATAAAATAGTTTTCTGATTCTAACATTAGAATTTGAACCAGGATCCTCGCATACCCTCAATTAAAGTGAACAGAGGCTCACTGCTCCAATTGAGAGCATCAAGGTAGGAATACATCCATTTACAAAATCATGTAATTCCTGGCTAGGGTCTATACTAAAAGTACACGTCATACCCTATACTGATACCCTAGGTCAGCCCTAGCTGACAATCCTAGACAAGTCTACCAAGCTTGAACTATGGACAGAACTAATGTGGCTACTACGCGGAGGCGCACTGTCCCACATAGAACTACCCATCTCATCCAGACTTCTCCTCTGTGAATGTTACGCAGAGGCGTACCGACATCTATAGGCTCAAAGCCTTTTGAGTGCCCAAACTTGGATGGTATCACGCCTGACTTGTAATTATTTGCGTTTAAGTGAATTATTACTGTCTGATTATATATCGATACAATCTTAACTGGAATCATCATTGCAAATCCATGTAAAGGTGATCCCTTAGCCAGTTACATGCAAGTCGGATTAAATACCGGTTTTAATCTTTGCATGTGGATGATAGCTAAACATATATAATCTGATGCATATAAAAACTATCCATATATTCATACATTCTCAACATATAAATGTAACCGTAAAACATGCATAGCTAAGCCCACCCTAAGGATCCTACGATTCTAGCAAAACTGATCCTAAAGACTTGGTCTTCAAGATCCAGGCTTGCTCCATCCTTGTGGACTCCCACTGGCTCCAAGTCTCCTCCAGACATCGAGTCTCCCTCTTGACTTGTATTTTGTGTCGGTCTTCGTAATTACAAATTTAAAAAAATTAAATAAATACAAAATCACGACATGCGGGTCGTATTTACTACAACCCAAAACTTGGCAACACGCAGGTTGCAAAACTGAAATTTAAAATATACAAGTCTAGAGGGCTTAGGTATACATCATGTGGAAAGCAACATGTTGTCAAGGAAAATGTGATCACTCATCATGCTTATCAAACAACAAATTTATTCCAAATTTTATCTTTCTTAAGTGTGGAAAAATTTCTAGTTTATCGAAACTGGACGGTTTAAATTAGTTAATTGAATTTGAACTGGTTCTCACTAGTTTATCGAAACTGAACCGAATCTGAAAATTAAAATTTTAGGGCTTAAAAATATTCTCGCGAACCGATCAGTTCAGCTCGAATTTGGTCGAGCCGAACCGGCCCGAACTAGGTTGCCCACGGAGGCAACCACGGTGGCCCGCAAGGGGTGCCATGGTCGCCTGCGGGACTGACCGTGGTCGCCCACGGGTGCAACCATGGTGGCCCGCGAGGGCTGCCATGGTTGGCCCTAGGGCTTTCCATGGTCCACCAAGGGTCTCGACCCTAGTTAGCCATGGCCGAGCCATGGCTAACCCTAAACAGCCCAAAAAATTAATTTTTTTAACTTTCAAATCTATTAAAAAAAATGATTTTTTTCATACTTTCAGGCATAGTTAATTCCGATGAACATACGAAAAACTAAAGAATAAAATCAGACCTAATCATGCTCAAATCTATCACAAAACAACCATCATCTAATACCACTGAAGGATTTCCATGGGTTCCAAACAATTAATATCACGCAGCGGACTTGAAATTAACCATGGAATTCGATTTGAATATATCTTATTGTGAAATATTTTAGGGTTTTTGGAGTGTTAATTATGTGATAAAAATCTGATTTTTAATAATCTATTAATTCACATAACTAAACCCCTTTAAAACCCTTAATTAAAACCAAGGATGGGCTTTAAGCCCAATTAGCTAAACTTAATTAAACCCATTTAAATTGAGTTCTAATTAAATGATTTAGCTAAACCGGTCCAATCTCTTTAGATTGATTTCTTTAACCATCTAGTTAATAAACCTAGGCCAAAAATCAATCGAATCGTTGTCAATTTGACTAAATGAAAAAGCAGATTCTCCCAATTATCATCCAAGCTTGTTTTGCTACATACTGTACTTATAATGTGTGGACCTCTAGGCTCACGACCCGTTGGCAGACTGGTAAAATTACAATTTTACCCTTTCCATCATAAGTGGCCTCAAGCAAGACACTATGATTACCCAACGTCCGTTATTATCGACGATTCCACTTAACATGTTATCGTACATGTCACTGTCCTTCTATCAAACCGATATCCAAAGGTATAACCTGCATGGCCATGCTATTCCTTCAGTCATACGCATCAAGTGGCCTAAATGGATATCTTTTCCATACTGGAGTATGAGTGATAAATCCCTCGGACGTCTTTCGATTTCACTAATGTAATTCGTTGTTAGGTTTTTGTGCCCTAGCACAATGTATTTTAAATCTAATCATGTAATAAAGAATATTAGTTGAACTAAAATCAGCATTCATATTACTAAGTGTTGTAGTAATATCTTAAGTATGATTTGATTTGTATCATTGATGTGTCAACACATAATAGTAGATCTACAGATCAGATAAAATCTTACTAAAGCAGTCCCCGATCAGAATAGCTTCATAAGAAGCGATCGGTATGAGGCTAACTCTAAATGATCACGATCTACTGATTATGGCCAGAAGGGGGCCAGAGTTAGGTCATAGTATCACCAGACAAGGGTGATATAGGACGACCCGATCATGAGTATGTTAAATAGACACAGTCATGAAGATACTCATATGTCGGCACATGAAATCACATTCTCAGACAGAAGGACCATTGAGGTCACTATGTAATGAGTGACGAGTTTGACTCAGTCTAACGTCTCCTGTAAAAGGGTTACAATAACGACTGTGATTGGCTCGATCACGAGTTACATGAGTTGACTCAATAGATCACTGAAGGATTTATCCCTCATACGGACGTGTGAGCAGATATCAGTTTAGGCTACTTGATGAATACAACTGGAATACAATAGCATGGCCATGCAGTCGATACGAAGTATCAGTTATAATTCTGTTAACTCAGAATCAAGAAACAGGACAATAGAACGAGGATGACTTGTCTATGCCTCGTGGTTGTCAAAGATATCAAGAGGATAAAAGGATAGAGTCTATGATTTTGGTTAATGAATTAATTGCTGGAATGTTTTTTAATGTTGCTGAAAAATTAAATTGATCGAGTAAGATCTGGATCGAGACCCGTGGGAGGCCGAGGCTAGTCGAGAGGCTAACCCCGGCCGCGCCATGGGCCGATCGGCCGGAACGAGGAAGCCGACCTGATCTTCCCGTGGCAGATCTGGCCGAGCCCCTCGACTCCAGCCAAGGGAAGGCCATTGCCCGCCCGGCCAGGCGGCCTGCCTCGGCCAGCCCTCATGGGCTGGTCGGTCACGGCTAGGGTTTGGCCTAACCCAAAATTGGCCCTCGAGTCAATTTTGGTTCGGTCAAACCGGAATGGATTCGGGTTAGAACCGACCCAGAAAAATCCAAAATTTTCAGCAATAATTAATTAAATTTTCAGACCAGTTCGGTTTCGATAAACCAGAGCGTGAACCGATTTAATTCATAAATTAACCGGTTCAAGATAACAGTTTCGATAAACTGTATTTTATGATTTAAATCAAGATAAAATTGGAATTAATAGGATTTCTTGATAATATGCTTGTTTGAAAACATGATTGTTTGATAACACGGTGTTTGCAAAATGATTGCCAAGTTAGCCCGAATTTAGAATTTAATTTCGGTTTGCAACATGCGAGTTGCTTTTGGATTGTAATTTAATTGTGACCTACGTGTCACAGCATTGATTTTATTTAAATTAAATGTAATTACAAAGTCCCAAGACGAGAAGAACCGAAGAGAAGGACTGTAATCCCGAGGAGGCGTGGAGCCAGTGGGAGTCCAGGAGAATTGGGAAAGACAAGACCCAGTATAAGTTCTAGTTTATTCCAGTAGGGTTAGCGGGCTAGCTAAAGCAAATTTACATTTATATTTATGAATGTATGATTTAATTTTCATAAATTCATGTTAATTAGATCATCACCCACATGTGTAAAGATTAATAATAATAAGTTAATCACGCACATGTAAACCGGAATTGAAAATATCTCTACATGGATTTGTAGATGATAATTTCAAATTAAGATCAAATAATGATCAGTGATAAATGGACATTTAAAAGGCAAGTAATTTCAAGTCAAGCTAGATACCGCCCACTTTTCATCACTTCGATTAGTTCTCAGACTCATGGGTGGATACGATTAACGTGGATCCATGAAAATGAGTTATAAAAGAAGATGGACTATTCATCATGGGTACGTGCGCATTAGCGTAATAACCATGCAGATTGGAACATGCGTTGAAAGATGGTTGACTTGACTGCAATTCTTAGATGATCTGAGCCAGGGTATCAGATATAGGGCAATGCCATATACATATAATGTATAAGCCCTAGCCAAGAATCACATGGCATTGTGAAAGGAATGGACTGTCCTACTCCAATGTCCAAAACTGGGGCGATGAGATTAACTCACTTCAGTTTTGGGTATGCGGAGATCTTGATTTTGATTCAGACACAAGAATCATAAATGTTCATAATAAAGTATCTCTCACTTCAACTTAATTAAGAATCTAATCGAATTTATTTTCATGTATAGATTAATGGCACCGTCGCAACCCAAATCAACACGTTCTGGCAGTGAAGCCTTAAAGTCTCTTCTATCGAGTGACAGGCTGTCAAGGACCAACTTCCTGGTTTGGGAGAGGAACCTGAAGATTGCCCTTCAGTATGACAGACAGGAGTATATCCTTACGGATAAGCCTATAAAAGTGCCTGCAGATGATGCCAGCGAGGCCGATAAGAACGCTTATGACAACTACATAAGTGATCGACAAGATGTTGGCATCCTCATGGTCGGTTCCATGGAAAATGACACCCAGGACCAGTTCATGCATCTCCTGGGCGATCCCTAAGAGATGATGGAGGAAATAAAAATATACTACTAGAAGAATGCTCGTGTCGAAAGATATGACACTCTTAGGGAGTTATTCTACAGCGGGCTTAATGCTGGTGAGGTAGTAAGCCCACATGTCCTCAAGATGAAGAGACTCTTTGATCGCTTGGCCAGTCTAGGTCACAACTTCACAGAGCAGCTAAAATCAAACATAGTCCTGATGTCGCTTCCAAAGGTTTATGGAGATGTGATCACAAGTTACAATCTCCATAATATGGAAAAGACTATCAAGGAACTGCATAGGATGTTGGTGACAGCAGAGAAAAATCTCAAGGGCAAGACCCCTAAGGTTCTAATGGTCAATATGGGTGTCTGCTTCAAAAGAGCTGGCAAACCTACTGGCAAGTCACCAGGACACTCAAACAAGGGCAAGGCACCAGCAGTGGTGGGTAAGGGTAAGGCGCCAATACACCTAGCTGGGTAGATAAGGGCACCTAGAGGTTCGAGGATCCAAGCGGTTCCTAGAACCGAAGGGAGCACTTCGACCTCAGAGGTAGTCTCTTACTACTGCCAGTAGCCAGGTCATTAGAAGAAGAATTGCAGGCATCACAAGGAATATGTGAAGAGCTTGCAGAAGGGAGGACACCCTTCAGGACCTGAATCAGGTATTTACGTTGTTGAGTATAATCTCAACGTTATTTTCTCAGATACATGGGTAGTTGATACCGGAGCAGAAACTCACATTTGTGTTAATCTGCAAGATCTGGAAAGTAAGAAGCTCCTTGGGAAAGGCGAGCGGGATCTAAGAGTCGGAGACAACAGTTCGGTGTCAACGACGGCTATCGGTTCTGTTAGTCTTAGGATGCCCACAGGGCTTATTTTAGTTTTGGACGATGTATTATGTGTACCTACATTTAGTAGGAATATTATTTGAGTGTCCAGTTTGGAAAAACTTGGTTTTGTATTTGCTATAGACAATGGCTTATTTACTTTATCAAGAAATAATATTGTTTATGGCACTGCATCTATGGTTGGGGGATTACACATTTTTAAATATTGATAACTCTACCAGACAGTGATATGGCACTGTAGTCTAGGCCACATAGGCGAGTAACGGCAAGTGATCTCCTGGGCCTAATACATTCAGACGTATGTGGGCTCATGAGTACACAAGTCAGGAGAGGTTTCATATACTTCATAACCTTTACCGACGATGTTTACGTCATTTGGGGGTGCGATGTTTACGTCAAACCAGCTGAAGGGGTATTTTAATCTTTTTTGAAAAAAAATTAGGTTTCCGTCCAAATTTTTAGGTTTCCATCCAATTTCTAACGGAATTGTAAAAAAATACAATTAGTGTGTCTTAATTTGAACTTCTTATTGTAGCTGGGGAAAACTGTATAACGCGCCAGTGTAGTATGGGCAAACTGTAATTAACCCTAGATAAAGTGTTGAGAAGATTCTCAATGCTTGAGTCTAAGAAAGGAAACCTCCCGGTAAGACATGGCATCAAGCTGAGCAAGAAACAATGTCCTAAAACACATGATGAGCTTAAAAAGATGGAGGGAATCCCCTATGCTTCGGCAGTGGGATCCATCATGTATGTCATGATTTCTACGAGGCCTGACGTATCGTATTCCCTCAGCTGTGCCAGCAGATTTCAGTTGTGCCCGAAGATTTCAGTCTAACCGATGCCAAGATCATTGGACTGCCGTCAAGTGTATCCTCAAATATCTTAGGAGAACAAAGGACGCCTTCTTAGTGTATGGCGGGATAGAGGGAGAACTAAACGTCACGGGATATGTTGATGCTAGTTTTCAGACAGACCCAGATGACTTTAAGTCTCAAGGTGGGTATGTGTTCATGTTGAACGGGGGAGCGTTCAGTTGGAAAAGCTTTAAGGAAGTGACAATAGCCGACTCCACCACGGAAGCGGAATACATAGCTGCGTCAGAGGCATCTAAGGAGGCGGTGTGGGTTAGGAGCTTCTTGAGTGGATTAGATGTACTGCCGCAAACATCTGATCCCGTGAGCTGAAGGTCTGACAACACAGGGGCCGTAGCACTAGCTAGAGAGCCTAGATTTCACAATAGGACTAAGCACGTCGAGAGAAAGTATCACATCATCAGAGAGATGGTTGATAAAGGCGAAGTAGAGATAAGCAACGTTTCAACGCATGATAATCTAGCTGACCCCTTAACTAAGGCACTACCGCAGCCTAAGTATGAGGAGCATGTCAAGGGAATGGGTTTAGATTGGAATACCAGTTGGGTCTAGGGCAAGTGGGAGACAATGTATTTTCAATCTAATCATGTAATAAAGATTATTAGTTGAAATAAAATCAGCATTCATATTACTAAATGTTGTAGTAATATCTTAAGTATGATTTGATTTGTATCATTGATGTGTCAACACATAATAGTAGATCTACAGATCAGATAAAATCTTATTTAAGCAGTCCCAGATTAGAATAGCTTCATAAGAAGCGATCGGTATGAGGCTAACTCTAAATGATCACGCTCTACTGATCATGGCCAGAAGGGGCCCAGATTTAGGTCATAGTATCACCACACATGGGTGATATAGGACGACCTGATAATGAGTATGTTACATAGATACAGTCATGAAGTTAGGTCATATGTCGGCACATGAAAACACATCCTCAGAAGGAAGGATCATTGAGGTCACTATGTAATGAGTGACGAGTTTGACTCAGTCTAACGTCTCCTGTAAAAGGGTTACAATAACGACTGTGATTGGCTCGATCACGAGTTACATGAGTTGACTCAATAGATTGCCGAAGGATTTATCCCTCATACAGACGTGTTAGCAGATATCAGTTTAGGCCACTTGATGAGTACAACTGAAATACATTAGCATGACCATGCAGTCGATACGTAGTATCAGTTACAATTTAGTTAACTCAGAGTCAAGAAACAGGACAATTGAACGAGGATGACTTGTCTATTCCTCGTGGTTGTCAAAGATATAAAGAGGATAAAAGGATAGATTCATGTACGACAAGGTTAAGTCAAAATCTCGATAATCACAAGCGTTGAGTAATCATGATGTCTTGCTAGAGGCCACTTATGATGGAAAGGGTAAAATGGAAATTTTACATCTCCACCGACGTGTCGTGAGCCTAGAGGGTCACACACTAAAGGTTGAGTAAAACGGATGGAATCATATAGAGGAATCATGAGAGAGACAAAATCCGGTTTTGGATTAAACCGGATTAGACTGATTTTGGTTTAGGACTAAAACGGAAATCAAGAGCGGTTTAGCAGGACCAATTAATTATAATCTAATTAAATATATTTAATTAATTTAGCTAAATTGGGCCTAGCCAGAATGGGCTTCTCTACATAATTAATTAAAAGCTTTGGGCTTTAAGCCCATTAAGGCCTTTAATTAATTATTACCTAAAAAGGGTTATAAAATGGAAAATTTCAGATTTGAAAATGAAGGAAAAAATATTTTCCAAAACCCTAGCCACCCTCTCTCTCTCTCTCTCTCTCTCTCTCTCTCTCTGGCCGACCGACCCTCTTGTTGGGATTTGTGCCCAAGCACAAAGTATTTTCAATCTAATCTTGTAATAAAGATTATTAGTTGAATAAAAATCGGCATTCATATTACTGAGTGTTGTAGTAATATCTTAAGTATGATTTGATTTGTATCATTGATGTGTCAACACATAGTAGTAGATCTACAGATCAGATAAAATCTTACTTAAGCAGTCCCCGATCAGAATAGCTTCATAAGAAGCGATTGGTATGAGGCTAACTCTAAATGATCACGCTCTACTGATCATGGCCAGTAGGGGACCAGAGTTAGGTCATAGTATCACTAGTCAGGGGTGATATAGGACGACCCGAATCATGAGTAAGTTACATAGACAAAGTCATGAACATACTCATATGTCGGATCATGAAATCACATCCTCAGACCGAAAGACCATTGAGGTCAATATGTAATGAGTGACGAGTTTGACTCAGTCTAACGTCTCCTATAAAAGGGTGCCAATAATGCCTGTGATTGGCTCGATCACGAGTTACATAAGTTGACTAGATGGATCTCTGAAGGATTTATCCCTCATACGGACGTGTGAGCAGATATCAGTTTAGGCCAGTTGAAGAGTACAACTGAAATAAGATAGCATGGCCATGTAGACGATACTTAGTATCAGATATAATTCAGTTAACTCAGAATCAAGAAACAGGACAATAGAACGATGATGACTTGTCTATGCCTCGTGGTTGTCAAAGATATCAAGAGGATAAAAGGATAGATTCATGATCCACAAGGTTAAGTCGAAATCTCGATAATCACAAGCGTTGGGTAATCATGTTGTCTTGCTAGAGGCCACTCATGATGGAAAGGGTAAAATGGTAATTTTACCAGTCCGCCGACGTGTCGTGAGCCTAGAGGGTCACACACCTAAGGTTGAGTAAAACGGATGGAATCATATGGAGGAATCATGAGAGAGACAAAATCCGGTTTTGGATTAAACCGGATTGGACCGATTTCGGTTTAGGATTAAACTAGAATCAAGAACGGTTTAGCAAGACTAATTAATTATAATCTAATTAAATAGATTTAATTAAATTAGCTAAACTGGGCCTAGCCAGAATGGGCTTCTCTACACAATTAACTAAAAGCTTTGGGCTTTAAGCCCATTAATGCCTTTAATTAATTAAAAGCCCAAATAAGGTCTATAAAAGGGAAATTTTTAGATCTGAAAATTAAGCAAATTATTTTACAAACCCTAGCCTTCTTCCTCTCTCTCTCCTAGCCAGTTTTGGCCGGCCCCCCTCTCTCCTCCCCGCTCCGTCCGTTTTGCTTGCTTCGATCTTCTAGTAAGGATCGTTGTGAGTATCCCCGGATTGCTCTTCCTGTGTGGACGTTCTTTAGAGGTTACTAAATCCAATTTAGTAACAAGGAGATTTTGATTCAAGGTAATACTAAATTTTAATCTAGTCTAGATCTCATGATCAATTCATGATCATGCAAGATCCGTATTAAACATGGAACTTTGAGGTTAATTTCTTGTATGGGCATGAAATTAATTGTCTGGAACCCTCAAATAATTCCTTCAGTGGTATCAGAGCCTTGGTTATGCATGATTTTGTATTCGAGCATGATAGGCTAGATTTAATTTTTGCAATTTATTCGGTATTGTGAATTTGAAAATTGCAAACTTTATGATTTTGGTTGATGAATTAATTGCTGGAATTTTATTAAATGTTGCTGAAAAATTAATTTATCGAGATTGATCAAGGATCGAGACCCGTGGAGGGCCGAGGCTAGCCGAAAGGCCAACCCCGGCCGAACCACGGGCCGATCGGCCGGATTGGGAAGGCCGACCAGATCTGCCCATGGCAGATCTGGCCGAGCCTCTCGGCTCCGGCCAGGGGAGGGCCTCGGCCCGACCGGCTCTGGCCAGGCAGCCCGCCACGGCCAGCCCTCACGGGCTGGTCGGCCACGGCGCGGCTAGCCTGGCGGCTAGGGTTTCGGCCAAACCAAAATTGGCCCTCGAGTCAATTTTGGTTCGGCCAAACCAGTAGGATTTGGGTCAGATCCGACCCAGGAAAAAACAATCCAGAATTTTTTCAGCAATTATTAATTAAAATTTCAGACCGGTTTGGTTTCGATAAACCAGCGCGTGAACCGATTTAATTTAGAAATTAATCGGTTTAAGAAACGGTTTAAATAAACCGTATTTTATGATTTAAATCAAGATAAAATTGGAATTAATATGCTTGCTTGATAACATGCTTGTTTGATAACATGATTGTTTGATAACACGGTGTTTGCAACATGATTAATTTCGGTTTGCAACCTGCGAGTTGCTTATGGGTTGTAATTTATAAGTGACCTGCGTGTCGCATCATTTATTTTATTTAAATTAAATGTAATTACAAAGTCCCAAGACAAGAAGGACCGAAGAGAAGGATGATAACCCCGGGGAGGCGTGGAGCCAGTGGGAGTCCAAAAGAATGAGGAAAGACAAGACCTAGTATAGGTTCTAGTTTATTCCAGTAGGGTTAGCGGGCTAGCTAAAGCAAATTTACATTTATGTTTGTGAATGTATGAATGGATGTGTGATTTAATTTTCATAGGTTCATGTTTATTAGATCATCACCCACATGTGTAAAGATTAATAATCAGCAAATCACGCACATGTAAACCGGAATTGAAATTATCTCTACATGGATTTGTAGATGATAAAATCAAATTAAGATCAAATTATGATCAGTGATAATGAATATTTAAAGGCAAATAATTTCAAGTCAAGCTAGATACCGCCCAGTTTTCATCACTTCGATTAGTTCTCAGACTCATGGGTAGACACGATTAACGTGGATCCATGAGAATGGGTTCTATTAGAAGATGGACCAGTTTGCATGGGTGCGTGCGCATTAGCGTAGTAGTCATGCAGATTGGACCATGCGTTGAAAATTGGTTGACTTGTCTACGATTCTCATATGATCTGAGCTAGGGTATTAGATATAGGGTAATGCCGTATACACACAATGTATAAGCCCTAGCCAAGAATCACATTGAATTGTGAAAGGACTAGACTGTCCTACTCCAATGTCCAAAACTGGGGCGATGAGATTAACTCACTTCAGTTTTGGGTATGCGGAGATCTTGGTTTAGATTCAGAAACAAGAATCAGAAATGTTCATAGTCAAATGTGATCGAATTTGTTTTCATGTATAGATTAGATGGCAACTTATCTACCCAAATCAACACGTTCTGGCAGTGAAGCCTTAAAGTCTCTTCTGTCGAATAACAGGCTGACAGGGACCAACTTCCTGCAATGGGAGAGGAACCTGAACCTTGCACTTCAGTATGACAGACAGGAGTATATCCTTACAGACAAGCCTATAAAAGAGCCTGCTGATGATGCCAGCGATGTCGATAAGAACGCTTATGAGAAATACAAAAGCGATCGACAAGACGTTGGCATCCTCATGGTCGGGTCCATGGAAAATGAAACCTAGGACCAGTTCATGCATCTCATGGGAGAACCTCAAGAGATGATGGAAGAAATTAAAATATACTACCAGAAGAATGCTCGCGTCGAAAGATACGACACTCTTAGGGAGTTATTTTGTAGCAGACTCAACGTTGGTGAGGCAATAAGCCCACATGTCCTTAAGATGAAGCGGCTCTTTGATCGCTTGGCCAGTCTAGGTCATAAGTTCACAGAGCAGCTGAAATCAGACATAGTCCTAATGTCGCTTCCAAAGGCTTATGGAGATGTGATTACAAATTACAATCTCCATAATATGGAAAAGACCATCAAGGAACTGCATGGAATGTTGGTGACAGCAGAGAAAGACCTCAAGGGCAAAACCCCTGAGGTTCTCATGGTCAATAAGGCTGTCAGTTTCAAAAGAGCTGGCAAACCTAATGGCAAGTCACCAGGACACTCCAAGAAGGGCAAGACACCAGCAGTGTTAGGTAAGGGTAAGGCGCCAATGAACCTAGCAGGGCAGATAAGGGCACCAAAAAAGTCCGAGAATCCAAGCGGTTCCTAGAACCGAAGGGAGTGCCTCGACCTCAGAGGTGGTCTGTTACTACTGCCAGCAGCCAGGACATTGGAAGAAGGATTGCAGGCAGCACAAGGATTATGTGAAGAGCTTGTAGAAGGGAAGACACCTTTCAGGACCTGAATTAGGTATTTACGTTGTTGAGTATAATCTCAACGTTATTTTCTCAGATACATGGGTAGTTGATACCGGAGCAGAAACTCACATTTGTGTTAATCTGCAAGATCTGGAAAGTAAGAAGCTCCTTGGGAAAGGCGAGCGGGATCTGAGAGTCGGAGACAACAGTTCGGTGTCAACGACGGCTGTCGGTTCTATTAGTCTTAGGATGCCCACAGGGCTTATATTAGTTTTGGACGATGTCTTATGTGTACCTACGTTTTGTAGGAATATTATTTTAGTGTCCAGTTTGGACAAACTTGGTTTTGTATTTGCCATAGACAATGGCTTATTTACTTTATCTAGAAATAATATCGTTTACGGCACTGCATCTATGGTTGGTGGATTGTATATTTTAAATATTTATAACACTAACTACAGTTCAAACTATAACGTAAATAAGAGGTTAAAGTCGGATGACTCAAACCAGAAAGTGATGTGGCACTGTCGTCTAGGCCACATAGGCGAGAAACGCGTCTCGACACTTCATAAGTGTGGGCTCTTAAGCCCGTTTGAATTCACACCAATCGAAAGATGCGAATCTTGCATTATGGGCAAGATGACAAAGGCGCCTTTTGGCGGCTTAGGTGAAAGGGCAAGTGATCTCCTGGGCCGAATACATTCAGACGTATGTGGGCCCATGAGTACACAAGCCAGGAGAGGTTTCAGATACTTCATAACCTTTACCGACGATTTTAGTAGGTATGGGTATGTCTATTTAATGAGACATAAGTCGGAGTCCTTTGATAAATTCAAAGAATTCCAGAATGAAGTACAGAACCAGCTTGGTAAAAGTATAAAGGCACTTCGTTCCGATCGAGGTGACGAGTACTTAGATCAAGAGTTTCGCAGTCACCTAAAGGATAACGGTATACTCTCAGAATTAACCCCGCCAGGAACCCCTCAGATGAATGGTGTTTCTGAACGGAGGAACAGAACCCTAATAGACATGGTTCGTTCCATGATGAGTCACGCCGACCTTCCAGTATCTTTCGGGGGCCATGCCCTAGAAACAGCCGCATTCATATTGAATCAAGTACCTACAAAGGCAGTGGAGACCACTCCATTTGAGGCTTGGCAAGGGAAAGCTCCCAAGTTGTCTTTCCTCAAGATCTGGGGGTGCGACGTTTACGTCAAGCGGTTTCTTGGTGATAAACTCGAACCCAAGGCAGATAAGTGTATCTTTGTAGGGTACCCCAAAGGAACCATGGGGTACTACTTCTACAAACCCGAGGGTAATGACTACAAGGCAGATAAGATATGGCTTCTTAGCCACAGAGGGTAATGACTTGATAGTTGTAGATGAGGATGATCCCGCAACAGTTCAGCAAGCCTTGGCCAGTCCCAACTCAAAAGAATGGCAGAATGCCATGGATGAGGAAATGAAGTCCATGAAAGACAATCAGGTCTGGAACTTAGTAGACAGCACACCTGGGATAAAACCCATAGGTTGCAAGTGGATATTCAAGTTAAAGACAGATATGGACGGAAAGCCTCAGACTTACAAAGCAAGATTGGTTGCTAAAGGTTATCGTCAAATCCAAGGTATGGACTATGATGAGACTTTTTCGCCAGTAGCTATGATTAAATCAATTCGGATGATGTTAGCCATTGCAGCATATTTCGATTACGAGATAAGGCAAATGGACGTCAAAACCGCATTTCTTAACGGGAATTTGCAAGAGGATGTCTATATGACCCAGCCAGAAGGTTTTGTCGATCCTAAACATCCCGAAAATGTGTGTAAGCTACAACGATCCATTTATGGGTTGAAGCAAGCTTCCAGGAGTTGGAACTTACGCTTCGACGAAGCCGTAAAAGAGTTCGGGTTCATCAGAAGTCCAGATGAACTTTGTATCTACAAGAAGAGCAGTGGGAGTAACATAGTGTTCCTGGTGCTGTATGTCGATGATATACTAATCATGGGAAATAACGTCCCAACCTAGCTTGAGACCAAAGCTTGGTTAGGGAAGTGTTTTTCCATGAAGGACTTAGGAGAGGCCGCTTACATTCTGGGGATCAGGATCTACAGAGATCGATCCAAGAGAATATTAGGTCTAAGTCAGAGCACCTATATAGATAAGGTGTTGAGAAGATTCTCGATGCTTGACTCTAAGAAAGGGAACCTCCCGGTAAAACATGGCATTAAGCTAAGCAAGAAACAGTATCCTAAAACACCTGCTGAGCTTAAGAAAATGAATGGAATCCCGTATGCCTCGGCAGTGGGATCTATCATGTATGCCATGATATGTACGAGGCCTGACGTATCGTTTGCCCTTAGCTGTGCCAGCAGATTTCAGTCTAACCCAGGCCAAGATCACTGGACTGACGTCAAGTGTATCCTCGAGTATCTGAGGAAAACAAAGGACGCATTCCTAGTGTATGGAGGGATAGAAGGAGAACTAAGCGTCACTGGATATGTAGATGCTAGTTTTCAGACAGACCCAGATGACTTTAAGTCTCAAGGTGGGTATGTGTTCATGTTGAACGGGGGAGCTTTCAGTTGGAAAAGCTTTAAGGAAGCAACAATAGCCGACTCCACTACGGAGGCGGAATACATAGCTGCGTCGGAAGCAGCCAAAGAAGCGGTGTGGGTCAGGAGCTTCTTGAGAGGATTAGATGTACTACCGCGAACGTCTGATCCCGTGAGCTTAAGGTGTGACAACACGGGGGCCGTACCACTAGCTAGAGAGCCCATATTTCACAACTGGACCAAGCACGTCGAGAGAAAGTATCACATCATCAGAGAGATGGTTGATAAAGGCGAAGTAGAGATAAGCTACATTTCAACGCATGACAATCTGGCTGACCCCTTAACTAAGGCGCTACCGCAGCCTAAGCATGAGGAACATGTCAGGGGAATGGGTTTATATTGGAATACCAATTGGGTCTAGGGCAAGTGGGAGACTGTTGGGATTTGTGCCCTAGCACAATGTATTTTCAATCTAATCTTGTAATAAAGATTATTAGTTGAATAAAAATCGGCATTCATATTACTAAGTGTTGTAGTAATATCTTAAGTATGATTTGATTTGTATCATTGATGTGTCAACACATAATAGTAGATCTACAGATCAGATAAAATTTTACTTAAGCAGTCCCCGATCAGAGTAGCTTCATAAGAAGCGATCGGTATGAGGCTAACTCTAAATGATCACGCTCTACTGATCATGGCCAGTAGGGGGCCAGAGTTAGGTCATAGTATCACCAGTCAGGGGTGATATAGGACGACCCGAATCATGAGTAAGTTACATAGAGAAAGTCATGAACATACTCATATGTCGGATCATGAAATCACATCCTCAGACCGAAGGACCATTGAGGTCAATATGTAATGAGTGACGAGTTTGACTCAGTCTCACGTCTCCTGTAAAAGGGTTACAATAACGGCTGTGATTGGCTCGATCACGAGTTACATAAGTTGACTAGATGGATCTCTGAAGGATTTATCCCTCATACAGACGTGTGAGTAGATATCAGTTTAGGCTACTTGAAGAGTACAACTGAAATAAGATAGCATGGCCATGCAGACGATACTTAATATCAGATATAATTCAGTTAACTCAGAATCAAGAAACAGGACAATAGAACGAGGATGACTTGTCTATGCCTCGTGGTTGTCAAAGATATCAAGAGGATAAAAGGATAGATTCATGATCCACAAGGTTAAGTCGAAATCTCGATAATCACAAGCGTTGGGTAATCATGATGTCTTGCTAGAGGCCACTCATGATGGAAAGGGTAAAATGGTAATTTTACCAGTCTGCCGATGTGTCGTGAGCCTAGAGGGTCACACACCTAAGGTTGAGTAAAACGGATGGAATCATATGGAGGAATCATGAGAGAAACAAAATCCGGTTTTAGATTAAACCGGATTGGACCGATTTCGGTTTAGGATTAAACCGGAATCAAGAACGGTTTAGCAAGACTAATTAATTATAATCTAATTAAATAGATTTAATCAAATTAGCTAAACTGGACCTAGCCAGAATGGGCTAAGCCAGAATGAGCTTCTCTACACAATTAATTAAAAGCTTTGGGTTTTAAGCCCATTAAGGCCTTTAATTAATTAAAAGCCCAAATAAGGTCTATAAAAGAGAAATTTTCAGATCTGAAAATTAAGCAATTTATTTTACAAACCCTAGCCGTCTTCCTCTCTCTCTCCTAGCCAGTTTCGGCCGGCCCCCCTCTCTCCTCCCCGCTCCGTCTGTTTTGCTTGCTTCGATCTTCTAGTAAGGATCGTTGTGAGTATCCCCGGATTGCTCTTCCTGTGTGGACGTTCTTTAGAGGTTACTAAATACTATTTAGTAACAAGGAGATTTTGATTCAAGGTGATACTAAATTTTAATCTAGTCTAGATCTCATGATCAATTCATGATCATGCAAGATCCGTATTAAACATGGAACTTTGAGGTTAATTTCTTGTATGGGCATGAAATTAATTGTCTGGAACCCTCAAATAATTCCTTCATAATTGTCTGGAACCCTCAATTAATTATAATCTAATTAAATATATTTAATTAATTTAGCTAAATTGGGCCTAGCTAAAATGGGCTAAACCAGAATGGGCTTCTCTACATAATTAATTAAAAGCTTTGGGCTTTAAGCCCATTAAGGCCTTTAATTAATTATTACCTAAAAAGGGTTATAAAATGGAAAATTTCAAATATGAAAATGAAGGAAAAAATATTTTCCAAAACCCTAGCCACCCTCTTTCTCTCTCTCTCTCTAGCCGACCGACCCTCTTCCCCTCACTCCATCCGTTTTGCTTGCTTCGATCTTCTAGTAAGAATCGTTGTGAGTATTTTCGGATTGCTCTTCCTGAGTGGACGATCTTTAGAGGTTACTAAATCATGGTTATGATCAATTCATGATCATGTAAGATCCGTATTAAAACATGGAACTTTGAGGTTAATTTCTTGTATGGGCATGAAATTAATTGATTGGAACCCTCAAATAATTCCTTCATAACCAAGCCAATCAGAGTCGTTATGACTACCATTTTACAAGTAACGTTAGACTAGGTCAAACTTAGAGATTCATTATATAGTGGACACAAAGACTCCTTGGTCTTAGGATATAATGACAAGCTACAGTCTGTGAGTATCTCATGACAGTATTTATGCTGCATACTCACCATCGAGTCGTCCAATACCATCGCCCTGATGAAAACTATGATATAACTCCGACACTTACTTTGCCATGATCAGTAGAGCGTGATCACAAGGAGTTGGTCTCATACTGATCGTTTCTTAAAGAAGTTTAGCTGATCAGGGACTCATCAAATGTAATTCTTTCTGATCTACAGTTCTACTATTAATGTTTATATACATAATGATATAGATCAAATTACATTCGATATATTACTACAAGACATTAGTAATATAATGCCGTTTTTATTAGATCGAAAAATGATAAAACATTACAATGTAGATTAACATATTACATTGAACTAAGGCACAATCCTAACAGTGTCAAGGCTCAATTACCGATATCATGAAACGGTGAAATATACCATGAACCGTTTTAACCGAACCGATGAAATAATTGAACCTCTTTGACCAAACTGACGAAACAATTGCAAAATGACACAATTTAATCGTTTAAAGTAAATCAATGACATAATTCTAAGTGAAACAATGAAATTGTTTCAAGTGAACCGATGAAACAATTAAACCATTGTAAGTGAACTGATTGCAATTGAGTTGATGAAATGATTGCACGTGAACTGATAAAACCATTGTAATTCACCGATGAAATGATTGCTAGTGAACCGATGAAATGGTTTGTAAGTGAACAAATGAAACTAATGCAATGAACCAATATTAAAAAGATATTCAAGTAGGAAAAATATTGGAATTGAGTAGTGGTATAAAAATATGTTTATACCCCTATGATGATGTAAAATGTATAAAAGAAAATTAATAATTAATTTAAATTTACATTAGTTTCTCATTGATGACTTATCATTAATCTCAACCATTAGTTATTTCATCCAATAGACCATAACAGTTATAAGTTTTGTAGTGAATGAATGTGGTTGCAACTGATTACAACCCATTGTTGCATGAGCAAGGGTTGACTCCTTGCCCTTATATTGTTTTCTTTCTCTGATTTGAGCATAATAGAATTTTCATAATTTATCTCTCACAAATTTTCTTGTAGCATTTTTGCCAATATGTACCCATCCTCTCCCCGGGTTGTGTTTTGAAGTGATATCTTAAATCATTATTTGTCTTAATTTGATTATAACAAGAAAAAACAAAATAAATAATATGTACAATTATTTTAACCTTATTTAATATTTTACCCGTATTTGATAGCTAAAAAATAGGATAATGACACTTTGTTACACCTAACTATCGCGAAATAACAGTCTCATACCTTAACTAATGAACTATGTTTTTTTAGTACACTGGCAAATTTTTCGGGACAGTCTATGGTAAAATGAATAAAATACCCTCCAGTGACTTTTAAATTTTCAAAAATTTCATGAACAGTGAACCAGTTCAAATTAAAATTTAGAATTGAACCAGTTCAAATTAAAAATTGTCTAAAATGACCTCCAATGACTTTTAAATTTTCAAAAAAAAGTATCATTGGAGGGCATTTGGGTCTTCTTCGCCTTCAAAGACCTTCAAATCCTCATACAACTCCACCATCTCCGCCCAACCCTTTCCAAAACCCTCTCTCTCTGGGTCCTCGTCGGCCTCTCGACCCTAACAACGCCACCAGAATTCACCGAGCTTCCATCTGCTGGTTCTGCAACGACCTACCAGCCAATGACAACGAGTGCCTCAACTCCACCAACAACGAGACCATGTCCATCCTGAACATCTACTACTTCGACCCCAAGGATTTTGGCAAATCCGCATTTGGGTCGAGCTCTCACCGCGCCTCGTACTTGATCGAGGCCGTCGGGGACCTCAGGAAGAGCATCCAGGCGAGAGGGTGCGAGCTCGTTGTGAGAATCGGGAAGTCGGAGACTGTTTTGGCTGAGATGACAAGGAGGTCGGGGCCGAGGCTGTGTATGCTCACATGGAGGTGTCGCACGATAAGGTGAAAAGGGAGGAGAAAATTGAGCATGCAATGAAGGAGGAGGGGCGGAAATAATATCAATAATAAATTTATTATATTATTTTAATTAATTAAAAATAAATTAGTTTTTAATTTGAACCGGTTAAATTCTGGGTTTTAATTTGAACCGATTTAATGGACCAGGCTGAAACATAGACTACTAAAACTGAATTGGTTCAACCAAGGGTAGTTTATACATTTAAGAAATTTTAGAGGTAGGTAGTCACAAAAATTGTCAACGTACTAAAAAGAGAGTTCATTTGTTATGGTATAATCAGACTGTCATTTCATAATATTTAGGTGTAACAAAATATCATTATCTCCTAAAATTAGACACCTTGATAGAAAATTAACCAAAAACTTGAAAATTGGTTAATGACTCCGTTTGAGAACATATATATCTTAATTTCCATTTAGTGCATAATCGAGTATATACGGTCCCATTTTGCAGGAGAGGATCGCAAAGGCAAGTTTGGTTAGGACAAGAATGTTACGTTAACAATTTTCAATTGAAGACAAAATATTTGGTATGCTAATGGATTTAATTTGATTGTATTTCTCTATAACTGTCAATGGTCGAGCTCTTTATGGGAGTTCTAATTTGTTTTTTGATGATGAGTTTTCTCACAACGGATATTTGAGAAAGAAAGTTCACCATCTACAAGTCTTGTTGGATTAAAAGTTGCCTAAACGCTGATAAGAATAGGTTACGATATCATTCTTTACAGTTCTGATAAGTTGTTAACCTTATAATGACATTATTACTTAAGAATTATTGATAATAATGATTTTGTTTTATGTTTACTGTTTAGTAAGATAAGGAGAAGATCCAATGGAACATTGATATATATTATGGGTGAATGGGAAATTGTTTAATCAGTTATTGATGTTATTACATTTTGTTTCTTTTCATTGGTGTAGTTGGATACCAAGAAGATTTAGAACTCATTAAATGAGTATATATTAATATTTTAGAATTATGTTATAATAATTCCAACATAAATATTATTTTTTTAAGGAAAATGAATTTTATTTAAGAAATGACAACTAACTCGGCATCAAGCCGATCAGCTGAAGCTACAGTTGGTGGGACATATCACTCACCATAATCCCAGCTGCTGTTAGTTAAAGTGTAGTTGGTCAATTCATGAGCCACTTTATTACAGGTTCTACGATAGCGCTTCTCTGACTCCTCCGACTTCCAACTCTTCGGAATGGAAATGTCCCGTAAACCGTCTTGAGAGAGCTCCCACAATATGCCCCTCAGAGTCTCTACAGACCAGTACTATGCTCCATAACCCCTTCTTCGCATCTACTCCCCCATCCACGTTTATTTTTATTTTCCCTGTATCTGGGGGAATCCATACTTTTGGGGATTCTGCTACTAGTCTATTTACGCAAGGGCCTCTTTCTCCAGATAGTTTTGCAGCCCAGATCCTTCGAATCCCTTTTGCCATAGCTGCCACTATTGCTGGATGGAAACCTTTCGCTTTCCAAACAACTTGATCTCTCGCGCCCCAAATCACCCACAGAGTGATGGCTCATAGACTTGTCTTGTCTTCACCTTCCATCCAATTACACCAGTTACTTATTACTGGCTCAGCTCCCATTCTTTTTATTAATCAATCTGTCATCAATTAATAATTACAAGTCATGTTAAATTTAAATGTTTTTGTGTTCATATATAATCATGAGAGGTTGTTTATGATATATACATCCCTATATCTAATAAGTATGAAAAACATGTTAGTATTATAGCTATTGAGATCAATTATAATTTATGTTGGCTTGGAAACAGTATGAACTGCACAAGTAGATTTTAAATGCTAAGAGTTCAACGGAACTATAAGGCATTTTAAGTTGAAAAGACAGGATTTCAATATATCCTAACTTGATATTATTCATCAGTAATATAACATATTTATATACATGCACACGTGTGTAAAAGGGGAAAACAAATCAACGAAATTTCGTAATAAATACAAGATTTGATTGTGGCAAGAATTATGCAGTTAAATCAGACGTGATTTCATTGCAGGTTGACCATTAGCGTATCATCCGTCAATACTTCCCATCAAGTTGGAGCATGTAAGTTAGCAATGCCCAACTTGCGAAGGAGTTCTTGAAATCGGTCTCGGCCCAATCCCTTAGTAAAAATGTCAGCGAGTTGGTACCTCATAAGAACTGGTCGAGGGAGAAGTACACATCCCTGGAGCTGTTAATAGACAAAGTGGCAACCAATCTCGATGTGCTTGGTGGACTCATGGAAGACCGGGTTTGAGGCGATGTGAATAGTGGCATGGTTGTCGCAAAATAAAGGTACGGTTTCAGTCTGAGGAGCTTGAAGATCACTGAGTAGTTGTTGGAGCCAAACTATCTCACAACTTGTGGCAGCCATCGGCTGATACTCGGCCTCAACGGAAGAGCATGATACAATAGTTTGTTTCTTGGATCTCCAAGAGATTGGTGATGATCAAAGAAATATAATGTAGCTGGTGGTGTACTTGCGTGTATCTGGACATCCCGCCCAGTCAGCATCACAGGAAGCTCGCAAGGAAAGAGAATTCGTCGAAGGTAGAAGGATGCCCTGACCGGGACAACTCTTAAGATATCTGAGGACATGGAAGGCTGCATTAAGACGTTGTTGTCTGGAGTCATGCATAAATTGACTTAGTATTCCCACCGCATCACTAATGTCAGGACGTGTGATTGTAAGATATAATAATCGACCAACAAGGCGACGATACCGCCCACAATTTGAGCAGGGTGTACCCATTCCAGGGGAGAGTCGATGTTGTTGTGGAAGAGGAAGTGATGTTGGCTTACAACCGGTGAGACCGCTAACAGATAGTATGTCAAGTGCATATTTTCGTTGTGTGAGAACGATGCCATAGGGTGAACGAGTCACTCTGAGCCCAAGGAAAAATTTCAGCCTTCCTAAGTCTTTGATCTTGAATTGTTGATCTAAATGCTCCTTTAATTGTTGGATGCGTGTAGGATCTGATCCTGTAACAATTACATCATCAACATATATAAGAACTGCCACGAAAAAGCCATGATCGGTGAATAAGGAGTGATCCGCTGATGAAGCTCAATAACCGAGTGACATGATGGACTCAGTGAATTTATGGTACCAATTACGAGAAGTCTGCTTCAAGCCATAGATGGATTTGTGCAATCTGCATACACGGCCCCTATCGAGAAAAACCTTGTGGAATCTTCATGTAAACATCCTCTTCCAAATCGCAATGTAAGAAAGCATTATTTATGTCTAACTAGTGGAGTGGCCAATTTTTAGTTGCAACAATAGCAAACAAGCATCGAACGATAACCATTTCTGCAACTGGTGCAAATGTGTCAGTGAAGTCGGCCTTTGATACTATGAAAAGAGAGGATTTCAATATATCTTGACTTATATTATTCATCAGTAATATAACATATTCGTAATAAATACAAGATCTGATTGTAGCATGAATTATGTAATTAAATCATACGTGATTTGATTACATGTTGACCATTAGCGTATCATCCGTCAATACAAGTTCTCTTCAACTAAAACAATATACATCACAACAATGTTACTTTAAGAATTACATCAAAAGCTTGCAAGGTTTCTACTAGGTAGGCAATGGAACTTCAAATGAGAATTCTACTTTAGTTTTAAAATAATTAGATTTTAGATTACGCATTCTTTAAACCTGGTTTGTATATAATAGTATTTTGTTTTTTTAATTTCATGTAGTTGATCACCTAAAAGAGAAGAAAACTATCTAAAATTATATGTTAGATTGGATTTTGTATATTCTATATAATTCTTATACATTAGTGTTATACATTGTCGTGATGATTTTTTGCTGGTAGTATCTCGCATCGTGCGTTGCTCCACATTAGTTTGTATATTAAAGCAAGCATTTACTAATTTATATTTAGGATGAATTACAAAAAATTGCCATAAACTTTTTCAATTTTGCGTAATGTTGTCATCAACTTTCATTATCGCTAAAAGTAGATGCGAACTCATTACTTTTTTGCAATTTGTATTAATTTGTCTAAAAATGAATAAAATACTTTGAAATCAATTTTTCCTATCAAAAATCGAAATATAAAATTTTCAACACAAATTTATCGGTTTTTTTATTCTCTCAAACATTATTAATGTTCTTGTTTAAAACTTTATATGTAGATGAGTTCAGAATAAATCGAAAAATAGCGAGACGAGTTAAAAAATATATTATTTCTTATTTTGATTTTTCAAAAAAAAATAATTTAAGAGCATTTTCATTATTTTATGACAAATATATACATCTCGAAAGAATGTGAAGTTCACGGTGAAAAAATTAAAAGTTGAAGACAACCTTCTGCGAAATTGAAAAACTTTATAGGTGCTCATAACGAGGAAGTGATAGATTGTACAAATCATTACATCCATTTTGGTATGTTAAACAAACTGGTTTCAATGGTATTTTTGTGAGAATTAATTAATGCGTGGTAATAAGAAATAATGTTCATATAAATAGGGCATTATATTATGCATATGCATATACACCACATTCAAATTAAGGTAACCAATTAATATTTTTTTATTATATTTTTAGTAATTACGTACAAAATTAAGAAGGTAACCAATTGTATTTTACTTTGAAAGCAAGCATATCCTAATTTATATTTATGGTAAACTCCAAATAAAAATTGTCATAAATATTTTCAATTTTGGATAAACTTGTTGATCACTCACTCTAAATCAAGAGCAAATGATAATGGATAAACTAATTTCAATATAAATCGCAAACAGAAAATACATGAGAAATTTATGGAGATTCAAAAACCAAGCAAAAATCACAAATCAATTTCAATTTCAATTTCAATTTCATTACTTGGCATACCAAACAAATGGCATCAATCAATTTTTGCAAACAACTTACAAACAGATCGGGTGATGATAGTTGGTTTAGCCTTTTTCCCATTTGCAAATGTAAAACCCAGTCCTCTTTCGAAGGTTCCAGCCACTGGATCGACGGTCTTGAGGGAGGTGAGGTTGTCAATGTCGAGACCGAAGTGGTTGCAGGTGGGGTCGGAGAAGAGGGGTTCGAGGCAGGCCCCAAATCAGAGCTGGGGGTCTTTGAAAAACCTAGACGCATGATTGGCGTCGGCGCGAGAGACTCGCCGGTTCAGTCACCGCCAAGACATCTAACTAGACCGAGTTCATAATCATTGAACTAACTCGATCTTGAATCACTCAACCGAGTCGAGAATCGCGATCTCGTGTCGAATTAGGAGGATTTTCTGACCGACGCCACTATCGGCGGCGAAGTTGACGATTGGATCAAATATCCAAATGAGGCGCGAAATGGAACGAACTCTGTTGGGGTTTGTTGGTTAAAAGTTTCCTGCTTGTTGGAATCCCACATTGAACGAATGGAAAATGTTTTCTGGGTTTAAATTGTTTTACTCTCCTCTATTGTTTGTGTGGGCCTTATAAGGGTAACCTGAGGCTTGGGCCGAACCCACACGCGCGCCGCCGCCGTCCGTCTAGCACGGGCACGGCACGGGCACGGGTCCGGTGGGCTTTGGGCTTTGGTAAAGCACCTGCGGTTCAGGCAAAACAAGATTTTGTTTTCTGAAATGATTTATTTTTCAAATAAATTTAAGATTCGTTTTCTAATTTTTTAAATATTTGAATTCAACTCGTTTTAAATTCGTGTATTAATTAGATCTGTTTCAGAGATTTTATTACAGCTTTGATGGTGTCTTTATTGTGTGCTTAAGGAACTTCCTTCAGATAACTCTATAAATACTGAAGGTTGTCACCTCATTTGACACACACTACACTCCTGAACTGATGCTGAGTTTCTCTCTCTCTCTCTGCTGAAACAAAATATTTCCTCTGCTTGCTTCGGATTTTTTTGATTGTGTGATCTGACGTCCTTACAGACTGTTGTTCATCCAATTGCTGTAAATTTCTTTGCAAGCTTTTCTGTTCCTGGACAAAGTCTACACTGTTCCAGACTCAGTTGTGCGAGTGGGCTCACAGCTGAGGGACAACCGTGTTAACCTCGGTGGCAACCGGATTCGATCGCCACCACAGTCTTCCCGGGATAATTGTTTTCAAGTCAGTGGCCACCATACCACGACGCGGTTCCTGCTTCTGACTTCTTCTTCTTCTTTGGTTGGCTTAGTATCCAGATATCAACATCAGTAAGGATTTGGATAAAGGTGTAGTGGGCCACGTCATTCTGGGTATCCAATTCTAACAATTTGAAAGCAATTATACTACTGATATCTCCATATTACGATGTCTAGCTCTGCTTCAACCAATATGCATGCTGCTAAGTTAGAACTCCTTGACGGTACGAATTACCGTCGCTGGGCAACAAAGATTTTTATATACTTCAAACAACTGGAGATAGACCATGTTCTTCTGCATGCTCCCCCGGTTCCCTACACTGTGCATGATCCCGTCTATCCCGAACAAACTCCCCCGATAGCTGCCATCCTGAGAAAAAAATAGGATGACATTACGAAATACGAAAAGGACAGCAAGACTGCTAGATACCATATTCTAAATCAAATGATGAATTCGTTATCTTATTTATTTATGGCTCAAACATCCGCTAAAGTTATCTGGGAGGCACTAGAGAAGAAATATAGGGCTGATGTGTTGGGATTTTGTGCCCTAGCACAATATATTTTCAATCTACTCATGTAATGAGATTATTAGTTGAAATAAAATCGGCATTTATATTACTAAGTGTTGTAGTAATATCTTAAGTATGATTTGATTTGTATCATTGACGTGTCAACACATAATAGTAGATCTACAACTCTAAATGCCGATTTTAGTCAACACATAAGAAGCGATCGGTATGAGACTAACTCTAAATGATCACGCTCTACTGATCATGCCAGAAGGGGGCCGGAGTTAGGTCATAGTATCACAAGACTAGGTGATATAGGACGACCCGATCGTGAGTACGTTACGTAGACACAGTAATGAGCATAGTCATATGTCGGTACGTGAAACCAAATCCTCAGACGGAAGGATCTTTGAGGTCACTATGTGATGAGTGACGAGTTTGACTCAATCTAACGTCTCTTGTGAAAGGGTTACAATAACCGCTGTGATTAGCTCGATCACGAGTTACATGAGTTGACTCAATAGATCGCTGAAGGATTTATCCCTCATACGGACGTATGAGCAGATATCTGATAGCATTTGTGCCCTAGTCCAATTGGTATTAGCCTGTAAACGTCTATGTACAAATATCATCGTTTGTAATGTATAAATATAAACGGCTTTATATTACTTATGTGTTGAAGTAATATGTTAAGCATGATCTGATTTATGACCACTAAAGCAGTAGAATCATAAATCTGTACGGATCACACTTAACGAGTCCCTGGTCAACCTATGCTTCCTTGAAAGCGACCAGTATGAGGATGGTTCTTAATGACGTAGTTCTACATGTCATAAGGATGTGGGATCCTGGAACCATATCATAGATATCATGAGGTGATTGATATCGGACGACCCGCATTGAATAGTGTTTTCATAGATTAAGCCATAAACATATTCAGATGCGATAGCTTGTCACGACGTCCTAAGACCAAGGAGTCTTTGTGATCACTATGCAATGAACGTACGGCTTTAACTTGCGCCAAACGCTTTCTGTAAAAGGATTGCTATAAAGGGCATGATTGGGCGGCGGAACGGGTTGCATGAGAGACACGAAAGACGGCTAAGGGATTTATCCCTCATACTACGGTATGGGAAAGATATCCGTTAGAAGGCCTCTTGATGGAGACTGACTGAGAGAAAAAGCATGACCATGCAATTGATACGGGTTATCATTTCTCAGTCATCTCGCATATCAAGTAACAATGATTGATTAAACAAGGGAGACGACTCTATGCCTTGAGATCAATCGGGATATCTAGAGATAAAAGGATGGTGACTTGTACGCACAAAGGTTAAGTCGAATCATCGATCATCGTGCACCTTGGGTAATCATAATGTTTTACTAGAGACCACTTATGATGGATCGGGCAAGAGCGAGTCTTGCGCCGATCTGCCAACGGTGGCATGAGCCTAGAGGGTCACACACATACAAGACGGATAACTTGAGACAAAGAAACATGGATGTTTCTTATGGAGAAGTGTATGGACAAAACTGGAGGTTTTGTGCCATAGGTTCGGTTTGAGAGAATAATTAGCGAATCGAGAAAAATTGAGTTTTTCGTCGATATCGCGTCGGACTTTGTTTGATAAGTAACGACAAAATGGTCGGGCGACTTTTGGACGCGACATGAGACAACACGGGAGGGCCCATTGGGCTCGGCCCATGAAGCCTCATGGCCGGCCCAATAAGGGCCCAATAAGGCCATATGGCCGGCCCACTTGGTGGGGCCAATGTGGGGGCCACACAATGCCATGCTTAGTTGGTGATTGTGGATTAAGAGGTGAGTGATTTAAGGGGTATGGGTTAAAGCTCCTTTAAGCCCATACCAATCACTTTTAACCCATACTTGTGAGTTGGATGATGAGTTATATTGCAAGACATTAATTCATTAATTCATTAAGTCAAAAACTCACAAAAACCTCTCTCTCTCTCTCATTGTGGCCGGCCACCATAGCTCCTCTCCTCCATCTTGCTCTCTTGTTCTTCATTTAATTGTTCTAGTAGGCAATTAAGTGAAGGATCTTGAAGATCATTCTCTTGGTGTGGACTTGCTTTAGAGAAGAAGATCCGAACGTTCTTCTTTATCGATTCAAACAAGGCTTAAAGGTAAATATCTTGTGGAATAGATTTTGCTTTGGGATTTAATGGTTTAAATGTTCTTGGACAAGGTTTGGAGTAGATTATCTTTTATTGCTTCCGCTATCTCGATGACGATCTAGAACGCTCCAAAACCCTACAGTGGTATCAGAGCGTTGGTTACCCTCTTAATCTTTGTCTTGTTGAATTTATTTCGGCTTTGTGATTATTTGCATGCCAAAAGTTGATAACATGATTTTAATGCTTTTTGGGAAATTTGCATGAAATATGTTATTTTTGAAAAATATATTAAATTTGGAATTTTTCGGAAATTATTGGTTTTGTCGGGTCCGAGAAGAGACTCTCGGGGAGCCGGATCGGAGGTACCGGACGGAGGTCACCGGAGGCCGGTGAGGCCGGCGGTGACCGGGCCCGTCCCCACTCTTGGCCGAGGCCGAGAGTGGCGGCAAGCCGGTTTGGGCCTTCCAAGGCCCAAACCGGGCCGTGCATGGTTGGGCTCGGCCCAATGGGCCCTCGGCCCATTGGCTTGGCCCGACTTGGTTCGTGTGTGGTGTTTGATCCACGTCACGAACCCGCGATCCAATATTTCGAAAACTTTCAAAATTTGATCGGTTTCGATAAACCGTTTTTCGAAAAAGTCTAGTTTCGATAAACCCGACCAAGCAACTTGGCAAAATTAAAATCGGAATTATTGCATATTATTTGATAACATGTTTGTGTGATAACATGTTGGATGATGTGATGAAATGTATGATGCATTAGTAGCCCATTAGATTTTATCGCTTTCACGGTTTGCATACCGTTAGTGTAAGCGTGTAATTATTCTTTTATTCGAGCCCATAAAGTGTAATTATTTTTTATCCGGTCTACGAACCGAGTATTAATTGTAATTATTACTCAAAGACGAGAAGGATGGAAAATCAAACACGATGACGGTCTTGGAGGAAGTCCAAGAGCTAGTGGGAGCCCGAATGAGAAAGACGAGAATATGTGAAGACTCGTAGAATCCTAAGTTTAGGATGGGCTATAAAATGCATATTTAACGCTTTATGAATGCTTGCTTGAATTATTTAATTAATAACATGCTTGCATGATTAGCTTATAAGTTTATAAGCCATCACCTCACATGCAAAGATTAAAATCAACTTTAATTGTTTGCATGTTTAAAGCGTTGTGAACTATCATCGCACGGGTTGTGATTGATGAGTTCAAATTTGAAACGTGTTTGCACGGGTTGCAAATGACGGATTCAAATGAAGATAGTATGTAATACAATTAGAAACGTCACAACACGGGTTGTTGATGACGGGTTCGTAATTGTACCAAATACTTTCGAATTATTAAGCACAACCAAATTACAAGTTAATTTGAGTCAAGTGAGATGCCACCCTAATTCACACCCATGTAGAAACATTTTATCGGTGTCGTGCGCCTTAGCGGAGCATCGATCGAATGGGTTCTAGATGGGAATGGTAAACTTTGTGGGATGTCGTGCGCCTTAGCGGAGCATCTGCACAAAGTTAACTCGTTTGTGAAAGTTGGTTGACTCAACCATGATTCTTGGCCTGAGGTCGAGCTGGGGCATCGGAAGGGTAAGCCGTGTGTTTTACACATACCCTGACTAAGAGTTACACGGGTTGTAATTGGACGGATGTCCTACCTAAATAAGTCAATTGGAGCGGTGCGCCTTAGCGCACTTCAAATGACGAATAAGGGATCTTGGTTTAAAGATTCTATTTTTTGGAATCTAATGGTTGGTGTTTAATTCGGATCTTCGTAAATTTATTCAACTATTCTGATTAAATTTACTTTCTTCGTGTAGAAATGGCTAGTAATTCAACAAATTCGTCTAATTTGTCATTGAGGACTATACTCGAGAAGTGTAAACTCAACGGGACAAATTATCTAGACTGGGACAGAAATTTACGACTAGTGTTAAAAATGGAACGCAGGGAGTATGTCCTTGATAAGGCTATCCCTGAGGAGCCAGCTGCCAACGCAACGAGGGTCGTTAAGGATGCGTACCAGAAACACCTTAGCGACTCTATCGACGTTGCGTGTGTCATGCTGTGCTGCATGGAGGCGGACCTCCAAAAGCAGTTTATGGAGCTATCCCATGATCCGTTTGCAATGTTTGCACAGATCAAGGATATGTTCAAGGAGAAAGTACGTATTGAAAAATACACTGTTCTCCGAGAACTCATAGCCTGCAAGATGTCAGCAGGCAGCTCCGTAGGTCCTCACGTCCTACAGATGAAGGGGCATTTTGACCATATGACTAGTATCGGTATGTCTATGGAAAAGGAAATGGCTGCGGATTTTGTTCTGCAATCCCTTCCTCATGCATATGGTGGGTTCGTCATGAACTATCACATGCATGATATGGACAAGACCGTGTCGGAGTTGCACAGCATGCTAGTAACTGCCGAGAAGAGCATAAGGGGTAGTTCGTCCAAAAATGTCTTCATGGTCAAGAAGGGACCCAGCTTCAAAGCTGTTGGTGGCAAGGGTAAAGGCCCAAGACACCTGGCAGGGAAGAACAGACGACCTTTTATTCCTAGACCTCACATGCCCGTACAAGGCAAAGGGAAGGCAAAGGAGTCGGTCTGTTTCTATTGTCAAAAGCCTGGTCATTGGAAGAAAGACTGTCAGCAGTTGAAGGAGGATCAGAAGAAGGGCGGTGGGGCCACCACTTCATCAGGTATTCCATTAGAGCTATATCTTTCTACAATAAATACCTGGGTACTAGATACTGGAGCTGAGTCTCATATCTGTGCCGATGTGCAGGTGTTACACAGTAGAAGAGATGTGGGGGAAAGCGAGGTGGACCTAAGAGTTGGGAACAATACCAGAGTTGCCGCAACTGCCGTAGGTTCTGTGAACCTTGCTTTGCCCAGTGGGCTTGTAATTGAACTAAATGATGTTTTTTGCGTACCTGCTTTCAGCAGGAATATTATCTCAATTTCTCTTCTAGAGAAAGAAGGTTATTATTTCAATATTAAAAACGGGTTTTTTGATATTATGCGCAACAACATATATTATGGCAATGCTCACACTGTTGGAGGATTATACATATTGAATATGCAAAACTCGAAATCCAACATGCTCTATAATATAAATGCTAAGAGGTTTAAAACTAATGATTTAGACCAAACTCTTATCTGGCATTGTCGTCTAGGTCACATAAATGAGAAACGCATCTCAGCGCTTCATAAGCGCGGACTTCTAAGTCAATTCGAATTCCAAGCGATTGAGAGATGCGAAGCTTGTTTGATGGGCAAGATGACTAAAGCGCCCTTCACTGGTTTAGGTGAGAGGGCAGGTGACTTATTGGGTCTAATACATTCAGACGTATGTGGAACAATGAGTACGCATGCCAGAGGTGGTTTAGGCTACTTTATCACATTTACTGACGATTTCAGTAGATATGGTTATGTCTATCTCATGAGACATAAGTCCGAAGCTTTTGATAAATTCAAAGAGTTTAGGACTAAAGTGGAAAACCAACTCGGAAAGAGTATCAAGGCACTCCGTTCTGATCGGGGTGGAGAATACTTATCCGAAGGGTTTCTTAGTTATCTTACTGAAGGTGGAATACTATCTCAGTGGACCCCGCTAGGAACACCGCAACTTAATGGTGTGTCCGAACGGAGGAATCGAACATTGTTAGATATGGTTCGATCAATGTTAAGTCTCACTGATCTCCCGATCTCCTTCTGGGGTTATGCTCTGCAAACGGCCGCTTTGATAATAAACAGGGCTCCGTCGAAAGCAGTGGAAGGGACATCATTTGAAAAATGGTACGGGAAGGAACCCGTTTTGTCCTTCCTTAAAATCTGGGGTTGCGAGGCTTATGTTAAAAGGTTGCTTGCAACCAAGCTCGAACCAAGATCAGATAAATGCACTTTCGTCGGATATCCAAAAGAAACAAAATGATACTACTACAAACCGAGCGAAAATAAAGTTTTTGTCGCTCGAGGTGGGACGTTCTTGGAAAAAGAGTTCATTTCCAAGACAGTCAGTGGGACTTGGACGGAACCGACTCTGAGAAATGGCTGGAAGCCATGAGGGAAGAAATGCAATCCATGTCAGATAATCAAGTGTGGGACTTGGTAGATCATACCCCTGATGTTAAGGTCATAGGGTGTAAATGGATCTTTAAAATTAAGATTGACATGGATGGCAAACCTCAGACCTATAAAGCTAGACTGGTAGCAAAAGGTTATAGACAAATCCACGGAATTGACTATGAAGAGACCTTTTCTCCAGTATCTATGGTCAAATCTATCCGAATTCTTCTTGCCATAGCAGCGTATCACAACTATGAGATATGGTAAATGGATGTCAAAATCGCCTTCCTCAATGGGAGGTTAGCTGAGGACGTTTATATGTCTCAGCCTGAGGGTTTTGAGGATCCAAAGAATAAGGGAAAGATTTGCAAGTTGCTCAAATCAATCTATGGTTTGAAGCAAGCATCTCAGAGTTGGAATCAGCGTTTTGACGAAGTAGTAAAACAGTTTGGCTTCGTCAAGAACGATGATGAACCCTGTGTGTATAAAAAGGCAAGTGGGAGCAATATAATCTTTTTAGTGCTTTATGTTGATGACATACTGCTCATTGGAGACGTCCCTACCTTGCTCTTAACGAAGACTTGGTTAGGTGAGTGTTTCGCAATGAAGGATTTAGGCGAGGCCTCTTACATCTTGGGAATCAAGATATATAGAGACCGTGCCAAGCGGGTGTTGGGCTTAAGTCAAAGCACTTATATAGACAAGGTGTTGAGACGATTCTCAATGCAAGATTCAAAGAAAGGATTGCTGCCCATGCGTCATGGCGTAAAGCTTAGCAAGAAGCAGGGTGCTGAGACACCTGCAAAGCTAGCAAGAATGAATGAGATCCCATATGCTTCGGCTATAGGGTCCATAATGTATGCCATGATATGCACGAGACCGGATGTCTCGTTTGCCCTAAGCTGTACCAGTAGACATCAATCCAAACCCGGTGAGGCACACTGGATGGCTGTCAAGGCGATTCTCAAATATTTGAGAAAAACCAAGGACGCCTTTCTTGTATATGGCGGCAGAAATGATGATCTCGTCGTCAAAGGATATGTCGACGCTAGTTTTCAGACAGACCCCGATGACTTTAAGAGTCAGTTGGGATATGTGTTTATGTTGAACGGTAGAGCATTCAGCTAGAAAAGCAAGAAGCAGGATACCATTGCCGACTCTACGACGGAAGCTGAGTACATTGCCGCATGTGAGGCGGCAAAAGAGGCTGTATGGATCAGGAGTTTCATGGCTGGGTTAGGTGTAATTAAAAACCCGTCTAACCCAGTAGACTTATATTGTGACAACACCGGGGCTATTGCGCAAGCTAAGGAACCCAGGGCACATAACAGATCCAAACATGTACTCAGAAAGTATCACATCATCCGCGACATAATTGCGAGAGGTGACGTGAAGATCCACTACGTTGCAACTGATGATAACACAGCCGACCCATTGACCAAGGCTCTTCCTCAAGATAAACATGAAAAACATGTTAGGTCAATGGGTATAGACTGGGACTTAGATTGGAGCTAAGGGCAAGTGGGAGATTGATAGCATTTGTGCCCTAGTCCAATTGGTATTAGCCTGTAAACGTCTATGTACAAATATCATCGTTTGTAATGTATAAATATAAACGGCTTTATATTACTTATGTGTTGAAGTAATATGTTAAGCATGATCTGATTTATGACCACTAAAGCAGTAGAATCATAAATCTGTACGGATCACACTTAACGAGTCCCTGGTCAACCTATGCTTCCTTGAAAGCGACCAGTATGAGGATGGTTCTTAATGACGTAGTTCTACATGTCATAAGGATGTGGGATCCTGGAACCATATCATAGATATCATGAGGTGATTGATATCGGACGACCCGCATTGAATAGTGTTTTCATAGATTAAGCCATAAACATATTCAGATGCGATAGCTTGTCACGACGTCCTAAGACCAAGGAGTCTTTGTGATCACTATGCAATGAACGTACGGCTTTAACTTGCGCCAAACGCTTTCTGTAAAAGGATTGCTATAAAGGGCATGATTGGGCGGCGGAACGGGTTGCATGAGAGACACGAAAGACGGCTAAGGGATTTATCCCTCATACTACGGTATGGGAAAGATATCCGTTAGAAGGCCTCTTGATGGAGACTGACTGAGAGAAAAAGCATGACCATGCAATTGATACGGGTTATCATTTCTCAGTCATCTCGCATATCAAGTAACAATGATTGATTAAACAAGGGAGACGACTCTATGCCTTGAGATCAATCGGGATATCTAGAGATAAAAGGATGGTGACTTGTACGCACAAAGGTTAAGTCGAATCATCGATCATCGTGCACCTTGGGTAATCATAATGTTTTACTAGAGACCACTTATGATGGATCGGGCAAGAGCGAGTCTTGCGCCGATCTGCCAACGGTGGCATGAGCCTAGAGGGTCACACACATACAAGACGGATAACTTGAGACAAAGAAACATGGATGTTTCTTATGGAGAAGTGTATGGACAAAACTGGAGGTTTTGTGCCATAGGTTCGGTTTGAGAGAATAATTAGCGAATCGAGAAAAATTGAGTTTTTCGTCGATATCGCGTCGGACTTTGTTTGATAAGTAACGACAAAATGGTCGGGCGACTTTTGGACGCGGCATGAGACAACACGGGAGGGCCCATTGGGCTCGGCCCATGAAGCCTCATGGCCGGCCCAATAAGGGCCCAATAAGGCCATATGGCCGGCCCACTTGGTGGGGCCAATGTGGGGGCCACACAATGCCATGCTTAGTTGGTGATTGTGGATTAAGAGGTGAGTGATTTAAGGGGTATGGGTTAAAGCTCCTTTAAGCCCATACCAATCACTTTTAACCCATACTTGTGAGTTGGATGATGAGTTATATTGCAAGACATTAATTCATTAATTCATTAAGTCAAAAACTCACAAAAACCTCTCTCTCTCTCTCATTGTGGCCGGCCACCATAGCTCCTCTCCTCCATCTTGCTCTCTTGTTCTTCATTTAATTGTTCTAGTAGGCAATTAAGTGAAGGATCTTGAAGATCATTCTCTTGGTGTGGACTTGCTTTAGAGAAGAAGATCCGAACGTTCTTCTTTATCGATTCAAACAAGACTTAAAGGTAAATATCTTGTGGAATAGATTTTGCTTTGGGATTTAATGGTTTAAATGTTCTTGGACAAGGTTTGGAGTAGATTATCTTTTATTGCTTCCGCTATCTCGATGACGATCTAGAACGCTCCAAAACCCTACAATATCTGTTTAGGCCATTTGATGAGTACAACTGAAACACAATAGCATGGCTGTTGCTACGTTTAAGTGTTGGCATAATTTTTAGCGCAAATGTAAGAAGTCGTGCAACATGTTACATGACATGTGGAGCGACTTGTTACGGTCCAGATTAGGAAAGTCTGAAGCTTTCCTATTTCGACGAAGCTTGGAGCGAAAGAAGAAAGGCGCCACGAAGACTTGGAGCGCAAAGAGAGTGACGTCGACAAGTCAGGCGACTTCCAGCTGGCAGTTACACGTTGAGAGGCTGATTAAGATTCGATAGAACGGATCTTTGCTCCGATCAAACATTAAGTCGCGAAGACAAAGTGTTTGGATCGGTTAGGGATTTTGTTTGTGATTGAAGATTCACAACGCCGTCCAAGAAGACAACGACACCGAGCATAGGCTTGCTCGAAGGGTGGAATTGAGGGAATCTCAAAGACATGGGGAGAGGCTCCTGGTCGAGGTGATTCACGGTGAGATCTATAGTAGCTTAGAATAATAGCTTGTGTGATAGCTAGTTGGTGCTTGAAGTTGTACTATTGACTACCTATAGTGAAAAACCTTTCCACTGGAAAAGGGCCCCCAGACGTAGGTGCGGAGTCACCGAACTGGGTAATCATCTCTGGTGTCGTTATTATTATCTGTCCATTACTTTGCTTACGGTTTCCACAAGAAGTCGATACACAAGTTAAAGACTTTGTGTTCGACTTCCTGACTCGGCTACGGTTCAGAATTTCAATGGCCATGCAGTCGATACGGAGTATAAGTTACAATTCAGTTAACTTAGATAAAGAAACATGACAATTGAACGAGGATGACTTGTCTATGCCTCGTGGTTGTCAAGATATCAAGAGGATAAAAGGATAGTTTCATGTACGACAAGGTTAAATTAAAATCTCGATAATCACAAGCGTTGGGTAATCATGATGTCTTGTTAGAGGCCACTCGTGATGGAAAGGATAAAATGGTAATTTTATCAGTCCGCCAACATGTCGTGAGCCTAGAGGGTCACACACTAAAGGTTGAGTAAAACGGATGGAATCATGAGAGAGAGAGAGATAAATTCCGGTTTTGAATTAAACCGGATTAGACCGATTTTGGTTTAGGATTAAACCGAAAATTAAGAATGGTTTAGCTGGACCAATTCATTAGAATCTAAATAAATAGATTTGATTAAATTCACGCAAGCATTTTAAAACGTTTAAATATGCATCAATAGCCTATCCTATCCTTAAGATTCTACGCGACATATCATCTTCTCGTCTTCCCCATTCCCGTCATCATTCTCGATTTTCCATGCTTCTCGACTTTGAGTAGAAATTACAATTAATACTCGGTTCATAGACCGGATAAAAAATAATTACACTTTAAGGGCTCGAATGAAAAAATAATTACACGTTAACATTAACGATGTGCAAACCGTGAAAGCGATAAAATTCTAATGGGCTATTAATGCATCATACATTTCATCACATCATCCAACATGTTATCACACAAACATGTCATTAAATAATATGCAATATTCTGGTTTCAATTTTGCCAAGTTGCTTGGTCGGGTTTATCGAAACTAGACCTTTTCCAAAAACGGTTTATCGAAACCGATCAAATTTGAAAGTTTTTGAAATATTGGATCGCGCGTTCGTGCCACGGATAAAAAATCACCGTGCACAAACCATGACGGGCCCAAGCCCAAGCCCACGGCCCGGTTTGGGCTTTGAAAAGCCCAAACCCGGGCTTGCCTCCTCTCTCAGCCTCGGCCAAGAGGGGGAGGGTGGGGGACGGCCCCAGTCACCGCCGGCCAACCCCAGCCTCCGGTGACCTCCGTCCGTTATCTCCAATTCGGCTCCCCTAGAGTCCCGTCTCGGACCCGACAAATCCAATAAAAATGCGAAAAATTCCAAATTCAATATATTTTTCAAAATTAACATATTTCATGGGATTAACCCAAAAGCATTAAAATCATGTTATCAACAAATATGACATGTAAATCATTATAAAACCGAAATAAGTTCAACAAAACAAAGATTAAGAGGGTTAACAACCCTCTGATACCACTGTAGGGTTTTGGAGCTTTCAAGATCATCGAGATAGCGGAAGCATACACAATACAAACTCCAAAAACTGTTCAAGAACATAAACCTCGGACACACCGTTCAGTTGAGGTGTTCCATGTGGAGTCCACTCAGACAATACTCAACACTCTCCTAGGTGGTCGATGAAGTTTTGGGTCAAATATTCGCCACCTCGGTCTGAACGAAGTGCTTTGACTTTCTTACCAAGTTTATTCTCAACTTCAGCCTTAAACTCTTTGAACTTGTCAAATGAGTCAGACTTATGTCTCATAAGATAGACATAATCATATCTACTGTAATCTCAAGGCAAAACTTATTCCACAAGAGTTTACCTTTTTGTTTGTTGAATCAAGAAAGAAGAAAAAGATAATCTTCTTCTCTAGAACAAGTCCACACCAAGAGGATGATCCTTAAGATCCAACACACTTAGCCTACTAGAACTAAAGTGTGAAGAACAAGAGAGCAAGGGAAGAGAGGAGGAGGGAGTGGCCGGCCAAGCTAGTGAAGGAGAGAGAGAGTGATTTCACTTGTGTGATATTTTTTGTCTACTTCATCAACTCATAAAGCTTGATTGATTAAAGTAACAAATGATGAAGGCATGGGTTAAAAGGAAAGTCATCACCTAATCCCCCAAATCACTCTTTATCATAATCAACAACACCAACTAAGCATAGTGTGTGGCCCCCACACTTGGACCCACCAAGTGGCCGACCACATCTAGCTTATTGGGCCCTGTTGGGCTGGCCTAGTGACCTCATGGGCTGAGCCCAATGGGCTCGCCCATGCGGCCGCGCGCCGTGTCCAAAAATTATCCGACCCTTTGTCGTCACTTATCAAAAAAATTCCGACGCGATATCGACGAAAAACTCAGTTTTCTGGATTCGCTGATCTTTCTCACAAAACCGAACCCATGGCCTAAAACCCTTAGTTTTGGCCTAAAACCCTCAGTTTTGGCCATGTCTTGCTCCTCAAGAAACACCAATGTTTCCTTGTCTCAAGTTATCCATATTGTATGTGTGTGACCCTCTAGGCTCATGCCACCGTTGGCAGATCGGCGCAAGGGATCTCTCTTGCCCGATCCATCATAAGTGGTCTCTAGTAAGAGATTATGATTACCCAAGGTGCATGATGATCGATGATTCGATTTAACCTTGTGCGTACAAGTCACTATCCTATTATCTCTAGACATCCTGATTGATCACAAGGCATAGAGTCGTCATCCTTGTTTAATCAATCATTGTTACTTGATATGCGAGATGATTGAGAACTGATAACTCGTATCACTGGCATGGCCATGCACTTCCTCTAAGTTACTCTCGATCAAATGGCCTAAACGGATATCTTTCCCATACCGTAGTACGAGGGATAAATCCCTTAGCCGTCTTTCGTGTCACTCATGCAATCCGTTCCGCCACCCAATCATGCCAGTTATTGCAATCCTGTTACGGAAAGTGTTAGGCGCAAGTCGAAGCCGTACGTCGACTGCATAGCGATCACAAAGACTCCTTGGTCTAACGATATTGTGACAAGCTATGACATTTGAATATGTTCATGGCCTAATCTATGAAACACTATTCAAATCGGGTCGTCCGATACCAATCACCTCATGATATCTATGATATGATTCTGGGATCCCACATCCCTATGATAAGCAGAACTACATCATTGAGAACCATCCTCATACTGGTCGCTTGAATTGAAGCGTGTATTGACCAGGGACTTGTTAAGTGTGATCCCTACAGATTTATGGTTCTACTACTTTAGTGGTCATAAATCAGATCATGCTCAACTTATTACTTCAACACATAAGTAATACAAAGCCATTTTATTTATTACAAATGATGATTAATATACAAAGACATTTGTAGACTACTAGCAATTGGACTAGGGTACAAAAATGCTATCACTGAATGTGTTCATGACTGTATCTATGCAACACCAATCAGAGCGGGTCGTCCAATATCACTTCCCAAGTGATATATATGATCTAATTCCGGGATCCCATCGCAATGAAAAATAGAACTATACCATAAAGAATCATCCTCATATTTGGTCGCTTAATTGAAGCATATTTGATCAGGGACCCGTTAAGTGTGATCCGTATAGATATATTGTTCTACTACTTTGGTGGACATATATCAGATCATACTTAACCTATTACTTCAACACATAAGTAATAAAATGCTGATTTTATATATTGCAAACTATGATTAATATATACAGACATTTACATACTAATACAATTGGACTAGGGCACAAAAATGCTTACAATCTCCCACTTGCCCCTAGTTCTAATCTAAGTCCCAGTCTATACCCATTGACCTCACATGCTTTTCATGCTTAGGTTAACGAAGAGCCTTGGTCAAAGGGTCGCTTGTGTTATCATCTGATGCAACGTAATTGATCTTCACATCACCCCTCTCGACGATTTCTCGTATCAGGCGATATTTCTGGGTGTATCTTTGGATCTGTTATGTGCTCTGGGCTCTTTAGCTTGCGCAATTGCCCCTATGTTGTCACAAAATAAGCCTACTAGATCAGACGCGTTTCGCATCACGCCTAACCCAATTATGAAGCTCCTGATCCATACGGCCTCCTTTGCTGCTTCCGAGACAACAATGTACTCAGATTCCGTCGTAAGACTCAGCTGTGGAATCTTGCTTCTTGCTCTTCCAGCTAAAAGCTCCTCCATTCAACATGACATGGTCGTTGTGGATTTCGATGATCTAGAAATCTTTTCAAGAGGGAATGGACATTCCCAACTCTGAGAAATGGCTAGGGATCCATAAGAGAAGAAAACCATCCATGTAGGGTAACCAAGTTGGAAACTTGGTTAATCCAACCAATGTATGTAAGAGTCATTGGTTGTGAGTAAGTCCTTAAGGTCAAGACCTACATGGATGATGAAATCAATCCGGAATTCTCTTGTAAATGATTAGTGGAAAGATTTCAAGTTGCAGAAATCAATTTATGGATTAAAGCAGGCTTCTCAGATATTGGAATCTTGTGTACAAAAGAAGGCTAGTGGGAGTGCGATGGTTCTCAATGCATAGTTACAAGAAAAGATTCTTTCCCACGCTACATGACACAACCGACTCAGCAAGATTCGGTGTCCTATGACACTGATGAGCTGGTCAGAAAGAATCAGTGTCCTATGACACTGATAAGTTGAGCAAGTTGATGTCATATACTTAGTACAGTGGATCAGTTACATGTGTCATGACAAGCACAAGACCGGATGTCTTGTTTTACCCTATCTTGTACCAGAAACTTACAGATTAACCCCGGTGAGCTTCACTAGACAGCGGTTAATAATACCCTCATGTACTTCATAGGCACTGAGGATATTATCCGGACCGACAATGATCAGTTAGATCATAGTCAGGATATGAGTGGGGTTTTAGTGGCACTTATAAAGTGGAATAATTCTAGGCTAGCCACTATTATTGATTTTGCAAACGAAGGCTGAGTATATAGTTTCTGGGGAAACAGCTAAGGTGGCCATATGGATTAGAAGCTTTCTAATCGGGTTACATGTAATGCCGTGAACGTCTGATCCGGTGAGCTTGTTGTGTGACAACACGAGGCCGTAGCTATTACTCAAGATTTCAGATTTCACAACAGATCCAAACATATACTCAGCAGATATCACCGCATCAAAGTTATCTGAGATAGAGGTGATGTGGAGATTAAGCACGTTTCGACTGATGATAATATGTCTGATCCCTTGAAGAAGGTTCTGTCGTATCCTAGGCATGAGTAACATGTCAGATCTATGGGAGTAGATTGGAACTTAGGTTGGATCTAGGGGCAAGTGGGAGATTTTTAGGATTGTGCCCTAGTCCAATGTAATAAGTTAATGTACATGTAATGTTTTATCATCTTTTGAAATAAATAAATCGGCATTTAATATTACTAATATGTTGTAGTAATATATTAGATGTAATTTGATTTGTATCATTGGTGTGTAATCAGTAATAGTAGAACTGCAGATCAGCAAGAATTACATTTAATGTGTCCCTGGTCAGTTAAGCTTCATCAGAACCGATCAGTATGAGGCTAACTCTATATGATCTCGCTTACTGATCATGGCAAGGTGAATGCCGAACTTAGGTCATATATATCATTAGGGGTATGATATTGGACGACCCGATGGTGAGTATGTAGCATAGATGGTGTCATGAGCATACTCACAAATCGTAGTTTTTCATTGTATCCTTAGACCGAGGAGTCTTTGTGATCACTGTGCGATGAGTGTCGGAGTTTGACTTAGCCTAATGTTACCTGTAAATGAGTAGCTATAACGTCTCTGATTAGCTTAGATACAAGTTACATGAGTGAACTAGTTAGACGGCTAAGGGATTTATCCCTCATACTCCAATATGAGAAAATATCCGTTTAGGCCACTTGATGAGTATGACTGAAGGAAATTCATGGCCATATGGGAGATACTTAGTATCAGTTTTGAGTCATCTCAGATATCAAGAAACAGTGATTGATAAATAAGGATGAAGGATCTATGCCTTTTGATCAATCTGGATATCGGAGGATAAAAGGATAGTGACATGTATGATAAGAGAATAAATCGATTCATCGATAATCACGGACGTTGAGTTATCATAATGTCTTGCTAGAGGCCACTTATGATGGAAATGGCAAAATAGTAATTTTTCCAGTCTGCCAACGGGACTTGAGCCGTGAGTGTTATACACTTTAAGCAAGGTATAGCAAAAGGGGACTTGAAAAAGTCAGTATTAGAGAAATATGAGAATCGGGAAAGTTTCACACAAGGTGTGAAGCGAGTCACACATAATGTAAAGCGCTTCACACAAGGTGTGAAGTGTGAAGCAAGTCACACATGGTGTGACACACTTCACACAAGGTGTGAAGCGAGTCACACAAGGAGTGAAGGGCTTCACATTTTTAATTATAATTTTATTAATTATAATTAGAGGATAATTAAATGGGTAATTAAGGTTTTGAAATCAAAATCAGGTAATTGATTTTATTTTCAAAAACTAAATTAATTTCCCTTCATCGCGATCCTCTTATCCCTCCCCATAGTCGTCCCCTCTCTCCTCTTCTCCAAAATCTGTTGAAATTCTAATCAGCTAGTCGTGCAAGATGCCACACACAATGTTACGGAAGAAGCTATAACGTTGTGTCTGACTTCTTGCGTAGATAATCCAGGACAGTAAATATAAAACTATAAACAATGACACAACAGATTGTTTACCCAGTTCGGTGCAACGTCACCTACGTCTGGGGGCTCTCAGCCTAGTGGAAAGATTTCACTTATCAGTAATTCGTCAGAACATACAAGTACCTGTGATCACCCCTAGATCTATACTTTATGCTACGTCTTACACTGCAATCTATCTCAGGGTCTCCCCCTGAATCCAAGACTCCGTCTTGATTCCACTCTTCGAGCAATCGCCTTGCTCTGTCAGTTCAAGTCTTCGTACAACTTGGTGGTTGCGTGCAGCCTTCACTCACGCGTTCAGTAAACCCTCAATCACCTAACTCTCAATAGTTATGTGATGCACAATATCCTAAGCTCAATCTGCAATTTCTCAGCCCGCAGACCTTCACGTCTAAGAATCTTGCAAATTGTTGCTAGGAAACAAATAAAGAACCACACGATTGCTAAGGGGGTAGCCTAAGCTTTTATAGAAATCAAGGATGAGTACTAACCCTAAAGGGTTTCCTCTTAATCACCGTCTTTCTTCTTCCCAGATTCCGAGTCGTTATGGAATTTCCTAATCGTCTTCTTGATTTTCTGCCGAAACTGCACTTTCCTGATTTCTGTCGATCAGTATGTTTGCCGAGACACCGTCACCAATGTTACACAAGATGTCATAGAAGATGCTTCGTCATTCTTTGTAACATGTTTCTTCAGTTCCTTTAAAAATCAGCCAATCTCTAAAACCGTCGTAACTACAATCTCCCCCTTTTGCTATTTTTAAGGACAACATTTTTCAACGTATTCTGCGTCGCATTCTGCGTCGCATTTGTTGTCTCGTCGATCGGCAGTGTCGTGCGTATCATCGCGTTGCGTCTCGCGTCTTCGCTTCGTCTCTATCTTTCTTCCTTGTATCATCGTGATCGCGCGTATCTTAACTTACTCCCCCTTGCTGGCTCAAAAAGAGCCAAAATTTAAACAAATATTTGTAACAATGCAGGGTAATAGGGAATAAACCAAACTTAACTCACACTCACTTCCAATCAGCAGTCGAGAGTTAGTGTGAAACGGTGTTCAACAAAAATTACAAAATAAAAGTGTTCAGTTTTTCGGAAATCAGAAAGTTTATCAAATTAAACAGAGCTGCTGCTGGAACTCGCAGTCTCTTCTTCAGTCGCTTCAGTGGAGGCATCTTGAGTAGATTCTTCTGGATCATTAGGCAGAGAGGTGGTGTCATCATCTTCGGAGCCAGGAGGAGACATGGATTTTAGCAGGTTGGCGCAATATGATCGGCGCTGGGAGAGATGTTTCAGGGCTGTCTTCAAATTGACGATGTCCTTGTCAAGCATGGCTATCTCTCGTTTAAGCATAACTGCATCACTGCTGGTGGTCTTGGTTAGAGGGGCGGCACTTGTGGCTCGACTGGTCGTTGCCTTGGCTTTTGGCTTGACAAGATCAGGAGCATGCTTGCCCTCAAACAATTTGTGGCTCACCACAATCAGTCCTCCTCTTTTGCCAACCTTATCTGTTGTCTTCAACACTCCGGGGTGTTGGTGTACAAGCAGCTCAGAGATAAGGGATGGAAAGGCAATATGTATTTTTACAGCAAGTGATCTGGCATGACGAATAAGATGATCAATAACAAATTGCCCAAAATCAAGCGTAGATCTAGTACATATTTGGAAGATTAGGATTGCCAGCTCTGGTTTGATAGACGATGTGCGTGTAGAGGGAGCCCAATTTGCTACTCCGATGCGGAAGAGAATGGAGTACTTGAAAGTAAGGTCCGATGCTGCCACAGTGCCTTTGGTTGGTCACTTTCTGCTTTTATCTCCGGTGATCTCACGGAGTACTTTGTTCAGGTCAGGTGGAGGCATAGACCGAACCCGCTTTCTTCCCAGGAAGTCATTTATGATGTCAGGGGAGATGTTGAAGCGAATGCCTCTGACATACACCTTCTCAAACTCCGGATCATCCGGAGTCCCAAACCCAGTAGGCAAATTGGCAATAAATTCCTTAACCAAGAGGGGATGGTGGTTACCAATGTTTATGACGGTTTTCAATAGTTTTGCCTTCTCCGGGAGCTGGACAATGGCTTCTAGTCCTAGCAGCTCCGACGACAGGGTCTTTTCTGGGTACGCCGTTCTTTGAAACACGAACTCCCATCTTTTTGCACCGTCTGCCGAGTGAAACGACACATTGTCGTAGGGAACACTTGACGTGTTCTTGTCCGTTTGCAGGATCTTTTTCTTCTTTTCTTCCTTAGTAGTAACCTCCTCTACTTCGTCATCAGTTGCTTCATCTACCAATCTCCTTTTGGACACACTTTTCTTTTCCTTGACGGACATCTTCTTCTTTTTTGTTGCTGGGGCCTCCGGCATCTTTCACCTCCTTTCTCTTCTTGGTTTCCTTGAGTTTTTCAACCATCACAGCCAGACTCTCACTTTCTTCAAGTACCTTCTTCTTCAGGGATGACAACACCGTGTGTGCTGCCTCAGTAGCATCTTCTGTCGCATCTTCTCTGGCATCCAGAGGAACTTCTTCTGTGTGATTTGTGGCGACACTGTTGTCCTTCTCAGCTTCTTCCTCGGCTTCGTCCGAGTCAGCAACTTCTTCTATTACAGCCTCTTTTGTGGCTTCAGGAATGACATTTGTTCCTCCTTCTTCTTCTCCTTCTCCTTCAGCAATACGCTCCAACCCCTGATTGACTGGGGTCAAGTCTTTCTCTTCTCCTCCAGGATTAATCAGTTCCTCCACTACACCTTCTTGAGGTGGTTCTTGGTTTTCCAGAAGCGACTCCAACAAGTCACTATTTCTGGAGGTATCGGTGTTTGAGATAATGGAAGAGTCGATACCTGAGACGTATGTTGGTTCTGGAACAGGAACAATCTGCATGGACGCTTCTCGACTGTCCTGGCCAAGATCAGTCTCCCTTTCTGGCCCAGTTAGATCTGACATGGAGAATGCCGAGCTTCCGGTTCGAGATCGTTTAGGAACTCGAGAAAAAATTGGCATTGGGGCTTCCTCCGGTGAGATCTCCTTGGGGATTTCTTCAGTTTTCTTGAGCGTCTTTGGTCCTTTAATCCGAACTCCATGCTTGTTGGTTTTTGCTTTGCTGCTCTTGGAGCTTTTTGCTTCTGCTCTCTTTGGTTCGGAGGCCTTCTTTGGTACTATCGTGCTCCGAGTTTTCACCATGGCTGAGTAGTGAGATTTTTGTTGCAGAATGTGAAAGGTGAGGGAGATGAGAGCAAACACGAGAAGGGGCAGGCTAGGTTTAGATTTTAAAAACAGATTGATTCAAATCTGTTAAAGTCTGAGCGTATCTTTTCCTTCCTTTATATGGGCTTTTGGTATGCTTGGCACAATGGCATGTGTTGGGATTTTGGACCGGTTCATGAAGAGGCACCAACTAACTCCTCTCAACCGTTTCTGCAACTTCTTACTGCTCGTTGATGGTGCACAGACCGAGTGATGATCTGAGGTTCTCAAATCTGCTCGCATCTAATGCCTTTGTGAAAATATCAGCAAGTTGCTTCTCTGTGGGGATGTGCTCTATGATGATCTTCTTATCTTCGACCAGTTCTCGAATGAAGTGGTGTCTAATGTCAATGTGTTTGGTCTTACTGTGTTGAACATGATTTTTGGAGATGTTGATAGCACTGACATTATCACAATATAAAGTCATGGCATCCTGTCTGACATTGTATTCGACTAACATCTGCTTCATCCATAGTAGTTGTGTGCAGCTACTCCCAGCAGCAATGTACTCTGATTCGGCGGTGGAAAGGGCAACACAGTTTTGCTTTTTACTAAACCATGATATGAGGTTGTTGCCAAGGAAGAAGCATCCTCCACATGTGCTTTTCCTATCCGCTGTGTTTCCAGCCCAATCGGCATCACAATACCCCACCAGGGTAGAGGATGTTTCGAATGAGTATAACAAACCCAAGTCTGTAGTCCCAGAGATATATCTTATAATTCTTTTAGCTTGGGAGAGATGACTAACCTTAGGATTAGCTTGATATCGTGCACATACTCCTACAGAGTAGGCAATATCTGGTCGACTTGCAGTAAGGTAGAGAAGACTACCAATGATGCTTCTGTATAGGTGTTGGTCGACGGCTTCTCCTGGATCATCTTTAGTTAGCTTGACATGTGTAGCTGCAGGTGTCCTTTTATGTGAGGCTTTCTCTAGCCCAAACTTCTTGACAATATTCTTCGCATATTTGCTCTGAGATATTAAGATGCTATCTTTTAGCTGTTTGATTTGGAAGCCTAGAAAATAGGTAAGCTCTCCCACCATGCTTATCTCGAATTCTGATTGCATCTGTTGAATAAATTTCTCTACCATCTTGCTTGACATCCCTCCAAAAACAATGTCATCGACATAAATTTGAGCTATCATCAAGTTCACGTCCTCATTCTTCACAAAGAGGGTCTTGTCGACTCCCCCTCTAGTGTAGCCGCTTTGAATCAGGAATTTTGTGAGCCTTTCATACCAAGCCCTTAGTGCTTGTTTCAACCTATAGAGAGCTTTCTTGAGTTTATACACATGATCAGGATAGTGAGGATCAACAAATCCTTTGGGTTGCGACACATATACTTCTTCATTAAGGTCCCCATTCAGGAATGCACCTTTGACATCCATTTGGTAGAGCTTTATCTGTAGATGGCAATATATCCCTAGTAGGAGACGGATTTCTTCAAGTCTGGCTAGAGGAGCAAAGGTCTCATCGAAGTCGACTCCCTCAATTTGAATATACCCTTGAGCAACTAACCTGGCTTCGTTGCGAGTGATGTTACCAAGCTCATCGGATTTGTTCTTGAAGATCCATTTTGTGCCAATGATACTCATCATTGATGGCTTCATTGATATTTTTGGGTTCAGTCTTTGAAACAAAGCAAATATTGCCTATCATCTCGTTGTAGTCTTCAGGAGTTTTTTACCGAGTCTGTATGCCTTCATTCAGGTCTCCAATTACTCCAAAGATAGGATGATTAGTTTGGATTCTTCGCGAGGGATTCTTGGTGCTGGTTTCAGGAACTACTTCGTCATGATTGACATTTGGACTAGCATCATCATTTTCTGTTTTGCTGCTATCATCTTCTCTGACATCAGTAATCACATTCTTCCTGACATTGTTGGGAGGATATCCGTCTTCGTCCGTCGCATCTTCTGAGGCATCTTCGCAGTCATCATCAACAACAACATTGATTGATTCCATCATGGTTTTGGTTCGTTTGTTGAAGACTCGGTATGCGCGACTATTCCTTGAGTAGCCAAGGAAGATGCCTTCATCACTTTTTGGGTCAAGCTTTCTACGAGGCTCTCTATCAGCCAGAATATAACAAGTGGAGCCAAAAATATGGAAGTACTTAACATTGGGCTTTCTCCCCCTCCATATTTCATAATGATTTATTGACATACCTGGTCGGAGAGTGACTCGATTGTGGATATGGCAAGCAGTGTTAAGTGCTTCTGCCCAAAAGTGAGTTGGTATGTCCTTAGCCAGCATCATAACTCTAGCCATCTCCTGTAGAGTTCTGTTCTTGCGCTCAACAATGTCATTCTGTTGGGGAGTGATTGGTGCTGAGAATTCATGAGCTATCCCTTCTGAGTTGCAGAATTCTGCAAACTTGCTGTTTTCGAACTCTCGACCATGGTCACTACGAAGGCGGATTATTTTGCCAATTGTCTCTCCTTTTTCTCGTTGGACCTGGATGCACGCATTGGTCCTATGAGGTCGACATGTATCAGCTCGAGTACCCGAGAGGTGGTGATATGTTGTAGCTTCTTGTGTGACATCTTGGTTTGCTTACCAATCTAACATTCTCCGCAGATCTTTCTTTCCACTATTTTCAGGTTCGGAATTCCTGTAATAGCCTGCTCGGAGTTTGCGTTCTGCATACTTCTAAGATTTATATGTCCAAGCTTTCTGTGCCACAGTTTGGTTTCTTCTGCTTTGGAGACAAGGCACTTGGCCGCTTCGATATGTGTTTTGGGTGACCAGATGTAACAATTATCTGTTGAGCGAACTCCTTGTAGAATAGTGACTTGATCGAAGTCTTTAACTATACAGGCTTCTTTAGTGAATTTCACTTCTGACCCCTGATCACATATCTGGCTGATGCTAATCAGGTTTGCCTTGAGTCCTTCTACAAGTAATGCTTCAGTCAAGCAAGTGGCTCCTGGATGCTTGAGTACTCCTTTTCCAATGATTCGAGCTCAAATCCCATCTCCAAAATTAACAAAGCAGTTTGTATATAATTTGAAATTGGAGAGAAACTCTGGAGTACCTGTCATGTGTCAAGAACAGCCACTGTCGAGATACCAGTCTTTGTTTGTTGATGCGCTTAAGGATGTATATGCAACATTAGCTCGATAGACTAGGTTCTTAGGTTTCCATTCAAGGCGAGATGTCTTCTGAGGAGTTGAGAGATGCCTTTGATATCTCTTTTGTGGTAGCTGAGCTTGCTTCCTAAGAAGTTGAAAACAAAAAGGTTTGATGTGACCTCGTTGACCACAGTAATGACATATCCATTGATATTGATAAGCTGGTCTTCTGTAGCATTGTTGTCTGCGTGGATGATGTCTTCTGGCTGTTGCTTGACAATAACATGTTGTAGACGATGTCATGACATTTTTTGTAGGTCGTCCTGTAGGATGTGTTGAGGCATCCAGTGGTTTCTTGTCAACCATGGCTTGTTGTGGGACAAACTTTGTTACTGCTGTTGAGGGGATATTGTGTGAGTATCCTAGTCCCGTCGTATCCTTGGACTGCTTTCCTACTGATAGGATCTTGTCAAGGCTTTCCGTGCAAGGATTTATCATCTTTACAGATTTAGTCATAAGACTAATTTCTCCGTTAAGTCTGGTGATTTCGCGTTTTAGCTCCACGATCGTCTCTAGAAATCTAGACTTGTCGTTGGTAAGACTGATAATCCGTTCACCTTGTTGATCAAGTATCAGAGTTTCCTTGATCCATCTGGTATGTAAGCCTTTGTATGCCTCGACTAGTTGCTCTTTAGTCCAATTCTCATTTGGAGTTGCATGGAGGTGATCATCATTGATATTTACAGAATTATCAATGTTACATACAAGAGTAGTAGTAGTGAATGCAACAAAGTTGCTTACCTCTTCAGAACCACTATCTTCATTGTCATCGTCTGATAGGGTGGCATTGTAACCTCGTTTTTGTTGTTTGAGGAAATTTGGACATTCTCTACGGTGGTGGCCGAATCCTTCACATTCATGACATTAAAGTCCTTTCTTGTTGTTTTCTTCCCCACTCCTGTTTGGTCTGTCAAGACTTCCTCCTGTTTGAGCTTTTTGTGGAGCTTTGTTTCTGGCATTTGCTGTGACATTCCGTCCACCCATTCGACTGAATCTTCTCATGACTTTGTTGTAATTTTTCGTGAGAAGGACCATTGTAGCATCGATGTTTTCGTCAGAATCAGAACCCTCAGGATCTGGTTGCTTGTGTGTTGAGCTTTTGAAAGCAACTCCTTTGTTCCTTTTGTCGATGTTAGGCAAAGACAACTCATAGGTCATTAGAGACCCCATCAGCTCATCAAACTTCAAGATCTTGAGGTCATGAACTTCCTCAATTGCAGTGATCTTCATCTTAAAACTAGGGTTAAGAGCACGCAAAGTCTTTCTTACCAGTTTTTCATCAGACATTGGTTCTCCCAGAGAGTAGGATTCATTGGCTAGATCACGAATACGAACATTAAATTCTGCAATTGATTCGTCTTCTTTCATGATGAGGGCTTCGAAGTTGGTTGTCAGGTATTGCAGTTTTTGTTCTCGAACCTTAATTGTTCCTTCATATGCAACAGCCAGGATGTCCCATGCAGATTTGGCAGTTGTGCATGTGTTGATCAGTCTGAACACGTTTTTGTCAACACCATTGATAGCATTCAGAGCTCGAGAATTTCCCAGTGATTCTTCGTCTTCATAATCAGTCCAGTCTTTTTCTGGTTTTTGACCGATGGGATTGCCATCATTGTCACTGAGTTGTGGAGCATTCCGCCCATTGATTACAACCTTCCATGTCTTGTTGTCAAGTGACTTCATGAAGGCACACATTCGAGCATTCCAATAGCCATAGTCTTACAGTGCAATCTATCTCAGGGTCTCCCCCTGAATCCAAGACTCCGTCTTGATTCTACTCTTCGAGCAATCGCCTTGCTATGTCAGTTCAAGTCTTCGTACAACTTGGTGGTTGCGTCCAGCCTTCACTCACGCGTTCAGTAAATCCTCAATCACCTAACTCTCAATAGTTATGTGATGCACAATATCCTAAGCTCAATCTGTAATTTCTCAGCCCGCAGACCTTCACGTCTAAGAACCTTGCAAATTGTTGCTAGGAAACAAATAAAGAACCAAACGATTGCTAAGGGGGTAGCCTAAGCTTTTATAGCAATCGAGGATGAATACTAACCCTAAAGGGTTTCCTCTTTATCGCCGTCTTTCTTCTTTCCAGATTCCGAGTCGTTCTGGAATTTCCTAATCGTCTTCTTGATTTTCTGCCTAAACTGCACTTTCCTGATTTTTGTTAATCAGGATGTTTGCCGAGACGCCGTCACCAATGTTACACAAGATGTCGTAGAAGATGCTTCGACATTCTTTGTAACATGTTTTTTCAGTTCCTTTAAAAATCAGCCAATCTCTGAAACCGTCGTAACTACATCTGTTTTGCTTCTTTTTCACATAAATTCTAGCAAATTGAGTGTAGACACATTGAGAGCATTGAGGTGTCTTTTCTTGTGTGGATAAACCTAGAGAACACAAAGCTCTTTTGTGTTAATTTGATTTGATTTAACAAGGTAAATTCCAGAATTTTTCAAGTTCTTATATGTTGAAATTTAATCACATAATGATCCTTTTATGATTAGTATTTGGGAATCCATGGTTAGTTAAACGCTTCCGCATGAAATTGATTATATGGGAACCCATGGAAACCTTTCAATTATGTATGCCATGATTTGCACGAGGCCGGATGTCTCGTTGCACTCAGCTGTGCCAGCAGATTCTTGTGTGACCCAGGGCAAGAACATTGGACTGCTGTCAAGGCTATCCTCAAATATTTGAGGAGAACCAAAGATGCATTCTTAGTGTATGGTGGGAAATATGGAGAACTAGCAGTCAAAGGATATTTTGACGCTAGTTTCCAGACAGATCCTGATGACTTCAAATCTCAGGCAGGATATGTCTTTGTGTTAAGCGACGGAGCATTCAGCGGGAAGAGCTTCAAGGAAGCTATAACTGTCGACTCTACAACGGAGGCTAAGTATATAGCTGCATCGGAAACAACTAAGGAGGCCGTATGGATTAGAAGTTTTCTTATCATATTAGATTTAATGTCGCGAGCATCTGATCCGATAAGATTGTTGTGTGACAACACTAGGGCCGTAGCTCTTGCTCAAGAGCCCAGATTCCACAATAGATCCAAACATATACTCAGGAAGTATCACGTTATCAGAGACATCACTGATAGAGGTGATTGCACACGTTTCGACTGATGATAATATGATCAATCCCTTTACGAAGGCGCTGTCGCAACCTAAGCATAAGGAACATGTGAGGTCTATGGGAGTAGAAAAGAACTTAGGTTGGATCTAGAGGCAAGTGGGAGATTGTTAGGATTGTGCCCTAGTCCAATGTAATAAGTTAATCTACATGTAATGTTTTATCATCTTTAGAAATAGATAAATTGGCATTTTATATTAGATATAATTTGATCTATATCATTGGTGTGTCATCACTAATAGTAGAACTGCATATCAGAAAGAATTACATTTAATGTGTCCCTTGTCAATTAAGCTTCATCAAAAGCGACCAATGTGAGGCTAACTCTATATAATCACGCTCTACTGATCATGGCAAGGTAAATGTCGGAGTTAGGTCATAGATCCCATCAGGGGTATGATATTGAATGACCCGATGGTAAGTATATAGCATAGATGTTGTCATGAGCATACTCACAGATCGTAGTTTGTCATTGTATCCTTAGACCGAAGAGTCTTTGTGATCACTATGCGATGAGTGTCTGAGTTTGACTTAGTCTAACGTTGACTGTAAAATTCGCCTTTCGATTTAGTTAAATTGAAAGCGAACCAGTTTATTTCTAGCCCAGGCTTATAACCAGATGGTTGAGGAAATCAGATTAAAGGAATTGGATCGGTTTAGCTAAACCGTTTAATTAGAACCCAATTTAAATGGGTTTAATTAGACTTTAACTAAGTACTTTAAGCCCATTCATAATATTAATTATATTTATAATTAATTGTAGTTACGACGTTTTTCGAGATTGACTGATTTTGAAGGAACTGAAGAAACATGTTACAAAGAATGTCGAAGCATCTTCTACGACATCTTGTGTGACATTGTTGACGGCATCTCGGCAAGCATCCTGATCGACAGAAATCAGGAAAGTGCAGGTTCAGCAGTGCAGCAAGAAAACGATTAGGAAAGTGCAGAACGACTCCTAATCTGAAAAGAAGAAAGACGACGATTAAGAGGAAACCCTATAGGGTTAGTACTCATCCACGATTGCTATAAAAGCTTAGGCTACCCCCTTAGCAATCGTGTGGTTCTTTATTTGTTTCCTAACAACAATTTGCAAGGTTCTTAGACGTGAAGATTTGCGGGCTGAGAAATTGCAGATTGAGCTTAGGATATTGTGTATCACATAACTATAGAGAATTAGGTGATTGAGGGTTTACTGAAGTCGTGAGTTGAAGACTGCACGCAACCACCAAGCTTGAAGAAGACTTGAAGACGACAGAGCAAGGCGATTGCTCGAAGAGTGGAATCAAGACGTTCTTGGATTCAGGGGGAGACCCTGAGATAGATTGCACTGTAAGACGTAGCATAAAGTATAGATCTAGGAGTGATCACAGGTACTTGTATGTTCTGACGGATTACTGATAAGTGAAATGTTTCCACTAGGCTGAGAGCCCCCAGACGTAGGTGACGTTGCACCGAACTGGGTAAACAATCTGCTGTGTCATTACTTAGAGCTTTATATTTACTGTCCTGCTTTATCTACGCAAAAAGTCAGACACAAAGTTATAGCATTCTGTGTAACATTGTGTGTGGCATCTTGCACGACTAGCTGATCAGAATTTCAATTGGTATCAGAGGGGGCACCTATAGCTTTAGGTGAGTTCCTAAACAAATATTTTGATCAAAGATGGACAATACCAGAGAAGGAGGATCCATAAATCGACCACCTGTTCTAGACGGAAGCAACTATGGCTATTGGAAGGCTCGAATGTGTGCCTTCATGAAGTCACTAGACAACAAGACATGGAAGGCCGTACTCAATGGTTGGAATGCACCACAACTCAGTGACAGTGATGGCAATCCTATCGGCCCAAAACCAGAAAAAGACTGGACCGATGATGAAGATGAAGAATCACTGGGAAATTCTCGAGCTCTGAATGCTATCTTCAACGGTGTTGACAAGAACGTGTTCAGACTAATCAAGTGAAGGAAACATCACTCGCCCGATGAGAACTGGTGCCCAAACCAAGTGAAGGAAACATCATAGGCACTAAATGGATCTTCAAGAACAAGTCCGATGAGCTTGGCAACATCACTCGCAACAAAGCCAGGTTAGTTGCTCAAGGGTATACTCAAATTGAGGGTGTCGATTTCGATGAGACCTTTGCTCATGTTGCAAGACTTGAAGCAATCCGTCTCCTTCTGAGGGATATCATGCCATCTACAGATAAAGCTCTACCAGATGGATGTGCGTTCTTGAATGGGGATCTCAATGAAGAAGTATATGTGTCACAACCCAAAGGATTTGTTGACCCTCACTATCCTAATCATGTGTATAAACTCAAGAAAGCTCTTTATGGTTTGAAACAAGCACCAAGGGCTTCGTATGAAAGGCTCACAAAATTCCTCATCCAAAGCGGCTACACTAGAGGGGGAGTCGACAAGACCCTATTTGTGAAGAACGAAGACGGGAATCTAATGATAGCTCAAATCTATGTTGATGACATTGTTTTTGGAGGGATGTCAAGCAAGATGGTAGAGATATTTATTCAACAGATGCAATCAGAATTCGAGATGAGCATGGTGGGAGAGCTAACTTATTTTCTAGGCTTCCAAATCAAACAACAAAAGGATATCATCTTTGTATCTCAGAGTAAATATGCAAAGAATATTGTCAAGAAGTTTGGGCTAGAGAAAGCCTCACATAAAAGGACACCAGCAGCTACAGATGTCAAGCTAACTAAAGATGATCCAAGAGAAGCCGTCGACCAACACCTATACAGGAGCATCATCGGTAGTCTTCTCTACCTCACCGCAAGTCGACCAGATATTGCCTACTCTGTCGGAGTATGTGCACGATATCAAGCTAATCCTAAGGTTAGTCATCTATCCCAAGCCAAAAGAATTATTAGATATATCTCTGGGACTACAAACTTGGGTTTATTATACTCATTTGACACATCCTCTACCTTGGTGGGGTATTGTGATGCCTATTGGGCTGGAAACACATTGGATAGGAAAAGCACATCTGGAGGAGGCTTCTTCCTTGGCAACAACCTCATATCATGGTTTAGTAAGAAACAAAACTGTGTTGCCCTTTCCACTGCCGAATCGGAGTATATTGCTACTGGGAGTAGCTGCACGCAACTACTTTGGATGAAACAGATGTTAGTCGAATACAATGTCAGACAGGATGCCATGACTTTATATTGTGATAATGTCAGTGCTATCAACATCTCCAAAAATCCTGTCCAACACAATAAGACCAAACACATTGATATTAGACACCACTTCATTCGAGAATTGGTCGAAGACAAGAAGATCATCCTAGAGCACATCCCTACAGAAAAGCAACTTGCTGATATTTTCACAAAGGCGCTAGATGCAAGCAGATTTGAGGATCTCAGATCATCACTTGGTCTGTGCTCCATCAACAAACAATAAGAAGTTGCAGAAACGGTTGAGAGTAGTTAGTTGGTGCCTATTCATGAACCGGTCTAAAAATCCAACGAATGTCATTGGGCCAAGCATATCAAAAGCCCATATAAAAGAAAAGGAAAGATACGCTCAGACGCTAAAAAGATTTGAATCGTTTTTCAAAACCTAGTCTGCCTCTTCTCCGTGCTTGCTCTCATCTCCTTCGTCATTCACTCTCGACAAATCTCTCAAACAACAATGGTGAAAACTCGAAGCACAGTAGCCCCAAAGAAAGCCACCGAATCAAAGAAAGCTGAAGCGAAAGGCTCCAGAAGCAGCAAAGTGAAAACAAACGAACATGGAGTGCGGATTAAAGGGCCAAAAACCCTGAAAAAGTCAGAAGAAATCCCCAAGGATGCTTCACCGGAGAAAGCTCCAATGCCAGTCTTCACTCGAGTTCCCAAAAAGTCTCGGACTGGAAGCACTGCATTCTCAATGTCTGACCTAACTAGGCCAGAAAGAGAGAATGATCTTGGCCAGGAAAATCAAGAAGCCTCCATGCAAATCGTCGCAGTTCCAACACCAACAAGTAACGATTTCTCTGTCGATACCTCTAGAAACAGTGATTTGTTAGAATCACTGCTGGAAAACCAGGACCCACCTCAAGAAGGTGTGGTAGAAGAACTGATACGTCCGGAAGAAGAAAAGGAGGATCTGACTACTATCAGTCATGGATTGGAACGCATTGCGGAAGGAGAAGGGGGAGAAGAAGAAGGAACAGATGTCATACCAAAAGCCACTGAAAAAGTTGTAGAAGAAGAAGAAATAGCTGACTCGGAAGAAGCCGAGGAAGAAGAAGAGGAAGAAGAAACCAGAAACGGAGAGACCGATCTGGAAGAAGCTGAGAAGAACAAGGATGCCACCACCAACAACACAGAAGAAAACCCTTTGGATGTCAGAGAAGATGTCATGGAAGAAGCCGCTGAGACAGCACACACAGTCCTATCGTCCCTGAAGAAAAAGGTTCTAGAAGAAACTGAAAGTTTGGCTGTTATGGTTGGAAAACTAAAAGAAACAAGGAAAAGAAAGGAGGTTAAGGAGGCTGGAGGTCCCAGCAACAAAAGGAAAAAGTCACATGTCGAAGAAAAGGGGAAGAAAGTGATCGCAACAAGGAGTTTGATGGATGAATCAACTGATGATGACGTTCAAGAGGTCCCTGCTGAGGAAGGAAAGAAGAAGAAAGCCCTGAAGACGGCCAAGAACATTGTGAGTGTAACGTACGACAATGTGTCGTTTCACTCAGCAGAAGGAGCAAAGAGGTGGGAGTTTGTATTTCAGAGAACGGCGTACCCAGAGAAGACACTATCGTCGGAGCTGCTTGGGCTAGAGGCTATTATACAGCTCCTGGAGAAGGCAGAATTAATAAGAACCGTCTCCAACATTGGTAATCACTATCCCCTCCTGGTTAAGGAATTCTTTGCAAATTTGCCTACCACGTTTGGCACCCCAGATGCTCTAGAGTTTGATAAGGTATATGTCAGAGGCATTCGCTTTGACATCTCCTCTGACATTATCAATGACTTTCTGGGAAGGAAGAGGGTTCGATCTGTGCCACCACCCGATCTAAGCAAAGTCCTCCGTGAAATCACCGGAGATAAAAGCAGAACATGGCCATCCAAAGGCACTGTGGCAGCGTCAGATCTGACTTCCAAGTACTCCATTCTCTTCCGGATTGGAGTTGCAAATTGGGCGCCCTCAACCCATGCATCATCTATCAAACCTGAGCTGGCAATCCTGATCTACCAAATAGGTACTGGATCTAAACTTGACTTTGGACAATTTGTGATTGATCATCTTGTTCGCCATGCTAGATCTCTTGCTGTGAAAATCCCCATAGCCTTTCCATCCCTTATCTCTGAATTACTTGTATATCAACACCCTGGAGTGTTGAAACCATCGGATAAGGTGGGGAAAAGAGGAGCAAAGATTGTGGTAAGCCACAAGTTGTTTGAAGGGAAGCATGCTCCTGATCTTGTCAGGCCGGAAGCCACGGCAAAGACCAGTAGAGCCACAAGTGTCGTCCCTCTCACAAGAACTACCAGCAGGGATGTCGTCATGCTCGAACGAGAAATTGCTGTGCTTGATGAGGACATTGCAAACTTAAAGACTGCTCTAAAGCACCTCTCGCAGCGCCGAACTCACTGCGCCAACCTGCTGCAATCGATGTCTCCTCTAGGCTCTGAAGATGATAACACAAATGATCCGGAAGAAGCTACCCAAGAAGCCTCCACAGAAGCAACAGAGACTGCAAGTTCCAACAGCAGCTCTATTTAAAAATTTTATGAAATTCTCTGACTCTTGAACTACTGAACAACTTTTATGTCTGTAATATTTTTGTGAACAATATATCACGCTTCCTCTCGACAGCTGATTGAGAGCAAGTGTGAGTTATGTTTGGATTTATTTTGCTTATTTCCCGGATTTGTTACAATATGTGTTTATATTTTGGCTCTTTTTGAGCCAGCAAGGGGAGTAAGGTTGAATTAGAAATACGCGCGCGATGATACAAGGAAGAAAGATAGAAACGACGCGAAAGATAGAGACGACGCGACGCAAAGACACAAGAGGCGACAAGACGCGCGAAGACACTACCGATCGACGAGACGACCAATGCAACGCAAAATGCGACAAAGAATGCTGTCCTTAAAAATAGCCAAAGGGAGAGATTGTAGTTACGACGTATTTCGAGATTGGCTGATTTTGAAGGAACTGAAGAAACATGTTACAAAGAATGTCGAAGCATCTTCTACGACATCTTGTGTGACATTGTTGACGGCATCTCGGCAAGCATCCTGATCGACAGAAATCAGGAAAGTGCAGGTTCGGCAGTGCAGCAAAAAAACTATTAGGAAAGTGCAGAACGACTCCTAATCTGAAAAGAAGAAAGACGGCGATTAAGAGGGAACCCTATAGGGTTAGTACTCATCCATGATTGCTATAAAAGCTTAGGCTACCCCCTTAGCAATCGTGTGGTTCTTTATTTGTTCCCTAGCAACAATTTGCAAGGTTCTTAGACGTGAAGGATTGCGGGCTGAGAAATTGCAGATTCAGCTTAGGAAATTGTGTATCACATAACTATAGAGAGTTAGGTAATTGAGGGTTTACTGAAGTCGTGAGTTGAAGACTGCGCGCAACCACCAAGCTTGAAGAAGACTTGAAGACGACAGAGCAAGACGATTGCTCGAAGAGTGGAATCAAGACGTTCTTGGATTCAGGGGGAGACCCTGAGATAGATTGCACTGTAAGACGTAGCATAAAGTATAGATCTAGGAGTGATCACAGGTACTTGTATGTTCTGACGGATTACTGATAAGTGAAATCTTTCCACTAGGCTGAGAGCCCCCAGACGTAGGTGACGTTGCACCGAACTGGGTAAACAATCTGCTGTGTCATTACTTATAGCTTTATATTTACTGTCCTGCATTATCTACGCAAGAAGTCAGACACAACGTTATAACATTCTGTGTAATATTGTGTGTGGCATCTTGCACGACTAGCTGATCAGAATTTCATTAATGTTAAGATAATTAAGAGAAATTTTAGGGATTGATTTAGAGAAAATCAAATATAATTTGTGAAAGAATTATTTGAGGGTTCCAATCATATAATTTCATGCCTATACAAGAAATTAACCTCAAATATCCTAAATAATTTGGATCTTGCATGATCATGAATTGATCACGAGATCTCTCTGTTACTAACTAATATTTAGTAACCTCTAAAGAACGTCCACACAGGAAGAGCAATCCGGGGATACTCACGACGATCCTTACTAAAAGATCGAAGCAAGCAAAACGTACGGAACGAGGGGGAGGAGGTGGCCGAATTCGGATAGGAGAGAGAGGGAGTGACGGCTAGGGTTTTGAAAATAATTCACTTAATTTTCAGATCTGAAAATAACCCTTTTATAACCCTTATTTGGATTTTAATTAATTAAAGGCCTGAATGGGCTTAAAGCCGAAAGCTTTTAATTAATTGTGTAGAGAAGCCCATTCTGACTTAGCCCATTCTGGCTAGGCCCAGTTTAGCTAATTTAATTAAATTTATTTAATTAGATTATAATTAATTACTCCTACTAAATCGTTCTTGATTTCCGGTTTAATCCTAAACCGAAATCGGTCTAATCCGGTTTAATCCAAACCGGATTTTGTCTCTCTCATGATTCCTCCATATGATTCCATCCGTTTTACTCAACCTTTAGTATGTGACCCTCTAGGGTCACGACACATTGGCAGACTGGTAAAATTACCATTTTACCCTTTCCATCATGAGTGGCTTTAGCAAGACATCATGATTACCCAACGCTTGTTATTATCGAGATTTCGACTTAACCTTGTCGTACATGAACCTATCCTTTTATCCTCATGATATCTTTGACAACCACGAGGCATAGACAAGTCATCCTCGTTCTATTGTCATGTTTCTTGATTCTGAGTTAACTGAATTATAACTGATGCTACGTATCGACTACATGGCCATGCTATTGTATTTTAGTTGTACTCATCAAGTGGCCTAGACTGATATCTGCTCACACGTCCGTATGAGGGATAAATCCTTCAGCGATCCATTGAGTCAACTTATGTAACTTGTGAACGAGCCAATCACAGTCGTTATTGTAACCCTCTTACAGGAGACGTTAGACTGGGTCAAACTTGTCGCTCATTACATATTGACCTCAATGGTCCTTCTGTCTGAGGATGTGATTTCATGAGCCGACATATGAGCATGTTCATGACTGTGTCTATGTAACATTCTCATGATCGGGTCGTCCTATATCACCCCTGACTGGTGATACTATGACCTAACTCTAGCCCCCTTCTGGCCATGATCAGTAAAGCGTGATCATTTAGAGTTAGCCTCATACCGATCGCTTCTTATGAAGCTATTATGATCAGGGACTGCTTAAGTAAGATTTTATCTGATCTGTAGATCTACTATTATGTGTTGACACATCAATGATACAAATCAAATCATACTTAAGATATTACTACAACACTTAGTAATATGAATGCCGATTTTATTTTAACTAATAATATTTATTTCATGATTAGATTTAAAATACATTGTGCTAAGGCACAAAAACCCAGCAGTCTCCCACTTGCCCTAGACCCAATTGGTATTCCAATCTAAACTCATTCCCTTGACATGTTCCTCATGCTTAGGCTGCGGTAGTGCCTTAGTTAAGGGGTCAGCTAGATTATCATGCGTTGAAATGTAGATTATCTCCACTTCACCTTTATCAATCATCTCTCTGATGATGTGATACTTTCTCTCGGCGTGCTTGGTCCTGTTGTGAAATCTGGGCTCTTTAGCAAGTGCTACGGCCCCCGTGTAGTCACAACATAAGTTCCCGGGATCAGACGTTCGCGGCAGTACATCTAATCCACTCAAGAAGCTCCTGACCCACATCGTTCTATCCCTCCATACACTGAGAATGTGTCCTTTGTTCTCCTCAGATACTTGAGGATACACTTGATGGAAGTCCAGTGATCTTGGCCTGGGTTAGATTAAAATCTGCTGGCACAGTTGAGGACAAAAGATACGTCAGACCTTGTACAGATCATGACATACATGATGGATCCCACTGCCGAGGCATACGGGATTCCATTCATTTTCTTAAGCTCATCATGTGTTTTAGGACACTGTTTCTTGTTGAGCTTGATGCCATGTCTTACCAGGAGGTTCCCTTTCTTAGAGTCAAACATTGAGAATCTTCTCAACACTTTATCTATATAGGTACTCTGATTTAGATCTAAAATTCTCTTGGATCGATCTCTATAGATCCTGATCCCTAAAATGTAAGCGGCCTCTCCTAAGTCCTTCATGGAGAAACACTTCCCTAACCAAGCTTTGGTCTCAAGCAAGGTTGGGACGTTATTTCCCATGATCAGTATATCGTCGACATACAGCACCAGGAACACTATGTTACTCCCACCGCTCTTCTTGTAGATACAGGGTTCATCTGGATTTCTGATGAACCCGAACTCTTTTACGGCTTCATCGAACCGTAAGTTCCAACTCCTGGAAGCTTGCTTCAACCCATAAATAGATCGTTGCAGCTTACACACCTTTTCGGGATGTTCTGGATCGACAAAACCTTCTGGCTGGGTCATATAGACATCCTCCTGCAAATTCCCGTTAAGGAATGCGGTTTCGACGTCTATTTGCCATATCTCGTAATCGAAATATGCTGCAATGGCTAACATCATCCGAATTGACTTAATCATAGCTACTGGCGAAAAAGTCTCATCATAGTCCATGCCTTGGACTTGACGATAACCTTTTGCAACTAGTCTTGCTTTGTAAGTCTGAGGCTTTTCGTCCATATCTGTCTTTAACTTAAATATCCACTTGCAACCTATGGGTTTTATCCCAGGTGTATTGTCTACTAAATTCCAAACCTGATTGTCTTTCATGAACTTCATTTCCTCATCCATGGGTTCTGCCATTCTTTTGAGTTGGGACTGGCCAAGGCTTGCTGAATTGTTGCAGGATCATCCTGATCTACAACTATCAAGTCATTACCCTCTGTGGCTAAGAAGCCATATCTAACTGGGTTTTGACGAGGTCTTTCAGACCTCCTTGGTCCTACAGGAGTTTTTGTTGGAATAGGACTTGGATCATTTAGTTCATCGGGTACTTCTATATTCTCTGTAGGCTGTTCCGTGTCTTCTCGAATTTCTTCAAGAAGCACATGACTCCCACTAGGTTTCTTGGATAAGAATTCTCTTTCCAAGAAAACCCCACCTCGAGCAACAAAGACTTTGTTCTCTTCAGGTTTGTAGAAGTAGTACCCCATGGTTCCTATGGGGTACCCTACAAAGACACACTTATCTGCCTTGGGTTCGAGTTTATCACCAAGCAACCGCTTGACGTAAATATCGCACCCCCAGATCTTGAGGAAAGACAATTTGGGAGCTTTCCCTTGCCAAACCTCAAATGGAGTGGTCTCCACTGCCTTTGTAGGTGCCCGATTCAAAATGAATGTGGCTGTTTCAAGGGCATGACCCCAGAACGATACTAGAAGGTCGCCGTGACTCACATGGAACGAACCATGTCTAGCAGGGTTCTGTTCCTCCGTTCGGAAACACCATTCAGCTGAGGAGTTCCTGGCGGAGTTAATTCTAAGAGTATACCGTTATCCCTTAGGTGACTGAGAAATTCCTGATCTAAGTACTCGCCACCTCGATCAGAACGAAGTGCCTTTATACTTTTACCAAGCTAGTTCTGTACTTCATTCTGGAAGTCCTTGAATTTATCAAAGGATTCCGACTTATGTCTCATTAAATAGACATACCCATACCTACTGAAATCGTCGGTAAAGGTTATGAAGTATCTAAAACCTCTCCTGGCTTGTGTACTCATGGGCCCACATACGTCTGAATGTATTAAGCCTAGGAGATCACTCGCCCTTTCACCTAAGCCGCCAAAAGGGCTTTTGTCATCTTGCCCATAATGCAAGATTCGCATCTCTCGATTGGTGTGAATTCAAACGGGCTTAATAGCCCACACTTATGAAGTGTCGAGACACGTTTCTCGCCTATGTGGCCTAGACGACAGTGCCACATCACTGTCTGGTTTAAGTCATCCGACTTCAACCTCTTATTTACGTTATAGTTTGAACTGTAGTTAGTGTTATCAATATTTAAAATATATAATCCACCAACCATAGATGCAGTGCCATAAACGATATTATTTCTTGATAAAGTAAATAAGCCATTGTCTATGGAAAATACAAAACAAAGTTTGTTCAAAATGGACATTGAAATAATATTCCTATTAAATGTAGGTACACATAATACATCGTCCAATGCTAAAATAATCCCTGTGGGCATCCTAAGACTAACAGAACCGACAGTCGTCGTTGACACCGAACTGTTGTCTCCGACTTTCAGATCCCGCTCGCCTTTCCCAAGGAGCTTCTTACTTTCCAGATCCTGCAGATTAACACAAATGTGAGTTTCTGCTCCGGTATCAACTACCGATGTATCTGAGAAAGTAACGTTGACATTTTACTCAACAACGTAAATACCTGATCCAGGTCCTGAAGGGTGCCCTCCCTTCTGCAAGCTCTTCACATAATCCTTGTGCTGCCTGCAATCCTTCTTCCAATGACCTGGCTGCTGGCAGTAGTAACAGACAAACTCTGAGGTCGAAGTGCTCCCTTCGGTTCTAGGAACCGCTTGGATTCTCGGACCTCTAGGTGCACTGATCTACCCAGCTAGGTGCATTGGCGCCTTACCCTTACCTGACACTGCTGGTGCCTTGCCCTTGTTGGAGTGTCCTGATGACTTGCCAGTAGGTTTGCCAGCTCTTTTGAAGCTGACACCCTTATTGACCATCAGAACCTCAAGGGTCTTGCCCTTGAGGTTTTTCTCTGCTGTCACCAACATTCCATGTAGTTCCTTGATGGTCTTTTCCATATTATGGAGATTGTAATTTGTGATCACATCTCCATAAACCGTTGGAAGTGACATCAGGACTATGTCTGATTTCAGCTGCTCTGTGAATTTATGACCTAGACTGGCCAAGCGATCAAAGAGCCGCTTCATCTTAAGGACATGTGGGCTCACTGCCTTACCAACATTCAGCCTGCTATAGAACAACTCCCTAAGAGTGTCGTATCTTTCGACACGAGCATTCTTCTGGTAGTATATTTTAATTTCCTTCATCATCTCTTGGGGATCTCCCATGAGATGCATGAACTGGTCTTGGGTGTCATTTTCCATGGACCCGACCATGAGGATGCCAACATCTTGTCGATCACTTATGTACTTGTCATAAGCGTTCTTATCGGCTTCGCTGGCATCATCTGCAGGCTCTGTTAAAGGCTTGTTTGTAAGGATATACTCCTGTCTGTCATACTGATGGGAAAGCTTCAAGTTCCTCTCCGAAACTAGGAAGTTGGTCCCCGTCAGCCTGTCATTCGACAAAAGAGACTTTAAGACTTCACTGCCAGAACGTGTTGATTTGGGTTGCGACGGTGCCATTAATCTATACATAAAATAAATTTGATCAAATTCTTAATTAAGTTGAAGTAAGAGATACTTGATTATGAACATTTCTGATTCTTGTGTCTGAATCTAAACCAAGATCTCCGCATACCCGACCATAAGGATGCCAACATCTATCCGGTCGCTAAGATACTTGTCATCAGCATTCTTATCGGCCTCGCTGGCATCATCTGCAGGCACTTTCATTGGCTTATCTGTAAGGATATAGTCCTGTCTATCATACTGAAGGACAAGCTTCAGGTTCCTTTCCCAAACCAGGAAGTTGGTCCCTTAAAGCTTGTCGTTCGACAGAAGAGACTGTAGCGCTTCACTGCCAGAACGTGTTGATTTGGGTTGCGACGGTTCCTTTAAATCTACACACAAAAATAAATTCAATCAGATTCTTAATTAAGTTAAAGTGAGAGATACTTGAGTACGACCATTTCTGATTCTTATTTTTGAATCTAAACCAAGATCTTTGCATACCAAAAAACTGGATTAAGTTAATCTCATCGCCCCAGTTTTGGACATTGGAGTAGGACAGTCCAGTCTTTTCACAATTTCATGTGATTCTTGGCTAGGGATTATACATTGTATGTATACGGCATTGCCCTATATCTGATACCCTGGCTCAAATCATCTGAGAATCGTAGCCAAGTCAACCAATTTTCAACGCATGGTCCAATCTGCATGGCTACTACGCTAATGCGCATGCACCCATGCAAACTAGTCCATCTTCTATTAGAACCCATTCTCATGGATCCACGTTAATCGTATCCACCCATGAGTCCGAGAACTAATCGAAGTGATGAATAGTGGGCGGTATCTAGCTTGACTTGAAATTACTTGCCTTTTAAATATTCATTATCACTGATCATAATTTGAATTTATTATCTACAAATCCATGTAGAGATAATTTCAATTTCGGTTTACATGTGCATGATTAACTAATTATTATTAATCTTTACACATGTGGGTGATGATCTAATTAACATGAACTTATGAAAATTAAATCACACATTCAACCATACATTCATAAACATAAATGTAAATTTGCTTTAGCTAGCCCGCTAACCCTACTGGAATAAACTAGAACCTATACTAGGTCTTGTCTTTCCTAATTCTCCTGGACTCCCACTAGCTCCACGCCTCCTCGGGATTACCGTCCTTCTCTTCGGTTCTTCTTGTCTTGGGACTTTGTAATTACATTTAATTGAAATAAAAATAAAAATAAATGATGTGACACGCAGGTCACTAATAAATTACAACCCATAAGCAACTCGCAGGTTGCAAACCGAAATTTAAATTCTAAATTCGGGCTAACTTAGCAATCATGTTGCAAACACCGTGTTATCAAACAAGCATGTTCTCAAGCAAGCATATTAATTCCAATTTTATCTTGATTTAAATCATAAAATACGGTTTATCGAAACCGTTTCTTGAACCAGTTAATTTCTGAATTAAATCGGTTCACGCCCTGGTTTATCGAAACCGAACCGGTCTGAAATTTAATTAATAATTGCTGAAAAATTCTGGATTTTTCTGGGTCGGATCTGACCCGAATCCGATTGGTTTGACTGAACCAAAATTGACCCGAGGGCCAATTAGAGTTCGGCCAAAACCCTAGCCGCCAGGGCTGGCCGCGCCGTGGCCAACCAGCCTGTGAGTGCTGGCCGAGGCAGGCCGCCTGGTCGGATTTGGTCGGGCCGAAGCCCTCCCCTGTTCAGAGCTGAGAGGCTAGGCCAGATCTGCCACAGGCAGATCTGGTCGGCCTTCCTGTTCCGGCCGATCGGCCCGTGGCGCTGTCGGGGTTAGCCTCTCGGCTAGCCTCGACCTCCCACGGGTCACGATCCTGATTTTACTCGATCAATTAATATTTTTCAGCAACATAAAAAAATTTCAGCAATTAATTCATTAACCAAAACATATAATTTGCAATTTTTCCAATTCACAATACCGAATTAAATCGCAAAAGTAATTCTAGCCTATCATGCTCGAATACAAAATCATGCATAACCAGGCTCTGATACCACTGAAGGAATTATTTGAGGGTTTCAATCATATAACTTCATGCACATACAAGAAATTAACCTCAAATATCCGAAATAATTTGGATCTTGCATGATCATGAATTGATCACGAGATCTTAGACTAGAATAAAATTTAAATTTACCTTTGATTCAAAATCTCTCTGTTACTAAATAATATTTAGTAACATCTAAAGAACGTCCACACAGGAAGAACAATCCGGGGATACTCACGACGATCCTTACTAGAAGATCGAAGCAAGCAAAACGGACGGAGCGAGGGGGAGGTGGTGGCCGAATTCGGCTAGGAGAGAGAGGGAGTGACGGCTAGGGTTTTTAAAATAATTCACATAATTTTCAGGTATGAAAATTACCCTTTTATAACCCTTATTTGAACTTTAATTAATTAAAGGCCTTAATGGGTTTAAAGCCCAAAGCTTTTAATTAATTGTGTAGAGAAGGCCATTCTGGCTAGGCTCAGTTTAGCTAATTTAATTAAATCTATTTAATTAGATTATAATTAATTACTCCTGCTAAACCGTTCTTGATTTTCGGTTTAATCCTAAACCGAAATCGGTCTAATCCGGTTTAATCCAAACCCGGATTTTGTCTCTCTCATGATTCCTCCATATGATTTCATCCGTTTGAATCAACCTTTAGTATGTGATCCTCTAGGGTCACGACACGTCGGCGGACTGGTAAAATTACCATTTTACCGTTTCCATCATGAGTGGCCTCTAGCAAGACATCATGATTACCCAATGCTTGTGATTATTGAGATTTCGACTTAACCTTGTCGTACATGAATCTATCCTTTTATCCTCTTGATATCTTTGACAACCACGAGGCATAGACAAGTCATCCTCGTTCTATTGTCCTGTTTCTTGATTCTGAGTTAACTGAATTATAACTGATACTACGTATCGACTGCATGGCCATGCTATTGTATTTCAGTTGTACTCATCAAGTGGCTTAAACTGATATCTGCTCACATGTCCGTATGAGGGATAAATCCTTCAGCGATCCATTGAGTCAACTTATGTAACTTGTGATCGAGCCAATTATAGTCGTTATTGTAACCCTTTTACAGGAGACGTTAGACTGAGTCAAACTCGTCGCTCATTACATATTGACCTCAATGGTCCTTCCGTTTGAGGATGTGATTTCATGAGCCGATATATGAGCATGTTCATGACTGTGTCTATGTAACATTCTCATGATCGGGTCGTCCTATATCACCCCTGACTGGTGATACTATGACCTAACTCTGGCCCCCTTCTGACCATGATCAGTAGAGCGTGATCATTTAGAGTTAGGCTCATACCGATCGCTTCTTATGAAGCTATTCTGATCGGGGACTGCTTAAGTAAGATTTTATCTGATCTGTAGATCTACTATTATGTGTTGACACATCAATGATACAAATCAAATCATACTTAAGATATTACTACAACACTTAGTAATATGAATGCTGATTTTATTTGAACTAATAATCTTTATTTCATGATTAGATTGAAAATACATTGTGCTAGGGCACAAAAACCCAACAATTTGAATATCTTATTTTCACGTGATAATCTTATTATTCTCTCCGCTATGTTCGATCCCCTCTCCCTCCTATTGTTGTCCCTCTCTCTCTCTTCTCCATAGCTAGGGTTTTTGCTTGACTCTACACACAAAACTAGAATATTTGTGTGTAGAAACCTTAGAGTAATACGGTGTCGTGCTTGTGTGGACGATCTAGAGAACACATATATTTGTGTTTTGTGATTCGAAAGGTATAATTTCATATCTGAAATTTTCATGTTCTTGCTAGAATTTTTATCACATAATGATCTTGGTTTGAAATCCATGGTTATTTTAATGTCCGCTGCATGAAATTAATTGTTTGGAACCCGTGAATTTCCTTCAATTTAGGTAGAAACCTCATAAATAGAAACAGAGTACGACGATATATGTCTTCTATCATCTGATGAACCTACAAATCTCAAAGAAGCACTTGGAGATCCTAACTGGAGGAGAGCCATGCAAGAAGAGCTCAAGAGCATAAAAGAGAACAACACATGGACTCTGGAGAACTTTCCAGCAGAGCAGAAAACCATCGGCCTAAAATGGGTGTTCACTGTTGGGTCCCGGGGCATCCTAACTACGTTCATGGCAGCGGAAGCAACCTATAAACCGCCCCTAACCTGCGCAAGATCGACTACCAAGTTAGATCCTTAGGAAATCGAGTTTTCGGGTTTTACCAGAATCTGCCTGGCAGAAAACCGAGACTTTGAAGCTCTATATCTCGAGCTACAGATCTCCAATTGCTTCGGTTCTTTTTGGAGATTAAACCTCAGCCAATTCCCTACATCTTTTGTGTTTTGCTCTAAACCCAGTTCGGACGAGAAGACCTCCGTCTGGAGCAAAACATTTTTCCCGTCTCGCTAGACAGACTCTGCGGACCAGTCTGCTTCTCGGCCATGTATCTCCTAAACCAGCGCTCTTTTTGAAAATCAGTATTTCACAAAAGTTGTAGCCCTTGGACTTATCTTTCCAACGCCGCAAGTTCAGCTTAATCGGAGCTCGGACGAAGCGGCTATGGCTCACGCATTGTCGGTCATCGGAACTGGACAATCTGGACAGTTTCTCCATTTTGCATTTAGTCTTCGTTGAATCGATAAAGAAGAACGTTCGGATCTTCTTCTCTAAAGCAAGTCCACACCAAGGGGATGATCTTGATGATCCCTCACTTAATTGCCTACTAGAACAATTAAATGAAGAACAAGAGAGCAAAGAGAGGAGAGAGTGTTGTGAGAGTTGTGTAATTCTTGAATTAATGAATGAATGCTAGATATTTCAATTCATCATCCAACAAGCATGGGTCAAAAGTGATTGGTATGGGCTTAAAGGTGCTTTAACCCATACCCCTTAAATCACTCACCTCTTAATCCACAATCACCAACTAAACATGGTGTTGTGTGGCCCCCACACATGGACCCACCATGTGGGCCGACCATGAGGTCTTGTTGGGCCCTTAATGGGCCGGCCATGAGGCTTCATGGGCCGAGCCCAATGGGCCCTCCCGTGTTGTCTCATGCCGTGTCAAAAAATCGTCCGACCCTTTTGTCGTCACTTATCAAACAAAGTCCGACGCGATATCGACGAAAAACTCAATTTTTCTCGATTCGCTAATTATTCTCTCAAACCGAACCTATGGCACAAAACCTCCAGTTTTGTCCATATATTACTCCTCAAGAAACATCAATGTTTCCTTGTCTCAAGTTATCCGCCTTGTATGTGTGTGACCCTCTAGGCTCATGCCACCGTTGGCAGATCGGCGCAAAAGATCGCTCTTGCCCGATCCATCATATGTGGTCTCTAGTAAAACATTATGATTACCCAAGGTGCATGATGATCGATGATTCGACTTAACCTTTGTGCGTACAAGTCACCATCCTGTTATCTCTAGATATCCCGATTGATCACAAGGCATAGAGTCGTCTCCCTTGTTCAATCAATCATTGTTACTTGATATGCGAGATGGCTGAGAACTGATAACCCGTATCATTGGCATGGCCATGCTCTTTCTCTCAGTCAGTCTCCATCAAGAGGCCTTCTAACGGATATCTTTCCCATACCGTAGTATGAGGGATAAATCCCTTAGCCGTCTTTCGTGTCACTCATGCAACCCGTTCCGCCACCCAATCATGCCCTTTATAGCAATCCTTTTACAGAAAGCGTTTGACGCAAGTTAAAGCCGTACGTTCATTGCATAGTGATCACAAAGACTCCTTGGTCTAAGGATGCCGTGACAAGCTATCGCATTTGAATATGTTTATGGCTTAATCTATGAAAACGCTATTCAAAGCGGGTCGTCCGATATCAATCACCTCATGATATCTATGATATGGTTCCAGGATCCCTCATCCCTATGACAAGTAGAACTACGTCATTAAGAACCATCCTCATACTGGTCGCTTCTTAGGAAGCATGTTTTGACCAGGGACTCGTTAAGTGTGATCCGTACAGATTTATGGTTCTACTACTTTAGTGGTCATAAATAAGATCATGCTTAACATATTACTTCAACACATAAGTAATACAAAGCCGTTTTATATATATGTTACAAACGATGATAATGTACATAGACGTTTACAGGCTAATAGCAATTGGACTAGGGCACAAATGCTATCATTCACAATAGGGCAGGGTGTCACAACACAAAGCGAGACTCGTGGCGAAAGGTTATGCTCAGAGAAGTGGACTAGACTATGAAGAAGTCTTCGCACCTGTGGCTAGAATTGAAACAATCCGAATCATCCTAGCGGTAGCTGCATAGAAGGGCTGGGAAGCTCACCATATGGACGTCAAATCCGCGTTCTTAAACGGAGAGCTTGAAGAAGACTTTATGTCGAACAACCACCATGATTCGTGGACAAGAACAGACCTCAACATGTGCTAAAACTTAGGAAAGCACTGTATGGGTTTAAACAGACGCCCAGGGCTTTGAAATAGAAACTTGATAAAAGTCTGAAGAACCTCGGGTTTCAAAGAAGCTCTCTTGAGCATGCAATCTACATTAAACCTACACAACTCGTAGTAGGGGTTTATGTAGATGATCTTATCATCTCAGGCACCGACCCAGTGAAGATCACATAGTTCCAAACCCAGATGAAGAAGTTATTCCAGATGAGTGACTTAGGGCTCCTCGTATACTATATGGGAATTGAAGTACGCTAAGATCGAAATGGGATCTCGCTATGTCAGATGGCGTAGGCTGAAAGAATTATACATAGTTTAGGCTTGAAAGGATGCAGTCCCTGTAAAAATCCCATGGAACAGAGGCTCGTACTGATAAAGGAAGAAGAAGGAAGACCAGTCAATGCCATAGAATATTGAAGCATCGTGGGAAGTCTGAGGTATCTTGTCAATACCAGGCTTGACCTTGCCTTTTCAGTTGGGTTCTAAGCAGGTTCATGGAGAACCCAAAAGAACCTCATCTTGTAGTTGTGAAGCGCATTCTCAGGTATTCAAAGGGGACGATGAGCCATGGGATTTACTACCGGAGGTCAAATGAAGACAAGAGACTGGTCACAGTGACAGCAATCATGCCGGAGACACAGATGACCAGAAAAGTTCCACCGGTGTTGCTTTCTTCCTTGGAGAAAACTTAGTATCTTGGACATCTTAAAAACAGAGAGTCGTGGCTCTGTCCCTCTTGCGAGGCCGAACACATATATGCCACCACTGCTGCGTGTCATGGGGTTTGGCTTGCAAGACTCTCTGTTACTTCTAAAACGGTGGAACTATTAAAACGAAATCACCAGAGAAGGTACTAAAGCGGTGGAACTATTAATTGACAACAAGTCTGTGTTACTTCTAAGTAAAAATCATGTTATCCATGATCGGAGCAAACACATCGATACTGGTATCACTATATCCGAGAGTGTGTCGAAAAGAAGCAAACTGAAATCAAGCATGTATCTACAAGCGAGCAGAAGGCTGATGTTCTAACCAAGGCACTGGGAAAGACAAAATTCTTGGAGCAGAAGCTGGGTCTAAAGGTCGAAGAAATCCATACTCGAGAGGGTGATTGTTGGAAGTAGCCTCGAGTCTGCATGGGTGCATGGGAAGAGCTTCATCAATGAGCTACACGTGGAAAGCATGAAAAGGCAGTTTCATTTTTTTCTTTATAATAAAGGTTTACTTGCGGCGCAAGGCTTCCGTTTACTGCATTTCTTCTCTCTCAATTGTATTCTTTATTTCCTCAAGAATTATTACAGTAAAACATTCGGTTGATATCCCTCTGTCTCTTGTTCTTGTACTCTGTTTTCCATCAATATATGCATATGCATAATATAATATAATGCCCCACTTATATGAACGTCATTTCTTATCAACATGCATTAATTTATTCTCACAAAAATATCACTAAAACAGATTTTTGTTTAACATACCAAAATGGATATAATGATCTCTACAATCTATCACTTCCTCGTCATGAACGCCTATAAAGTTTTTCAATTTCGCAAAAGGCTGTCTTCAACTTCACATTTTTTTCAAAATGTATATATTTGTAATACAATGATGAAAATTCCCTTAAATTATTATATTTTTTGAAAAATAAAATAAAAAATATTTTTTTTGACTTGCTTGTTTATTTTTTCTTTACTCTGAACTCATATACATATGAAGTTTCACGCAAGATAATCAATGATGTGCGAGAGAATAAAATCCGACAAATTGAAGTTCATTATTGTTGTTATTATTTTATTATAAAAATTTGATTTGAATAGTGTTTTCTTCATTTTTAGACAAATATGCACAAATTGCAAAAAAGTAATAAGTTCACATCCACTTATAGCAGTAATGAAAGTTCACGACAGCTTTATGTACAATTAAAAAAAGTTCATGACTATTTTTTGCAATTTACCTTAAGTATGAATTAGTAAATGCTTACTTTCAAATTAAAATACAATTTGTTACTCTAACAGAGTAATTTTTTCTTGTTTTTCTTCATTAAGATGAATGAAATTTTGTCAATTTAGCGAGTTGACCTACATTTTACATTCAATTGAATTATGAATATTCATTTTGGTTGCCTTGTATCAGTGTTATTCCTTTTATTTATTTATTATATTTTTGATATGTTTTCGTTTTCGAGTTGGTTGTCGTCGAGCTAATATTTTTTATTTATTCGTCGGATTCATCTCGGATTATTGATTTCTTTTCTTCTCGATGTATTCTTCTTCTTCATTTTCGTTTTAAGTGCATTTTTCTTCTTCGTTCATGTTGTAAAAGGAACGATACGACAAAAGTTTGAACGATTTTAAAATGATCTGAAGATAAAAAAATAATAATAATAATGAATATTATAATAAGCATTTGAACACACACAAAAAAAGACGCTATCGAAAATAAAATTTCTATTTGAGTGGTTGGGGATTCAAACCCATTGAAAATCTAAGCAAAATGTGAATAAATATATGTTCATTAAAATGTAATCAACATACATAAAAGTATAATGAAAAAGCATAATTAATTCTGTATCTATATATGAAATGAGTATTATGACGGTCATGAGGACAGTTGGTAAGTCACTTTATTTGGAGGCCGAAACCTTGGTTTAATTATCTGTGGAGGCAATTATGTATAATTTATTTTAATTTTTGTACGTATTACATTGTAAGATCTAGAATATTTACATGTCACTTTACCCCCAGAAACTCGGTTCTAACTTCAATATATCAAATTTTAAGAAAAAGTTTGGTATCACTGAACTTTTTAATTATAATTAAGGTAATATATGTTAAATCTAATGAGAGTGGTTTCAAAATGCTCTCAGTTTAATTTCAAAATTATATAAGTAATTGATAAATACAAATTTTATCTTTAAATGAGTATTAAATTAAAGTTGCATCTCTAGTTTTTATTTCCAAAAAAACCCTAATTGGGTGCAGCGACTTGTACCCTTTTTTTAGGGTTTGTTTCGCCACAATTGAGCGAAGTCTCGCGGTGCCGATCTCCTATGAGTGTCGACGTCTGCGTGGAACTGGCGGCGCATTAGCGTGGTGCGGCGGTAGGAGCAGAACTTCTGTGGAGGTAGATCTGGGTCTGATGGAGGCGTGGTTGGGTGGTATAACAGGTTTTGATGGAGGCGAAGTCGAGTGGTTTTGGGATTGGTTGAGACATGTGAGGTTGGAGTTGCAGATGGGTTGCGACGGTGGAGCATGGAGGGCTGGGGGGTTTTGCTTTTTGTTTGTTGGTAGGCCGGTACTAGGAGAGAACCGGAGTTATTTTGCGTCGGTGGGCAGACTCATGTAAGCATACTGAACTAGGGGGCTCGGTTTGCTCAAGATTCAATACTGTCTTATTGGGATCAGTACTGGAAGGAAACGGGGGGTTTCTGGTGTCGATGGGTTGATTCGATTAAACCCAATGAGCTGGGAGAATTTGAATTTCGCGATGCCCATATTGATCGCAGATTTGATCGAGGAAGCTGGTTTAAGGCGGTCTGCAGCAAGATCACGAGGTTTCTCCATCCGTACGAGTTGGAGGCCGTGGCTCTGCATGAAACTAACTGGTTCGAGTCGATTGGTCTCCGGAGTTATCATGAATGCCTGTGTAAAGCACATTGCAGCAAGATTACGGGGTTTCTCCATCCGTATGAGTTGGAGGCGGTGGCTCTACATGATGCTAAACGGGCCGAGCTGAACAACTTTGAAGGAATCATTAGCGAACGGTGTTGCGTACTACCCAATATCGGAACAATTGTTATTTGTTTTGCTTGTAATCCAATGGCTCACGAATTGGTCATGTTTGCTTTAACTAACAGTAGCTTGGATTATGGTAAGGGGTCTGTCCCACCAATTGCAGCTTCAGCTATTCGGCTTGATGTCGGGTTAGTTGCTATTTAATTTATAAAATTCGCTTTTTCCTTCAAAAAAAATAAAGTATCTTCGGATTGCTCTTCCTGTGTGGACATTCCTGAGGGGTCACTGAATCCAATTTAGTGACAAAGGGATTTCGATTCAAGGTATTTTATGAATTATTATTCTAGCCTAGATCTCATGATCAATTAATGATCATGTAAGATCCGTAAATTAATAAGGACTTTTGAGGTTAATTTCTTGTGTGGGCATGAATTTAAATCTTTGGAACCCTCAAAAATTTCTTCAGTAGTATCAGAGGCTTGGTTACACGTGATTATTGTATTCGAGCATGATAGGCTAGATTTAATTTTGCAATTTATTTCGGTATTACGAGATTCAAATTGCAAAATAATTTTATGTTTTGGTTAATGAATTAATTGCTGGAAATTTAAATTTTATCGCTGAAAAAATTAAGTTTTGATCGAGTTAGATTGGATCGAGACCCGCGGGAGGCCGAGGCTAGCCAAGAGGCTAACTCTGGCCAAGCCACGGGCCGACCGGTCGGAACGGGAGGACCGACCAGATCAGCCCATGGCAGATCTGGCCGAGCCCCTCAGCTCCGGCCAAGGGAAGGCCTCGCCTGACCGAATTCGGCCAGGCGGCCCGCCACGGCCAGCCCTCACGGGCTGGTCAGTCATGGCGCGGCCAGCCCTGGCGGCTAGGGTTTGGTTGAACCCTAATTAGCCATCGGGTCAATTTTGGTTCCGTCAAAGCAGAAAGGATTCAGGTCAGAACCGACCAAGAAAAATCCAGAATTTTAAGCGATAATTAATTAAAATTTCAGACCGGTTCGGTTTTGATAAACCAGAGCGTGAACCGATTGAATTCAGAAATTAACCGTGTAGTTACGACGATTTTAGTGATTGGCTTATTTTTTAAGGAACTAGAGAAAATGTCATAAAGAATGTCGAAGCATCATATGTGACATTGTTGACGACATCTCGACAAACATCCTGATCGACGGAAATCAGGAAAGTCCAGATTCTGCAGAAAGTACGAATACGTTTAGGAAATTCCATAACGTCTCCGATTCTGGAAAGAAGAAAGACGGTGATCAAGAGGAAACCCATTAGGGTTAGTACTCATGCTCGATTGCTATAAAAGCTTAGGCTACCCCCTAAGCAATTGTGTGGTTCTTTTATTGTTTCCTACCGATAATTTGCAAAACTCTTAGACGTGAAGGTTTGCGGGCTGAGAGGTTGCAGATTGTGCTAAGAATATTGTGTATCACCATAACTATTGAGAGTTAGGTGATTGAGGGTTTACTGATCGCGTGAGTGAAGACTGCACGCAACCACAACGTTCAACGACAACTTGAACCGACAGAGTAAGGCGATTGCTCGAAGAGTGAAATCAAGACAGAGTCTTGGATTCAGGGGGAGACCCTGAGATAGGTTGCACTGTAATAAGTAGCATAAAGTATAGATCTAGGGATGATCATAAGTACTTGTATGTTCTGACGAATTACTGATAAGTGAAACCTTTCCACTAGGTTGAGATCCCCCAGACGTAGGTGACGTTGCACCGAATTGGGTAAACAATCTATTGTGTCATTGTTTATTTAGCTTTATATTTACTGTCCTGCGTGATCTACACAAGAAGTCATACACGGTGTTATAACTTCATACATAACATTGTGTGTGGCATCTTGCACGATTAACTGATCAGAGGAGGCACCTACAACTTCAGGTGAGTTCCTAAACAAATATTTTGATCAAGATGGACAATACCAGAGAAGGAGGATCCATCAATCGACCACCTGTTCTAGATGGAAGTAACTACGGCTATTGGAAGGCTCGAATGTGTACCTTCATGAAGTCCCTTGACAACAAAACATGGAAGGTTGTGATCAATGGTTGGAATGCCCCACAATTCAGTGACAATGATGGTAACCCTATCGGTCCAAAACCAGAAAAAGATTGGACTTATGACGAAGACAAGGAATCACTGGGAAACTCTCGAGCTCTGAATGCTATTTTCAACGGTGTTGACAAGAACGTCTTCAGACTAATCAACACATGCACAACTGCCAAATCCGCATGGGATATCCTGGCTGTTGCATATAAAGGAACAACCAAGGTTCGAGAACAAAAACTGCAATACTTGACAACCAACTTCGAAGCCCTTGTCATGAAAGAGGACGAATCAATCGCAGAATTCAATGTTCGTATTCGCGATCTAGCCAATGAATCCTATTCTCTGGGAGAAACAATGTCTGATGAAAAACTAGTTAGAAAAACCCTGCGTGCTCTTAGCCCTAGATTTAAAATGAAGATCACCGCAATTGAGGAAGTTCATGACCTCAAGATCTTAAAATTCGATGAACTGATGGGATCTCTAATGACCTATGAGTTATCTCTGCCCAATATCGACAAAAGGAATAAAGGAGTTGCTTTTAAAAGTTCAACACACAAGCAACCAGAATCTGAGGACTCTTACTCTGAAGAAGACATCAATGCTACAATGGCCCTTCTCACAAAAAACTACAACAAAGTCATGAGAAGATTCAGTCGAATGGCGGACGGAATGTCACAACAAATGCCAGAAACAAAGCTCCACAAAAAGCTCAAACATGAGGAAGTCTTGACAGACCAAACAGAAGTAGAGAAGAAAACAACAAGAACAAAGGACCTCAATGTCATGAATGTGAAGGATTCGGTCATCTTCGCATAGAATGTCCAAATTTCCTCAAACAACGAAAACGAGGTTATAATGCTACCCTATCAGATGATGACAATGAAGATAGTGGTTTTGAGGAGGTAAGCAACTTTGTTACATTCACTACTACTACTTTTGTATGTAACATTGATAACTCTGCCAATATCAATGATGATCACCACCATCCAACTCTAAACGAGAATTGGACTAAAGAGCAACTAGTCGAGGCATACAAAAGCTTACATACCAGATGGGTCAAGGAAACACTGATCCTTGATCAAGAAGGAGAACGGATCATCAGTTTTACCAGACTTAATGGAGAAATTAGTCTTATGACTAAATCAGTAAAGATGATGAATTCTAGCACAGAAAGCCTTGACAAAATCCTATCAGTAGGAAAGCAGTCCAAAGATATGACGGGACTAGGGTACACACACAATATCCCCTCGTCAGCAGTCACGAAGTTTGTCCCACAACAAGCCATGGTTGACAAGAAACTACAAGATGCCACGACACATCCTACAGGACGACCTACAACAAATGTCATGACATCGTCTATAACATGTTCTTGTCAAGCAACTATCAAAAGACATCCTCCACGCAGACAGCAATACTACAGAAAACCAGCTTATCAATATTAGTGGATATGTCATTATTATGGTCAACGAGGTCACATTAGACCATTCTGCTTTCAACTCCATGGGAAGAAGCAAGCTCAGCTACCACAGAGACAAAGGAGACATCAAAGGCATCTCTCAACTCCTCAGAAAACATCCCGCCTTCAATGGAGACCTAAGAATCTAGTCTATCGAGCAAATGTTGCATATACATCCTTGAGTTCCTCAACAAACAAGGACTGGTATCTCGATAGTGGATGTTCTCGACACATGACAGAAGGACATAAGGCAAACCTGATTAGCATCAGTCAGATCTGTGATCTGGGTTTAGAAGTGAAATTCACTAAAGAAGCCTATATAGTAAAAGATTTCAATCAAGTAACTATTCTACAAGGAATCCGCTCAATGGATAATTGTTACATCTGGTTGCCCAAATCACATATCGAAGCGCCAAAGTGTCTTGTCTCCAAAGCGGAAGAAACCAAACTGTGGCACAGAAAGCTTGGACATCTAAATCTTAGAAGTATGCAGAAGGCAATCTCAGAACATGCCATTACTGGAATTCCAAACCTGAAAATCGTGGAAGGAAAGATCTGCGGAGAATGTCAGATTGGTAAGCAAACTAAGATGTCACACAAGAAGCTGCAGCACATCACCACCTCTCAAGTGCTTGAGCTAATACACTTGATCTCATGGGACCAATGCAAGTTGAAAGTCTTGGAGGAAAACACTATGTCTTTGTGTGTGTAGATGATTACTCACGATACACATGGGTTGATTTCCCTCGTGACAAATCAGATACCTTTTCAATCTTCAAGAATCTATGCATCCAGGTCCAACGAGAAAAAGGGGAGAGAATTGGCAAAATAATTTGTCTCCGCAGTGATCATGGTCGAGAATTCGAAAACAGCAGATTTGCAGAATTCTGCAACTCAGAAGGAATAGCCAATGAGTTCTCAGCACCGATCACTCCCCAACAGAATGGCATTGTTGAGCGCAAAAACAGGGCTCTACAGGAGATGGCTAGAGTTATGATGCTGGCCAAGAATATACCAACTCACTTCTGGGCAGAAGCACTTAACACTGCTTGCCATATCCGCAATCGAGTCACTCTCCGACCAGGTATGTCAGTAACTCATTATGAAATATGGAGGGGGAGAAAGAGAAAGCCCAATGTTAAGTACTTCCATATCTTTGGATCCACTTGTTATATTATGGCTGATAGAGAACCTCGTCGGAAACTTGATCCAAAGAGTGATGAAGGCATCTTCCTTGGCTACTCAAGGAATAGTCGTGCGTTCCGGGTCTTCAACAAACGGACCAAGACTATGATGGAATCAATCGATGTTGTTGTTGATGATGACTGTGAAGATGCCCCAGAAGATGTGACAGACGAAGAAAGAGCCTATCCAAACACTGTACGAAAGGATATTATTGCTGATGCCAGTGAAGATGCTCGTAACAAGTCAGAAGACAATGATGCTAGGCCAAGTGTCAATAGCAATGAGACAGTTCCTGAAACCAGCAACAAGAACCCCTCACGAAGAATCCAGGCTAATCATCCTATCTCTGGAGTAATTGGAGACCTAAATGAAGGCATACAGACTCGGACAAAAATTCTGATGAACTACAACGAGATGATAGGTAATATATGCTTCGTTTCAAAGATTGAACCCAAAAATATCAATGAAGCCATCAATGATGAGTATTGGGTCAATGCTATGCAAGAGGAACTGATCCAATTTGAGAAGAACCAGGTATGGGAACTGGTGCCCAAGCCAAGTGAAGGAAATATCATTGGCACAAAATGTATCTTCAAAAATAAGTTCGATGAGCTTGGTAACATCGCTCGCAACAAAGCAAGGTTAGTTGCTCAAGGGTATACTCAAATTGAGGGAGTCGACTTCGATGAGACCTTTGCTCCTGTAGCAAGACTTGAAGCAATCAGACTCCTACTAGGGATATCATGCCATCTACAGATTAAGCTTTCCCAGATGGATGTCAAAAGTGCTTTCCTTAATGGAGATCTCAACGAAGAAGTGTATGTGTCACAACCTAAAGGATTTGTTGATCCTCACTCCCCTGATCACGTGTATAAACTCAAGAAGGCCCTCTACGGATTGAAGCAAGCACCAAGGGCTTGGTATGAAATGTAAGGACCTCTCCCGGGCAGTTAGACTAAAATCTGGAAAAATTCAAAATTTTTGAATAGTGACCAGATCGAGTCTGAACCTGACCCTGAGAGTTGTTTTGGACATAAGTTGACGTTATTTTCGACCAAGCTAAGTTCAGGGTGACTAAAGACCACTTCGTGACCCATTCGGGGAAAGTTGACTTAGGTTGACTTTTTGCCGGAAAAGTCAACCGAGGACGTTTTGGGCAATTTTGGACTCGTTAAGTCCCGAATCGCAAAAAGGTCGATGCAGTATTCTTAGTTAGTCCATTTTAAGTCACTCGGGAGATTTTGCTGAAATCTCGATAAAAGTGCCCGTTCGGGGTCCGAAACGTCCGATTTTGGGAAATCTGATCCGTTTTCGGTTGGTGGAAAAGGTGACCGATGTGATTGATGGGTTAGGTATCAAGGGGACAAGGAAGTGACTTGTTGGGTGTGGGGTTTGGTGATGTTGGGAAAGAGGAAAAAGGGTTGATTTTTGGGTTTTCATTTTATTTAATTAAGTAATTAATTAAATAAAATGTGTTGTTATAAGGAGGGGGAGCTCCCATTTCATCCGAGAACAACCCAGAGAAAGAGAGGGAGAAGAGAAGAAAGAAGGAGAGAGAAAGAGAAAGAGAAAGAGAAAGAGGGAAGGAGAAGGAGGGTCCGGCCATGGAGCGTGGGAGGATCACTTGCCACTAGCAGAGTTCTCCTACAACAACAACTACCAGGCCAGCATTCAGATGGCACCATTCGAGGCGTTGTATGGTAGGCCGTGTCGTTCACCCGTCTGTTGGGCGGAGGTGGGCGACAAGAGCCTGTTAGGACCTGATCTGGTTAGGGAGACTACCGAGAAGGTAGCCCTGATCCGAGAACGGTTGAAGACGGCGCAGAGCAGACAGAAGTGTTACGCGGACAGGAGGCGTCGACCGCTTGAGTTCGAAGTGGGCGACCATGTCTTCTTGAAGGTTAGCCCGAAGAATGGGGCTGATCAGGTTCAAGAAGGCAAGGAGCGACGGGAAGTTGTCGCCGAGGTACATTGGGCCCTTCGAGATCATTTCTAGAGTGGGAGCAGTGGCTTACCGGCTTGCTTTGCCACCATCCCTTGCGGTAGTGCATAACGTTTTCCATGTATCCATGCTGAGGAAGTACCACCACGACCCGTCACACGTGATAGCTTGGGCTGAGTTAGAGTTGACTCCGGATGCGACTTATAAGGAACGGCCAGTTCGGATCTTGGACTCTCGCGATCAGGTGCTGAGAGGCAAGACCATCCCGTTAGTGCGAGGGCTGTGGCAGCATCACGGGGAGGGGGAGTCGACGTAGGAGCGGGCGGACGAGATTCGCGCCAAGTATCCCCGACTCTTCGAGAATTCAGGTATGTCCTTAACTCTGTTTAATTTCGCGGACGAAATTCCTTTAAGGGGGGTAGGTTGTAAGGACCTCTCCCGGGCAATTAGACTAAAATCTGGAAAAATTCAAAATTTTTTAATAGTGACCATATCGAGTCTGAACCTGACCCCGAGAGTTGTTTTGGACATAAGTTGACGTTATTTTTGACCAAGCTAAGTTCAGGGCGACTAAAGACCACTTCGTGACCCATTCGGGGAAAGTTGACTTAGGTTGACTTTTTGCCGGAAAAGTCAACCGAGGACGTTTTGGGCGATTCTGGACTCGTTAAGTCCCGAATCGCAAAACGGTCGAGGCAGTATTCTTAGTTAGCCCATTTTAAGTCACTCGGGAGATTTTGCTGAAATCTCGATAAAAGTGCCCGTTCGGGGTCCAAAACGTCCGATTTTGGGAAATCTGATCCGTTTTCGGTTGGTGGAAAAGGTGACCGATGTGATTGATGGGTTAGGTATCAAGGGGACAAGGAAGTGACTTGTTGGGTGTGGGGTTTGGTGATGTTGGGAAAGAGGAAAAAGGGTTGATTTTTGGGTTTTCATTTTATTTAATTAAGTAATTAATTAAATAAAATGTGTTGTTATAAGGAGGGGGAGCTCCCATTTCATCCGAGAACAACCAAGAGAAAGAGAGGGAAGGAGAAGGAGGGTCCGGCCAAGCAAGGAGGATTTCCCGTCAATCCGTCCGTCGTTTCTTCGAGATTTCTTCGTATTCGGAATCCCGGCATCGAGGACTACAAGAGGTATGGTTCTCTTTTCGATTTGGAGTAGTTTGGTTCGTGGGTTTTAAGTAGAAATGTGTTGTTTTAAGTTTAGTTAGACACTAGAGATGATTAGGCATGTTTTAAGACAAATTTGAACAAATTCCGGTGACCGGAGGGTCGCCGGAGCTCCGGCCACGTTGGTGGCTGATTCCGGTGGCCATGGAACGCTGACTCGAAGTGCTTCAACCTTCATCTTGTGAGTTTTTCCAAAGGAGCAACGGTTTGGGAGCTAGAAGCCCGGGAAGTGACTGAACTGCTGAATCTGCCCAGCCGGACGGACAATCTGTTTTGCTCCGGACGGAGCCGTTCCAGTTCGAACTTGGTTCCGAGCAAAACATAAAGTTTGTAGAGGACTGGCAGAGCTTCAACTTTCATGTATACGTGTTTTCCAGACGAGCTACGGATTTGGAGCTGCAAGTCCGGGAAGTGGACTGTTCTGCCGAATCTGTCTCTGGACAGATTCGAAGTAAATCCCGTAGCTCGATTTTGTTTCCCGAGAATTAATGTGGTGGCTTGTGTGAGACCCACGAGCCCGGGGCTCGGGTTTTGTGAGTTCGGGTGGTCCCGGGTGACCCCCGAGTCAATAACTTGCGTATTTGATAATTTCCGGATTTAAATTGTGAAAGACGGTTTTTCCACCAATAACTTTAATTGAAGTATTTTTAACGCTCGGGTGTCGGAATTCGATTCCGTTAATTGCATTGGTCTTAGAATATTAAATGAGGAGTTTAGAAACAAGTTTCGTAATTTTCGGAGTCCCGAGGGTCAAAAACTCGTTTCCGGGCAGATTGGGTGTTTCGGGGAAAATGGGTCATTCCGGACACATTTTGGCTACTTTGATTAATTTGAAGTGTGTCCAAGTGTTAGGCACTTGTTGGAGTACACTTGTAAATTTATTGCATTCGTTTCAGAGTCTGTTTGAGTTTTTAATTATTGAATATAATTATTAGTTGATATTGACGCTCGCGGGAAAGGCAAGGCGTGAATAACTCGAGCGGGAGGCTAGGAGCGTACGTGGAGCTTTCCTAAGGTAGGGGGACATAGCTACCTAGACTATCTGGCTTGATGCCTTTGTTTGATTATATATGTGTGTATATATACGTGTGAGCATGATTTGGCACTATGGTAGTGGCGTGAATATGCTTGGTGTGATTATATGCGAATAGTGAGATTTGCATGATAATGTTGGGTGAATAAGTTTAGTATAACTCTGAACTGATTGTATGCACGGGATTGTGCCAGGTATTATATTATTTGCTTTTCAGACGATGATTTATTCCTTCTTGCACCTAGTATGTTCTCTGCATGAGTATGGTGTGATACTTGTGTTACAGGTGGTGTGTAAGGTAAACCGAGTTGAGGGTGGATTCCCTTGATCGAGATCGATTACCTTTATTTGTGGTAAGGGTCAACCGAGCTGAGGGTGGACTCCCTTAGTTGTGATCGGTTACCTTTATTTAGGTGTAAGGTAAACCGAGTTGAGGGTGGATTCCCTTGATCGATATCGGTTACCTTTATCTTTGTGGGAAAGGTCAACCGAGCTGAGGGTGGACTCCCTTAGTTGTGATCGGTTGCCTTTATTTAGGTGTAAGGTGAATCGAGTTGAGGGTGGACTCCCTTGATCGAGATCGGTTACCTTTACCTAAGGGAGGGTGAACCGAGGCAAGGGTGGATTCCCTGGGCTGAAATCGGTTACCCTAGGGTGTAGTTAATTATGTTATACAACTACTTTTGCATTGTTATCATCTTGTGTATGTGCGATGTTTGAGTCTTGGAGGTAGCGTGTTCACCCCTACAACTTGTGCAGGTTATGGATGCGTTTAGATCTTTTGACTGGGAGCTTGGGGGCGTGTCGTGTCGACGTGTCTTTGCCAGTGGTGTTTGGTCGGCTGTTGTAGACTCTGTTGAGTCGTAACCTGTTTTGTTACTGCTTTTCATTATCCGGTTTATTACTTTATCTTGTAAAACACTCGGTGAGGTGGAGTTATGCCTCACCATTATGGTATTTATTTATGAGTTACTTGCTTCATTTTCAAAGGATGTTTTGATGGAATTGTTTTAGAACTGGTTTACTTACTTGTGCAATCACCTTTAAGTTAGGGACGCCTAAACTAAAGGTGTTGACTTTGTGCGAGTATAGTTATGATACACTCGAGGACGCTCGAGGTGTTTCATAACTATTTCGTATATATATCTTCGTATATGTATTTTCGATACTTATATTTTATCGCGTGACGACTAAGATTCGGAGAACCGGATCTTGGGGCGTTACATGAAAGGCTCACAAAATTTATGATTCAAAGCGGCTACACTAGAGGGGGAGTCGACAAGACTCTATTTGTGAAGAATGAGGACGGAAATCTGATGATAACCCAAATATATGTCGATGACATTGTCCTTGGAGGAATGTCAAGAAAGATGGTAGAGCAATTTATCCAACAAATGCTATCAGAATTCGAGATGAGCATGGTGGGAGAGCTTACCTGTTTCCTAGGCTTCCAAATCAAACAGCTAAAAGATAGCATCTTCATCTCTCAAAGCAAATATGCGAAGAATATTGTCAAGAAATTTGGGCTAGAGAAAGCTTCACATAAACGGACACCAGCAGCTACACACATCAAGCTAACTAAAGATGATCCAGGAGAAGTTGTCGACCATCACCTGTATAGAAGGATAATTGGCAGTCTTCTCTACCTTACTGCCAGTCGACCTGACATTGCCTACTCTGTGGGAGTGTGTGCACGATATCAAGCTAATCCTAAGGTTAATCATCTATCCCAAGCTAAAAGAATTATTTGATATATCTCTGGGACTACAAACTTGGGTTTGCTATACTCATTCGACACATCCTCTACCCTGGTGGGGTATTGTGATGCGGATTGGGCTGGAAACACAGCAGATAGGAAGAGCACATCTGGAGGCTGCTTCTTCCTTGGCAATAACCTCATATCATGGTTTAGTAAAAAGCAAAATTGTGTTGCCTTGTCGACTGCTGAGTCTGAGTATATCGCTGCTGGGAGTAGCTGCACACAATTACTATGGTTGAAGCAGATGTTAGTCGAATACAATGTCAGACAAGAAGCCATAACTTTGTATTGTGACAATGTCAGTGCAATCAACATCTCAAAAAATCCAGTTCAACACAGCAAAACCAAGCATATTGATATTAGACACCACTTCATTCGCGAGCTAGTCGAAGACAAGAAGATCATCCTAGAGCACATCCATACAGAGAAGCAACTTACTGACATTTTTACCAAGCCATTAGATGCAAGCAGATTCGAGTACCTTAGGACGTCACTCAGACTCTGCACCATTAACAAGTAATCAAAGTTGCAAAACGGTTGAGAGGAGTTAGTTGGTACCTCTTCATGAACCGGTCCAAAATCCCAACACATGCCATTGGGCCAAGCATGCCAAAAGCCCATATAAAAGAGGAAAGGCCGCGAGATACGCTCTGTTACCTACAGATTTGATTTGAATTGATTTTTCAAACTCAAAACCTAGTCTGCCTCATTCTTGCCTTCGCTCTCATCTCCCACACCTCTCAAACCCTGTGACAAAAACTCCATCACTCACACAACAATGGTGAAAACAAGGAGCACTCTTGCGCCAAAGAAAGCCACTGACAGTCGACAATCCAAACCCAAGAAGGCCAAGGCAAAGAGCCCCAAAAACAGCAATCCCAGCACCAACAAACATGGAGTCCGAATCAAAGGACTAAAGCCATAGAAGAATGCCGAAGGACCCCCCAGAGAAATCCCACCGGCAGAAGCACCTATACCCGTCTTTTCCCGAGTACCCAAAAGGACCAGAACTGGAAGTGCTACTTTCTCGATGACGGAACTTACCGGTCCTCAGCGAGATACTGACATTGACCAAGGGAACCAAGATACCTCCATGCAAATTGTCCTGGCTCCAGTCTCAGCCAATCTCCTAGGTATTGATTCTTCCATTGTATCAAATACTGATACATCTAGAAATAGTGACATATTAGAGTCGCTATTGAAAAATTAGGACCCCCTCAAGAAGGGGTGGTTGAGGATTTCATAAATCCTGAAAGGGAAAAGAAAGACATGACCCCAGTAAGTCAGGGGTTAGAACGGATTGCAGAAGGAGAAGGTGAAGAAGAAGGTATGAAAGATGTCGCCCCTGAACCCACAGATGAGGTTGTGGTTGGAGAAGAAGTTGCTGACTCAGAAGAAGTCGAGGAAGAATCTGAGAAAGAAGAGGCCAGAGACGGGGATATCGATCTGGAAGGAAGAGAGAAGGAAAACAGTGACGCAGGCAATGGGACAGAACAAGCACCTCTGGATGCCAGAGGAGATGATACAGAAAATACCGCAAAAACAACACACACAGTGCTTTCATCTTTGAAAAAGAAAGTATTGAAGGAAAATGAATGACTCGTAGTAATGGTAGGGAAGTTGAGAGAAACCAAGAAAAGGAAGGAAGAAAAAGATGCTGGAGGCCCCAGCAAGAAGAAAATTTTCCGCCAAAGATAAAGGAAAGAAAGCTATCTCCAAGAGGAGATTAATTCTGATGACGATGCAGAGGAAGTTCTAGTAAAGGAAGCAAAGAAGGGAAGAAGCTTGAAGACGATCATGAACACCTCAAGTGTTCCATATGACAATGTGTCTTTTCATTCTGCTGACAGTGCAAAACGATGAGAATTTGTGTTCTAGAGAACGGCATATCCCGAGAAGACCCTGTCTTCGGAGATACTGGGACTGGAAGCCATTGCCAAACTCCTGGAACAGGCAGAACTCATGAAGACCGTCACTGACATAGGTAACCACTATCCTCTATTGGTCAAAGAATTCATTGCAAACTTGCTTGCTGGATTTGGGACTCCGGATGATCCGGATTGTGAGAAGGTATATGTTAGAGGCATGCGCTTCAACATCTCCTCTGACATCATTAATACCTTCCTGGGGAGAAAGTGTGTTCGTTCTGTGCCTTCTCCTGACCTGAACAAAGTCCTCAAGGAGATTACTAGTGACAAAAGCAGAATGTGGTCTACCAAGGGCACTGTGGCAACCTCGGACCTCACATCAAAGTACTCCATTCTATTCCGTATCGGAGTAGCGAAGATCTCACTATGCCAACCTACTGAAGTTAATGCCTCCTCCAGACTCGGAAAATGATGATTCCTCCTCTCTACCCAATGCTATTGAAGACACTCCTCAAGATGACTCTACCGATGCTATAGAAGAAGAGACTGCTAGTTCCAGCAGCAGTTCTATTTGATTTTAAGAACTTTCTGGTTTCCGTACGAACTGAACAACTTTTAATATGTATTTGTTTTGAACACTGTTTCATAAGTATTCTCGACTGCTGATCGAGGATATATGTGAGTTAAGTTTGCGTTTTTCTTATTGCCCTGATTGTTCGAAATATTTGTTTAAGTTTGGCTCTTTTTGAGCCAGCAAGGGGGAGTAAGATATAAGATGGAAGACGACGTGATGATACGCGATGGTACGCGAAACGCGAACAAAGACTTGATGACTGCCGATCGATTTGCAAGCAAAAGATGACGACACATGCGACGCGGAATGCGACGAAGATTGCCGACCTTAAAAATAGCCAAAGGGGGAGATTGTAGTTACGACGGTTTTAGTGATTGGCTTATTTTTTAAGGAACTAGAGAAAATGTCATAAAGAATGTCGAAGCATCTTATACGACATCTAGTGTGACATTGTTGACGGCATCTCGGCAAACATCCTGATCGATGGAAATCAGGAAAGTCCAGATTCTATAGAAAGTACGAATACGTTTAGGAAATTTCAGAACGTCTCCGATTTTGGAAAGAAGAAAGAAGGTGATTAAGAGGAAACCCATTAGGGTTAGTACTCATGCTCGATTGCTATAAAAGCTTAGGCTACCCCCTTAGAAATTGTGTGGTTCTTTTATTGTTTCCTAGCGAAAATTTGCAAAGCTCTTAGACGTGAAGGTTTGCGGGATGAGAGGTTGCGGATTGTGCTAAGGATATTGTGCATCACCATAACTATTGAGAGTTAGGTGATTGAGGGTTTACTTATTGCGTGAGTGAAGACTGCACGCAACCACAACGTTCAACGACAACTTGAACCGATAGAGCAAGACGATTGCTCGAAGAGTAGAATCAAGACGGAGTCTTGGATTCAGGGGGAGACCCTGAGATAGGTTGCACTGTAATAAGTAGCATAAACTATAGATCTAGGGATGATCATAGGTACTTGTATGTTCTGACGAATTACTGATAAGTGAAACCTTTCCACTAGGCTGAGAGCCCCCAGACGTTGGTGACGTTGCACCGAACTGGGTAAACAATCTGATGTGTCATTGTTTATTTAGCGTTATATTTACTGTCCTGCGTGATCTACACAAGAAGTCATACACGGTGTTATAACTTCATACATAACATTGTGTGTGGCATCTTGCACGATTAGCTGATCAAAATTTCAAACCGGTTCGGTTTCGATAAACCAGAGCGTGAACAGATTTAATTCAGAAATTAACCAGTTCAAAATAACGGTTTCGATAAACTGTATTTTATGATTTAAATCAAGATAAAATTGGAATTAATATGTTTTCTTGATAACATGCTTGTTTGACAACATGATTGTTTGATAACACGGTGTTTGCAACATGATTGCTAAGATAACCCGATTTAGAATTTAAATTCGGTTTCCAACCTGCGAGTTGCTTTTTGGGTTGTAATTTAATTGTGACCTGTGTTTCACGACATTTATTTTATTTAAATAAAATGTAATTACATATTCCTAAGACGAGAAGAACCGAAGAGAATGACAGTAATCCCGAGGAGGCGTGGAGCCAGTGGGAGTCCAGGAGAATGAGGAAAGACAAGACCTAGTATAGGTTTTAGTTTATTCCATTAGGATTAGCAGGCTAGCTAAAGCAAGTTTACATTTATGTTCATGAATGTATGGTTGAATGTATGATTTAATTTTCATAAGTTTATGTTAATTAGATCATCACCCACATGTGTAAAGGTTAATAATAATGAGTTAATCACGCACATGTAAACCATAATGAAAATATCTCTACATGAATTTGTAGATGATAATTTCAAGTTAAGATCAAGTATTGATCAGTGAGAATGGACATTTAAAATGACAAGTAATTTCAAGTCAAGCTAGATAACTCCCATATTTCATCACTTCGATTAGATCACAGACCCATGGGTGGATATGATTAACGTGGATCCATGGGAATTGGTTCTAAAAGGAGATGGACAATCTTGTATGGTTGCGTGCGCATTAGCGTAGTAACCATGCAGATTGGATCATGCGTTGAAAGGTGGTTTACTTGGCTGCGATTCTAAGATTGATCTGAGCTATGGTATCAGATATAGGGCAATGCCGTAAACAAATAATGTATAAGCCCTAGCCAAGAATCACATGGTTTTGTGAAAGGACTGGACTGTCCTACTCCAATGTCCAAAACTGGGGCGATGAGATTAACTCACTTCAGTTTTGGGTATGCGGAGATCTTGGTTTAGATTTAGATATAAGAATCCAAAATGTTCATACTCAAGTATCTCTCACTTCAACTTAATTAAGAATCTGATTGAATTTATTTTCATGTGTAGATTTAATGGTACCGTAGCAACCCAAATTAACACGTTCTGGCAGTAAAGCGCTAAAGTCTCTTCTGTCGAATGACAAGCTGTCAGGGACCAACTTTCTGGTTTGGGAGAGGAACCTGAAGCTTGCACTTCAGTATAACAGACAGAAGTATATCCTTACTGATAAGCAAATGAAAGTGCCTGCGGATGATGCAGCGAGGCCGATAAGAATGCGTATGACAAGTATCTTAGCGACCGGCAAGATGTTGGCATCCTCATGGTCGGGTCCATGAAAAATGACCCCTAAGACCAGTTTATGCATCTCATGGACAATCCACAAAAAATGATGGAGGAGATCAAGGTATACTACCAGAAGAATGCTCGTATCGAAAGATACGACACTCTTAGGGAGTTATTCTACAGCAGGCACAATGCTGGTGCGGCAGTGAGCCCACATGTCCTCAAGATGAAGCGTCTCTTTGATCGTTTGGCCAGTCTAGGTCATAGCTTCAGAGAGCAGCTGAAATCGGACATAGTTCTGATGTCGCTTCCTAAGGTTTATGGAGATATGATTACCAGTTACAATCTCCATAATATGGAAAAGACCATCAAGTAACTACATGGAATGTTGGTGACAGCAAATCAAAATCTCAAGGGAAAGAACCCTGAGGTTCTGATGGTCAATAAGGATGTCAACTTCAAAAGAGCTGGCAAACCTACTGGCAAGTCATCAGGACATCCCAACAAGGGCAAGGCACCAGCAGTGGTGGGTAAGGGTAAGGCGCTAATGCACATAACTGGGCAGTTAAGGTTACCTAGGGGTCTGAAGATCCAAGCGGTTCCTAGAACCGAAGGGAGTACTTCAACCCCAGGGGTAGTCTTTTATTACTTCTAGCAGCCATCATTGGAAAAAGAACTACAGGCATCACAAGGAATATGTGAAGAGCTTGTAGAAAGGAGGACACCCTTCAGGACCTGGATCTGATATTTACGTTGTCGAGTATAATCTCAACGTTGCTTTCTCAGATACATGGGTAGTTGATACAGGGGCAGAAACTCACATTTGTGTTAATCTGCAGGATCTGGAAAGTAAGAAACTACTTGGGAAAGGCGAGCGGGATCTGAGAGTCAGAGACCACAGTTCGTTGTCAACGACGACTGTCGGTTCTATTAGTCTTAGGATGCCCACAGGGCTTATTTTAGTTTTGGACGATGTACTGTGTGTACCTATTTTCAGTAGGAATATTATTTTAGTGTCCAGTTTGGACAAGGTTGGTTTTGTATTTACTATAGATAATGGTTTATTTACTTTATCAAGAAATAATATTGTTTATGGCACTACATCTATGGTTGGTGGTTTGTACATTCTAAATGTTGATAACTCTAATTACAGTTCAAACTATAATGTAAATAAGAGGTTGAAGTCGGATGAATTAAACCATACAGTGATGTGGCACTGTCGCATGGGCCATATTCATGAGAAACGTGTCTCGATTCACAATATTGGACTGTTAAGACCGTTTGAATTCACACCAATCGAGAGATGCAAATCTTGCATTATGGGAAAGATGACAAAGGTGCCTTTTGACGGCTTAGGTGAAAGGGCAAGTGATCTCCTGGGCCTAATACATTCAGCGTATTTGGGCCTATGAGCACACAAGCCAGGAGAGGTTTCAGTTACTTCATAACCTTTACTGATGATTTCAGTAGGTATGGGTATGTCTATTTAATAAGACATAAGTCGGAATCCTTTGATAAATTCACAGAATTCCATAACGAAGTACAGAACCAGCTTGGTAAAAGTATAAAGGCACTTCGGTTTGATCGAGGTGGCGAGTACTTAGACCAATATTTTCTCAGTCACTTAAGGGATAACGGTATTCTCTCGGAACTAACTCCGCCAAGAACCCCTCAGCTGAATAGTGATTTCGAACGGAGGAGCAGATGCTTACTTGACATGGTTCGTTCGATGATGAGTTACGCCGATCTTCTAGTATCTTTCTGGGGCCATGCCCTAGAAACGACTGCATTCATTTTGAATCGGGCACCTACAAAGGCAGTGGAGACCACTCAATTTGAGGTTTTGCAAGAGAAATCTCCCAAGTTGTCTTTCCTCAAGATCTGGGGGTGCGACGTTTACATCAAGCGGATGCTTTGTGATAAACTCGAACCCAAGGCAGATAAGTGTGTCTTTGTAGGGTACCCCAAAGGTACTATGGGGTACTACTTCTATAAACCCGAAGAGAACAACGTTTTTGTTGCTCGAGAATTCCTTTACAAGAGTTCTAGTGGGAGGCCTGTGCTTCTTGAAGAAATTCGAGAAGACACGGAACAGCCTACTGAAGATGTAGAAGTACCCGATGAGGTAAATGATCAGAGTCCTATTCTAACAGCAACTCCTGTGGGACCAAGGAGGTCTGAAAGATCTCTTCAAAACCTAGTCAGGTATGACTTCTTAGCCACAGAGGGTAATGACTTGATCGTTGTGGATCAGAATGATCCCGCAATAGTTCAGCAAGCCTTGTCCAGTCCCAACTCCAAAGAATGGCGGAATGCCATGGATGAGGAAATGAAGTCCATGAAAGTCAATCAGGTCTGGAACTTAGTAGACAGCACACCTGGGATAAAAACTATAGGGTGCAAGTGGATATTTAAGTTAAAGACAGATATGGGCGGAAAGCCTCAAACTTACAAGGCAACACTGGTTGCAAAAGGTTATCGTCAAGTCCAATGCATGGACTACGATGAGACCTTTTCACCAATAGCCATGATTAAGTAAATTCTTATGATGTTGGCGATTGCAGCATATTTCGATTACGAGATATGGCAAATGGACGTCAAAACCGGATTCCTTAACGGGAATTTGCAGGAGGATGTCTATATGTCCAGCTAGAAGGTTTTGTTGATCCGGATCATCCCGAAAAGGCGTGTAAGCTGCAACGATCCATTTATGGATTGAAGCAAGCTTCCAGGAGTTGGAACTTACGGTTCGATGAAGCCGTAAAAGAGTTCGGGTTTATCAGAAATCCAGATGAACCCTGTACCTACAAGAAGAGTAGTGGGAGTAACATAGTGTTCATGGTGCTATATGTCAACGACATGCTGGTCATGGGAAATGACATCCCAACCTTGCTTGAGACCAAAACTTGGTTAGGGAAGTGTTTCTCAATGAAGGACTTAGAAGAGGCCGCTTACATTCTGGGGATCATGATCTACAGAGATCGATCCAAGAGAATTTTATGTTGGGTTTCGGGGCATCCTAATCACGTTCATGGTAGCGGAAGCAACCTATAAACCGCCCCAAACCTGCGCAAGATCGACTACCAAGTTAGATCCTTAGGAAATCGAGTTTTCGGATTGTACCAGAATCTGCCCAGCAGAAAACTGAGACTTTGAAGCTCCATATCTCGAGCTACAGATATCCAATTACTTCAGTTCTTTTTGGAGATTAAAGCACAGCCAATTGCCTACATCTTTTGTGCTTTGCTCCGGACCCAGTTTGGATGAGAAGACCTCCGTCTGGAGTAAAACATTTTTCCCATCTCTCTGGAAAGACTCTGCGGACCAGTCAGCTTCTCGGCCTTGTATCTCCCAACCCAGCGCTCTTTTGCAAAATCAGTATTTCATAAAAGTTGTAGCACTTTCACTTATCTCTCTAAAGCCGCCAGATTCAGGTCAATCGGAGCTCGGAAGAAGCGGCTATTGCTCACGCAATGTCGGTCGCCGGAATTGGATAATCTGGACAGTTTCTCCATTTTTGCTTTTAGTCTTTGTTGAATCAAGAAAGAAGAACTATATGATCTTCTTCTCTAGAGCAAGTCCACACCAAGAGGATGATCCTTAAGATCCTTCACAAAAAAAGCCTACTAGAACTTATGTATGAAGTGTTAGGTTTGTGCCCTAGTCCAATATAATTCCTCAATCTATATTGTAACGGACATCATTATTCTACATAATAAAAGGCATAATATTACTAATGTGTTGTAGTAATATATCTAATGTGATTTGATCTATGTCATAATGTGTGTAACGACTTATAGTAGAATTATAGATCAGAAAAATTGCATTCGATAAAGTCCCTAATCAGCTAAGCTTCTTCTGAAGTGATCAGTATGAGACTAACTCATTGTGATCATGCTCTACTGATCATGGCAAAGTGCGTGCCGGAGTTATATCATAGATACCATCAGGTCGATGATATCGGACAACCCGATTGTGAGTATGCTGCATAGATCCAGTCATGAGATACTCACATATCGTAGCTTGTCATTATATCCTAAGACCAAGGAGTCTTTGTGTACACTATGTAACGAATACCTAAGTTTGACCTAGCCTAACGTTGTCTGTAAAAGGGTAACTATAACGGCTTCGATTGGCTTTAATATTGATTGCACTAGTGAACTCGAAAGGCGTCTGAGGGATTTATCACTCATACTTCGGTATGAGAAAGATATCCGTTTAGGCCACTTGATGAGTATGACTGAAAAAAGAGCACGACCGTGCAGGTGATACCTTAGTATCAGTTTTCAGTCATCTCAGATGTCAAGAAACAGTGATTGATAAATTAGGATGACCATTCTATGCCTATTGATCAATCTGGATATCGGTTTGATAAAAGGACAGTGACATGTACGATAACAGGTTAAGTCAAATAATTGATAATCACGAACATTGGATAATCATAATGTCTTGCTAGAGACCACTTATGATGGAAAGGGTAAAATAGTAATTTTACCAGTCTGCCAATTGCTCGTGAGCCTAAAGGGTCACACGCATTAAGCACGTTACATGACAATTAATTATGGATGAAAATTGAGAACGATTCGGTAGTTTTCTGGTTTAAGGTTTTAACCAGACAGTTGAAGAAATCAATTCGAGGAAAATGGACCGTTTTATCTAAACCGAAATTAGAACTTAATTTAATGGGTTTGATTTGGGTTTTGGTTAAACGGGCTTAAAGCCCATTTAGGGATTTAAGTGATGAATGGAAACAAATGAAAATAAGAGTTTATGAAGGATAGAAATGCAATTTTAATTTGAAATTCAATTTCATTTTTCAAATTAAAAATTCCAATATTTCTTCCATAATGCTCTCTAATTTTCAGCAACTACTCCCATCTTCTTCTCCCACTCTTGGCCGACGTGATGTTTGATAACATGATCTTTGATAACATGATGTTTTCCACATGATGCTAGCTAAGCCCATTAGATTTGCATTTTAATTTCGGTTTTGCAACCTGCGTGTTGCTTAATTTTGGGTTGTAGTCAATACGGCCTGCGTGTCGTGATTTGTATTTCATTTTATTTATTTAAATTTGTAATCACGAAGACCGACACAAGAATCAAGTCAAGAGGAAGACTCGGATTGGAGGAGGCTCGAAGCTAGTGGGAGTTCACAAGAATGGAGCAAGTTTGGATCTTGAAAACCATGTCCTTAGGATCAGTATTGCTAGATTCTTAGGAACTTAAGATGGGCTTAGCTATGCATATTTTATCGTTACATTTATATGTTTGAATGTATGAATGTATGATAGTTTAAATATACAAGTTTATGTATGATTTTCTATCACCCACATGCAAAGATTAAAATCAGAATTTAATCAAACTCGCATGTAACCGGCTAAGGAATCATCTTTGCATGGATTTGCAATTGATGATTCCAGATTAAGATTGTATCGATTATGCAATCAGACTTTTATAATTCACTTAAACGCAAATAATTACAAGTCAAGCGTGATACCATGCACGTTTGGGCACTCAAAAGGGCTTTGGCCCTATGGATGTCGGTACGCCTCCGCGTAACATTCATAGAGAAAAGATCTGGATGAGATGGGTAGTTCTATGTGGTAGTCACATTAGTTCTATCCATAGTAGTCACATTAGTTCTATCCATAGTTCAAGCTTGGTAGACTTGTCTACGATTGTCAGCTAGGGCTGACCTAAGGTATCAGTATAGGGTATGCCACGTAGTTACAAGTACAAACCCTAGCCAGGAACTACATGGTCTTGTAGATGGATGTAATTCGACCTTGATGCACTCAATTGGAGCAGTGAGCCTCCGTTCACTTCAATTGAGAGTATGATGGGATCCTGGTTCAGATTCTAAAGTTAGAATCAGAAAGTGTTTTATAATTAAATCTCCAACTTCAATTTTAAATAATACTGATTAAAATTTGTATACTGTGTAGATATAAAATGGCAAACATGAATCATTTTGGTAACAGCGCGCTTAGGTCACTAATCAAGCATGATACGCTTAACGGCGTAAACTTTCTCGATTGGGACCGGAACTTGAGACTCGTTCTCAAGCATGAACTTAAGGATTATATCCTTACCCAAGAACAAGCACCTACTGAACCAGCACTGAACGCCTCAAGGGCGATAAGGGATACCTACCAGAAATTCCTTAGCGACCGAATCGACTTGCAGAAACAGTTCTTGGACATTTCCCATGATCCCAAAGCCTGTATGGCTGAGATCAGGAAAATGTTCAAAGAGAAAGCGTGTGTCGAAAGATACGACACTTTCAGCAAACTGATGTCTTGCAGGCTGAAGGCTGAAGCTCCTGTCAGTCCACATGTCCTTAAGATGAAACGTCTTTTGGAACACTTGACCAGACTCGGTCATCCTGTGGACAAGGAAATGTCTGCAGACTTTGTGCTGCATTCACTTCTAGAGACATATCGTGATTTCATTGGAAATTACAATATGCATGACATGGATAAGACTGTGACAGAGCTTCATGGTATGCTCGTGACTGCTGAAAAGAATCTCAAGGGCAAGACCAAGGAGGTTCTATGGTCAACAAGCAAGTGAGCTTCAAGAAAGTCAGCCTGGGCAAGGATAAGACCGCTATGCACCTAGCAGGGAAGATTCGGCAACCTAAGGGTCCAGTAGCTCCAAAGGCTGTTGAGAATCCTAAGAAGGATGTCATCTGCTTCTATTGCCAAGGACATGGGCATTGGAAGAAGGATTGTAAGAAACACAAGCTGTTTCTTAGGAAGAGTGGAGCTTCCACATCTTCAGGATCAGGTATTTTTGTTATTGAGCTCAATCTAAGTTTATCTACTTCAGATTCTTGGGTACTTAATACCGGTGCAGAATCTCATATTTGTGTTAATGTGCAGGCTCTGGGAAGTAGAAGAGAAGTGAGCAAGGGCGAGGCGGACCTACGAGTTGGCGATGGCAATCAATTCTTGACAACTGTTGTAGGAGATATTAGTCTCAGTTTGCCCAGTGGGCTGGTTTTGTTATTAAACAATGTTCATTGTGTACCTGCGTTTCGCAGAAATATTATTTCTATTTCCTTGCTAGACAAGGTATGTTTTTCTATTGACAGTGGAATTTTCAATATTTTCAAGAATAATATGTTTTATTGCAATGCTTCATTGGTTCGTGGTTTATATATTCTTAATATTCAAAACACTGACACTAGCTCGATTTTTAATATCAGTAACAAAAGGGTTAAATCCGATGATTTAAACCAGACTGTGATATAGCACTGCCGCTTAGGCCATATAGGCCACAAGTTTGGACTTCTAAGTCCGTTTGAATTCACTTCAATTGAGAGATGCGAGTCATGCCATATGGGCAAAATGACAAAGGCACCTTTTGCCGGTTTAGGTGTGTTGCTACGTTTAATTGTTGGCATAATTTTTTAGCGCAAATGTAAGAAGTCGTGCAACATGTTACATGACATGTGGAGCGACTTGTTACAGTCCAGATTAGGAAAGATCTGAAGCTTTCCTATTTCGACGAAGCTTGGAGCGAAAGAAGAAAGGCCCCACGAAGACTTGGAGCGCAAGAGAGTGACGTCGACAAGTCAGGCGACTTCCAGCTGGAAGTAACACGTCAGCAATAGGCGGCAACTCTACTTGCCTGATTTATTCAGGAAGTCAGAATAGGCAAGACGACTTCCAGCTGTCGTGGAAGGCGGCAACAACTTGCCTGACTTTCCTGTTCCTGATCCGAGAAGGATTAGGAATGTGAGCTGCTATAAAAAGCCCTTGGCTTCCCATTAGCAGATGATCCGTTCTTGTTCTATCAACTGCAAGATTTCTCAGAGCTCTTAACCGTGCACCATTGGCGTGTTGAGAGGCTGATTAAGATTCGCTAGAACGGATCTTTGCTCCGATCAAACATTAAGTCGAGAAGACTAAGTGTTTGGATCGGTTAGGGTTTTTGTTTGTGATTGAAGATTCAAAACTCCGTCCCAAGAAGACAACGACACCGAGCATAGGCTTGCTCGAAGGGTGGAATTGAGAGGATCTCAAAGACAGGGGGAGAGGCCCTTGGTCGAGGTTGTTCACGGTGAGATCTATAGTAGCTTAGGACAATAGCTTGTGTGATAGCTAGTTGGTGCTTGAAGTTGTACTATTGACTACCTAATAGTGAAAACCTTTCCACTGGCAAAGTGCCCCAAGACGTAGGTGCGGAGTCACCGAACTGGGTAATCATCTCTGGTGTCGTTATTATCTGTTTACTGTTTAAGCTTACGGTTTACGTTTTAGGCAAGTAGTCGATACACAAGTTACGACTTTGTGTTCGACTTCTTGACTCGGCTACGATTCAGAATTTCAATTATTATCAGAGGAAGCACCTTTCCTTTTAGGTGATTTTCCTGCAAAATTTCTGAATAGCCAATATAGACTCAAAGGAAGGAGGTTCAGTAAATTGACCACCAGTTCTTGACGGAACAAACTATGGGTACTGGAAAGCTCGGATGTGTGCCTTTTTGAAGTCCCTCGACAGCAAAACTTGGAAATCAGTCATCAATGGATGGGAGGAACCTTACTATGCTGATGCTCATGGAAATCAAACTAGCATCAAACCAGAAAAAGAGTGGAGCGCGGAAGAAGATGAAGCCGCCCTAGGTAATTCTCGTGCACTCAATGCTATTTTTAATGGAGTAGACAATAATGTGTTTCGACTCATCAACACATGTACAAGTGCCAAAATTGCCTGGGACACACTTGCTGTTGCTTACGAGGGTACTTCCAAAGTCAAAGAGCAGAAGTTACAGTACCTCACTACTAACTTTGAGGCCCTGACCATGAATGAAGACGAAACTATTGCGGAGTGTAATGTGCGCATAAAGGATCTGGCCAATGAATCATATTCACTTGGCAAGCCTATGACTGATGAAGATTTAGTCAAAAAAAAGGCTGAGAGCTCTAAGTCCCAGATTCAAGATGAAAATAACCGCAATAGAAGAAGTCCATGACTTGAAGACACTGAAGTTTGATGAGCTCATGTGATCTCTAATGACTTTCGAGCTCTCCCTACCTCTTTTCGAAAAGAAACACAAAGGTATGGCTTTCAAAAGTTCTGCTCAAAAGCATAAGACCTCTACGCACTCTGATTTGGATAGTGACACTGAGGAAACTATCGCCATGCTGGCCAAAAACTACAACAAAGTCATGAAAAGATTCGGCCAGATGACAGGGAGGAACGTCACCCGAGAAGTCAGAGACAAGCCACAACACAAGTTTCAGAAGCTCGAAAACACAACTAACGATGGTAGACGAGGAGAACGATCAGGTAAAGTAGTTCAGTGCTTTGAATGTGAGGGGTATGGACACATGCAAAAGGAATGTCCCAACTTCTTAAAGAAACAAAAGAAGGGATTCAATACCTCTCTAACTGACGATGAAGATGAGGAAGACAGTGACCTTGAGCATACAAGTAACTATGTTGCTTTCACTTCCTCCACAATAGATCAACCAGCTGAAAGCTCAAAGAAGTATGACTCTGATGATGAGCTATCCGATGAGACCCTCAACAACGCTTACAACGAATGGTATGTCAAGTGGCTTGAAGACTCTCAGGTAATCGAAAAACATAATGCTCTCATTCTTACTCTTAATGAAGACAAGTCAAGACTTCTCGAGACAACTATTGATCTCAAAAAGGAAGTGGCTCGACTAAAAAGCGAGTTAGAGCAGGTCACCAAGTCAGTAAAGATGATGAATCCAAGCACTGACACTCTTGACCAAATACTTTCGATCGGGAAACCAGCTATGAATATGGAAGGTCTTGGATATTCGAAAGAAGCCTCATCATCGCACACTATCTTCGTCCTTCAGAAGTCTGTCTCCCAGAAGCCCCGTCAGAAGTCTCCTAACTTCACGCCTGACCAAGCGACCAAAAAGCCTCTTACCCTGGCCGCTTCAAAAACCCAGAACAAAAGACATAACTGGGTTTGTCATCACTGTGGACGTAGAGGACATATTCGACCTTTCTGCTATCGTCTATATGGAAGGAGCGTTGTCAAGCAAAGGACCACCATCATGAAAGCACAACCTCGTAAGGAATGGCGAGTTAAGGAGGTAAACTATCATGCTAACATCGCGTACACCGCTCTAAAGGCTTCAACCAGCAACGATTGGTACTTTGATAGCGGATCCTCTCGACATATGATGGGTAATAACTCTTTCTTGGTCACTTTGATACCTTGCACAAATAGCTTCGTCACTTTTGGAGATGGAGTAAAAGCTAGAGTACTCGGGAAAGGAAAACTCAATCTTCCCAACTCACCATGTCTGAAAGAAGCTCTCCTGGTAGAAGGTCTTACAGCCAATCTCATCAGCATAAGTCAAATATGCGATTTAAATCTGGATGTCCACTTCACTCGTGACAAGTGCTAGGTCAAAGACGAACAACAGAAGGAAGTTATGACAGGCCACATGTCCCTTGATAATTGTTATCTATGGTCTCAACAGCCACAACTGTGCCAACCAAGTGCCTTTTATCCAAAGCTCAAGAGACAAAGCTATGGCATCAAAAACTTGGTCACATCAATTTGCGGAGCATGCAAAAGATTCTCTCTGAAAAGGCAATCATTGGAGTTCCCAACCCTTAAGATCATTGAAGGAAAAATTTGTGGAGAATGCCAGATTGGGAAACAAGTCAAGACGTCACAAAAGAAGGTACAACATCTTACTACTTCTCGTGTTCTAGAACTTCTTCATGTTGACCTTATGGGACCTATGCAAGTAGAAAGTCTAGGAGAGAAGAAGTACATATTTGTATGTGTAGACGACTTCTCGAAATGGCACACGAATTTTCTGCTCCCATCACTCCTCAGCAAAACGGGATTGTTGAAAGGAAAAATCGCACTCTTCAAGAAATGGCAAGAGTGATGATATTAGCCAAAGACATCCCGCAGCACTTCTGGGCTGAAGCTTTGAATACGGCGTGCCATATTCATAATAGAGTGACCCTTCGCCCTGGAACTTCGCTCACTCTTTATGAAATATGGAGGGGGAGAAAGCCGAATGTCAAATATTTCCATATCTTTGGATCGATCTACTACATACTTACAGACAGGGAACCTCGACGCAAACTTGATCCTAAGAGCGACGAAGGCATCTTCCTCGGATACTCCAGAAATAGTCAGGCTTTTCGTGTATTCAACAAACGCACCCGGACTATCATGGAATCCATCAATGTCGTGATCGATGACAGTAACGAGCAACCCAGTGACGAGGACGAAGAAGTCCTAAATCTCTCAGGAGAAGTCAGACCAGAAGTCAGACCAGAAGTCAAAGGCAATGAGCGCAACAAAGAGTCTGAAGACGAAAGCCCAATCATCCCGGATAAAAAGGCATCTCCTATAAGGCAAAGAGCTCCGTCAAGAAGAATTCAGAAGGATCATCCACCCCAGGATGTGATTGGAGACATTAATGAGGGAGTGCGGACTCGACAAAAGGCATCTCTTGATTACAACGAGATGATAGGTAACGTTTTCTTTATTTCCAAAATCGAGCCAAAGAAGATACAAGAGGCCATCAATGATGAGTACTGGGTCTGCGCCATGCAAGAAGAATTGGTTCAATTTGCAAGGAATAAAGTCTGGGAACTAGTACCCAAGCCTGACAATGTCAATGTCATTGGGACAAAGTGGATATTCAAAAACAAGTCTGACGAGCAAGGGAACATCACTCGAAACAAAGCGAGACTGGTGGCTCAAGGATACACACAAATAGAAGGAGTCGACTTTGAAGAAACTTTTGCTCCGGTAGCTAGACTGGAAGCCATACGACTTCTTCTCGGCATTGCATGTCATCTGCGTTTCAAACTCTATGAGATGAATGTAAAGAGTGCTTTCCTTAATGGAAATCTCAACCGATTGAGCATGTGAAATCTCAACCGATCGAACCTCTGAATTGGGTTTGCTATATTCCTTTGATACCTCTCCTACTCTTGTTGGATACTGTGATGCCGACTGGGCGGGAAGCACGCCAGATCGAAGAAGTACTTCTGGAGGTTGCTTTTACCTTGGAAACAATCTTGTGTCTTGGTTCAGCAAAAAGCAAAATTGTATTGCTTTATCTACTGCTGAGTCCGAATATATTGTTGCTGGAAGTAGTTGCACTCAGCTCCTTTGGATGAACGAAATGTTGGCAGAGTATGGAGTCAAGCAAGAAGTCATGACTTTGTTTTGTGACAACATCAGTGCAATCAACATCTCGAAGAATCCAGTCCAACACAGCAAAACAAAGCATATCGACATCAGGCACCACTTTATTCGAGAGCTTGTAGAAGACAAGAAAATAAAGCTTGAGTACCTACCCACTGAGAAACAAGTCGCAGACATCTTTACAAAAGCATTAGATGCTAACAGGTTTGAAAGTCTGAGGTCATCCCTTGGACTTTGCTGTCTGGAGTAACCAGAAGTCAAGCAAGAAGAGGGAGAGCTTTTGAGTGAATTTTTGCTCTCTCTCTATCAGGACCAGCAAGGGTCCACAAAATCTAGCCCGGCCCAAATCTCATTATCAGAAGCCCAGGTGAAATTATTTGTTTAAAAAAATTCAAAAAGGGGAATGATTGGAAAAACTGACGACTATCCAATCAGCTCTCAACCCCCTTCAACTTCCGCAGAAAAAGCCTGCACAATCCTCTCCATCTTCCCAAAACTGCTAGGGCACCTAGAGAAGGCTAAAACAAATCTGCATTTGTAAGATTTGTGCTCTTCTTTCCAAAACCAAAATCGATCGAGCAAATGGTTGGAACAAGGAGCGGGCGCATACCATCTGCTTCCAAATTACGAGCAAAGATGCGTGTAAAGATGACCGCTCGAAAACTGTCAGCCTCAAAATCCTCGACAAACAAGCATGGAGTAAGGATTCGAGGAGGAAAAATCTCAGGAGAAAGTTCGGCAGCACCTCAAGGAGTAACAAGTTCACCTCCAACTATCACACCAGTAGACACAACTCCCGTCGTTGAGAAGGACGACGCTCAAACCGAATCTGCCAACCTAGAAGAGGAAGGCTCTCACACCTCGCAGACGCCCCCACAAGGTACTTCTACTACTCTGTCTGTAAATCCTGTAGACAAGGAGGTGTCCGAAGAGGCTCAAGGAACTCTCGCCCCTGAGGTCCATGAGGCCGTCTGTGAAGATAAATCGAGCCCCCAAAAATCTGCACCAACGCCAGAGAAACCCCCACCAACAGAAGTCTTGCAAAAAGCCGACAGTCCACCTGTAGTCCAGGACAGTGAACCTAGGATGAATGAAGAAACTGAAGTCATCCTAGAAATTGCTCAACCTGTAGAGAATAGTATCAGTATAGAAGAAGAAGAAGCAGCAGAAGCCATGGAAGAAGAAGTTGTGCCTAAAAGGCTTGAGAGAAGGAAGCTACCAACAAGGAGGTTGGTCGATGAAGAAGAAGAACCCCAAGTGCCGAGGAGATTGACTCCAAAGAGGAAAACCACAAAGAAAGGAGGAGCATCTGCTTCTAAACAGCCAAAGAAATCTAGAAGGAAGTCACTAACTTCTGTAGCAACATCTGCTCTAGAAGAAGAGGAATCTGAAGAAGAAGAAGACACCCAGATGGTGCTACCACGGGTCAAAAAGGCAATGGGAGGGCAGAAACTCCCCAAGAATGTGCCTAAAGCTCCTACGGACAATGTCTCTTTCCACTCTGTAGACAACGCGGTTAAGTGGCAGTATGTATACCAACGCAAGATCTATCCAGAAAGAGAGCTTTCCACAGAGGCACAGGGGATAAACTCGATCGTGGAACTTCTCCGAAGAGCAGGCCTGACCAATACGGTCATAAACATCGGGTCATTCTATCCGGCATTGGTCAAAGAGCTTATTGCCAACCTATCAAGCGAGTTTGATGATCCAGAAGACGCTGAATAAAGAAAGGTGTTAGTTCGGGGAGAATGCTTCGAAATATCTGCCTCAACCATCAATGCCTATCTTGGCAGAGAAGACCCAGAAGTCACTCCAGAAGTCCCGCACTTGAACAAAGTGGCGGTCGAGATCACTGGAGGACGAAAGAAGGTCTGCCCCGTCAAAGACACCATTGCGGCTACTGAGCTTACAGCAAAATACTCAATTCTCTACCGCATTGGCCTGGTAAATTGGGCACCTTCTACACATGGGTCGAGCATCAAAACGGAATTGGCTAAACTCATATACCAAATAGGTATGCAATCTTCTCTTGATTTTGGCGCTTATGTCATTGAATATCTAGTCAAGCACGCCAAATCATGTGCTGTCAAAATTCCTATCGGGTTTCCTTCATTAATCACCGGTCTCCTTCTCCAACAATGTCCTCACATTGTTCGAGAATCGGATATTCCGAGAAAGAACCCACTGCCCCTTTCTATCAGCCTCAAGAACTTCGAAGGGAAGCAGTTGAAGGACCTCAGACTTCCCATGGCCAAAGCATCAGGAGCTGGTTCAAGCTCTCGACCCTCAGGACCAATTGGCACTAGGATGGAGGAAGAATTGGTGGAAATGATCGATGATCTGGAGAAGTCAATTGCGATGCTATCAACCCGCAAAGTCGCCTGTGAAGCTCTTCTCAATGACCTCCGCTCTGCTCCTGCTGCTGAAGATGATTTTGAAGACTCCACTTCATTTTAAGTATTTTTCTGATTCACTCTGAGAACTTTGTTCAAAACACACTCTTAAATCCTCGGGGTATGTCCGAGTTATTTTCCGCACGCTATGACTTTTTATTTTTATTTGCTCATGTTTGAGCTGGATATTTGCTCATGTTTGAGCTGTTTATTTTGCTCATGGTGTGAGCTGGTTTTACCCTGCTGTTTAGTCGAATTTTATTATGTGATTGCCTTTGGCAATATTATTAGAAAAATAGGGGGAGATATAGATAGGCTACGCCAGGAGTTACGCCAGAAGTCGCGCCGAAAGCTGTGCATAGAAGTCGTTGCTCCAGAAGCCGCTCCAGAAGATACACCAGAAAGACGCACAAGAAGTCGCATCAGAAGTCACATAACTTGCTGTGTGCGTAACTGCCTCAAGGTGACGACGATGTGCCTGCTTGGAGTAAGAAGTTACATCACTTGCTGTGCGTAACTGCCACAAGATGACGATGGGCTTAAAAAGGTGTTTGCCTAAAAAATTGCCAAAGGGGGAGATTGTTGCTATGTTTAATTGTTGGCATAATTTTTTAGCGCAAATGTAAGAAGTCGTGCAACATGTTACATGACATGTGGAGCGACTTGTTACGGTCCAAATTAGGAAAGATCTGAAGCTTTCCTATTTCGACAAAGCTTGGAGCGAAAGAAGAAAGGCGCCACGAAGACTTGGAGTGCAAGAAAGTGACGTCGACAAGTCAGGCGACTTCCAGCTGGTAGTAACACGTCAGCAATTCAAGAAGTCAAAATAGGCAAGACGACTTCCAGCTGTCGTGGAAGGTGGCAACAACTTGCCTGACTTTCCTGTTCCTGATCCGAGAAGGATTAGGAATTTGAGCTGCTATAAAAAGCCCTTGGCTTCCCATTAGCAGATGATCCGTTCTTGTTCTATCAACTGCAAGATTTCTCAGAGCTCTTAACCGTGCACCATCGGCGTGTTGAGAGGTTGATTAAGATTCGCTAGAACGGATCTTTGCTCCGATCAAACATTAAATCGAGAAGACTAAGTGTTTGGATCGGTTAGGGTTTTTGTTTGTGATTGAAGATTCACAACTCCGTCCAAGAAGACAACGACACCGAGCATAGGCTTGCTCGAAGGGTGGAATTGAGAGGATCTCAAAGACAGGGGGAGAGGCCCTTGGTCGAGGTTGTTCACGGTGAGATCTATAGTAGCTTAGGACAATAGCTTGTGTGATAGCTAGTTGGTGCTTGAAGTTGTACTATTGACAACCTAATAGTGAAAACCTTTCCACTGGCAAAGTGCCCCCAGACGTAGGTGCGGAGTTACCGAACTGGGTAATCATCTCTAGTGTCGTGATTATCTATTTACTGTTTAAGCTTACGGTTTACGTTTTAGGCAAGTAGTCGATACACAAGTTACGACTTTGTGTTCGACTTCTTGACTCAGCTACGATTCAGAATTTCAAGGTGAAAGGGCGAGTGACTTACTGGGTCTCATACATTCCGATGTTTGTGGGCCTATGAGCACTCAGGCCAGAAGAGGTTTTCACTACTTCGTTACATTTACTGATGACTTTAGTAGATATGGGTATGTTTATCTTATGAGACATAAATCGGAAACCTTTGACAAGTTCAAAGAGTTCCAGAACAAAGCACAGAACCAGCTTGGTAAAAGTATAAAGGTGCTTAGATCTGACCGAGGCGGTGAGTACTTGGACCAAGAGTTTTACAGTCATTTAAAGGAGTGTGGGATCCTCTCTGAATTGACTCCGCCTTGAACACCTCAAATGAATGGTGTATCCGAACGGAAAAATCGTACCCTGCTTGACATGGTTCGATCAATGATGAGTCAGGCTGACCTCCCTATCTCCTTCTGGGGCTATGCCCTAGAAACGGCCGCATTCATATTGAATTGGGCTCCTACAAAGGCAGTGGAAAGCACTCCATACGAAGTATGGGGCGGGAAGAAACCCTTATTAGCTTTCCTTAAGAATTGGGGATGTGAAGCTTACGTCAAGCGTCTGCTAGGCAATAAGCTCAAACCCAAATCAGATAAATGTGTCTTTGTAGGGTACCCTAAAGAAACAAGGGGGTACTATTTCTACAAACACAGCGAGAACAAAGTTTTTGTTGCTCGAGGAGGGGTATTTTTGGAAAAGGAATTTATTCCAAAAGTGCTAGTGGGAGTGCCGTGCATCTTGAAGAAATTCAAGAAGATACGGAGCAACCTACTATGCCGAATGTAGAAATTCAGGAGCCAGAAGAGGTCATTGATCAAGAACCAATCCCTACACCTATTCCAGATGGTCCAAGAAGGTTTGAAAGATCTCGTCAAGCTCCTATCAGATATGGCTTTCTAGCCACTGAAGGAAATGACTTGATGTTGGTGGATCAGGATGATCCAAAAACCTACAGATAAGCTTTAGCCAGTCCAGACTCCGAAAAATGGTAGAACGCCATGAATGAGGAAATGAAATCCATGTCCGACAACCAAGTCTGGCGCTTGGTGGATCAAACCCCTGGGATAAAACCCATCGGTTGCAAATGGGTCTATAAAATTAAGACCGACATGGATGGAAAACCTCAGACCTATAAAGCTAGACTGATTGCGAAAGGTTATCGCCAGATCAAAGGTATCGATTATGACGAGACCTTTTCACTTGTGACTATGTTCAAGTATATCCGGATCATTCTAGCCATAGCAGCATACTACGACTATGAGATATTGCAGATGGATGTCAAAACCGCCTTCCTTAACGGGAACTTAAAAGAGGATGTGTATATGACACAACCCGAGGGTTTTGTTGATCCAGAGAATCCCGGAAAGATTTGTAAGCTGCTTAGATCCATTTATGAATTAAAGCAAGCTTCACGGAGTTGGAACATTCGTTTTGATGAAGCCGTAAGAGAATTCGGTTTTATCAAAAACGAAAGTGAACCTTGCGTATATAAGAAAGCGAGTGGGAGTAAAATAGTATTCCTAGTGCTATATGTCGATGACATACTGATCATCGGGAATGTTATCCCAACCTTGCTTGAAGTTACAGCTTGGTTAGGGAAATGCTTCTCGATGAAGGACTTAGGTGATGCTTCTTTCATTCTGGTCATCAAGTTCTACAGAGATCGACCCAAAAGAATATTGGGCCTAAGTCAGAGCACTTACATAGATAAAGTGTTGAGAAGATTCTCAATGCTTGATTCTAAGAAGGGATACCTACCCATGCGGCATGACATTAAGCTCAGCAAACAACAGAGTCCTAAGACTCCTGATGAGCTAAGAAAAATGAGTAAGATCCCATATGCTTCGGCTGTGGGATCCATCATGTATGTTATGATTTGCACGAGACCAGACATCTCGTTCGCGTTAAGCTGTACCAGCAGATATCAATCTAACCCAAGCCAGGAGTACTGGACTGCTGTTAAGAGTATCCTTGAATATCTAAGGAGAACTAAAGACGCATTCCTAGTGTATGGTAGGAAGGATGGAGAACTAGCAGTCAAAGGATATGTTGATGCTAGTTTTCAGACAGATCCTGATGATTTCAAATCACAGGCAGGATTTGTATTCGTGTTAAATGGCGGAGCATTCAGCTGGAAAAGCTTCAAGAAAGCCACAACTGCTGATTCTACAACAGAGGCTGAATACATAGCTGCAGCAGAAGCAACTAAGGAAGCCGTATGGGTTAGAAGCTTTCTAACCGGATTAGTAGTAATGCCGCGAGCGTCTGATCCGGTAAGCTTGTTGTGTGACAACACTAGGGCCATAGCATTAGCTCAAGAGCCCAGATTCCACAACAGAACTAAACACATACAGATGAAGTATCAAATTATCAGAGAATATATTGATAACGGTGATATGGAGATTACTTATGTACCGACTGATGACAATGTTGCTGATCCCTTGACAAAAGCCTTACCGCAGCCTAAGCATGAGGCGCACGTGAAGTCTATGGGGGTAGATTGGAACTTAGGTTGGAACTAGGGGCAACTGGGAGATTGTTAGGTTTGTGCCCTATTCCAATATAATTCTTCAATCTATATTGTAACGGACATCATTATTCTACATAATAAAAGGCATAATATTACTAATGTGTTGTAGTAATATATCTAATGTGATTTGATCTATGTCATAATGTGTGTAACGACTTATAGTAGAATTATAGATCAGAAAAATTGCATTCGATAAAGTCCCTGATCAGCTAAGCTTCTTCTGAAGCGATCAGTATGAGACTAACTCATTGTGATCATGCTCTACTGATCATGGCAAAGTGCGTGCCGGAGTTATATCATAGATACCATCAGGTCGATGATATCGGACAACCCGATTGTGAGTATGCTGCATAGATCCAGTCATGAGATACTCACATATCGTAGCTTGTCATTATATCCTAAGACCAAGGAGTCTTTGTGTACACTATGTAACGAATACCTAAGTTTGACCTAGCCTAACGTTGTCTGTAAAAGGGTAACTATAACGGCTTCGATTGGCTTTAATATTGATTGCACTAGTGAACTCGAAAGGCGTCTGAGGGATTTATCACTCATACTTCGGTATGAGAAAGATATCCGTTTAGGCCATTTGTTGAGTATGACTGAAGAAAGAGCACGGCCGTGCAGGTGACACCTTAGTATCAGTTTTCAGTCATCTCAGATATCAAGAAACAGTGATTGATAAATTAGGATGACCATTCTATGCCTATTGATCAATCTGGATATCGGTTTGATAAAAGGACAACGACATGTACGATAACAGGTTAAGTCGAATAATCGATAATCACGAACATTGGATAATCATAATGTCTTGCTAGAGACCACTTATGATGGAAAGGGTAAAATAGTAATTTTACCAGTCTGCCAATTGCTCGTGAGCCTAGAGGGTCACACGTTACATGAAAATTAATTCTGGATGAAAATTGAGAACGATTCGGTAGTTTTCTAGCCTAAGGTTTTAACCAGACGGTTGAAGAAATCAATTCGAGGAAAATGGACCGTTTTGTGTAAACCGAAATTAGAACTCAATTTAATGGGTTTGATATGGGTTTTGATTAAACGGGCTTAAAGCCCATTTAGGGATTAAAGCGATGAATGGGAAAAAATGAAAATAAGAGTTTATGAAGGATAGAAATGCAATTTTAATTTGAAATTCAATTTCATTTTTCAAATGAAAAATTCCAATATTTCTTCCATAATGCTCTCTAATTTTCAGCAACCACTCCCATCTTCTTCTCCCCCTCTTGGCCGACTTCTTCCTCTCTCTTCATCCTCCATTGTTGTCAAGCTTCTCTCAAAAATTCATAACAAAAAGTTTTGAGATAAAACCTTCTTGGGTTGTGGTGCTTGTGTGGACCTAATAGAGAAACACTAAACTTGTGTTTTCATCGATTAGAAGAGGTAATTTTCAGATTCAAAAGGTATATATAACATGTTAAATTTACATTAAGATTGTAGTTACGACGTTTTTAGAGATTGGCTGATTTTTAAAGGAACTGAAGAAACATGTTACAAAGAATGTCGAAACATCTTCAACGACATCTTGTGTGACATTGTTGACGGCATCTCGGCAAGCATCCTGATCGACAGAAATCAGGAAAGTGCAGACTCGACAGAAAATCAAGAAGACGATTAGGAAAGTGCAGAACGACTCCTAATCTGAAAAGAAGAAAGACGGCGATTAATAGGAAACCGTATAGGGTTAGTACTCATCCACGATTGCTATAAAAGCTTAGGCTACCCCCTTAGCAATTGTGTGGTTCTTTATTTGTTTCCTAGCAACAATTTGCAAAGTTCTTAGACGTGAAGGTTTGCGGGCTGAGAAATTGCAGATTGAGCTTAGGATGTTGTGTATCACATAACTATAGAGAGTTAGGTGATTGAGGGTTTATTGAAGTCGTGAGTTGAAGACTGCACGCAACCACCAAGCTTGAAGAAGACTTGAAGAGGACAGAGCAAGGCGATTGCTCGAAGAGTGGAATCAAGATGTTCTTGGATTCAGGGGGAGACCCTGAGATAGATTGCACTGTAAGACGTAGCATAAAGTATAGATCTAGGGTGATCACAGGTACTTGTATGTTCTGACGAATTACTGATAAGTGAAATCTTTCCACTAGGCTGAGAGCCCCCAGACGTAGGTGACGTTGCACCGAACTGGGTAAACAATCTGCTGTGTCATTACTTATAGCTTTATATTTACTGTCCTGCATTATCTACGCAAGAAGTCAGACACAACGTTATAGCATTCTGTGTAACATTGTGTGTGGCATCTTGCACGACTAGCTGATCAGAATTTTAATTGGTATCAGAGGGGGCACCTATAGCTTTAGGTGAGTTTCTAAACAAATATTTTGATCAAAGATGGACAATACCAGAGAAGGAGGATCCATAAATCGACCACCTGTTCTAGATGGAAGCAACTATGGCTATTGGAAGGCTCGAATGTGTGCCTTCATGAATTCACTAGACAACAAGACATGGAAGGCTGTACTCAATGGTTGGAATGCACCACAACTCATTGACAGTGATGGCAATCCTATCGGCCCAAAACCAGAAAACGATTGGACCGACGATGAAGATGAAGAATCACTGGGAAATTCTCGAGCTCTGAATACTATATTTAATGGTGTTGACAAGAACGTGTTCAGACTAATTAACACATGCACAACTGCCAAATCAGCATGGGACATCCTGGCCGTAGCATATGAAGGAACAACTAAAGTTCGAGAACAAAAACTGCAATACCTGACTACCAACTTCGAAGCCCTCATCATGAAAGAAGACGAATCAATTGCAGATTTCAATGTTCGCATTCGTGATGTAGCCAATGAATCCTATTCTCTGGGAGAACCAATGTCTGATGAAAAATTGGTAAGAAAAACCCTACGTGCTCTTAGCCCTAGGTTTAAGATGAAGATCACAACAATTGAAGAAGTTCATGACCTCAAAGTCTTGAAATTTGATGAGCTGATGGGGTCTCTAATGACCTATGAGTTGTCTCTACCCAACATCGACAAAAGGAACAAAGGAGTTGCTTTCAAAAGCTCAACACACAAGCAACCAGACCCTGAGGATTCGGATTCTGATGAAGACATCGAGGCTACAATGACTCTTCTCACAAAAAATTATAACAAAGCCATGAGAAGATTTAGTCGAATGGGTGGACGGAATGTCACAACAAATGCTAGAAACAAAGCTCCACAAAAAGCTCAAGTTGGAGGAAGTCTTGACAGACCAAACAGGAGTGGGGAAGAAAACAAAAACAAAGGACTTCAATGTCATGAATGTGAAGGATTTGGCCACCTCCGTAGAGAATGTCCAAATTTCCTCAAACAACAAAAACGAAAATACAATGCCACCCTATCAGATGATGACAATGAAGACAGTGGATCTGAAGAGGTAAGCAACTTTGTTGCATTCACTACTACTACTCCTACATGTAATGTTAATAATACTGTCGACATCAATGATGATCCAACTCCAAATGAGAATTGGACTAAAGAGCAACTAGTCGAGGCATACAAAGGCTTGCATACCAGATGGATCAAGGAAACTCTGATACTTGATCAGCAAGGCGAAAGGATCATTAGTCTTACCAGCGACAAATCAAGATTTCTAGAGACGATCGTGGAGCTGAAACGAGAGATCACCAGACTAAATGGAAAAATTAGTCTCATGACTAAATCGGTAAAGATGATGAATCCAAGCACAGAAAGCCTTGACAAGATTTTATCGGTGGGAAAACAGTCCAAAGATACGACGGGACTAGAGTACACACATGCTGTCCCCTCCACGGCAGGAACAAAGTTTATGATGCTGGCTAAAGACATACCAACTCACTTCTGGGCAGAAGCACTTAACACTGCTTGCCATATCCACAATCGAGTCACTCTCCGACCAGGTATGTCAGTAACTCATTATGAAATATGGAGGGGGAGAAAGCCCAATGTTAAGTACTTTCATATCTTTGGCTCCACTTGTTATATACTGGCTGATAGAGAGCCTCGTCGAAAGCTTGACCCAAAAAGCGATGAAGGCATCTTCCTTGGCTATTCAAGGAATAGTCGCGCATACCGAGTCTTCAACAAACGAACCATGACCATGATGGAATCAATCAATGTTGTCGTTGATAATGACAGCGAAGATGCCTCAGAAGATGCGACGGACGAAGACGGAGCCTATCCGACCAACAATGTCAGGAAGAATGCTACTCCAAATGTTAGAGAAGATGCTAGCAGCAAAACATAAGATGATGCCGCCAATGACAAAGTAGTTCCTGAAACCAGCAACAAGAATCCCTCACGAAGAGTCCAGACTAACCACCCTATCTCTGGAGTTATTGGAAACCTGAATGAAGGCGTACGGACTCGGTCAAAAGCTCCTGAAGATTATAACGAGATGATAGGAAATATTTGCTTCGTCTCAAAGACAGAACCCAAAAACATCAATGAAGCCATCAATGATGAGTATTGGGTCAATGCTATGCAAGAAGAGCTGATCCAATTTGAGAAAAATCAGGTATGGGAACTGGTGCCCAAACCAAGTGAAGGAAACATCATAGGCACTAAATGGATCTTCAAGAACAAATCCGATGAGCTTGGCAACATCACTCGCAACAAAGCCAGGTTAGTTGCTCAAGGGTATACTCAAATTGAGGGTGTCGATTTCGATGAGACCTTTGCTCCTGTTGCAAGACTTGAAGCAATCCGTCTCCTTCTAGGGATATCATGCCATCTACAGATAAAGCTCTACCAGATGGATGTCAAAAGTGCGTTCTTGAATGGGGATCTCAATGAAGAAGTATATGTGTCACAACCCAAAGGATTTGTTGACCCTCACTATCCTGATCATGTGTATAAACTCAAGAAAGCTCTTTATGGGTTGAAACAAGCACCAAGGGCTTGGTATGAAAGGCTCACAAAATTCCTCATCCAAAGCGGCTACACTAGAGGGGGAATCGACAAGACCCTATTTGTGAAGAACGAAGACGGGAATTTAATGATAGCTCAAATCTATGTCGATGACATTGTTTTTGGAGGAATGTCAAGCAAGATGGTAGAGATATTTATTCAACAGATGCAATCAGAATTCGAGATGAGCATGGTGGGAGAGCTTACTTATTTTCTAGGCTTCCAAATCAAACAACAAAAGGATAGCATCTTCGTATCTCAGAGCAAATATGCGAAGAATATTGTCAAGAAATTTGGGCTAGAGAAAGCCTCACATAAAAGGACACCAGCAGCTACACATGTCAAGCTAACTAAAGATGATCCAGGAGAAGCCGTCGACCAACACCTATACAGGAGCATCATCGGTAGTCTTCTCTACCTCACTGCAAGTCGACCAGATATTGCCTACTCTGTCGGAGTATGTGCGCGATATCAAGCTAATCCTAAGGTTAGTCATCTATCCCAAGCCAAAAGAATTATTAGATATATCTCTGGGACTACAAACTTGGGTTTATTATACTCATTCGACACATCCTCTACCTTGGTGGGGTATTGTGATGCCGATTGGGCTGGAAACACATCGGATAGGAAAAGCACATCTGGAGGATGCTTCTTCCTTGGCAACAACCTCATATCATGGTTTAGTAAGAAGCAAAACTGTGTTGCCCTTTCCACTGCCGAATCGGAGTATATTGCTGCTGGGAGTAGCTGCACACAACTACTTTGGATGAAACAGATGTTAGTCGAATACAATGTCAGACAGGATGCCATGACTTTATATTGTGATAATGTCAGTGCTATCAACATCTCCAAAAACCCTGTCCAACACAGCAAGACCAAACACATTGATATTAGACATCACTTCATTCGAGAATTGGTCGAAGACAAGAAGATCATCCTAGAGCACATTCCCACAGAGAAACAACTTGCTGATATTTTCACAAAAGCATTAGATACAAGCAGATTCGAGGATCTCTGATCATCACTTGGTCTGTGCACCATCAATGAACAATAAGAAGTTGCAGAAACGGTTGAGAGGAGTTAGTTGGTGCCTCTTCATGAAACCGGTCGAAAATCCAACAAATGTCATTGGGTCAAGCATGTCAAAAGCCCATATAAAAGAAAAGCAAGATACGCTCAGACGCTAGAAAGATTTGAATCGTTTTCTTTCAAAACCTAGTCTGCCTCTCTCTTATGTGTTTGCTCTCATCTCTTTCGCCATTCACTCTCTGCTAATCTCTCAAACGAAAATGGTGAAAACTCGAAGCACAGTAGCCCCAAAGGAAGCCACCGATTCAAAGAAAGATGAATCTAAAGGCCCCAGAAGCAGTAGAGCACAAACAAACAAGCATGGAGTGCGAATTAAAGGGCCAAAAACCCTGAAGAAGTCAGAAGAAATTCTCAAGGATGCCTCACCAAAGAAAGCCCCAATGCCATCTTTCACTCGAGTTCCCAAAAAATCCCAGACTGGAAGTGCTGCTTTCTCAATGTCTGACCTAACTGGGCCAGAAAGAGAGAATGATCTTGGCCAGGAAAATCGAGAAGCCTCCATGCAAATCGTCGCAGTTCCAACACCAACAGGTAACGATTTCTCTGCCGATACCTCTAGAAACAGTGATTTGTTATAATCACGGCTGGAAAATCAGGACCCACCTCAAGAAGGTGTGGTAGAAGAAATGATACGTGCGGAAGGAGAAAAGGAGGATCTGACTCCAGTCAGTCATGGATTGGAACGCATTGCGGAAGGAGAAGAAGAAGGAACAGATTCCATACCAAAAGCCACTGAAAAAGTTGTAGAAGAAGAAGAAATAGCTGACTCGGAAGAAGCCGAGGAAGAAGAAGAGAAAGAAGAAACCAGAAACGGAGAGACCGATCAAGAAGAAGCTGAGAAGAACAAGGATGACACCACAAACAACACAGAAGAAAACACTCTGGATGCCAGAGAAGATGTCACGGAAGAAGCTGCTGAGACGGCACACACAGTGCTGTCGACCCTGAAGAAAAAAGTTCTAGAAGAAACTGAAAGTTCGGCTGTTATGGTTGGAAAATTGAAAGAAACAAGGAAAAGGAAGGAGGACAAGGAGGCTGGAGGTTCCAGCAACAAAAAGAAAAAGCTGCATGTCAAAGAAAAGGGGAAGAAAGTGATCGCGACAAGGAGTTTGATGGATGAACCAACTGATGATGACATTGAAGAGGTCCCTGCTGAGGAAGGAAAGAAGAAGAAGGCCCTAAAGACGGCCAAGACCACCGTGAGTGTAACGTACGACAATGTGTCATTTCACTCAGCAGAAGGAGCAAAGAGGTGGGAGTTTGTATTTCAGAGAACGGCGTACCCAGAGAAGACACTATCGTCGGAGCTGTTTGGGCTAGAGGCCATTATACAGCTCCTGGAGAAGGCAGAATTAATGAGAACCGTCTCCAACATTGGTAATCATTATCCCCTCTTGGTTAAGGAGTTCATTGCAAATTTGCCTACCACGTTTGGTACCCCAGATGCTCCAGAGTTTGATAAGGTATATGCAGAGGCATTCGCTTTGACATCTCCTCTGACATTATCAATGACTTCCTGGGAAGGAAGAAGGTTCGATCTGTGCCACCACCCGACCTAAGCAAAGTCCTCCGTGAGATCACCGGAGATAAAAGCATAACATGGCCATCCAAAGGCACCGTGGCAGCATCAGATCTGACTTCCAAGTACTCCATTCTCTTCCGGATTGGAGTGGCAAATTGGGCGCCCTCGACTCACGCATCATCTATCAAACCTGAGCTGGCAATACTGATCTACCAAATAGGTATTGGATCTAAACTTGACTTTGGGCAATTTGTGATTAATCATCTTGTTCGCCATGCTAGATCTCTTGCTGTGAAAATTCCCATAGCCTTTCCATCCCTTATCTCCGAACTACTTGTACATCAACACCCTGGAGTGTTGAAAACTTCGGATAAGGTGGGCAAAAGAGGAGGGCTGATTGTGGTGAGCCACAAGTTGTTTGAAGGGAAGCATGCTCCTGATCTTGTCAGGCCGGAAGCCAAGGCAAAGACCAGTAGAGCCACAAGTGTCGTCCCTCTAACCAGGACCACCAGCAGGGATGCCGTCATGCTCGAACGAGAAATTGTTGTGCTTGATGAGAACATTGCAAACTTAAAGACTGCTCTGAAGCACCTCTCGCAGCGCCGAACTCACTGCGCCAACCTGCTGCAATCCATGTCTCCTCCAGGCTCTGAAGATGATAACCCAAATGATCCAGAAGAAGCTACCCAAGAAGCCTCCACAGAAGCAACAGAGACTGCAAGTTCCAACAGCAGCTCTATTTAAAATGTTTATGAAATTCTCTGACTCTTGAACTACTGAACAACTTTTATGTTTGTAATATTTGGTGAACAATGTATCACGCTTACTCTCGACAGCTGATTGAGAGCAAGTGTGAGTTATGTTTGGGTTTATTTTGCTTATTTCCCGGATTTGTTACGATATTTGTTTAAGTTTTGGCTCTTTTTGAGCCAGCAAGGGGGAGTAAGATAAAGATAGATATAGATACGCGCGCATGATGATACAAGAAAGATAGAGACGACGACGCAAATACGCAAGATGCGACGATACGCGCGACGACACTGCCGATCGACGAGACGACGAATGCGACGCAGAATGCGACGAAGAATGATGCCCTTAAAAATAGCCAAAGGGGGAGATTGTAGTTACGACGTTTTTAGAGATTGGCTGATTTTTAAAGGAACTGAAGAAACATGTTACAAAGAATGTCGAAACATCTTCAACGACATCTTGTGTGACATTGTTGACGGCATCTCGGCAAGCATCCTGATCGACAGAAATCAGGAAAGTGCAGACTCGACAGAAAATCAAGAAGACGATTAGGAAAGTGCAGAACGACTCCTAATCTGAAAAGAAGAAAGACGCCGATTAATAGGAAACCCTATAGGGTTAGTACTCATCCACGATTGCTATAAAAGCTTAGGCTACCCCCTTAGCAATTGTGTGGTTCTTTATTTGTTTCCTAGCAACAATTTGCAAGGTTCTTAGATGTGAAGGTTTGCGGGCTGAGAAATTGCAGATTGAGCTTAGGATGTTGTGTATCACATAAATGCTATCAATCTCCCACTTGGAACCTAGGACGTGAAGGTTTACAGACTATTCCAATTGGAACCTAGGACACAAATGCTATCAATCTCCCACTTGCCCCTAGTTCTAATTTAAGTCCCAGTCTGTACCCATTGACTATACATGAGCTTCATGTTTAGGCTGTGAGAGAGCCTTCGTCAAAAGGGCCGGTTGTTTTTTAATTCGTCGTAATGTAGTTGATCTTCTCGTTATCTAGGTAACTTCTGAGTATATATCTGAATTTGTTATGTGATCTGGGCACTTTAGCTTACGCAATGGCCCTAGTGTTGTCACAAGATAAGTCTATTGGGTTAGACGGGTTTTATTTACATCTAATCCAGTCATGAAGCTCCAAATCCATACAGCCTTCTTTGTTGCCTCCAACGCAGCTATATACTCAGCTTTCGTCGTAGAATTTGCAATTGGTCCTGCTTCCAGCTCTTCCAGCTCAAGCTCTACAATTCAACATGAATACGTATCCTGACTGACTCTAGAATCATTAGGATTCGTCTGGAAACTAGTGTCAATATAACCTTTGACTACTAGCTCAACATCATCGTGGCCCCCACACACAAGAAGGGCATCTAAAGTTCTCCTCAAGAACTTGAGGATAGCTTTGACCGCAATCTAGTGTTGTCCACCGGGGTTAGTATGCTACATAGATCCAGTCATGAGATACTCACATATCGTAGCTCGTCATTATATCCTAAGACCAATGAGTCTTTGTGTACACTATGTAACGAATACCTAAGTTTGACCTAGTCTAACGTTATCTCTAAAAGGGTAACTATAACGGCTTATATTGGCTTTGATATTGATTACACTAGTGAACTCGAAAGGCGTCTGAGGGATTTATCACTCATACTTTGGTATGAGAAAGATATCCGTTTAGGCCACTTGATGAGTATGACTGAAGGAATAGCACGGCCGTGCAGGTGATACCTTAGTATCAGTTTTCAGTCATCTCAGATATCAAGAAACAGTGATTGATAAATTAGGATGACCATTCTATGCCTATTGATCGATAAAAGGACAGTTACATCAGGTTAAGTCGAATAATCGATAATCACGAACATTGGATAATCATAATGTCTTGCTAGAGACTACTTATGATGGAAAGGGTAAAATAGTAATTTTACCAGTCTGCCAATTGCTCGTGAGCCTAGAGGGTCACACGCATTAAGCATGATACATGAAAATTAATTATGGATGAAAATTGAGAACGATTCGGTAGTTTTCTGGCCTAAGGTTTTAACCAGACGGTTGAAGAAATCAATTCGAGGAAAATGAACCGTTTTGTCTAAACCGAAATTAGAACTCAATTTAATGGGTTTGATTTGGGTTTTGGTTAAACGGGCTTAAAGCCCATTTAGGGATTTAAGTGATGAATGGGAACAAATGAAAATAAGAGTTTATGAAGGATAGAAATGCAATTTTAATTTGAAATTCAATTTTCTTTTTCAAATTAAAATTCAGCAACCACTCCCATCTTCTTCTCCCCCTCTTGGCCGACTTCTTCCTCCCTCTTCAACCTCCATTTCTGTCAAGCTTCTCTCAAAAATTCATAGCAGAAAGTTTGAGAGAAAACCTTCTTCGGTTGTGGTGCTTGTGTGGACCTAATAGAGAAACACTAAACTTGTGTTTTCATCGATTAGAAGAGGTAATTTTCAGATTCAAAAGGTATATATAACATGCTGAATTTACATTAAGATTAAAGATTATATCGATCACCACGGTTACATAACGTCCGCTGCATGATATTTATCGAATGGAACCTATGGTGATCTCTTTCAGTGGTATCATAGTCATGGTTGTTATGTATTCTTCAACATGTTTAGTTCTGATTTTTTTTGAGTTTATATGTGTTCATCACCTTAGCATGCATGTGAATCGAAAAAAATTTCAGATTTGATTGATTTTGGAAAATTGGAAAATATTTTTTTTTGGTGTTTCGGGTTAGCCATGGTCGAGCCATGGCCGACCAGGTCGACACCCTTGGTGGACCATTGAATGCCCTAGGGCAAACCGTGGTCAGCACCAAGGGCCGACGAGGGTCGCCTATGGGCGACCATAGCAGCCCTCGCGGGCGACCACGGTCTGCCCACACGGGCGACCATGGCAGCCCGTGAGGGCCACCATGGTTGCCTCGCGGGCGACCAGGGTCTGCCCTAGGGACGACTATGGCTGCCCTCGCGGGCTACCATGGTCGTTCCCGTGGCCGACCACGGTCAGCCCCGCGGGCGACCTCGGCAGCCCTCACGGACCACCGTGGTTGCCTCCACGGGCGACCTCGGTTGAGTCGGTTCGGCTCGACCAGATTCGAGCTGAACCGGTTGGTTTGCGAGAATATTTTGAAACCCTAAAAAAATTTAATTTTCAGATTTGGTTCGGTTTTGATAAACCAGCGAGAACCGGTTCAAAATACAATTAATCAGTTAAACCGTCCGGTTTCGATAAACCAGAATTTTCCACACTTAAGAAAGATAAAATTTGGAAAATTTATTTGTTTGATAAGCATGTTGATAGTATACATGATCTTTGATAACATGATGTTTTCCACATGATGCTAGAGAAGCCCATTAGATTTGCATTTTAATTTCGGTTTTGCAACCTGCGTGTTGTTTAATTTTGGGTTGTAGTAAATACGGCATGCGTGTCGTGATTTGTATTTCATTTTATTTATTTAAATTTTTAATCACGAAGACCGACACAATAATCAAGTCAAGAGGAAGACTCGGATTGGAGGAGGCTCGAAGCCAGTGGGAGTTCACGAGAATGGAGCAAGTTTGGATCTTAAAGACCAGTGGAAGTTAGGATCAGTTTTGCTAGATTCTTAGGAACTTAAGATGGGCTTAGCTATGCATATATTTTATCGTTACATTTGAATGTATGAATGTATGATAGTTTAAATATACAAGTTTATGTATGATTTGCTATCACCCACATGCAAAGATTAAAATCGGAATTTAATCAGACTCGCATGTAACCTGCTAAGGGATCATATTTGCATGAATTTGCAACTATTGATTCCAGATTAATATTGTATCGATATACAATCAGACTTTTATAATTCACTTAAACACAAATAATTACAAGTCAAGCGTGATACCATCCAAGTTTGGACACTCAAAAGGGCTTTGACCCTATGGATGTTAGTACGCCTCCGCGTAACATTCATAGAGAAAAGGTGTGGATGAGATGGATAGTTCTGTGTGGGTGCGTGTGCCTCCGCGTAGTAGCTACATTAGTTCTATCCATAGTTGAAGCTTGGTAGACTTGTCTACGATTGTCAGCTAGGGCTGACCTAGGGTATTAGTATAGGGTATGCCACGTACTAACAAGTACAGGCCCTAGCTAGGAACTACATGGTCTTGTAGATGGATTTACTCCTACCTTGATGCACTCAATTGGAGTAGTGAGCCTCCGTTCACTTCAATTGAGATTATGATGGGATCCTGGTTCTAATTCTAAAGTTAGAATCAGAAAGTGTTTTATAATTAAATTTCCAATTTCAATTTTAATAAATACTGATTAAAATTTGTTTACTGTGTAGATATAAAATGGCAAACACGAATCATTCTGGTAACAGTGCGCTTAGGTCACTAATCGAGCATGATAAGCTTAACGGCTTAAACTTTCTCGATTGGGACCGGAACTTGAGACTCGTTATCAAGTATGAACGTAAGGATTATACCCTTACCCAGGAACAAGCACCTACTGAACCAGCACTGAACGCCTCAAGGGCGCTAAGGGATACCTACCAGAAATTCCTTAGCGACCGGATCGACGTGCAATGCATCATGATGGGCAGTATGGTGCCTGACTTGCCGAAACAGTTCTTGGACATTTCCGATGATCCCAAAGCATGTATGGCTGAGATCGAGAAAATGTTCAAAGAGAAAGCGTGTGTCGAAAGATACGACACTTTCAGTGAACTTATGTCTTGCAAGCTGAAGGCTAGAGCTCCTGTCAGTCCACATGTCCTTAAGATGAAACGTCTTTTGGAACACTTGACCAGACTCGGTCAACCTGTGGACAAGGAAATGTCTGCAGACTTTGTGCTGCATTCACTTCTAGAGACATATCGTGATTTCATTGGAAATTACAATATGCATGACATGGATAAGACTGTGACAGAGCTTCATGGTATGCTCGTGACTGCTGAAAAGAATCTCAAGGGCAAGACCAAGGAGGTTCTATGGTCAACAAGCAAGTGAGCTTCAAGAAAGTCAGCCTGGGCAAGGATAAGACCGCTATGCACCTAGCAGGGAAGATTCGGCAACCTAAGGGTCCAGTAGCTCCAAAGGCTGTTGAGAATCCTAAGAAGGATGTCATCTGCTTCTATTGCCAAGGACATGGGCATTGGAAGAAGGATTGTAAGAAACACAAGCTGTTTCTTAGGAAGAGTGGAGCTTCCACATCTTCAGGATCAGGTATTTTTGTTATTGAGCTCAATCTAAGTTTATCTACTTCAGATTCTTGGGTACTTAATACCGGTGCAGAATCTCACATTTGTGTTAATGTGCAGGCTCTGGGAAGTAGAAGAGAAGTGAGCAAGGGCGAGGCGGACCTACGAGTTGGCGATGGCAATCAATTCTTGACAACTGTTGTAGGAGATATTAGTCTCAGTTTGCCCAGTGGGCTGGTTTTGTTATTAAACAATGTTCATTGTGTACCTGCGTTTCGCATAAATATTATTTCTATTTCCTTGCTAGACAAGGTATGTTTTTCTATTGACAGTGGAATTTTCAATATTTTCAAGAATAATATGTTTTATTGCAATGCTTTATTGGTTGGTGGTTTATATATTCTTAATATTCAAAACACTGACACTAGCTCGATTTTTAATATGAGTAACAAAAGGGTTAAATCCGATGATTTAAACCAGATTGTGATATGGCAGTGCCGCTTAGGCCATATAGGCAAGAAACACATCTCAACACTTCACAAGTGTGGACTTCTAAGTCCGTTTGAATTCACTTCAATTGAGAGATGCGAGTTATGCCTTATGGGCAAAATGACAAAGGCACCTTTTGCCGATTTAGGTGAAAGGGCGAATGACTTACTGGTTCTCATACATTCCGATGTTTGAGGGCCCATGAGCACTCAGGCCAGAAGAGGTTTTCACTACTTCGTTACATTTACTGATGACTTCAGTAGATATGGGTATGTTTATCTTATGAGATATAAATCGGAAACCTTTGACAAGTTCAAAGAGTTTCAAAACGAAGCACAGAACCAACTTGGTAAAAGTATTAAGGCGCTTCGATATGAACGAGGCGGTAAGTACTTGGACCAAGAATTTCAAAGTTATTTAAAGGAGTGTGGGATCCTCTCTCAATTGACTCTGCCTGGAACACCGCAAATGAATGGTGTATCCGAATGGAGAAATCGGACCCTGCTTGACATGGTTCGATCAATGATGAGTCAGGCTGACCTCCCTATCTCCTTCTGGGGCTATGCCCTAGAAACGGCCGCGTTCATATTGAATCGGGCTCCTACAAAGGCAATGGAAAGCACTCCATACGAAGTATGGAACAGGAAGAAACCCTTATTAGCTTTCCTTAAGATTTAGGGATGTGAAGTTTACGTCAAGCGTATGCTAGGCGATAAGCTCGAACCCAAATCAGATAAATGTGTCTTTGTAGGGTACCCCAAAGAAACAAGGGGATACTATTTCTACAAACCCAGCGAGAACAAAGTTTTTGTTGCTCGAGGAGGGGTATTTTTGGAAAAGGAATTTATTTCCAAAAGTGCTAGTGGGAGTGCCGTGCATCTTGAAGAAATTCAAGAAGATACGGAGCAACCTACTATGCCGAATGTAGAAATTCAGGAGCCAGAAGAGGTCATTGATCAAGAACCAATCCCTACACCTATTCCAGATGGTCCAAGAAGGTCTGAAAGATCTCGTCAAGCTCCTATCAGATATGGCTTTCTAGCCACTGAAGGAAATGACTTGATGTTGGTGGATCAGGATGATCCAGAAACCTACAGACAAGCTTTGGCCAGTCCAGACTCCGAAAAATGGCAGAACGCCATGAATGAGGAAATGAAATCCATGTCCGACAACCAAGTCTGGCGCTTGGTGGATCAAACCCCTGGGATAAAACCCATCGGTTGCAAATGGGTCTATAAAATTAAGCCCCGACATGGATGGAAAACCTCAGACCTATAAAGCTAGACTGGTTGCGAAAGGTTATCGCCAGATCTAAGGTATCGATTATGACGAGACCTTTTCACCTGTGGCTATGGTCAATTCTATCCAGATCATTCTAGCCATAGCAGCATACTACGACTATGAGATATGGCAGATGGATGTCAAAACCGCCTTCCTTAACGGGAACTTAAAAGAGGATGTGTATATGACACAGCCCGAGGGTTTTGTTGATCCAAAGAATCCCAGAAAGATTTGTAAGTTGCTTAGATCCATTTATGGATTAAAGCAAGCTTCACGGAATTGAAACATTCGTTTTGATGAAGTCGTAAGGGAATTCGGTTTTATCAAAAACGAAAGTGAACCTTGCGTATATAAGAAAGCGAGTGGGAGTAAAATAGTATTCCTAGTGCTATATGTCAATGACATACTGATTATCGGGAATGACATCCCAACCTTGCTTGAAGTTAAAGCTTGTTTAGGGAAATGCTTCTCGATGAAGGATTTAGGTGATGCTGCTTTCATTCTGGACATCAAGATCTACAGAGATCGACCCAAAAGAATATTGGGACTAAGTCGGAGCACTTACAGAGATAAAGTGTTGAGAAGATTATCAATACTTGATTCTAACAAGGGATACCTACCCATGCGGCATGGCATTAAGCTCAGCAAACAACAGAGTCCTAAGACTCCTGATGAGCAAAACAAAATGAGTAAGATCCCATATGCTTCGGCTGTGGGATCCATCATGTATGCTATGATTTGCACGAGACCAGACATCTCGTTCGTGTTAAGCTGTACCAGCAGATATCAATCTAACCTACGCCAGGAGCACTGGACTACTGTCAAGAGTATCCTTAAATATCTAAGGAGAACTAAAGACGCATTCCTAGTGTATGGTGGGAAGGATGGAGAACTAGCAGTCAAAGGATATGTTGATGCTGGTTTTCAGACAGATCCTGATGATTTCAAATCACAGGCAGGATTTGTATTCGTGTTAAATGGCGGAGCATTCAGCTGGAAAAGCTTCAAGGAAGCCACAACTGCCGATTCTACAACAGAGGCTGGATACATAGCTGCAGCAAAAGAAGCTAAGGAAGCCGTATGGGTTAGAAGCTTTCTAACCGGATTAGATGTAATGCCGCGAGCGTCTGATCCGGTAAGCTTGTTGTGTGACAACACTGGGGCCATAGCATTAGCTCAAGAGCCCAGATTCCACAACAGAACTAAACACATACAGAGAAAGTATCACATTATCAGAGAATATATTGATAACGGTGATATGGAGATTACTTATGTACCGACTGATGACAATGTTGCTGATCCCTTGACAAAGGCTTTACCGCAGACTAAGCATGAGGCGCACGTGAAGTCTATGGGGGTAGATTGGAACTTAGGTTGGAACTAGGGGCAAGTGGGAGATTGTTAGGTTTGTGCCCTAGTCCAATATAATTCCTCAATCTATATTGTAACAGACATCATTATTCTACATAATAAAAGGCATAATATTACTAATGTGTTGTAGTAATATATTTAATGTGATTTGATCTATGTCATAATGTGTGTAACCACTTATAGTAGAACTATAGATCAGAAAAATTGCATTCGATAAAGTCCCTGATCAGCTAAGCTTCTTCTGAAGCGATCAGTATGAGACTAACTCATTGTGATCATGCTTTACTGATCATGGCAAAGTGCGTGCCGGAGTTATATCATAGATACCATCAGGTCGATGATATCGGACAACCCGATTGTGAGTATGCAACATAGATCCAATCATGAGATACTCACATATCGTAGCTGTTGGGTCCCGGGGCATCCTAATTACGTTCATGGCAGCGGAAGCAACCTATAAACCGCCCCTAACCTGCGCAAGATCGACTACCAAGTTAGATCCTTAGGAAATCGAGTTTTCGTGTTTTACCAGAATCTGCCTGGCAGAAAACCGAGACTTTTAAGCTCTATATCTCGAGCTACAGATCTCCAATTGCTTCGGTTCTTTCTGGAGATTAAACCTCAGCCAATTCCCTACATCTTTGGTGTTTTGCGCTAAACCCAGTTCGAACAAGAAGACCTCCTTCTGGAGCAAAACATTTTTCCCGTCTCGCTGGACAGACTCTGCGGACCAGTCTGCTTCTCGGCATTTTATCTCCCAAACCAGCGCTCTTTTGGAAAATTAGTATCTCACAAAAGTTGTAGCCCTTGGACTTATCTTTCCAACGCCGCCAGTTTCAGGTCAATCGGAGCTCGGAAGAAGCATCTATGGCTCACGCATTGTCGGTCGCCGGAACTAGACAATCTGGACAGTTTCTCCATTTTGCATTTAGTCTTCGTTGAATCGATAAAGAAGAACGTTCGGATCTTCTTCTCTAAAGCAAGTCCACACCAAGAGGATGATCTTGATGATCCCTCACTTAATTGCCTACTAGAACAATTAAATGAAGAACAAGAGAGCAAGAACAAGAGGAGGAAGAGTTGTGAGAGAGAGAGAGCTTGTAAGATTTTTTTTATTCTTCAATTAATGAATGAATGCTAGATATTTCAATTCATCATCCAACAAACATGGGTCAAAAGTGATTGGTATGGGCTTAAAGGTGCTTTAACCCATACCCCTTAAATCACTCACCTCTTAATCCACAATCACCAACTAAGCATGGTGTTGTGTGGCCCCCACACATGGACCCACCATGTGGGCCGGCCATGAGGTCTTGTTGGGCCCTTAATGGGCCGGCCATTAGGCTTCATGGGCCGAGCCCAATGGGCCCTCCCGTGTTGTCTCATGCCGTGTCCAAAAATCGACCGACCCTTTTGTCGTCACTTATCAAACAAAGTCCGACGCGATATCGACGAAAAACTCAATTTTTATCGATTCGCTAATTATTCTCTCAAACCGAACCCATGGCACAAAACCTCCAGTTTTGTCCATATATTACTCCTCAAGAAACATCAATGTTTCCTTATCTCAAGTTATCCGCCTTGTATGTGTGTGACCCTCTAGGCTCATGCCACCGTTTGGCAGATCGGCGCAAAAGATCGCTCTTGCCCGATCCATCATAAGTGGTCTCTAGTAAAACATTATGATTACCCAAGGTGCATGATGATCGATGATTCGACTTAACCTTTATGCGTACAAGTCACCATCCTGTTATCTCTAGATATCCCGATTGATCACAAGGCATAGAGTCGTCTCCCTTGTTCAATCAATCATTGTTACTTGATATGCGAGATGGCTGAGAACTGATAACCCGTATCATTGGCATGGCCATGCTCTTTCTCTCAGTCAGTCTCCATCAAGAGGCCTTCTAACGGATATCTTTCCCATACCGTAGTATGAGGGATAAATCCCTTAGCCGTCTTTCGTGTCACTCATGCAACCCGTTCCGCCACCCAATCATGCCCTTTATAGCAATCCTTTTACAGAAAGCGTTTGGCGCAAGTTAAAGCCGTACGTTCATTGCATAGTGATCACAAAGACTCCTTGGTCTAAGGATGTCGTGACAAGCTATCGCATTTGAATATGTTTATGGCTTAATCTATGAAAACACTATTCAAAGCGGGTCGTCCGATATCAATCACCTCATGATATCTATGATATGGTTCCAGGATCCCTCATCCCTATGACAAGTAGAACTACGTCATTAAGAACCATCCTCATACTGGTCGCTTCTTAGGAAGCATGTTTTGACCAGGGACTCGTTAAGTGTGATCCGTACAGATTTATGGTTCTACTACTTTAGTGGTCATAAATCAGATCATGCTTAACATATTACTTCAACACATAAATAATACAAAGCCGTTTTATATATATGTTACAAACGATGATAATGTACATAGACATTTACAGGCTAATAGCAATTGGACTAGGGCACAAATGCTATCAATCTCCCACTTGCCCCTAGTTCCAATCTAAGTCCCAGTCTATACCTATTGACCTAACATGTTTATCATGTTTTGCTCGAGGAAGAGCCTTGGTCAAGGGGTCGGCTGTGTTATCATCAGTTGCAACGTAGTGGATCTTCACGTCACCTTTTAGCAACAATGTCGCAGATGATGTGATACTTTCTGAGTACATGTTTGGATCTGTCATGTGCCCTGGGTTCCTTCGCTTGCGCAATGGCCCCGGTGTTGTCACAATATAAGTCTACTAGGTTAGATGGGTTTTTAATTACACCTAACCCAGCCATGAAACTCCTGATCCATACAGCCTCTTCTCCCGCTTCGGATGCGGCAATGTACTCAGCTTCGGTCGTAGAGTCGGCAATGGTGTCCTGCTTCTTGCTTTTCAGCTGAAAGCTCCACCGTTCAACATAAACATATAACCCAACTGACTTTTTAAGTCATCGGGGTCTGTCTGGAAAACTAGCGTCAACATATCCTTTGACGACTAGATCATCATTTCTTCCCCCGTATACAAGAAAAGCGTCTTTGGTTTTTCTCAAAATCGAGAATCGCCTTGACGGCAATCCAATGTTCCTCACCGGGTTCGGACTGATGTCTACTGGTGCAGCTTAGGGCAAACGAGACATCCGGTCTCGTACATATCATGGCACACATTATGGACCCTATAGCTGAAGCATATGGGATCTCATTCATTCTTGCTAGCTCTGCAGGTGTCTCAGCACACTACTTCTTGCTTAGCTTTATGCCATGACGCATGGGCAGCAGTCCTTTCTTTGAATCTAGCATCGAGAATCTTCTCAATATTTTGTCTATGTAGGTGCTTTGACTTAAGCCCAAGACCCGCTTGGCACGGTCTCTATATATCTTGATCCCCAAGATGTAAGAGGCCTCGCCTAAGTCCTTCATTGCGAAACACTCACCTAACCAAGTCTTTGTTAAGAGCAAGGTAGGGACGTTGTTTCCAATGAGCAGTATGTCATCAACATAAAGCACCAAGAAGACTACTTGGCTCCCATCTGCCCTTTTATATATACGCAAGGTTCATCATCGTTCTTGATGAAGCCAAACTGTTTCACAACTTCATCAAAACGTTGATTCCAACTCCGAGATGCTTGCTTCAAACCATAAATTGATTTGAGCAACTTGCAAATCTTTCCCTTATTCTTAGGATCCTCAAAACCCTCAGGCTGGGACATATAAACGTCCTCAGCTAACCTCCCGTTGAAGAAGGCGGTTTTGACGTCCATTTGCCATATCTCAAAATTGCTACGGCAAGTAGAATGCGAATAGATTTGACCATAGCTACTGGAGAAAAGGTCTCTTCATAGTCAATTCCGTGAATTTGCCAATAACCTTTTGCTACCAGTCTTGCTTTATAGGTCTGAGGTTTGCCATCCATGTCCATCTTTATTTTAAAGATCCATTTACACCCAATGACTTTTACGTCAGGGGTTTGATCCACCAAGTCCCACACTTGATTATCTGACATGGATTGCATTTCTTCCCTCATGGCTTCCAGCCATTTCTCAGAGTCGGTTCCGTCCTTATTAACTGTAGCTATTGGTTCTTGCTCAACGACTACTTCTGGTGGGTCGTCCAGTGGTTCCTGAGTGACCATCTCATCTAGAAATTCATTAAGATGAACAGCCCTCCCACTGACTGTCTTGGAAATAAGTTCTTTTTCCAAGAATGTCCCACCTCGATTATGAATGCGGCCGTTTGCAGAGCGTAACCCCAGAAGGAGATCGGGAGATCAGTGAGACTTAACATCGATCGAACCATATCAAACAATGTCCGATTCCTTCGCTCAGACACACCATTGAGTTGCGGTGTTCCTGGCGGAGTCCACTGAGATAGTATTCCACTTTCTGTAAGAAACTCTTCAGATAAGTATTCTCCACCCCGATCAGAACGGAGTGCCTTGATACTTTTTCCGAGTTGGTTTTCTACTTCAGTCCTAGACTCCTTGAATTTATCAAAGGCTTTGGACTTATGTCTTATGAGATAGACATAATCATATCTACTGAAATCATCAGTAAACGTGATAAAGTAGCCTAAACCACATCTGGCTGGTGTACTCATTTGGTCCACATACGTTTGAATGTATTAGACCTAATAGATCACCTTCCCTCTCACCTAAACCAGTGAAGGGTGTTTTAGTCATCTTGCCCATTAAACAAGCTTCGCATCTATCAATCGTTTGGTATTCGAATTGACTTAGAAGTACGCGCTTATGAAGCGCTGAGATGCATTTCTCATTTATGTGACCTAGACGACAATGCCAGATTAGAGTTTGGTCTAAATCATTAGCTTTAAACCTCTTAGGTAGAACAAGGTTAACAGAACCCACGGCAGTTACGGTAACTCTCACGTTGTTCCCAACTCTTAGGTCCACCTCGCTTTCCCCATATCTCTTCTACTATTCTACACTTGTATATCCGTACAGACATGAGACTCAGCTCTAGTGTCTAGTACCCAAGTATTTATCGTAGAAAGATATAGCTCTAATGGAATACCTAATGAAGTAGCGGCCCCACCGCCCTTCATCTGATCCTCCTTCAGCTGCTGACAGTCTTTCTTCCAGTGACCAGGCTTTTGGCAGTAGAAACAAACCGACTCCTTTGCCTTCCCCTTGCCTTTTACGGGCATGGAAGGTTTAGGAACAAATGGTCTGATCTTCCTTGCCAGGTGCATTGGGCCTTTACCCTTGCCACCACCAGCTTTGAAGCTGGATCCCTTCATACGTAGGACGTGTGGACCTACGGAGCTGCCTGCTGACATCTTGCAGGCAATGAGTTCTCGGAGAACAGTGTATTTTTCAATACGTACTTTCTCTTTGAACATATCCTTGATTTGCGCAAACATTGCAAACGGATCATGGGATAGCTCCATAAATTGCTTCTGGAGGTCCGCCTCCAAGCAGCCCAGCATGACACACGCAACGTCGATAGAGTCGTTAAGGTGTTTCTGGTACGCATCCTTAACGACCCTCGTTGCGTTGGCAGCTAGCTCCACCGGGATAGCCTTATCAAGGACGTACTCCCTGTGTTCCAACTTTAACACAAGTCGTAAATTTCTGTCCCAGTCTAGATAATTTGTCCCGTTGAGTTTACACTTTTCGAGTATAGTCCTCAACGACAAATTAGACGAGTTTGTTGAATTACTAGCCATTTCTACACGAAGAAAGTAAATTTAATCAGAAAAGTTGAATAAATTTACGAAGATCCGATTTAAACACCAACCATAAGATTCTAAGGTTTAGAATCTTAAACCAAGATCCCTTATTCGTCATTTGAAGTACGCTAAGGCGCACCGCTCCAATTGACTTATTTAGGTAGGACGTCCGTCCAATTACAACCCGTGTAACTCTTAGTCAGGGTATGTGCAAAAACACACGGCTTACCCTTCCGATGCCCCAGCTCGACCTCAGGCCAAGAATCGTGGTCGAGTCAACCAACCTTCACTAACGATTTAACTTTGTGCAGATGCTCCGCTAAGGCGCACGACATCCCACTAAGTTTACCATTCCCATCTAGAACCCATTCGATCGATGCTCCGCTAAGGCGCACGACACCGATAAAATGTTTCTACATGGGTGTGAATTTGGGTGGCATCTCACTTGACTCAAATTAGCTTGTAAATTGGTTGTGCTTAATAATTCGAAAGTATTTGGTACAATTACGAACCCGTCATCAACAACCCGTGTTGTGAAGTTTCTAATTGTATTACATACTATCTTCATTTGAATCCGTCATTTGCAACCCGTGCAAACACGTTTCAAATTTGAACTCATCAATCACAACCCGTGCGATGATAGTTCACAACGCTTTAAACATGCAAACAATTAAAGTTGATTTTAATCTTTGCATGTGAGGTGATGGCTTATAAACTTATAAGCTAATCATGCAAGCATGTTATTAATTAAATAATTCAAGAAAGCATTCATAAAGCGTTAAATATGCATTTTATAGCCCATCCTAAACTTAGGATTCTACGAGTCTTCACATATTCTCGTCTTTCTCATTCGGGCTCCCACTAGCTCTTGGACTTCCTCCAAGACCGTCATCGTGCTCGATTTTCCATCCTTCTCGTCTTTGAGTAATAATTACAATTAATACTCGGTTCGTAGACCGGATAAAAAATAATTACACTTTATGGGCTCGAATAAAAGAATAATTACACGCTAACACTAACGGTATGCAAACCGTGAAAGCGATAAATCTAATGGGCTACTAATGCATCATACATTTCATCACATCATCCAACATGTTATCACACAAACATGTTATCAAATAATATGCAATAATTCCGATTTTAATTTTGCCAAGTTGCTTGGTCGGGTTTATCGAAACTAGACCTTTTCGAAAAACGGTTTATCGAAACCGATTAAATTTTGAAAGTTTTCGAAATATTGGATCGCAGGTTCGTGACACGGATCAAACACCACGCACGAACCAAGTCGGGCCAAGCCAATGGGCCTAAGCCCCATTGGGCCGAGCCCAACTATGCACGGCCCGGTTTTGGGCCTTGGAAGGCCTAAACCGGCCTTGCCGCCACTCTCGGCCTCGCCCGAGAGTGGGAACGGGCTCGGTCACCGCCGGCCTCCCCGGCCTCCGGTGACCTCCGTTCGGTACCTCCAATCCGGCTCCCCGAGAGTCCCTTCTCGGACTCGACAAATCCAATAATTTCCGAAAAATTCCAAATTCAATATATTTTCAAAAATAACATATTTCATGCAAATATCCCAAAAAGCATTAAAATCATGTTATCAACAATTATGGCATTTGTATCATTACAAAACCGAAATAACATACAAGGATCTCGGAGTGGTAGACCAGCTCTGATACCACTGTTGGGTCCCGAGACATCCTAATTACGTTCATGGCAGCGGAAGCAACCTATAAACCGCCCCTAACCTGCGCAAGATCGACTACCAAGTTAGATCCTTAGGAAATCGAGTTTTCGGGTTTTACCAGAATCTGCCCGGCAGAAAACCGAGACTTTGAAGCTCTATATCTCGAGCTACAGATCTCCAATTGTTTCGGTTCTTTCTGGAGATTAAACCTCAGCCAATTCCCTACATCTTTTGTGTTTTGCTCTAAACCCAGTTCGGACGAGAAGACCTCCTTCTGGAGCAAAACATTTTTCCCATCTCGCTGGACAGACTCTGCGGACCAGTCTGCTTCTCGGCCTTGTATCTCCCAAACAAGCGCTCTTTTGGAAAATCAGTATTTCACAAAAGTTTTAGCCCTTGGACTTATCTTTCCAACTCCGCCAGTTCAGGTCAATCGGAGCTCGGAGGAAGCAGCTATGGCTCACGCATTGTCGGTCGCCGGAACTGGACAATCTGGACAGTTTCTCCATTTTGCATTTAGTCTTCGTTGAATCGATAAAGAAGAACGTTCGGATCTTCTTCTCTAAAGCAAGTCCACACCAAGGGGATGATCTTGATGATCCCTCACTTAATTGCCTACTAGAACAATTAAATGAAGAACAAGAGAGCAAGAACAAGAGGAGGAAGAGCTGTGAGAGAGAGAGAGCTTGTAAGATTTTTTTGATTCTTCAATTAATGAATGAATGCTAAATATTTCAATTCATCATCCAACAAGCATGGGTCAAAAGTGATTGGTATGGGCTTAAAGGTGCTTTAACCCATACCCCTTAAATCACTCACCTCTTAATCCACAATCACCAACTAAGCATGGTGTTGTGTGGCCCCCACACATGGACCCACCATGTGGGCCGGCCATGAGGTCTTGTTGGGCCCTTAATGGGCCGGCCATTAAGCTTCATGGGCCGAGCCCAATGGGCCCTCCCGTGTTGTCTCATGCCGTGTCCAAAAATCGCCCGACCCTTTTGTCGTCACTTATCAAACAAAGTCCGACGCGATATCGACGAAAAACTCAATTTTTATCGATTCGCTAATTATTCTCTCAAACCGAACCCATGGCACAAAACCTCCAGTTTTGTCCATATATTACTCCTCAAGAAACATCAATGTTTCCTTATCTCAAGTTATCCGCCTTGTATGTGTGTGACCCTCTAGGCTCATGCCACCGTTGGCAGATCGGCGCAAAAGATCGCTCTTGCCCGATCCATCATAAGTGGTCTCTAGTAAAACATTATGATTACCCAAGGTGCATGATGATCGATGATTCGACTTAACCTTTATGCATACAAGTCACCATCCTGTTATCTCTAGATATCCCGATTGATCACAAGGCATAGAGTCGTCTCCCTTGTTCAATCAATCATTGTTACTTGATATGCGAGATGGCTGAGAACTGATAACCCGTATCATTGGCATGGCCATGTTCTTTCTCTCAGTTAGTCTCCATCAAGAGGCCTTCTAACGGATATCTTTCCCATACCGTAGTACGAGGGATAAATCCCTTAGCCGTCTTTCGTGTCACTCATGCAACCCGTTCCGCCACCCAATCATGCCCTTTATAGCAATCCTTTTACAGAAAGCGTTTGGCGCAAGTTAAAGCCGTACGTTCATTGCATAGTGATCACAAAGACTCCTTGGTCTAAGGATGCCGTGACAAGCTATCGCATTTGAATATGTTTATGGCTTAATTTATGAAAACACTATTCAAAGCGGGTCGTCCGATATCAATCACCTCATGATATCTATGATATGGTTCCAGGATCCCTCATCCCTATGACAAGTAGAACTACGTCATTAAGAACCATCCTCATACTGGTCGCTTCTTAGGAAGCATGTTTTGACCAGGGACTCGTTAAGTGTGATCCGTACAGATTTATGGTTCTACTACTTTAGTGGTCATAAATCAGATCATGCTTAACTTATTACTTCAACACATAAGTAATACAAAGCCGTTTTATATATATGTTACAAACGATGATAATGTACATAGACATTTACAGGCTAATAGTAATTGGACTAGGGCACAAATGCTATCAGTAGCTTGTCATTATATCCTAAGACCAAGGAGTCTTTGTGTACACTATGTAACGAATACCTAAGTTTGACCTAGTCTAACGTTATCTGTAAAAGGGTAACTATAACGGCTTCGATTTGCTTTGATATTGATTGCACTAGTGAACTCGAAAGGCGTCTGAGGAATTTATCACTTATACTTTGGTATGAGAAAGATATCCGTTTAGGCCACTTGATGACTATGACTGAAGGAATAGCACGGTCGTGCAGGTGATACCTTAGTATCAGTTTTCAGTCATCTCAGATATCAAGAAACAGTGATTGATAAATTAGGATGACCATTCTATGCCTATTGATCGATAAAAGGACAGTGACATGTACGATAACAGGTTAAGTTGAATAATCGATAATCACAAACATTGGATAATCATAATATCTTGCTAGAGACCACTTATGATGGAAATGGTAAAATAGTAATTTTACAAGTCTACCAATTGCTCGTGAGCCTAGAGGGTCACACGCATTAAGCACAATACATGACAATTAATTATGGATGAAAATTGAGAACGATTCGGTAGTTTTATGGCCTAAGGTTTTAACCAGACGGTTGAAGAAATCAATTCGAGGAAAATGAACAATTTTGTCTAAACCGAAATTAGAACTCAATTTAATGGGTTTGATTTGGGTGTTGGTTAAACGGGCTTAAAGCTTATTTAGGGATTTAAGTGATCAATGGGAACAAATGAAAATAAGAGTTTATGAAGGATACAAATGTAATTTTAATTTGAAATTCAATTTTATTTTTCAAATTAAAATTCCACTATTTCTTCCATAATGCTCTCTAATTTTCAGCAACCACTCCCATCTTCTTCTCCCCCTCTTGGCCGACTTCTTCCTCCCTCTTCAACCTCCATTTTTGTCAAGCTTCTCTCAAAAATTCATAGCAAAAAGTTTGAGAGAAAACCTTCTTCGGTTGTGGTGCTTGTGTGGACCTAATAGAGAAACACTAAGTTTGTGTTTTCATCGATTAGAAGAGGTAATTTTCAGATTCAAAAGGTATATATAACATGTTGAATTTACATTAAGATCAAAGATTACATCGATCACCACGGTTACATAACGTCCGCTGCATGATATTTATCGAATTGAACCAAGCCATTATCAAGCATGTGCCTACTATGTCAGCGCGTTAACCGCTCTGCTGCCAAGGATTGAGTTTGTGGCCAAGAACATGTTACGTGAGATGGGGTATACAGTTAGAGATATTTATGAGAGGTACTACGCCGAAAGCGGCTTTGAATTGGATCCTTCCATAGACAGTCTACGCATCTATGTTATGATTGGTCAACTAATCTTCTTGCTGTACTGATATGAACTCGTTGTAGTTCAAAATCTTACGCGGACCGTCTATCAAAAAGGTTAGGATAGATACGAAGTTTTCGTGCTGGAAACCTTCAAGTGTAGGATGGATCGAATGAAGCCACGATGGGTTGCAGAAATCCCGTCGATAATTCGGACGAACGCCACAAGAATTTTGAGCACCAATTCTTGATAAGTTCTAGAGCTAAGAGAATCATCTCTAAAGACACAATCACACAATGTTTTATATAATTCAAGTCTATCTCAAACTAGAGCTTACACACTTATTTATAGTGAAGGAAAAGACTACTCAAAGGTCTTCCAATTCAATAGTCATAAAACCAATTGAATGAAAAAAAACATAACCCCAAAAACATAAGTAATGGAAAATAAACCCCCAAGTAAATGACAACTAATGGTGCACATTTAATTACACCAAAAGAAAAAAAAATTATTTTATTAAAATAAAATACTCCATGTGGCCGGTTGATCGTCCGGTTCGGTTTCGGCATATATGATGCATAGTCTTGTGACCGCCATGTAACCGTTGACGTCGTAAATTTTGTGAAGTAATAAGGCCAAATCTTTGACGAAGTATCTCGGAACTATGTCTCTAAGTTGGTACTTGGTTTTTCCACGTGTTGGTAGTCCAATAGAGTTCCGTTCTTGATCTTCTAGTCCCGTCGGTGGTCCAATGGTAGTGATGTCCTCATCATTCCCTCCCGGTTTAGACGGATTTGCCTTCAAATCCAAATCTGCATAGAAAGGGGTTAAGTCAGATACATTGAAAGTAGGACTTATATGGTACTCACCAGGAAGATCTAATTTGTAGGCATTGTCTCCTATTTTGTAGAGAACTTGAAAAGGACCGTTCCCGCGAGGGAGTAACTTGAATTGTCGTTCTTCTGGAAACCTTTCTTTGCGCATATGAACCCACACCATATCTCCTGGCTCAAATGTGATTTTTCTTCGTCCTTTGTTTGCATGCATCATGTAAGCTTGCGTCCTCTTCTCGATATTCACCCAAACTTCAGTATGTAAGTCACGAACATATTTTGCGCGTTTTTCTCCATCTAAATTCAAATGCTCTGAAGTTGGTAATGAAATTAAATCCAAAGGAGTTAAAGGATTAAATCCATAATCAACTTCAAATGGTGAAAGTTTTGTAGAAGAATGAATAGCACGATTATATGCAAACTCAACGTGAGGTAAACAATCTTCCCATTCTTTGATGTGTTTCTTGATGAGTGCTCGCAAAAGAGTGAAAAGTGTTCTATTGACTACTTCCGTTTGACCATCGGTTTGAGGATGACCAGTTGTAGAGAAAAGGAGTTTCGTGCCTAGCTTACCCCATACCGTTTTCCAAAAGTAGCTAGGGAACTTGGTGTCGCGGTCGGAAACGATGGTCTTTGGCATTCCATGCAATTTAACAATTTATTTGAAAAACATATTAGCAATATTGGAAGCATCATCAGTTTTGTAACAAGGTATAAAATGTGCCATTTTAGAGAACCTGTCAACAACAACAAATATTGAGTCATAACCATGTTTGGTGCGAGGAAGTTCTACGACAAAATCCATTGAAACATCTATCCATGGTGCGTATGGAATGGGTAACGGTGTGTAAAGACCGTGCGGTTGGACCTTTGATTTAGCTTGCTTACAAATCATACATCGTTCACAAATTCTCTTCACATCTTTATTGAGTTTTGGCCAAAAAAAAATGTTCTTCAAGTGTCTCTAGTGTTTTTTGCTTCTCCAAAATGTCCCATCAACCCACCTCCCTGAGCTTCTCTCACAAGTAATTCCCGAAGTGAACTATGTGGTATACACAACTTAGTTCTTTTGAATAAAAAACCTTCATGTCTATAATAATCACCAAATGCCACATTTTCACAATTTCCAAAGATTATACCAAAATCGGGATCATTTTTATATAACTCTTTTATACCCTCAAATCCCAATAATCTTGCATCCAATGAAGAAAGAAGTACATACCTTCGAGAAAAGGCATCAGCTACCAAATTCTCCTTACATTTCTTATATTTGATGACGTAGGGAAATGCCTCAAGGAACTCGATCCATTGTGCGTGTCTTCGGTTGAGTTTGTGCTGTCCCTTGATGTACTTCAATGTCTCATGGTCGGTGTGAATGAAAAATTCTCGTGAGATAAGATAATGTTGCCACGTCTCAAGTGCGCGTATCAATGCATACATCTCCTTATCATATGTTGGATAATTTAATGAGGCTCCACTTACCTTCTCGCTAAAGTATGCTAATGGACGACCTTCTTGCATGAGAACAGCTCCAATGCCTACTTCGGAGGCGTCACTCTCAACTTCAAAAGTTTTTGTAAGATCAGGCAAGGCTAAAAGGGGTGCTTTTGTGAGTCGGTCTTTGAGTAATTGAAATGCCTTTTCTTGAGTCTCGTTCCATTTGAAACCAACATTCTTCTTGATTATCTCGGTGAGAGGGGCAGCGATGGTGCTAAAGTCTTTGACGAATCGCTGGTAGAAACTAGCGAGCCCATAAAAACTTCGAACATGGCCTGCGTTGGTTGGGGTTGGCCATTTTTGTATTGCTTTCACCTTCGCTTTGTCAACGGTAATTCCTTTGTTACTAACAACATAACTAAGAAAGACAAGCTCGTCGGTGCAAAAAGTGCACTTGTTGAGGTTAGCATATAATTTTTATGAACGTAGAGTCTCAAAAATAGTCCTCAAACGTAACAAGTGATCATGCATGTTTTTACTATAAATGAGGATATCGTCAAAGTAAACAACGACAAACTTCCCTATGAATGATTGTAAGATATGATTCATTAGCCTCATAAACATACTAGGCATTCGATAATCCAAAAGGCATAACTAACCATTCATATAAGCCATGTTTAGTTTTAAATTTCCTTTTCCACTCATCTCCTTCTTTCATGCGAATTTGGTGGTATCCACTCCTTAAATAAATTTTAGAAAAAATTTAAGAACCATGCAATTTATCTAACATGTCATCTAAGCGAGGAATTGGAAAAAGATATTTTACCGTAATTTGTTTGATGGCTCGACAATCAACACACATTCTCCACGTCCCATCTTTCTTAGGAACAAGTAAGACCGGTACGGCGCAAGGACTCATGCTTTCACGGATGTACCCTTTAGATAAGAGTTCATCAACTTGTCGTTGGAGTTCCTTGGTCTCGTCGGGATTGGTACGATAGGCTGGACAGTTAGGAATTGAGGCTCCAGCGATAAAATCAATTCGGTGTTCGATCCCGAGGATTGGCGACAATTCAGGTTGAATGTCCTCCGGAATCACGTCCTCAAACTCCTGCAAAAGTGGTACAACACAAGGTGGTAAATCCAATAAAGAGTTAAAAGCCAACAATACCTTCTCCTTGAGGACAATAAGTAACATCGGCTGTCCGGATTGATGCGCTATTATCACCTCACTTTTTTGGCAAAGAAGTTTCTTTGTGCTTTCTCTCTTTTTCTCTCTCGTAGTGTACTCTCCTTTTTATTTTTCTCTCTTATTTTTTTCTCACGTATTTGACTCTCATGTGTTTGACTCTCATGTGTTTGGCACTCAATTTTTTGCACTCTCTCTCCCTCACATTTTATTTTTTGTTGGTACATTTGTGCTTGATCTTAAAGAACTTGTTTTGGAGATAGCGGTGACAAGGTGATGTCGCGGTGGTTATGGCGGAAAGTGTACTTGTTAGTGAAGCCGTTGTGGGATACCTTTCGGTCGAATTGCCAGGGCCGACCAAGTAATACATGTCCGGCCTCCATCGGAACTACGTCGCAAAGGACCTCGTCTTCGTACCTCCCAATTTTAAATGGAACGACAACTTGATAAGCGACCTTTATACCTCCACTATCGTTGAGCCATTGAAGCTTGTAGGGTCGTGGGTGGTTGACTAATAATAGAGCAAGCTTATTGACCAAGGTAGTACTTGCTACATTAGTACAACTACCACCGTCAATAATTAAACTACAAACCTTATCTTTTATGTAGCACCGTGTTTGGAATATGGTCTCCCGTTGAGCCTTTTCGTCCTCCTTGGCGAGCACGCTTAAGGATCGCCGTGTAACAAGTGTAAGACCATCAGGAGTGTAATCTGGGTCTTCTTCATCGTCTTCTTCCTCCTCCTCCAATTCTTCGTATGTGACATAGTCTCCATTTTCCGTCAATATCATGGTGCGCTTATTTGGACATTGGCTAGCAATGTGTCCTCGGCCTTGGCATTTGAAGCACCTTACGTCGCTATTTCTTGATGTGCTAGCACTGGTCTTGTCCTGAGAAGCACGATCAACTGGTGTAGTGTCATTGGTGGAGCCGTTAGTTTGGAGCTTTCCGTCACCTTTTCTTCTCGTCGTGTGTAGGGTGTCTTCCAAGAAGTCTTTTCTTGAGTCTTCCAAGGCGTCTTTTTGGCTGTCTTGGACGATCGATTACTTCCTCTTTTTAATTGCTTCTCAATTGTGTTGGCCATATGTACCATCTCTTCAAGCTCTACGCAGTGGTGAAGTTCTACTTCGTTGGCGATGTCAACATTGAGCCCGGCTAGGAATCGAGCCATTGTTTGCTCTCGATCTTCTTCCACGTCAGCACGACTCATTAATATTTTCATCTCTTGGTAGTATTCCTCCACACTTCGATTACCTTGATTGAGTCGTTGAAGTTTGGTATAAATACCTCGATGGTAGTGGTTCGGCATAAACCTTCTCCTCATGATGGACTTCATAAGCTCCCATGTGTAGATTGCGGGTTCGCGATACTTTCTTCTGTTTAAGACCATTTGATCCCACCAAACTAATGCATAATCATAAAACCCAAGGGATGCGAGTTTAATTTTGCTTACCTCTGAACAACGCCGGCCATCAAAATCATATCGACTTTTCGCTCCCAATCGAGGTAGGCTTCCGGATCATTTTTTCCATGAAAGGGAGGAATCTTTACTTGGGGATGGGATAGTACTTCTTGGTTTGGGTTTCGACACCGACTGAAGCTTCAATCGGACCTTCGGTCATCATCTAGCTCATCGTTTCTGTATGGAGATTGCCTACGATAATTCGCTCGATGTTGATAGTCATGCCGACGCAGTCGGTATTCGCCTTGATCATCGGTCTCGTACTCTTCGAGATTATGGCGGCCTCTATTTCGTGGTTGATCTTGTGGTGGTGGAACTTGTGATGGTGGAATTTGTTGGGGTGCCTGGGGTCGTAAGACGGCTTCCTCGAGGATTGTGAATCTTCTGTTCATATCTTGGATCATGCCTCGGAGCAATTCAAGAGTTCCGAGTTCCTCATTTTTTTCTCCTTGTAGAGACAGTTTCCTTCTACAAAAAAAAACAATAGTGAGATGTAAAATCCTCACAAGAATATGTCACTCGTGTTTGTCACTCGTATTGGCTTATTTTTCCCTCGTGTTTTCCCTCTTGCCTTTTTCCTCTCATTCTCTTAGTCTTGATTTTTCTAGAACTAATGCAAGAAAATTTGCTTCATTCTCCAACGTTCGAGCGAAAGATCAACTTGTAGAGAACAATCAATCCTTCAACAACAATACTTTTTCAAGAGGTAAAGAAAATATATTGGAGACAAGATTTTTAGATGATGGAATTGTGGAAAGTAGGAACACAAAATAATAATAATAATAATAATAATAATAATAATAATAATAATAATAATAATAATAATAATATAGTTCTAGAGATATTTTTTTTCTTTTTTTCTTCTTTTTTTTTCTTCTTTTTTTTTCTTCTTTTTTTTCTTCTTTTTTTTCTTCTTTTTGAGTCGCAAACTGAGATTAAAATGTGGAATGGAGGAAATAAAGTCAAATTGAGAAATAAAATAAAATAGAAGTAATGAAATGAACCTCGATAGAGCCAAAGCTCTGATACCAATTTGATATGAACTCGTTGGAGTTCAAAATCTTATGCGGACCGTCTATCGAAAAGGTTAGGATAGATACGAAGTTTTCGTGCTGGAAACATTTGAGTGTAGGATGGATCGAATGAAGCCATGATGGGTTGCGAAAATCCCGTCGATAATTCGGACGAACGCCACAAGAATTTTGAGCACAAATTCTTGATAAGTTCTAGAGCTAAGAGAATCCTCTGTAAACACACAATCACACAATGTTTTATATAATTCAAGTCTATCTCAAAACAGAGCTTACACACTTATTTATAGTGAAGAAAAAGACTACCCAAAGGTCTTCCAATTCAATGGTCATAAAACCAATTGAATGAAAAAAAAAACATAACCCCAAAAACATAAGTAATGGAAAATAAACCCCCAAGTAAATGACAACTAATGGTGCACATTTAATTACACCAAAAGAAAAAAAGAAAAAAAAATTATTTGATTAAAATAAAATACTCCATGTGGCCGGTTGGTCGTCCGGTTCGGTTTTGGCATATATGATGCATAGTCTTGTGACCGCTATGGAACCGTTGACGTCGAAAATTTTGTGATGTAATAAGGCCAAATCTTTGACGAAGTATCTCGGAACTATGTCTCTAAGTTAGTACTTGGTTTGTCCACGTGTTGGTAGTCCAATAGAGTTCCGTTCTTGATCTTCTAGTCCCGTCGGTGGTCCAATGCTAATGATGTCCTTATCATGTACATGAATATTTCAGAAGACAGCTATGATAGGTGCATGCTAGAAAGAAGTAATGCGATGAAAGATTTGGTCGGACTATTCAGTGCCTCTAAAGTGGTATTTTCGTTTTCACGGGCAAGCGCATTAAGGCACACTCTGGGTGCCCAGCATGAACTGAAGAAGAAGGTATTGATCTCTATGTTAGCCCTTCAGAATGGTGAAGGCCCCGTGGCATAAATGTTCGGTTACATCTGTGGAAAGTTGTGTTAGAATGGGATGTCGGAGATTTTGGTGTTTCTCAGGAACTTATTCAAGCCAGGTCACCCATTTTGGGGAATGCGGCCGTGAGAGAAGAGTTAAAGAACTTGTATGCTGCTTCTAAGGAAATAATGAAGCAAGAGGTGCCTTAGTATTTTTGTATATTGAGTCCTTATAAATTCACACGGGTCATTTGAAGCTCTAGTTTCCCCATCCTTGCTATTGTATCACGGATCGTGAGGGGTGATCTGTACTTCCGTGGTCCCGGGTTGGACTTACAGAGGCTGTCAATATGGCGTTTATGAACCAGCTTGTTTATGAACAGGAGTGGCGGAGCTGGTGATGCTCCCATTGTGGAGTGCTCCCATTGTGGAATTGGCCTCAAACCAATTGAATCACGACAAGGTTGGGAGGCTCAACATTTAGTATATCGTGCATCAGTAGGATTTACTTTTGGTAACACTTTAGTATGTGAAACTTGGAAGTAGTGGTGGCAGATGTTTCTTTTTGTGCAGTACTGTTTTGGCTTATTTTGGTGTATTGTTTAGAGCCACTTACGCATATGGGTTGTGCCCTTTATATAAGGAAGCTTGATGTTTGATATCTTGTAACTTTCATGCATCTTCCCGAAGCTATGTCACTTCCTCCTAAGACCGCTCTCTCGCTGTAGAATGGTTGCAAGAGATGCGTACTGTAGTTACGACGGTTTTAGAGATTGGCTGATTTTTAAAGGAACTGAAGAACATGTTACAAAGAATATCGAAGCGTCTTCTGCGACATCTTGTGGAACATAATTGACGGCGTCTCGGCAAACATCCTGATCGACAAAAATCAGAAAAGTGCAGTTTCGGCAGAAAAGAAAGAAGACGATTAGGAAATACCAGAACGACTCCGATTCTAGAAAGAAAAAAGACGGCACTTAAGAGGAAACCCTTTAGGGTTAGTACTCATCCTCGATTGCTATAAAAGCTTAGGCTAGCCCCTTAGCAATCGGATGGTTCTTTATTCTTTTCCTAGCAATATATTGCAAGGCTCTTAGACGTGAAGGTTTGCGGGCTGAGAGATTGCAGATTGAGCTAAGGATATTGTGCATCACATAACTATTGAGAGTTAGGTGATTGAGGGTTTGCTGATCGCGTGAGTGAAGACTGCACGCAACCACCAAGTTCATTGAAGATTTGAACCGACAGAGCAAGGCGATTGCTCGAAGAGTGGAATCAAGACGGAGTCTTGGATTCAGGGGGAGACCTGAGATAGATTGCACTGTAAAATGTAGCATAAAGTATAGATCTAGGGTTGATCACAGGTACTTGTATGTTGTGACGAATTACTGATAAGTGAAATCTTTCCACTAGGCTAAGAGCCCCCAGACGTAGGTGACGTTGCACCGAACTGGGTAAACAATCTGCTGCGTCATTGTTTATAGCTTTATATTTACTGTCCTGCATTATCTACACAAGAAGTCAGACACAATGTTATAGCTTCATACGTAACATTGTGTGTGATATCTTGCACGACTAGCTGATCAAAATTTCAATTGGTATCAGAGGGGGAACCTACAGCTTTAGGTAATTTCCTAAACAAATATTTTGATCAAGAAGGACAATACCAGAGAAGGAGGATCCATCAATCGACCACCTGTTCTAGATGGAAGTAACTATGGCTATTGGAAGGCTCGGATGTGTGCTTTCATGAAGTCACTTGACAAAAAAACATGGAAAGCTGTGATCAATGGTTGGAATGCCCCACAACTCAATGACAACGATGGTAATCCTATCGATCCAAAAATAGAAAAAGATTGGACTGATGATGAAGAAGAGGAATCACAGGGAAACTCTCGAGCTCTGAATGTTATCTTCAACGGCGTTGACAAGAACGTATTAAGACTAATCAACACATGCACAACTGCCAAATCCGCATGGGACATCCTTGCAGTTGCATATGAAGGAACAACCAAGGTTAGAGAACAAAAACTGCAATACTTAACAACCAACTTCGAAGCCCTTGTCATGAAAGAGGACGAATCAATTGCCGAATTCAATGTTCGTATACGTGATCTAGCCAATGAATCCTATTCTCTGGGAGAACCAATGTCTGATGAAAAATTAGTAAGAAAAACTCTGCGTGCTCTTAGCCCTAGGTTTAAGATGAAGATCACTGTAATTGAGGAAGTTCATGACCTCAAGATCTTAAAATTTGATGAGCTGATGGGGTCTCAAATGACTTATGAATTGTCTCTGCCTAACATCGACAAAAGGAACAAAGGAGTTGCTTTCAAAAGCTCAACGCACAAGCAATCAGATCCTGAGGATTCTGATTCTGACGAAGACATCGATGCTATAATGGCCCTTCTCACGAAAAATTACAACAAAGTCATGAGAAGATTCAGTCGAATGGGTGGACGGAATGTCATAACAAATGCCAGAAACAAAGCTCCACAAAAAGCTCAAACAGGAGGAAGTCTTGACAGACCAAATAGGAGTGGGGAAGAAAATAACAAAAACAAAGGACTTCAATGTCATGAATGTGAAGGATTCGGCCACCTCCGTAGAGAATGTCCAAATTTCCTCAAACAACAAAAACGAGGTTACAATGCCACTCTATCAGATGATGACAATGAAGATAGTGGATCTGAAGAGGTAAGCAACTTTGTTGCATTCACTACTACTACTCCTGTATGTAACATTGATAATTCTGCCAATATCAATGATGTTCACCACCATCCAACTCCAAATGAGAATTGGACTAAAGAGCAACTAGTCGAGGCATACAAAGGCTTACATACCAGATGGATCAAGGAAACTCTGATACTTGATCAACAAGGTGAACGGATTATCAGTCTTCCCAACGACAAGTCTAGATTTCTAGAGACGATCGTGGAGCTAAAACGCGAAATCACCAGACTTAATGGAGAAATTAGTCTTATGACTAAATCGGTAAAGATGATGAATCCTAGCACTGAAAGCCTTGACAAGATTCTATCAGTGGGAAAGCAGTCCAAGGATACGACGGGACTAGGGTACACACACGATATCCCCTCAACATGAGTGACGAAGTTTGTCCCACAAAAAGCCATGGTTGACAAGAAACCACTGGATGCCCCAACACATCCTACAGGACGACCTACAACAAATGCCATAACATCGTCTACAATATGTTCTTGTCAAGTAACTGCAAGAAGACATCCTCCACGCAAACAACAATACTACAGAAGACCAGCTTATCAATATCAATGGATATGTCATTACTGTGGTCAACAAGGTCACATCAGACCTTTTTTGTTTTCAACTTCTTGGGAGGAAGCAAGCTCAGCTACCACAAAAGAGACATCAAAGGCATCTCTCAACTCCTCATAAAACCTCCCGCCTTAAATGGAGACCTAAGAACCTAGTCTATCGAGCTAATGTTGCATATACATCCTTAAGTGCATCAACAAACAAGGACTGGTATCTCGACAGTTGATGTTCTCGACACATGACAGGTACTCCAGAGTTTCTTTCCAATCTCAAATTATATACAAACTGCTTTGTTACTTTTGGAGATGGGATTCGAGCTCGAATCATTGGAAAAGGAGCACTCAAGCATCCAGGAGCCACTTGACTAACTGAAGCATTACTTGTACAAGGACTTAAGTAAAACCTGATTAGCATCAGCCAGATCTGTGATCTGGGTTCAGAAGTGAAATTCACTAAAGAAGCCTGTATAGTTAAAGACGTCGATCAAGTCACTATCCTACAAGGAGTTCGCTCAACGGATAATTGTTATATCTGGTCGCCCAAATCACATATCGAAGCGGCCAAATGCCTTGTCTCTAAAGCAGAAAAAACCAAACTGTGGCACAGAAAGCTTGGACATCTAAATCTTAGAAGCATGCAGAAGGCAATCTCCGAGCAGGCAATTACAGGAATTCCGAACCTGAAAATAGTGGAAGGAAAGATCTGCAGAGAATGTCAGATTGGTAAGCAAACCAAGATGTCACACAAGAAGCTACAGCATATCACCACCTCTCGAGTACTTGAGCTGATACATGTTGACCTCATGGAACCAATGCAAGTTGAAAGTCTTGGAAGAAAACGATATGTCTTTGTATGTGTAGATGATTACTCACGGTACACTTGGGTTGACTACCCTCGTGACAAATCAGACACCTTCTCGATCTTCAAAAATCTGTGCATCCAGGTCCAACGAGAATAGCAAGTTTGCAAAATTCTACAACTCAGAAGGGATAGCTCATGAATTCTCAGCACCAATCACTCCCCAACAGAATGGCATTGTTGAGCGCAAGAACAGGACTCTACAGGAGATGGCTAGAGTTATGATCCTGGCCAAGGACATACCAACTCACTTTTGGGCAGAAGCTCTTAACACTGCTTGCCATATCCACAATCGAGTCACTCTCCGACCAGGTATGTCAGTAACTCATTATGAAATATGGAGGGGGAGAAACCCAAATGTTAAGTACTTCCATATCTTTGGCTCCACTTGTTATATTCTGGCTGATAGAGAGCCTCGTCGAAAGCTTGATCCAAAGAGTGATGAAGGCATCTTCCTTGGCTACTCAAGGAATAGTCGTGCGTACCGAGTCTTCAACAAACGAACCAAGACCATGATGGAATCAATCAATGTTGTTATTGATGATGACTGTGAAGATGCCTCAGAAGATGCGACAGACGAAGACGGAGCCTATCCTCCCAACAATGTTAGGAAGAATGCTATTACTGATGTTAGAGAAGATGCTAGCAGCAAATCATAAAACAAAGATGCTAGTCCGAATGTCGATAATGATGAGACAGCTCCTGAAACCAGCAACAAGAATCCCTTGCGAAGAATCCAGACTAATCATCCTATCTCTGGAGTAATTGGAGACCTGAATGAAGGCATACGGACTCGGTCCAAGACTCCTGAAGACTACAACGAGATGATAGGCAATATTTGCTTCGTTTCAAAGACAGAACCCAAAAATATCAATGAAGCCATCACTGATGAGTATTGGGTCAATGTTATGCAAGAAGAGCTGATTCAATTTGAGAAAAACCAGGTGTGGGAACTGGTGTCCAAACCAAGTGAAGGAAATATGATTGGCACAAAATGGATCTTCAAGAACAAGTCCGATGAGCTTGGTAACATCACTCGCAACAAAGCCAGGTTAGTTGCTCAAGGGTATACTCAAATTGAGGGAGTCGACTTCGATGAGACCTTTGCTCCTGTAACAAGACTTGAAGCAATCCGTCTCCTACTAGGAATATCATGCCATCTACAGATAAAGCTCTACCAGATGGATGTCAAAAGTGCATTCCTGAATGGGGACCTCAATGAAGAAGTATATGTGTCACAACCCACATGATTTATTGATCCTCACTATCATGATCATGTGTATAAACTCAAAAAGGCTCTCTATGGGTTGAAACAAGCACCAAGGGCTTGGTATGAAAGGCTCACAAAATTCCTGATTCAAAGCGGCTACACTAGAGGGGGAGTCGACAAGACTCTATTTGTGAAGAATAAGGACGGGAATTTGATGGTAGCTCAAATATATGTTGATGACATTGTCTTTGGAGGGATGTCAAGCAAGATGGTAGAGAAATTTATTCAACAGATGCAATCAGAATTCGAGATGAGCATGGTGGGAGAGCTTACCTATTTCCTAGGCTTCCAAATCAAACAGCTAAAAGTTAGCATCTTCATATCTCAGAGCAAATATGCGAAGAATATTGTCAAGAAGTTTGGGCTAGAGAAAGCCTCACATAAAAGGACACCTACAGCTACACATATCAAGCTAACTAAAGATGATCCAGGAGAAGCCGTCGACCAACACCTATACAGAAGCATTATCGGTAGTCTTCTCTACCTTACGGCGAGTTGACCAGATATTGCCTACTCTGTAGGAGTATGTGCACGATATCAAGCTAATCCAAAGGTTAGTCATCTCTCCCAAGCTAAAAGAATTATAAGATATATCTCTGGAACTACAGACTTAGGTTTACTATACTCATTCGACACATCCTCTACCCTGGTGGGGTATTGTGATGCCGATTGGGTTGGAAGCACAGCGGATAGGAAAAGCACATCTGGTGGATGCTTTTTCCTTGGAAACAACCTCATATCATGGTTTAGTAAAAAGCAAAACTGTGTTGCCCTTTCCACTGCCGAATCGGAGTATATTGCTGCTGGGAGTAGCTGCACACAACTACTATGGATGAAGCAGATGATAGTCGAATACAATGTCAGACAGGAAGCCATGACTTTATATTGTGATAATGTCAGTGCCATCAACATCTCCAAAAATCCTGTCCAACACAGTAAGACCAAACACATTGACATTAGACACAACTTCATTCGAGAGCTGGTCGAAGATAAGAAGATCATCCTAGAGCACATCCATACAGAGAAGCAACTTGCTGATATTTTCACAAAGGCATTAGATGCGAGCAGATTTGAGTATCTCAGATCATCACTCGGTCTGTGCACCATCAACGAGCAATAGATGTCGCAGAAACGGTTAAGAGGAGTTAGTTGGTGCCTCTTCATGAACCGGTCCAAAATCCCAACACATGTCATTGGGCCAAGCTTACCAAAAGCCCATATAAAGGAAGGAAAGGTCACAAAAGATACGCTTGGACTTCAACAGATTTGATTTGAATCAACCTGTTTTCAAAATCTAAACCTAGTCTGCCCCTTCTCGTGTTCGCCCTCATCTCTCTCACCTCTCACATTCTGCACCAAAAATCTCACTACCTACACAGACATGGTGAAAACTCGGAGCACGATAGTACCAAAGAAGGCCTCCGAACCAAAGAGGGCAGAAGCAAAGAGCTCCAAGAGCAGCAAAGCAAAAACCAAAAAGCATGGAGTCCGAATCAAAGGACCAAAAGCGCGGAAAGCTGAGGAATCTTCCAAAGAAACCCATGCGGAGGAAGCACCAATGCCAGTCTTTTCTCAAGTTCCCAAACGGTCTCGAACCGGAAGCTCTGCATTCTCCATGACAGACCTAACAGGGCCAGAAAGGGAGACTGATCTTGGCCAAGGAAGTCGAGAAGCGTCCATGCAGATTGTTCATCTTCCAGTACCAACAAATGTCCCAGGTATCGACTCTTCCATTATCTCAAACACCGATACCTCCAGAAATAGTGACTTGTTGGAGTCGCTTCTGGAAAACCAAGAACCACCTCAAGAAGGTGTGGTGGAGGAACTGATTAATCCTGGAGGAGAAGAAAAAGACTTGACCCCGGTCTGTCATGGGTTGGAGCGTATTACTGAAGGAGAAGGAGAGGAAGAAGGTACAACAGATGTCATTCCTGAAGCCGAGGAAGAAGCTGAGAAGGACAACAATGTCGCCACAAATAACACAGAAGAAGTTCCTCTGGATGTCAGAGAAGATGCGACAGAAGATGCTACTGAGGCAGCACACACGGTGTTGTCATCTCTGAAGAAGAAGGTACTTGAAGAAAATGAGAGTCTAGCTGTGATGGTTGAAAAACTCAAAGAAACCAAGAAGATGAAGGAGGTGAAAGATACTGGAGGCCCCAGCAACAAAAAGAAGAAGATGTATGTCAAGGAAAAAGGGAAGAAAGTGGTCTCCACAAGGAGATTGGTAGATGAAGCAACTGATAACGAGGTAGAGGAGGTTACTGCAAGGGAAGCAAAGAAGGAAAAGAGCCTGAAGACAGTCAAGAACACGTCGAGTGTTCCTTACGACAATGTGTCGTTTCACTCGGCAGACGGTGCGAAAAGATGAGAATTCGTGTTTCAAAGAACGGCGTACCCGGAGAAGACCCTGTCGTCGGAGCTGCTAGGACTAGAAGCCATTGTCCAACTCCTGGAGAAGGCAGAACTTATGAAAACCGTCACAAACATTGGTAACTACTATCCCCTCTTAGTCAAGGAATTCATTGCTAATCTGCCCACTGGGTTTGGTACTCCGGATGATCCAGAATTTGAAAAGGTGTATGTTAGAGGCATCCGCTTCAACATCTCCTCTGACATCATAAATGACTTCCTGGGGAGAAAGCATGCGCGATCTATGCCTCCACCTGACCTGAACAAGGTACTTCGTGAGATTACCGGAGACAAAAGCAGAAAGTGGTCGACCAAAGGCACTGTGGCAGCATCAGATAAGGTTGGCAAACGCGGCGGACTGATTGTGGTGAGCCACAAGTTATTTGTGGGCAAGCATGCTCCTGATCTTGTCAGGCCAGAAGCCAAGGCAACGACCAGTCGAGCCACAAGTGTCGCCCCTCTAACCAAGACCTCCAGCAGGGATGCAGTTATGCTTGAAAGAGAGATAGCCGTGCTTGACGAGGACATCGTCAATTTGAAAACTGCCCTGAAGCATCTCTCCCAGCGACGAACACATTATGCCAACCTGCTAAAGTCCATGTCCCCTCCTGACTTCGAAGATGATGACACCACCTCTCTGCCAAATGATCCAGAAGAATCTACTCAAGATGCCTCCACTGAAGCGACTGAAGAAGAGACTGCGAGTTCTAGCAGCATCTCTGATTGATTTTATGAACTTTCTGATTACCGAACAACTGAACATCTTTATTTTGTAATTTTTGTTGAACACTGTTTCACACTGACTCTCGACTGCTGATTGGGAGTGAGTGTGAGTTAAGTTTGGATTTGTTTCTTATTACCCTGCTTTGTTACAAATATTTGTTTAAATTTTGGCTCTTTTTGAACCAGCAAGGGGGAGTAAGTTAGATACGCGATGATACGCGCGACACACGCTATGCGCAAGATATGCTACGAGACTATATGACTGCCGATCGACGAGACGACAAATGCGACGCAGAATGCGACGAAGAATGTTGTCCTTAAAAATAGCCAAAGGGGGAGATTGTAGTTACGACGGTTTTAGAGATTGGCTGATTTTTAAAAGAACTGAAGAACATGTTACAAAGAATGTCGAAGCGTCTTCTGCGACATCTTGTGTAACATTATTGACGGCGTCTCAGCAAACATCCTGATCGACATAAATCAGGAAAGTGCAGTTTCGGCAGAAAAGCAAGAAGACGATTAGGACTGAGAGATTGCAGATTGAGCTAAGGTTATTGTGCATCACATAACTATTGAGAGTTAGGTGATTGAGGGTTTGTTGATCGCGTGAGTGAAGACTGCACGCAACCACCAAGTTCATTGAAGACTTGAACCGACAGAGCAAGGCGATTGCTCGAAGAGTGGAATCAAGACGGAGTCTTGGATTCAGGGGGAGACCCTGAGATAGATTGCACTGTAAAACGTAGCATAAAGTATAGATCTAGGGTTGATCACAGGTACTTGTATGTTGTGACGAATTACTGATAAGTGAAATCTTTCCACTAGGCTGAGAGCCCCCAGACGTAGGTGACGTTGCACCGAACTGGGTAAACAATCTCCTGCGTCATTGTTTATAGCTTTATATTTACTGTCCTGCATTATCTACACAAGAAGTCAGACACAATGTTATAGCTTCATACGTAGCATTGTGTGTGACATCTTGCACGACTAGCTGATCAAAATTTCACGTACATTATACGAAAACCTTTCTCTCTTCTCACTGTTGATGGCACTAATGAATGAGACAAGTGAAACTAATGATAGAGATCATCTTGATCAGAGATATAAGATCTGATTATGATAGAGATCTAATCTAATAACGACCGGTGATAATAGTACTATTGAAAGGGATATGCTAAAATAATGAGAGAAACACTATTGAAAGGGCTCTATATATATAGATATAACAAAGGGCGCTCTATTTATAACATGAGCAACAATCATGTACAAACAACCATTTTACGTTCAAACGTGTAGGATATGCATTGCTAAATCGTAGAACGTAATTGATTTTTTAAAGAATGTGTAGTGTGAAATAGTATAATGTGTTTGATCTTGTGGAACCTTGAAACTGCCTGTTGTAGAACCTTATTGCCACGTGTCACACGCTAGGCCAATGCGCGTGAAGATCTTCAATCATCTAATGGTTGTAGAACGTTCGGACGTAGCAGGTCCGTTTGTAGCGGAATGCACCCCTATGAAACATATATTGTTGAAGTAGAGGCTCATGAGCACACGAGCGTGAAAGAGTAATAATCCCCACGCGTACATGAAGTATGAGAGAAAATTTAACTTAATCTCACATGAAAAAGAAGTGAAATAAAATTGGTATTTATAAAGGGGTCAAATTCAACTAATAGCTTGAGTTTTAATCTACTTCTATTTTACTTTTTAGCTCCCTTCATAGGGACACATTCTAGTACAAACAGTTGTAGGATGTCCAAACGTTCTACGACCGTCGGATCAATTTGGATCTGAATTCGCGTTATCTCAGAGTGCGACATGTGTCAACAAAGTTCTACAACACACACTTGAAGGTTCTATAGGGTCCATTACGTTCTACAACTTCGCACTACACATTTGACAGGATCCCATATCTCTACACTACACATTCTACAAGGTTCTTCAATTTTGCACAAGGTTTAATACGTTCTACAACTTTACAATACACATTCTACAAGGTTATACAATTTTGTACAACACATTTTACAGTTCAGACGTTTGTACACTTCCACCCTACTTGTACGTGATTCTTGCTATATATATACATATAAAATTGATTTTGGGTATGACTTTGTGTTCCATTTGCATGATTTATTGTTAAATTTTCAGTTTTTTTAATATGTATAGATTATGTTTAAGTTTGCATGAAACTTAAATGATTGATTTTAGTTTCAATTTGTATATGAATAAACTTATTTTTAGCATGATTTCGGATTCCATTTGCATGACATTATTAAACAATAAATTTTTTTAAAATTTATGCATAACCAATTAGAGTTTTATATTACTATTAAACATTTAATTTTTGATAACTTTTACAAACTTAAGAGCGTACGAAAATACCCGTAGATATATTTTTATTACAACTTGTACAAAGTGTAGCACAAAAAAGAATATTTTGTTCTTTTAAATGCATCATACTCTTTTATGTTTGTTGCCCTTTGAAGAGCAATATATATAAAAGAGTGTGACGCTCTTTTCACTGACATCGTATGAGCATGCTGCCCTTTGAAAAAGGCCACACGTTTATAACTTGCTTAAACGGCAGAGGTACCCTTGTTGACCTTTGTAAAGGAAGCATTTTCCCAACTATGACCATTATACATGTATGCTGCCCTCAAATGGGTGATCGCGTCTCACGATCAAATTATAATTTACTCAAACGGCAATAACATAATAAATTGAAGCTAATGTCTATTTTAAGAAGGCGTGACATCCATTGTGACAAATCCGACAGTTCTATATGATTTGAACGTTTAAACATTTTATTTGAATTTGTAGTCGAGTGTGCCTTATATACATAAGAAATTTTAAGAGTCTGTTTGAGAAAAAGAATGAGAAACATACACAAGTCACGGATCCAAAGAAGTAATTGAGAGAGGAAATACTTAAGAGCCCATTTTGATCATATCCAAGCCCACACAGTGCTATCGATAGGAATAACGGGTTGTTGACTTGTAGTCTTCAAGTTTGTTTTATCTGAAAGTATTTGGTTTGCATTCTGATACAGCGTACATGGATAGGAAGAATTATTTATCGAAATTCGTTGATTTGTAAGAATACCGAAGATGATAGATTTGAGGGAAACCTTGATTTTTTTATTAAAATTAAAAAATAAATAACATAAACGTATAAGAGTGCTTAAATAACCAAAACCTAATTGCAGAAAAGGACATCTAAATTTATTGGAAAATGAAAAAAATTATTAAAACTGCGAAAGTGTTTGAAACTTCTAAAAAATGTGATTTTGACCCCAAAGATGACCTCGGATGGCCGAAATCCATCATACATCTTAGCAAAACTATGTGTTTTGGTCAGAACGATGTTTCTTCCCGAAAAACACTAATCTTTTGTCAAAATCTGATATTTCATCGATTTGCACTGCATCACATTCCCTACGTACCAACCATGAATCTAGTATAAAGTTAAGTAGGGGTTGGCATTGGCATGGTTCCGGACCAAAACTAAACTGACCAAAATAGATTCAGACAAAATACTTCAGTTCAAATAATATGGGAATCAAACCCAGAACAACAATGTGAGAAATGGTTAGTTTTGGGTTTGTTTCCAGTCAGTTCAATTTCAGTTTTCGATATTTTATTTGTGGTTGATTTATAAGCCGAATTAGATAAATTTACGAGCCAAATTCAATTAGAGTTAAATATTATTACTTTTATTTATAACTAAATAAATGTTGGGATATTTATACAAAAAAGAAAAATAATTAAGTACAGAATCAAGTATATATATTTATATGTCAGTTTCTCCTTTCACAGTAGTACCACAAAATGGCGATTGTGTCATACATATGTATGGTTTCAGAAACACAATCTCCTTTCATCTTTCCTTTGGTCAACTTGGATTCTTGGTGAATCCACACAGGTGAGGCAGGTGATATTCACTAATAACCGGATCCTCCCTAACAACGACGATGAGTTGGGGTGATTGAGAGGGCGTCGCAAATGGCGTAAAGGCTTGCTCTTGCCTCACAATATGTTCATGCTCCTGAAACACCCTCAATGCCGTCAAGTACAGTCCTGTTGCAAGAAACCCAGTTAATAGAGCAAACACTCCTGCGGCCGAAAACAATCCTTGGCCGACTACCAAACAAGTTGCTCTTGGAGTTGACCAGTTCCTCAAGTGCCCCGACTCTACGCTCAATCCAATCAACAACAATATCTCCGCCACAGCAAAACAAGTCCTATATAACAAACAAACATCTTGGTTACAAATAAAACTTAATTACATACCCAATTGTTGGTTCAATAATATATAAGGATAATGACACTTTGTTACACCTAACTATTGCGAAATGACACTTTCATACCCTAACTACTTTTCTCTCTTTTTTAGTACCTTAACAATTTTTTTGTGACAGCTTACGCTAAAATAACTAAAATACCCCTAGTTTAAGAAATCAGAATAGAACTTGTGCAATTTGATTTATCAAACCAGATTTGAAATGGTTCAAATTTAATTTTAGATTTTGGGGCATAATTGTAATTACATCTTAAATATAAACCAAATTGAACTAGAGATAAACAAAATTGAAACAATTCAATTTATGGTTTCTTAAACCAAAGGTAGTTTATGTATTTTAGAGTTAGGTTGTCACAAAAATTGTCAAATTACTAAAAGAATGAGAAAAATAGTTAGGGTATGAAAGTGTCATTTCGCTATAGTTAAATGTAACAAAGTATCATTATCCCTACTATATATTTGATACTCTTAAACTTCGTTTTTCTTGCAAAATATTTGTATTTTTAAAAATGAAAAAAACACTCCCTAGCATTAATAACTGAATTTTTTCAAAATTTGAAAAAACTTTGTAAGAAAAAACTAATCTATATTTATGTTTTAACTGAAAGGGATAATAACACTTTGTTACACCTAACTATAGCGAAATGACACTTTCATACCTTAACTATTTTATTCTATGTTTTAGTACCCTCACAATTTTTTTGTGACAACATATCTCTAAAATGGCTAAAATACCTAAACTACCCTTGGTTTAAGAAATCAAAAATTGAATTAATTCAATTTTGTTTATCTTTTGTTCAATTTGGTTTATATTTAAGATGCAATTATAATTATGCTCTCAAATCTAAAATTAAATTTGAACCATTTCAAATCCGGTTTGATAAATCAAATTGAACCAATTTTATTCTAATTTCTTAAACCAGAGGTATTTTAGTCATTTTATCGTAGGTTGTCACAAAACATATGTCAGGGTACCAGAAAAGAGAAAAAATAGTTATGGTATGAAAGTGTCATTTCGCTATAGTTAGGAGTACCAAAGTGTCATTATCCCTAGCTAAAATTTGTATAAAAACACACTCTTAGCCACTTGACCTTTATGAAATGTCTTTTAACTGATAAAAATTCAACTTGCATTGCATTGCAATGCTTTTGTTTGTGACAAATAACGGTGTTTAACTAGTAAATTCATTAATTTGTGGGATAACTTTTTGTATCATAAACAGGAACTAAATAAGAATATCGTCAACCTAGATTGTAACCATCGGCCTTATGTTGTAATGAACATGAGGTCCAAACAACAGTCTTTAAAGTGACATACCAGGTCGCGACAAAGAGAAATGCGGCCTGGAAAGTAAGGGTTTTGCTAGAATCCCAAGCTACCAAATCAGGAGGCGGTGTTTTAGTAACAGAGATGAGGATGAAGGTGTGGTTGATGACCATGGCCACCGCCAGTCCCAAGAACGCTGCAGCTGCAGACACCAATGCCATCTTCCCGCTCCCGCTGTACACGCATTCGTATTTCCTTGTCTTCTCGCTCAACCATGTCAGCTGAAAGGAAAGGAAACAAATCGAGGTGGTGGAGTCATTAAGCGTGTAAATCAGCCGGATCGAGTATCAGTTTGACAGGTTCTGTCATTTAACAATTGTAGATAGATCGTATTTAGCTTGAGCTCAATTATAGCGAGGCCAAACTGAATAATAACAAACTGCTTATTAAAACCTCGTCTCGTTTACAGCTTTAATGGGAAAATAAATAGGTACCTCAGAGCGACTTGCTTCGGAGAGAAGACAGAGGACGAAGCAGAGGAGGCCGCAGAGGATGGTGAAAACAACGAGGAATGCGCTGCCCAAATGTGTGGTCTTGGGGCGTGTCGCAAGATCGGCATGAGTGATTGCCATATGATGTTCTCAAATGGATACACAAAACAAACATAGAATGAATCGTGAATTTCAGATATACTTTGGCAATTAAATGGCGGTGAAGAATAGCTTGAACCAAAGGTTGCTTAAAGGCCAAATATTCCAACCTTGTGGTGCTTTCTTTGCAACAATGGTCATTACTGGTAACCTCAAAGTTTTTCTTTTTAATACCTTTTTTTCCTTTCATTAATTAAGAAATATGCCTTTTACTTTCTCTACGTATTCACTTCATGTTACTTGACTTAAATTGGGAATAACTTCGTTATGTACACATTTATAGGCCAAATAAAACCACAACGTTAAGAAATATATATTTTACTCGTAATCTTCTATGTTTTTTTATTGTACCACAGCATAGAGAGAACATACATGTACGCGAAAATTTAGATAAGTGACCCATCCGAGGATTCATACATTTGTTTTTATAATTTGCCCTAACACCGTTAAATTTCGGACGAAAAATCTTAGTAATGTGTAAAATGTCTAAAATACTCCTAACTGTTCATCAATTTTTCAAAGTCACGCAATCTCATTATCTTTCTCTTATTTTCTGAAAAATTTTTCTCAATTTCTGATTTATTTTGTTCTTGTGATTTGTAGAATCCAACTTCAATCTTATAAAAAAATTGAATTCAACGAAAATTAACCAAAGTTTACTCCTAATTCCTCAAAATTGTAGATTGTGGGACTCAACAATAATTTTAGAGTTAGACCATAACAAACTGTGGTTACTATGAGATTGATTATTTTGTATGATGGCAGAATGTCCATCCACATGTCGCGACCTAAGCAACCCGATGCTAAATTAGAAAGATGTCTATCCAGAAGTCTCACCATTAAGAATCGGACATCTCAAAAGACGACTTTCTGGAGTTTCCTTATTTAGAAGATTTTCTAACCAAAGCTTGATTCGATCTGATTTAGCTGTGTGTCAGATTTAGGAATCTTGGAGAAGAAGGATTGGGACGACGCGAGATTTTTTAGGAAACCCTAAAAGACGATCTGTTTACCTTCTACAAAAGGCCGCCGGCCTCTCACTTAGAAGGTGGTGCTTGTAGAGTATCTTTATGCTGAGTATTCAGAGTTCCTAAGCGTGTTGGGGAGCTGAATGATTTGACAAAGATTAATTCTTGCGTGTTCATTCAATATTCGAGAAGAATGATTGTTTAACTGATTCGGGTTGCGCTTGCACAATTGAAGACTTGTGCATCCATTGAAGAACAACTAGAGATCTGAGTAGAGAAGATTGCTCAAAGAGTGGACTCGGGTGAGGAGCTCGGAGACAGGGGGAGTCCCTGGGTTAAGTGGTCACTAGTAACAGTAGCATAAAGGTTAGATTTGTGTGATCATCATAGAAGTTTGTATGTATTCATTGGTTACATTATTGTGAAGCTTGTTCACTGGCAGAGTGCCCCCAGACGTAGGTGACGTTGCACAGAATTGGGTGACAATATCTTGTGTCGTTTACATTTCTGTTTGATAATTGTTTACTGACTATGAACCATCAAATGTCTATCACTTATCTTCAAAATTGTGATAGACGTCTTGAGTTTAACTAGAATTTCAATTGGTATCAGAGAAGGCATCTAAATTCGCTAGGTGATTTCCTGTTTGACAAATTCTATTCATTAGTCATGACATGTTCTAGAGAAGCAGGTTCGATCAATTGACCCCCAGTGCTAGATGGTACAAATTACGGATACTGGAAGGCTCGTATGAGTGCATTCCTCAAGTCTCTCGATCACAAGACGTGGAAATCAGTAGTAAATAGATGGAAAGCTCCACAAACTACTGATGATGGAGGTGTTGTTCGTCTCAAGTCTGAAAGTGAGTGGACCCCTGCAGAAGACGAAGCAGCTCTAGGTAACTCATGTGCTCTAAACGCTATATTTAATGGAGTTGACCAAAATGTATTTAGGTTTATCAACACATGCCTGATCGCTAAAGATGCATGAGAAATTTTGACAACTACCTATGAAGGAACGACCAAATTCTGTGAACAGAAGCTTCAATATCTCACGACAAGCTTTGAAGCATTATCCATGAAAGAGGATGAAACCATCAGTGAATTCAACGTGAGAATCAGGGATCTTGCTAAGGAATCATTTTCTCTGGGAAAACCTATGACGGATGAGGACCTGGTAAAAAAGACATTGCGCTCATTAAGTCCCAGATTCAAAATGAAATCCACCGCGATTGAAGAAACGCATGATCTCAAGAACCTTAGTTTTGATGAACTCATGGGATCACTAATGACATTCGAGCTCTCCCTTCCCAGTCTTGACAAAAACATTAAGGGAGTTGCTCTCAAAAGCTTATCGACCATCTCCTGTGATCAGGTAGATTCTGATTAAGATAATGAAATTGATGAAACTATTGCCTTGATGGTTAAAAACTACAGCATGATAATGAAAAGGTTCACAAAGGTGGTTGGGAAACATGTCCCTCAAAATGTCAAAGACAATCAGCTGTACAAGTCACAGAAAGATGCAAACACTCCAAAAGTGGGAAGAAGCATGGATCGAGCTAGAAAAGGAAAAGGATGTTGGGTTTTTATGCCCTAGCACAATGTATTTTCAATCTAATCATGTAATAAATATTATCAGTTCAAATAACATCGGCATTCATTTTACTAAGTGTTGTAGTAATATCTTAAGTATGATTTGATTTGTATAATTTATGTGTCAACACATAATAGTAGATCTACACATCAAATAAAATCCTACTTAAGCAGTCCTCGATCAGAATAGCTTCATAAGAAGCGATCGGTATGAGGCTAACTCTAAATGATCACGTTCTACTAATCATGGATAGAAGGGGACCAGAGTTAGGTCATAGTATCACCAGAAAGGGGTGATAAAGGATGACCCGATCATGAACATACTCATATGTCAGCACATGAAATCACATCCTCAGACGGAAAGATCATTGAGGTCACTATAAAATGAGTGACGAGTTTGACTCAGTTTAACGTCTCCTGTAAAAGGGTTACAACAACGACTGTGATTGGCTCGATCACGAGTTACGAATGATCAAAATGGTCAAGATTTTGCAACAAATCTTCATAGATAAATTCATAGTCTAACTTGAATTTATTGATGTATGTAGATGATGACAGCGAGCCAAGCACACACGTGGCGATCGTATTACGGTTGCCTCCGAGGTTAACACGGTAGTCCCCCTCATGCGTGCCCACTCACACATCAGAGTCTGGATTTTGCACAATTTGATACCCAATAACCGATTCGAAAAGAACAATTTGAGAGATAGATTATAAGGAAGAACTTGTCTTAGTTCATTTTTCCAACATGAACACACCAGGATTAAATAGTAAGGGAAATGTGAAAAGGTGATAAAGGATGGGAATAAATATGCCATTAACATGACTAATAATGAGGGATGTAACTCCTCCATTAAGGTCATATAACTCACAAAACTTGGAAGACCAAGAGAAAAAAACTTTTAAGAGGCATTATCCCCAACAATCCCCCACTAATGGCGAACAAAAGATTTCAAAAAAGTTCATGGGTAAAGGAAGGTTATCGATACTTAAGTGTCAATGTCTTTCGACTTGAATTAACACATAGTGAGATGAGGCAACAACGTACTTGTAAAACGAGTGAATTTCTTCTTGAACTTGTTTTACATTCCGTCGATATACCCCACAACACATATCACACCTTCAAGCTATGCAAGTTCCACGATACCATTCAAAAAGACGCTTTTACGGTCATGCATACATCTTGGTCTCGCGAGTGCTCTAGGAAGATTTCCTCAAATCTTCCATAGATGGCGGCCAAACCATCACACCCGCATAGGTAGCTTGTCAAGTGCGTCTCAATAGCACCGACATTAGAGCTATTAAGGATATAAAATCCAACCTGTCATTAGCAAACAAAATCCATCAAGTGCGTCTCTATAGCACTACCAAAAACTGGCTATGGATTGTCAGCCTTAAAATCCATCAAGTGCGTCTCTATAGCACCACCAAAAACTGGTTATGGATTAACTGACTCGAGATCCATCAAGTGCGTCTCTATAGCACCACCAAGAACTGGTTATGGATTGTCGGCCTCAAAATTCATCAAGTGCGCAGCACCACCAAAAACTGGTTATGGATTACCAGCCTCAACATCCATCAAGTGTGTCTCTATAGCACCACCAAGAATTGGTTATGGATTGTCGGCCTCAAGATCCATCAACTGCGCAGCACTACCAAAAACTGTTAGAAGATCTCAACGCATTGAGATTGACTCAATCTTGTCTTCAAACAATTTTATCTACTCAAAAGCTTCACGATCATTCAACTACTTGTCATGTTAGCATCATAGTCGTGAACTCTAATTTCGTGATGGAGTTCGTTAAGCTAATCTATTAGAAACACTTTCGCTAGACAGACACTCCATCCAAGATAAATAAGTATTCAAAATTATTTCAACAAAATTTTGAAACTCATTTCACATCACATAGTATTTCAACACGTTTGGAAACTTTCTAAAATGTAGGTATAAAATCATTATCACCGATTTACACACTTATTTGTGTAAAGTTTCCAACATTAAGTCGAGTTTAGAACTTTTCTAATGTATAATTGTATATGATCTTTCGCTTAAGATTCAAATACTAATGGACTTACATCCATTAGTAAAATCAAACAACTCATAAGTCTGATGGTAACAATAGACTGATCAAGTTCAAAAATAAATGCTTCATTTTCACAGGATATTCTCATTGCCTCATCATCAATTTCTATTATAAGGATCGAGACTTGTTCATCACTAACATAGTCTACTCATGCACCATAAATAGAAAATATCAACGAAAGATAGCCCCCATAATCTCTCTAAAGTATGCATCTTATTTCTTTCACGTTTATCAACATATAAACTAGAAATAAAGCTACTAGGATATGAATTATTACATAAATAAATCGTACACGCATAACAACAATGAGCGCAAAAGATGAAGCAATAGATATACATATATCTTTATTCAAAAGAGGGACACTTGCTCAAGGAACTCAGTATCTCTAACCTCATAAAGTGAGCGATTACCTAGAGATATGAATTTATGTGCAACATTATCAAATAAATAACATACTAGTAATGTTTTAGATTCATAACGTTTTCCTTGAGATCGGTTATAAGCCAAACGCCCCCACATGTCAAGAAACTTTGTATTAAGAGGATAACCCCACATTTTGGTATGATTGTTCCAACTTAAAAGGTCTGCCATAATTACTCTTTATTTATATTAAATAATTATATGAATATGAATAACATGTCTTCTAAACATCCACGTAGATACAAAGGCACATACATACCAAAATTTAACAATGAAATGCATTTCATTGTCACAAAATAATACCAAAGTACTTACTTGATCAATATGAGTGCACACAAATTTTTGATTGCAAATTTAAACCTTGTTGGACTAGCTAATAGCTCTTAGAACCCATCACATGTCATAGGCTCAAAATGCTTCCATCATCATATCCTTAAGTCACGCCACAGCTCTATACTTTGTTTTAACAAATAATGAGCTCAAGTAAATATTAATTCACACAAGAATTATTAAATAATTATGGAAGCATATATAAATATAGTAAGTAGACGAGAAAGTATAACCAGAGTCTCAGAGAGTTCTGAAATGAGTTTTGAATTTCTCATACAAATACTCACGGTAACCCGAACAACCTGAAACCGCTCTTCTCGAGTGTTCAACTTCATCAAACCATCAATGTTAGCCAAAAAAATATTTATATATATTTTCCGCAGGCCATTCTTACTTAGTGTTACAACATTATAAACTTAAGTCATTTTAACTTGCGTCTAATATATGAATTATAACACTTTGAAGCCCAGGCCCAACAAAACTTACTCCAAATTCAAAGTCAAACCCTAGCTTTCAACTCTTCTCCATTGAGTAAATGTAGCTGCACCAACACCTCGACCCCACAACCATCTCCACTCACTTAACATAATCAGAGATTTTGGAGTGCCAATGGTGCAGCCGATCTTCACCGAGGATGGCGATGGTGCGTCCGGTCAGAATGTGAAAGCGGAGGCTCACGCCTTGGGGATCAGAAGGCGAAGATTCCATTTTGACTTAGTCGTCGCCGACATTCTGCAAAATCCGGCAGTTTCACAACTTGTCTGGTAGTATTTAGGATTTGCCTTCCGTTAAGGTTGAAGATTCATTCATACCATGTGAGTGTTGTGTATACAAATATACAATGTATGTAAACAGAACCCCCACACACACACACATATATATGCTTTCAAATTCAATGACTCCTATATTCATGCTCTGACAGAACATTTTGCATGCATCACATCTCTTACAATCAATTTATATTACTTATAAAGTTCTCTTCCATATGAAAAATATAGCGCTTTTGGACAAGGAAATTAAGCTTGTTATGTATATTGTCATATTTCACAATCACAAATCAATGTAACAAGATGTTACCATATGTTAAGACAATTTTAACAACAAAGCATTTTAGAGACTACAACAAAAACATAGTAACAACAAAATAGTACAAGGATTTCCTATGTTCATGTCATGTTGAGTCAATCTCTTACCATTCAAGAAAACATACATGTATTTTCATGCTAGAATATTAAATCACTATTATGTATCGTCTATGTAGTTCTTGTCACTTACATAACCTCTTTAATCTTTATAGTCAACTTGTGTATTGCTTTGTAATGATGCTTAGCCAATGAGAACATACCTCATTAGAGAACTCGAAGCACCTCTCGGCCAATCGAGGGAAACTCAACAAATTCGTACCTTTATTTCTCAAGTAGGATACTCGAAACACATATCATTATCATTGTTGTACCACAAAAATTGCTTTCAATTGTATGAACTATAATTTGAATATAACAATAATAGATTTAGAAGATACTTTTCGATGTAAAGTTACCGTGCCGTGGTAAGGTGGCCACTGACTTGAAATCAATTTTTCCGGTTGGACCGAGATGGCGATCATATTCCGGTTGCCTCCGAGGTTAACACAGTAGTCCCCCTGATGCGTGCCCACTCACACATCAGAGTCTGGAGCTTGCACAATTCGATACCCAATAACCGATTCAAAAAGAACAATTTGAGAGATAGATTACAAGGAAGAACTTGTCTTACTTCATTTTTCCAACATGAACACACCAGGATTAAATAGTAAAGAAAATTTGAAAAGGTGATAAAGGATGGGAATAAATATGCCATTAACATGACTAATAATGGAGAATGTAACTCCTCCATTAAGGTCATATAACTCACAAAACTTGGAAGACTAAAAGAAAAAAACTTTTAAGAGGCATTATCCCCAACATCATTAACACGCTGGTCATCAGAAGCAATATATGATTAATAAAAATTTTATAATCTCATGGTAAAATCCATTAACATTAATAATCACCTTCCTTACAATTACAAACATATAATGAAATCATGAAACCCAAATTACTAGCTTGTTATAATAAGAACCTATGTTTGGGTGGATCTACACCTTCCATCAATTGTTTAGGAGAAACAAGAATTGGTGTATAAGGAACAAGAGTTGAACATGAAGAGTTCAAAACACAATCAACAAAACGCTTGTTTTTCGGGTCATAACAATGTAGCATCCTGTTTACTCGATGCATCATTAGTATCCGACCGTCTGCGAGTATCTTTGTCGGGACCAGACGTGGAATAGAGATGGGAAGAACCCAATTCTTGCCCCAACCACCTGACTCTTTCTTCACCCATATCTCCATATCCCTTCCAAGTTTAATAGGGGCAATCAAATTGTGTTCCAAATATCCCAAATCCCACATCATATTGTCATCACCAATAGGGGGCAGAGGAACTGATCTGAACTCCTCCACCACAAGGTTAAAACTTATGATTGATTGAGGTTTCAAAAGATGTAGCCAGTAAATATCTCCTCCTCCACAAATCGGTTCAGAATAATTGATCCTCCCAACTTGATGGGGATCGTCTCCAATATCAACGCGTCTCCAACCTTGGCGACTTCCAAGAGTGTACACCTCAACCTCATCATGATCGCCCGTACGAGGGACTTTCAAGAGTTTATATTGGTTTGTAATCGGAAAAAACCCAAAACCATAGCTAATAGGTAGTAGAGAACATAGTTCGAGGTTACGCTTTGGGAGGGCAACAGTTTCTCCTACGGTGGGGTTGTACACGTGGATGGTTTCAAAACCCTCCAACTCACGTGATTTTAAATAATATATCAATCCATTGCATGAACCCAATATCGTCATGATGTTGGTGTGCATTATGGGCAACCCCGTCAAAACCATCTCGTCTTCAAGAACTCGATGAGCTTCCTTAGTACAACACGACATGGTCGAATCACTATAATCGAAGATGGCGAATCTGGCTGATTTTTCTTCGTGGAAAGCAAAATATGTGGGATCGGATTTAACTAAGAGAGGGTTTGAGGTCAGGCTCCACCACAACTTGCATTCGATTATGAATTTCAAGGGTAGTCTTGATATGATTTCGCCTAAGATATTTTGTGGCAGTTTGATCTGCTGTTCTTCCACCATGCTTGATTGATTTCTATTGCTATTGGTCTCTCTGAAGATATTATACGTATTTGTACGCATATATATAACATGATAAAGGAAATACAAGTTTAGAATATAACTTTTTGACCGAGTAATAGAAAACATGAAATATCTTAATTACATTACTTTGCTGTCAAATTTCACATAGAATATACTTCCTTGCATAACGCTTTGACCGCCAATAAACTTGACTATATATATATATGGGACAAATCAGGTGAGAACCAAACTCTTTTGTTAGAACATGAGAACTAACTTTAGTTATTGAAAATAAGTGAATGTCTAACGGAAATAAGTGAGTGTCCAATGAAAATGGTGATATTCAATGAAAGTGAATGTCCAACAGAAATAGTGAATGTCCAACATAAAGACTTTAGTTATTGAAAATAAATGAATGTCCAATGGAAATAAGTGATTGTCAGTAGTTCTCATGTTCTCACACCACAATTAGTTCTCAGCCGAATGCTTCCTTGTATATATATATATATATATATATATATGTTAAATTAGGATGTAAGTTCAAGTGTATAATTCTCCGGTTTTGTTAGTACTTAAAAAAAGACGAGAGGTTTAAGATCTGTCAGCAAGTAGGAGTCTTAAGACTGTCCACAACATATTGCTATATGAGAATCTCCGCGTTAGTTTTTGAGTTGCCCAGGTCAGCACACTCATTTTTTGCAAGCACTAACCTTTTGGAGGCCACAATAAAATGTCATCTATATATATATATATGGATAATCTCAGCTAGCTACAGCTAGTTTGACACGGATATCACATAACTACACCTAACTTATTTTTTCACTTGTAAGGTGCGCTGACTTTGGTAATTCTCACTCAGCTACAAACCGTTAAGTTTTCAGTTAATTTTTCCTGTAAAATGACCAAACTACCCCCACATATCATTTAAATTTTCAAACACATGCCATTAGCCCTCTCTCTCCTCTCCATCTCTCCTCTCCGACTTCCTCTGTCATGTCTCTACCTTCAGTCTCGCCCTCGTCAAACTCGACGTGATGAGGACGTTCCACGTGCTCGCAGAGCTCCTGGGGGACAACTTCGGTGCCTACATCATCTCCTTGGCCACGACCGCCTCGGACATGCTCGCGGTCCTCCAAGAATTCGAGCACCACACCGACGTCCTCAATTACTTCTCGCGCCATACAGCCATACCCGCCACGACGTGCTCAACGCCATAACGTGCCATGCTCTGCTCATATTGTGGCGGTGTGGCGCTTGGATTCTTGGAGGACCGCGCACATGTCCGAGGCGGCCGTGGGCATGGAGATGATGTAGGCGCCGAAGTTGTCCGTCGGAAGCTCCGCGATCACAAGAAACATCCCCAACATGTCGAGTTTGACGAGGGCGATGCCGAAGGTGGGAGACATGACGGAGGAAGTCAGAGAGGAGAGAGGGAAAGGAAAGAGAGGGCCAATGGCATGTGTTTGAAAGTTTAAATGATATGTGGGGGTAGTTTGGTCATTTTACACGAAATATTAACTGAAAACTTAACGGTTTGTAGCTGAGTGAGAATTACCAAAGTCAGCGCACCTCACAAGTGAAAAAATAAATTAGGTGTAGTTATGTGATGTATGTGTCAAACTAGCTGTAGCTAGCTGAGATTATCCCATATATATATATATTTGAAGGTAAAAACGAATTTTATTGATTAAATAACAACTAACCCGGCATCAAGCCGGACATCTGAAGTTACAGCTGGTGGGAAAGACTCCTCACCATAATCTCAGCTACTGTTAGTTAAAGCAAACATGACCAATTCGTGAGCCATTTGATTACAAGCAAAACAAAGAACACATGTTCCGAAAGTGGGTAGTACGCAACATTGTTCGCTAGTGATTCCTCCAAAGTTGTGCAGCTCGACCCGTTTAGCATCATGTAGAGCTACATCATCCAACTTATACGGATGGAGAAACCCCGTGATCTTGCTGCATACCGCATTAAACCAGCTTCCTCGATCAATCATGAGATTAGTATGGGCATCGCGAAATTCAAATTCTATCAGCTCATTGGGTTTAACCAGATCAACCCATCAATTCTATTTGTATTATTTAATTCAACAATATTATTTATATGTAATTAAATGTTTCAACATTATTATTCATTTATAATTATAAAAAACAAGTTACTTTAATATAACACGAATATGAAAAAACACAATTTATAAATATTATATTATTATATTATTATAAAATTGAAATACATTATCAAAATCTCAAATCTTCCCTCAACTCTTGATCATATCTTGCTGAATCTCATTTAGAGCATTTAGACTAGACGTCTATGTTCAAAATATGGAAAACGATCGTACAAAGCCCAAATAATTTGAACAAATAAATGCTCTCATTTATAATCTACGACAAAATTGTTCATCGGTATAAGTTGGTTGATCCGCAAAGTAGTCATTGAAAATTTCTCGAGCTCCCGCAACACAACATCTCCGTATTTCAGTTCTCCTTTCGTATGCAAATCGTGGACGTTCAATTATGAGAACATGAGTAGTATATATAGAGACAAAATATATTAAATATACTCCATGAATATTTTATTTTATTATTATTAATGGACATATTATATATTTATCAAATATGAGAGGTATATATATATATATATATACAATAAATATATTTTTAAGGTATATATACAATAAATATTAATTATATTGCATGAGTATATTTTATTTTTTATTATATATTATTGAACATATTATATATTTATTAAATATAAATCATGATATTATATATTTTTGGTATTATATATTTATGATTTTAAGAAAATAGCATATTATCTATTTATTATATATTAAAAGTAGAGTCTATTTATTATATACTAAATTATAAAATTCGATCTTCAAAAAGTGAGAGTTGCTTTCTTCTCTTTTCAACCCTTCCTCCAAGTCACTCACTTTTCAATAGACTCGTGGTTGCCACATGGCAGGACTTGAACACTCCCTCCCCAATCTCTTGTTGTGAACTATCTAATGAATCAGTAAAACTTAAGGAAAAGAGAAATTGTCAACTCATTATGCGACCAAAATTCACTCAAAAAATATCAATAAATGATCATCATTTAATTACGCATAATGGTATTTTTGAAATATGAATTTTCAATTGACAGTCTTCCATATTTTAGTATTTCTGTGTATTTTGATCTATTTTCAACGCTTCAAAATGTATTTTCACTAATTAATAATGTAGGGTCGTAATCAAGTAAGAACCGATGGCTTACACGAGAAAATGTGAACCGTTTTCAACCATTAGATCATTGATTATACGACTCAGATTTGATACCAAATTTCAATGGCATTTTTTCAGGAAATTTTGAAGTATGTGAATTTAAATTGGTCTTTATACTACATGAGGAGGGCAAAGCAGTAATCACAAATATTTTCATGTTTATTGGCAGTAATTTCATCAGATTATTTATTATCGAAATCATCTACTTTCTAAATTGATTATCGAAATCTTAATTGCATCTGTTTCCATGTTTATCTCATTAATAATCCCACGATTCTTTCCCAAAAATTAATTCGAATCAATCAAAAAATCCCTAATTATTTCTATATCAACCGCTTTGATTCATAGTATACCATTACATATACATTTTAGATCGCCCATACATTTTAGATCTGAAATTTTTTTATGATGGAACACTGTTGGGCCCGTAGACAGTTGTCAACGGGCACTCGCTAACGCGCAAGTGCACGCGACCGTTATGAGTATAACCGGTAAGATCGGATCGATTCCACAAGGACCAATATGATAAAACCAGAGTTAAATGTGTGTAAGACCAGGTCGATTCCACAAGGAACATTGCGTAAAGGTGGTACGAATAGGGCTCTTTAAGCCCGGGACGAGATCAATCTAGCCCGCCGTGTACATGCCATTGAATTTATTTTTTTCACCAATCTCCACTCCGTCCTTTCATTTCTCCATTCTCTATCATCTTCTCTTTGTTATATCAATTTTTTTAAAACAAAATGACTTTGTTGACGAGATATGACATAAATTTTTAGTTTTGTTGTCCACCAAATTTAAGAGCAGATACTTTTATTGTTGGACTGCAAAAATAATATAATAAAATAATATAAATATTCATAGAACCCATCTCCATTTGACTGTGTAAACAGCGAGTGAGTAAGGAGCAGTTACTAACTTCACCTTCATAGCACAACTCAATGATGCGCTGATTTTCCCACCAACCAAAACCCCCAAATCCAAAGCTCCCCAATCTCTATTTTCTAATTTCCCAAATCTACGTTCTCGAATCCTCCAAATCTCCATTTTCGAATCTTTGATTAATTCATCGAGCTTGTTTTGAAAAAAAAAACCATCTGATAGATACGATCCTTTCATGTTCGATGTAGGTCCTGAGGATATGACGGTGGAGGGGAACGGACGCGGCTATGTGTGCGTGAAGAAGAACTGTTCGTGTATGGATCCGGCGAGGAGCTAAGCCCTCGAATCCCAGGCAATTTATATTATCGGCCGAGGCTCAAGCTCTCGAATCAACAAGCATTGGGTGCGTGAGCTTCACGCCGGCGCCGGAGACGATGTGGGCGTCGTCCAATAGAAGTCTCGCCGAAAATCACCACAACAGAGAGAGGGAAAGGAGAGAGAGGGCCAATGGCATGTGTTTGAAAATTTAAATGATGTTTAGGGGTAATTTGGTCATTTGACATGAAAAATTAACTGAAAACTTAACCGTTTGTAGCTGAGTGAGAATTACCAAAGTCAACGTACCTCACAGGTGAAAAGATAAGTTAACTATAGTTATGTGATATTCGTGTCAAATTAGCTGTAGCTAGGTGAGATTATCCTTTAATTTTATTTAGTTCAGTTATTTTCTAACTCGTTCGAATCAATTTGATTAATTTTTTACGACAATAACTGGTAAGCTAGTATTGTCAGCTGCTACCGCTGCTAAGCTTTTTGACCATACGTATATATTGATTGATTCAAATGGTAATTAAAGTCTTAAGGATGTAGCCGAACCAAGAAAGGTGGCAATTAAAATCTAAAAACCCTCTTGAAATGTTTTAGTACAAGTCTCACATAGAAATTAGTAACAACAAATAAACAATGAAATGTGGACACCAACTAGTTCTTGGGAAGGTGCAAATGGGACCACGGTCTACAACATATATATATATATATGTACGTAATATAATTTTGGGAAAACTTCACTTAGCTTCTCTGTACTATACCTGATTTTCACTTCTTCTCCAAAAAATAAAAGTGGCATTTGAAGTCTTGAAGTTGTCAACTTTGACACTTAGCCCCAACGTTGTTAATTCTTGGTCATGTGACCAACACATGAGTGCTCTGTTTTAAGAAAATGACAGAAATACCATTCTCTCCAAATGGTTTAATTATTACATAAATGTGAAATGACCATTTTACCCTTGATTAAAATACAGAATTTAACTCATTGTTGGGGTATTTTTGTCTTTTCATATCACAAAATTTAAAACTAATTAAATTTAAAATTGCTTGTAAAATGACTCATTTGCCCTTGTCTTCAACCTCTTCCCCTCTCTCTCCTCCTCCTCCCCGTCGACATGGACTGGCTCCGCACCATCGCCGATCAGCCACCGCCAGGACCGTCAGCGGCGAACCCGAGCCCCAATTCGATTCTGTCGCCGTCTTCGTCGGTCGATTCGGTCTCGACGGCAATGGGGAGGGCCGCGGTGACGGAATTGGCGCATGGCGGTGGGAGGACCCGGAGTCGGCGCAGATCGACGCCGCGAAGAGGATGAGCTTAGAATGCTCTGGGTCGGGGTCGACGACGAAGAGCGAGGTGTTGCTGTCGACGAATCCGGCGATGCGTACGAGGAGGAGATGTTAACTCGCGCCGTCGTCGATTGGGCTGGTGGTAGAAACTATCGCCGTCCTCTGTCTCCGCCTCTGACGTCTCCTCCGGTCTTGGCTCCGACCATGCCTCCAACCTCGCGAACATGCATCTAGCCACCGTCGAATTCAAATGTCTCCGGCAAACCAGATCTGTCGCCCACGCAACTGTGTCTTTGCCGGAGCCCAATCTCCTTCACCAGAAGATCCCAGATTTGTCGCCCACGAGACTTCATCTGGCAGTGAGGCGCGGACGTTGACGGATGCGGACAGAGGAAGGCGGCGGAGGCGATATGATCGCTAGAGCTCCTCCCAATTTATTTTTTAATGTTTTTTATTTATTAAAATAAATAAATAGGTTGAAAAAACATGTTTACCCTTGAAATATGAGTTGATTATGTCATTTAATAAAGGGTAAAAGAGTTATTTAATATTTAATCAAATAATTATGTAATTTGAAATTATACTACGAGGGCATTTTAGACTTTTCACAAACAAACTAACACCGTTGGGGCTAATTGAAGCTTTATTATACTTCAAAGACTTCACAGACCATTTTTACTTTTCAGGATTGTTATGTGAAAATCAAGTATAATACAGAAACGCTAAGCAAGTTTTCCCTATAATTTTTGGTTCTTTATATTAAAAATCCAATTTAAATATATTATAAAAAGACGAAAGCAAAAGTAAAATAAAAAATCTTCTTCACACTTCACCGGCTCACAGTTGAGAAGCCAAAAAGTAGCATTTCTACTTCCAAATCTCTCTCGAGAAAGAAGAAAAACCCAAACTTGTAGCTCCTAGCTTTTAGTGTTGAGTACAATAATGGCAGGTTACAGAGCTGAAGATGACTATGACTATCTCTTCAAGGTGGTCTTGATTGGCGATTCAGGTGTGGGCAAGTCCAATCTGCTCTCCAGGTTCACCAAGAACGAGTTCAATCTCGAGTCCAAGTCCACCATTGGCGTCGAGTTCGCTACTCGCTCCTTGACCGTCGACAGCAAGGTCATCAAGGCCCAGATTTGGGACACTGCTGGCCAGGAAAGGTCCGTCCTTTTCTTCTTCTACTTCAGTCTCGATTCTACCCTTTTCAAATTTATTTTGGGTTTATCAAGTTTTGAGCTCAGATTTGCTTGCTAGTGGGTTTTTTTGATGAATCACTGATGTGGGTTGTGTTTGTTTTGATCTGTGGAAGATATAAATGAAGATTTTTTTAGCTTTTCAGCTAGATTTAGTTGGTATTATTTTATTGAATTTAGTTTTGGTAGGTGGGGTTGATGTGATCTTTTAGGATTTGAAGGGTTGGTCTTATTTTATTGAATCTTGTTTGATGCCATCATAGATGTCTTCCCTAATTGAGCATAAATTTGTTGTTTTCTTAGCTACTTAATTTGGAGTTTGTGAGATTTATGGAATTGTCTATGAAAGTTGTAAGAAATTGGTATTGGTTTTGAGATCTGGTAGTATTGAATGAAGGCATGAATACTACTTTACTTGATCTGGATTGAGGACCACCTGTAAATTGCGTATGTATATCCATAGCCTATTCTGGGTAGCTTACTCATTTTACTATGCTTTGAGAGCTTATTACTCTCCCATGAACATAATGGGACAGCTCATGCGGTTTACACTTGCAGTTAATTAAATCCATAGGTCGAGTCCTCGTGCTTATTTAACACAAATCCAAATGCCACTCTTTCCATCATTTAGTAGTCAAATTGTAAGCACATTCATTTATGAAATTCAGCATTTTAGCTTCTCTTTGAATTTTACATGATTGCTTCATGCATCTCAAATGTCTGATATCATACAATTTGGAGTCTGCACGGTCATCTGTACTCCCAACCAATTTCATGACTAGTGTATTGTGTAGTTCACATGTGAATAAATGTTTTACATAGTATAAGTATAAAGTTAGATAGAGTTGGTATTTATCGTGGACTGATGAACAATTAGGCTAGTGTTTTGGGTGAAATTGATACCAAACATGTATATCATTCGTTAACCACTCCTACTAGTGGTATCAGAGTCTGATACATAAAAACTTATCTATTATGAATCGGGCTGCCTAGACCATGATTGGCCTTAAATAAGTTTCTTGTAAGCACTTACGTAGGCAAATTTGTAACTTTGAATTAAGGAGATTGTCTTGTAGTGATGGTATCATTGTTGGGAGGGTAGTTTGATGTTTGTTTCATGATCGTCGATGTGGCGATTGTGTCAACATAGTTGGGGTGGAGGATATTTGTTGGGTTTGTGCTGCCTTCCTAGGTTGAGGAAGTGTGAGCAAAATCAATGACAGCCCTCGCACAAGAGAAAAAGAAAGGGAAGAACTGGAGTTCAGAACAGAGTAACTTCATATCTTACAACCAATTTGTCATTTTGCAAATATTAATGGTTGAATAAGGGCTATATTTTGGTCAAATTTCTGTTTTCTTGTTCCTCATTTACCCTTTAGTAGGCTATTGCTTGGCGGGCTGTTTGTAAATATTTGAACTCTTACTTCAGTCTCTTGCTCTTCTACCCGTATTTGATATTTCTGATCATAGCTGAGCTTGAATCTTTGGTTTGAGTGACTTTTGGTTTTGTGAGCCATCAAGGTCAGGAATTGGTGGAGTTGAGGTTTACTTTTCTCATTCAGTTGGGTTAAGGGATGACGACGAAAATGTACTCTATAGGGCCCAATATTGTTAGGCCTAAATGCCTAATTAATAAAGATAGATGACTTAAAATGAGCCCCATGTCCAAATTGATCAATTTTCGGTTCGGTTTCTGATGTACATTGTAACTGTCATAAACCACGATAAAACATATTTATTTGTCTTACAATGCATTCTTAGGTGCGCTTAAAGTCCAAACTGTCTCATTTATTTCTATTTAAATTGGATTTGGGCTTCTCTCACTGCATAGGTACCGCGCCATCACCAGCGCATACTATCGTGGAGCCATGGGCGCACTTCTCGTGTACGACGTCACCCGCCACTCAACATTTGAGAACGTCGACCGATGGCTCAAAGAGTTAAGGAACCACACCGACCCCAACATCGTGGTGATGCTCGTCGGTAATAAGTCTGATCTCCGGCACCTTGTTGCGGTCTCGACGGAAGATGCAAAGTCCTATGCCGAGAAGGAGGCACTCTACTACATGGAAACTTCCGCGCTGGATGCGACCAACGTGGAGAATGCGTTTGCCGAGGTCCTGACTCAAATCTACCGGGTTGCGGCCAAGAAGGCAATGGAGGGAGGAGACGACGCAACCGCTTCGATACCGGCCAAGGGAGAGAAAATAAACGTCAAGGACGACGTCTCTGCTCTGAAGAAACTCAATTGCTGCTCAACATAGGCTACAGTCGTGTATTTTCGGATTTATCGGATTTATCGACGAGGAAGAAGGTAAATTGGATGAGAACTATATGATGGAAATGGTGTTAGGAGTAGAGTTTATCAGAATCATTGTTGTTCCTTGTACCAATTTCACTGCCATGAAAATGTATCATTTGAGTTTGTCAAATCTGTTGGCTTATGTTGTAATTGTTTTGTCTACACTTTTGTGCCATTATTGTCTTGTATGTTACAAATCTTGTCAAATGTGTTAAATGAGGTTTCTGGATCAAGTTAAACCATGAGTTTGGAGTAATCTACATATTTTGTTTGTTATAAGGCGATGTAACAGTTGAAAGTAGACAACACATTTTCTTGCAGCAACCAGTACTTGTGGAGAAAGAGTCACCTTTGTTGTAAAAGAATGACCACCACCATGCCTCTACTCTTTTCTATCTTCATGCCTACTCCCTCATCACCATGCCCTTGATTTAGGATTGCTTGTGTTGTCATTTCATCTAGCTTCATCATTACATTCTTGTGTATAAATATATGCAATTGGCAATGAGAGAGGATGATCCGAGAGCATTTTCACTTGAAGAGTCTTTCTCCTCTCTCTCTTTTCTTGTGCTATTTGTTTGGTTTTTCACTAAAAGTTTGTTTTGATTTGGTTCCTTTAATTGCACTTTGTTTCAACATTTTGCTATTATTTTACAACACGTTATGAGCACGATTAGCTCGGTTATCGTAATTTTTATATTCCTAACTAAATTTAGTTTAGTTCTTGAATTTATGTTTATTTCGTAAATTTATTTATACTTACTATATATTTCTAAGTATGCTCTGTGATCGTCAATCTTGAATTGGATCTTTTACATCAGAAATTTATCTGTTATTATTATACGCGTTTTATATTTATATATAATGTTTTGTAACCCGAAGTTTACAAAACTAAAAACATATTGAACCCGAAGTTCTAAAATTCTCGAGAAAGAAAGTTGATGAACCTGAAATTTATGTAAACTCGAAGTTAAAAACTTTAAAATTTATGGAACTCGAAGTTCCAAATCAAAGTGTAACTCTCAAACTATATTATGAGATACCGAGACTAAAACTCGAGATTTTAAAAGATAGAACCAGTAGTTCTACATACCGCAAAATATGTCATCCTTTGAATAATTAGTTTGGACTTATTTTAATTGTGTTATTATTATATATATTGTATATATGTGTATACTATTAGCAATCCTAAGTTTGCTAAATTTATGGTATCTTGAACCCGAAGTTTCAAGATTGTCCGGAATTTTTTTTATTGAACTTGATGTTCATGTAAACTTGAAGTTTACAATCGTTGGAATTTATAGAACCCGAAGTTCTAAAACTGTTAAGAAAATTCATGGACTTGACGTTTATGTAAACCAGAAATTTACAGAACCTGAAGTTCTAAAAAGGGGTAATTCCATGTCAGTACCCTAACTTTGCCTCATTTCGAAATCAGTACCCTAACTTTAAAACTTTTTTTGTCGGTATCTCAAGTTTATTTATGTTGCAGTTAAGGTAACGGCGGTTAAATATAACAGAATTTGTGTGCAAAAAGTCTAAAATGTCCTCAATGGTTTTGGTATGTTAAATTGGTCTGATTAGTTCAATTGATATGATTATGAAATGACTATTTTACCCCTGATTGAATACCCAATTTAACTAATAAATTGAGGGCAAATCTGACTTTTCACTTATACAAATAATAATTATAATTCTTTAATAATTAAATAGATATAAAATTATTATTAAATATATTATTATTATTAATTATATATTATTATTATTAATTATTAATTAACCCTAATTAACCTCCCTATAAGCCATCACCTCACATGCAAAGATTAAAATTGATTTTAATTGTTTGCATGATTAAAACGTTGTGAACCATCATCGCACGGGTTGTGATGGATGAGTTCGATTTTGAAACGTGTTTGCACGGGTTGCAAATGACGACTTCAAAAGAAGATTATGTATGATACAATTAGAAACGTCACAACACGGGTTGTTGATGACGGGTTCGTAATTGTACCAAAATACTTTCGAATTATTAAACACAACCAAATCACAACATAATTTGAGTCAAGTGAGATGCCACCCAAATTCACACCCATGTAGAAACATTTTCTCTGTGTCGTGTGCCTTAGCGGAGCATCGATAGAATGGGTTCTATATGGAATGGTCAAACTTTGTGGGATGTCGTGCGTCTTAGCGGAGCATCTGCACAAAATTGACGCATAAGTGAAGGTTGGTTGACTCGACCACGATTCTTGGCCTGAGGTCGAGCTGGGGCATCGGAAGGGTAAGCCGTGTGCTTTTGCACATACACTGACCAAGAGTTACACGGGTTGTAATTGGATGGACGTCCTACCCAAATGAGTCAATTGGAGCGGTGCGCCTTAACGTACTTCAATTGACAAATAAGAGATCTTGGTTTAAAGATTCTAAACCTTAGAATCGGATGGTTGGTGTTTAATTCGGATCTTCGTAAATTTATTCAACTTTTCTGATTAAATTTATTTTCTTCGTGTAGAAATGGCTAGTAATTCAACAAACTCGTCTAATTTGTCATTGAGGACTGTAGTTACGACAGTTTTAGAGATTGACTGATTTTTAAAGGAACTGAAGAAACATGTTACAAAGAATGTCGAAGCATCTTCTACGACATCTTGTGTGACATTTTGGACGGCGTCTCGGCAAACATCCTGATCAACAAAAATCAGGAAAGTGCAGTTTCGGCAGAAAAGCAAGAAGACGATTAGGAAATTCCAGAACGACTCCTAATCTGGAAAGAAGAAAGATGGCGATTAAGAGGAAACCCTGTAGGGTTAGTACTCATCCTCGATTGCTATAAAAGCTTAGGCTACCCCCTTAGCAATCGTGTGGTTCGTTATTTGTTTCCTAGCAACAATTTGCAAGGTTCTTAGACGTGAAGGTCTGCGGGCTGAGAAATTGCAGATTAAGCTTAGGATATTGTGCATCAGATAACTATTGAGAGTTAGGTGATTGAGGGTTTACTAAACGCGTGAGTGAAGACTGCACGCAACCACCAAGTTGTTGAAGACTTGAACTGACAGAGTAAGGCGATTGCTCGAAGAGTGGAATCAAGACGGAGTCTTGGATTCAGGGGGAGACCCTGAGATAGATTGCACTGTAAGACGTAACATAAAGTATAGATCTAAGGGTGATCACAGGTACTTGTATACATTGATAATTCTGCCAATATCAATGATGATCACCTCCATCCAACTCCAAATGAGAATTGGACTAAAGAGCAACTAGTCGAGGCATACAAAGGTTTACGTACCAGATGGATTAAGGAAACTCTGATACTTGATCAACAAGATGAACGGATTATCAGTCTTACCAACGATAAGTCTAGATTTCTAGAGACAATCGTGGAGCTAAAACGCGAAGTCACCAGACTTAACGGAGAAATTAGTCTTATGACTAAATCGGTAAAGATGATGAATCCTAGCACGAAAAGCCTTGACAAGATCCGATCAGTAGGAAAGCAGTCCAAGGATACGACGGGACTAGGGTACTCACACGATATCCCCTCAACAGCAGTAACAAAGTTTGTCCCACAACAAGCCATGGTTGACAAGAAACCACTGGATGCCCCAACACATCCGACAGGACGACCTACAACAAATGCCATGACATCGTCTACAACATGTTATTGTCGAACAAATGCCAGAAGACATCCTCCACGCAGACAACAATGCTACAGAACACCAGCTTATCATTATCAATGGATATGTCATTACTGTGGTCAACGATGTCACATCAGACCTTTTTGTTTTCAACTTCTTGAGAGGAAGCAAGCTCAGCTACCACAAAAGAGATATCAAAGACATCTCTCAACTCCTCAGAAGACATCTCGCCTTGAATGGAGACCTAAGAACCTAGTCTATCGAGCTAATGTTGCATATACATCCTTAAGTGCATCAACAAACAAAGACTGGTATCTCGACAGTGGATGTTCTCGACACATGACAGGTACTCCAGAGTTTCTCTCCAATCTCAAAATATATACAAACTGCTTTGTTACTTTTGGAGATGGGATTCGAGCTCGAATCATTGGAAAAGGAGTACTCAAGCATCCAGGAGCCACTTGCCTGACTGAAGCATTACTTGTAGAAGGACTTAAGGCAAACCTGATTAGCATCAGCCAGATATGTGATTAGGGGTCAGAAGTAAAATTCACTAAAGAAGCCTGTGTAGTCAAAGACTTCGATCAAGTCACTATTCTACGAGGGGTACGCTCAACGGATAATTGTTACATCTGGTCTCCCGAAACACATATCGAAGCAACCAAGTGCCTTGTCTCCAAAGCAGAGGAAACCAAGCTGTGGCACAGAAAGCTTGGACATCTAAATCTTAGAAGTATGCAGAAGGCAATCTCCGAGCAGGCAATTACCGGAATTCCGAACCTGAAAATAGTGGAAGGAAAGATCTGCGGAGAATGTCAGATTGGTAAGCAAACCAAGATGTCACACAAGAAGCTACAGCATATCACAACCTCTCGAGTACTTGAGCTGATACATGTTGACCTCATGGGACCAATGCAAGTTGAAAGCCTTGGAGGAAAACGATATGTCTTTGTATGTGTAGATGATTACTCTCGATACACTTGGGTTGACTTCCCTCGTGACAAATCAGATACCTTCTCGATCTTCAAGAATTTGTGCATCCAGGTTCAACGAGAAAAAGGGGAGACAATTGGCAAAATAATTCGCCTTCGTAGTGATCATGGTCGAGAGTTCGAGAACAGCAAGTTTGCAGAATTTTGCAATTCAGAAGAGATAGCTCATGAATTCTCAGCACCAATCACTCCCCAATAGAATGGCATTGTTAAGCGCAAGAACAGAACTCTACAGGAGATGGCTAGAGTTATGATGCTAGCTAAGGACATACCAACTCACTTTTGGGCAGAAGCACTTAACACTGCTTGCCATATCCACAATCGAGTCACTCTCCGACCAGGTATGTTAGTAACTCATTATGAAATATGGAGGGGGAGAAAGCCCAATGTTAAGTACTTCCATATCTTTGGCTCCACTTGTTATATTCTGGCTGATAGAGAGCCTCGTCGAAAGCTTGACCCAAAAAGTGATGAAGGCATCTTCCTTGGCTACTCAAGGAATAGTCGCGCATACCGAGTCTTTAACAAACGAACCAAGACCATGATGGAATCAATCAATGTTGTTGTTGATGATGACTGTGAAGATGCCTCAGAAGATGCGACGGACGAAGACGGAGCCTATCCTCCCAACAATGTCAGGAAGAATGTTATTACTGATGTCAGAGAAGATGCTAGCAGCAAAACAGAAAATGATGATGCTAGTCCAAATGTCAATCATGACGAAGTAGTTCATGAAACCAGCACCAAGAATCCCTCGCAAAAATCCAGACTAATCATCCTATCTCTGGAGTAATTGAAGACCTGAATGAAGGCATACAGACTCGGTCAAAAACTCCTGAAGACTACAACGAGATGATAGGCAATATTTGCTTTGTTTCAAAGACTGAACCCAAAAATATCAATGAAGCCATCAATGATGGGTCAATGCTATGCAAGAGGAACTAATTCAGTTTGAGAAGAACCGTGTGTGGGAACTTGTGCCCAAACCACGTGAAGGAAATATCATTGGCACAAAATGGATCTTCAAGAACAAGTCCGATGAGCTTGGTAACATCACTCGCAACAAAGCCAGGTTAGTTGCTCAAGGGTATACTCAAATTGAGGGAGTCGACTTCGATGAGACCTTTGCTCATGTAGCAAGACTTGAAGCAATCAGTCTCCTACTAGGGTACAGATAAAGCTCTACCAGATGGATGTCAAAAGTGCATTCCTGAATGGGGACCGCAATGAAGAAGTATATGTGTCACAACCCAAAGGATTTATTGATCCTCACTATCCGGGTCATGTGTATAAACTCAAGAAGGCTCTCTATGGGTTGAAACAAGCACCAAGGTCTTGGTATGAAAGGCTCACAAAATTCCTCATTCAAAGCGGCTACACTAGAGGGGGGGTCGACAAGACCCTATTCGTAAAGAATTAAGACGGGAATTTGATGATAGCTCAAATATATGTCGATGACATTGTCTTTGGAGGGATGTCAAGCAAGATGGTAGAGATCTTTATTCAACAGATGCAATCAGAATTCGAGATGAGCATGGTGGGAGAGCTTACCTATTTTATAGGCTTCCAAATCAAAAAGCAAAAGGATAGCATCTTCATATCTCAGAGCAAATATGCGAAGAATATTGTCAAGAAGTTTGGGCTAGAAAAAGCCTCACATAAAAGGACACCTGCAGCTACACATGTCAAGCTAACTAAAAATGATCCAGGAGAAGCCGTCGACCAACACCTATACAGAAGCATCATCGGTAGTCTTCTTTACCTTACTGCAAGTCGACCAGATATTGCCTACTCTGTAGGAGTATGTGCACGATATCAAGCTAATCCTAAGGTTAGTCATCTATCCCAAGCTAAAAGAATTATCAGATATGTCTCTGGAACTACAGACTTGGGTTTGTTATACTCATTTGGCACATCCTCTACCCTGGTGGGGTACTGTGATGCCGATTGGGCTGGAAACACAGCGGATAGGAAAAGCACATCTGGAGGATGTTTCTTCCTTGGCAACAACCTCATATCATGGTTTAGTAAAAACCAAAACTGTGTTGCCCTTTCCACTGCCGAATCGGAGTACATTGTTGCTGGGAGTAGCTGCACACAACTACTATGGATGAAGCATATGTTAGTTGAATACAATGTCAGACAGGATGCCATGACTTTATATTGTGATAATGTCAGTGCTATCAACATCTCCAAAAATCCTGTCCAACATAGCAAGACCAAACACATTGACATTAGACACCACTTCATTCGAGAACTGATCGAAGATAAGAAGATCATTCTAGAGCACATCCCCACAGAGAAGCAACTTGCTGATATTTTCACAAAGGCATTAGATGCGAGCAGATTTGAAAACCTCAGATCATCACTCGGTCTGTGCACCATCAACGAGCAGTAAGAAGTTGCAGAAACGGTTGAGAGGAGTTAGTTGGTGCCTCTTCATGAACCGGTCCAAAATCCCAACACATGCCATTGGGCCAGGCATACCAAAAGGCCATATAAAGGAAGGAAAAGATACGCTCAGACTTTAACAGATTTGAATCAATCTGTTTTCAAAAACTCTAAACCTAGCCTGCCCCTTTTCGTGTTCGCTCTCATCTCCCTCACCTCTCACAGTCTGCAAAACTCACTACACAGACATAGTGAAAAATCGAAGCACGATAGTACCAAAGAAGGCCTCCGAACCTAAGAGAGCAGAAGCAAAAAGCTCCAAGAGCAGCAAAGCAAAACCCAACAAGCATGGAGTTCGGATTAATGGGCCAAAGACTCTGAAGATAACAGAAGAAATCCCCAAGGAGACCTCACCAGAGGAAGCTCCAATGCCAACTTTTTCTCGAGTTCCTAAACGATCTCGAACCGGAAGCTCTGCATTCTCCATGTCAGACCTAACTGGGCCAGAAAGGGAGACTGATCTTGGCCAGGGAAGTCGAGAAGCTTCCATGCAGATTGTCCCTGTTCCAACACCAAATGTCCCAGGTATCGATTTCTCCACCGATACCTCCAGAAATAGTGATTTGTTGGAATCACTACTGGAAAACCAAGACCCACCTCAAGAAGGTGTTGTAGAGGAACTGATAAATCCTGAAGGAGAAAAGGAGGACTTGACCTCGGTCAGTCATGGGTTGGAGCGTATTGCTAAAGGAGAAGGAGAAGAAGGAGGAGGAACAGATGTCATGCCTGAAGCCACAAAAGAGGCTGTAATAGAAGAAGAAGTCGCTGACTCGGACGAAGCCGAGGAAGAAGCTGAGAAGGACAACAGTGTCGCCATAAATCACACAGAAGAAGTTCCTCTGGATGCCAGAGAAGATGCGACGGAAGATGCTACTGAGGCAGCACACACGGTGTTGTCATCCCTGAAGAAGAAGGTTCTTGAAGAAAATGAGAGTCTAGCTGTGATGGTTGAAAAACTCAAGGAAACCAAGAAGAGAAAGGAGGTCAAAGATGCTGGAGGTCCCAGCAACAAAAAGAAGAAGATGTCCGTCAAGGAAAAGAAAAGTGTCTCCAAAAGGAGATTGGTAGATGAAGCAACTGATGACGAAAAAGAGGAGGTTACTACTAAGGAAGAAAGGAAGAAAAAGATCCTGAAGACGGTTAAGAACACGTCGAGTGTTCCCTACGACAATGTGTCATTTCACTCGGCAGACGGTGCGAAACGGTGGGAGATCGTGTTTCAAAGAACGGCATACCCGGAAAAGATCCTGTCATCGGAGCTGCTAGGACTAGAAGCCATTGTCCAGCTCCTGGAGAAAGCAGAACTAATGAAAACCGTCACAAACATTGGTAACCACTATCCCCTCTTGGTTAAGGAATTTATTACCAATCTGCCTACTGGGTTTGGAACACCAGATGATCCGGAGTTTGAGAAGGTGTATGTCAGAGGCATTCGCTTCAACATCTTCTCTGACATTATCAATGACTTCCTGGGAAGAAAGCGGGTTCGATCTATGCCTCCACCTGACCTGAAAAAAGTACTCCGTGAGATTACTGGAGATAAAAGCAGAAAGTGGCCAACCAAAGGCACTGTGGCAGCATCAGACCTTACTTCCAAGTACTCCATTCTCTTCCGCAGAGGAGTAGCAAATTGGGCTCCTTCTACTCACGCATCATCTATCAAACCAGAGCTGGCGATCCTAATCTTCCAAATAGGTACTGGGCCTACACTTGATTTTGGGCAATTTGTTATCGATAATCTTATTCGTCATGCCAGATCAATTGCTGTAAAAATACCTATTGCCTTTCCATCCCTATCTCTGAGTTGCTTGTACATCAACACCCCGGAGTGTTGAAGACAACGGATAAGGTTGGCAAAAGAGGAGGACTGATTGTGGTGAGCCACAAATTATTTGAGGGCAAGCATGCTCCTGATCTTGTCAGGCTAGAAGCCAAGGAAACGACCAGTCGAGCCACAAGTGCCGCCCCTCTAACCAAGACCACCAGCAGAGATGCAGTTATGCTTGAACGAGAGATAGCCGTACTTGATGAGGACATCGTCAATTTGAAGACAGCCCTGAAGCATCTCTCCCAGCGCCGATCACATTGCGCCAACCTGCTGAAATCCATGTCTCCTCCTGGCTCCGAAGATGATGACACCACCTCTCTGCCTAATGATCCAGAAGAATCTACTCAAGATGCCACCACTGAAGCGACTGAAGAAGAGACTGCGAGTTCTACCAGCAGCTCTGTTTAATTTCATAAACTTTCTGATTACCGAACAACTGAACACTTTTATTTTGTAATTTTTGTTGAACACTGTATCACACTGATTCTCGACTGCTGATTGAGAGTGAGTGTGAGTTATGTTTGGATTTGGTTCTTATTACCCTGCTTTGATACAATATTTGTTTAAATTTTGACTCTTTTTGAGCCAGCAAGGGGGAGTAAGTAGTAACTTAAGTTAGATATGCGCGATCACGATGATACAAGGAAGAAAGATAGAGACGACGCGACGACGCGAAGACGCAAGACGCGATAATACGCGCGACACTGCCGATCGACGAGACGACAAAGGCGACGCAGAATGCGACGAAGAATGATGTCCTTAAATATAGCCAAAGGGGGAGATTGTAGTTACGAAGGTTTTAGAGCTTGGCTGATTTTTAAAGGAACTGAAGAAACATGTTACAAAGAATGTTGAAGCATCTTCTACGACATCTTGTGTGACATTTTGGACGGTGTCTCGGCAAACATCCTGATCAACAGAAATCAGGAAAGTGCAGTTTCGGCAGAAAAGCAAGAAGACGATTAGGAAATTCCAGAACGACTCCTAATCTGGAAAGAAGAAAGACGGTGATTAAGAGGAAACCCTTTAGGGTTCGTACTCATCCTCGATTGCTATAAAAGCTTAGGCTACCCCCTTAGCAATCGTGTTGTTCTTTATTTGTTTCCTAGCAACAATTTGCAAGGTTCTTAGACGTGAAGGTCTGCGGGCTGAGAAATTGCAGATTGAGCTTAGGATATTGTGCATCACATAACTATTGAGAGTTAGGTGATTGAGGGTTTACTAAACGCGTGAGTGAAGACTGCACGCAACCACCAAGTTGTTGAAGACTTGAACTGACAGAGTAAGGCGATTGCTCGAAGAGTGGAATCAAGACGGAGTCTTGGATTCAGGGGGAGATCCTGAGATAGATTGCACTGTAAAACGTAGCATAAAGTATAGATCTAAGGGTGATCACAGGTACTTGTATGTTCTGACGAATTACTGATAAGTGAAATCTTTCCACTAGGCTGAGAGCCCCCAGACGTAGGTGACGTTGCACTGAACTGGGTAAACAATCTGCTGTGTCATTGTTTATAGCTTTATATTTACTGTCCTGCATTATCTACGCAAGAAGTCAGACACAACGTTATAGGTTCTTCCGTAACATTGTGTGTGGCATCTTGCACGACTAGATGATCAGAATTTCAAGGACTATACTAGACAAGTGTAAACTCAATGGAACAAATTATCTGGGCATCTTGTGTTAAAGTTGGAACGCAGGGAGTACGTCCTAGAAAAGGCTATCCCGGTGGAGCCACCTGCCAACGCAGCGAGGGTCGTTAAGGATGCGTACCAGAAACACCTTAGCAACTCCATCAACGTTGCGTGTGTCATGCTGGGCTGCTTGGAGGCGGACTACAGAAGTAGTTTATGGAGCTATCCCATGATCCGTTTGCAATGTTTGCACAGATCAAGGATATGTTCAAAGAGAAAGTACGTATTGAAAAATACACTGTTCTCCGAGAACTCATTGCCTGCAAAATGTCAGCAGACAGCTCCGTAGGTCCACACGTCCTACGAATGAAGGGACATCTCGATCATATGACTAGTCTCGGAATGACTATGGAGAAAGAGATGACTGCGGATTTTATTCTGCAATCCCTTCCTCATGCATATAGTGGGTTCGTCATGAATTATCACATGCATGACATGGATAAGACCGCATCGGAGTTGCACAGTATGTTAGTGACTGCCGAGAAGAACATAAGGGGCAGTACGCCCAAAGGTGTTCTAATGGTCAAGAAGGGATCCAGCTTCAAAGCTGGTGGTGATAAAGGCAAAGGCCTAATGCACCTGGCGGGGAAGAACAGACGACCATTTGTTCCTAAACCTTCCATGCCCGTGAAGGGCAAGAGGAAGGCAAAGGAGTCGGTCTGTTTCTACTGTTAAAATGACTATGGAGAAAGAGATGACTGCGGATTTTATTCTGCAATCCCTTCCTCATGCATATAGTGGGTTCGTCATGAACTATCACATGCATGACATGGACAAGACCGCATCGGAGTTGCACAGTATGTTAGTGACTGCCGAGAAGAACATAAGGGGCAGTACGCCCAAAGGTGTTCTAATGGTCAAGAAGGGATCCAGCTTCAAAGCTGGTGGTGGCAAGGGTAAAGGCCCAATGCACCTGGCAGGAAAGATCAGACGACCATTTGTTCCTAAACCTTCCATGCCCGTGAAGGGCAAGAGGAAGGCAAAGGAGTCGGTCTGTTTCTACTGTTAAAAGCTTGGTCATTGGAAGAAAAACTGTCAGCAGCTGAAAGAGGATCAGAAGAAGGGCGGTGGGGCCGCTACTTCGTCATGTATTCCATTAGAGCTAAATCTTTCTACTATAAATGCTTGGGTACTAGACACTGGAGATGAGTCTCATGTCTGTGCAGATGTGCAGGTACTGCATAGTAGAAGAGATATGGGGGAAAACGAGGTGGACCTAAGAGTTGGGAACAACGTGCGAGTTACCGCAACTGCTGTGGGCTTATAATAGAACTTTTGGATGTGTTTTGCGTACCTGCTTTCAGTAGGAATATTGTATCAATATCCCTTCTTGAAAAAGAAGGTTATTATTTTGATATTAAGAACGGGTTTTTTAATATTATGCGCAATAACATGGTTTATGGAAATGCTCACACTTTTGGAGGTTTATACATATTGAATATGCAAAACTCGAGATCCAACATGCTCTATAATGTTAATGCTAAGAGGTTTAAAGCTAATGATTTAGACCAAACTCTAATCTGGCATTGTCGTCTAGGTCACATAAATGAGAAACGCATCTCAGCGCTTCATAAGCGCGGACTTCTAATTCGAATTCCAAACGATTGATAGATGTGAGGCTTGTTTAATGGGCAAGATGACTAAAGCGCCCTTCACTAGTATAGGTTATAGGGTAGGTGATCTATTGGGTCTAATACATTCAGACGTATGTGGACCAATGAGTACACCAGCCAGAGGTGGTTTAGGCTACTTTATCACATTTACTGATGATTTCAGTAGATATGGTTATGTCTATCTCATGAGACATAAGTCCGAAGCCTTTGATAAATTCAAGGAGTTTAGGACTGAAGTAGAAAACCAACTCGGAAAGAGTATCAAGGCACTCCGTTCTGATCGGGGTGGAGGATACTTATCCGAAGAGTTTCTTAGTCATCTTACTGAAAGTGGAATACTATCTCAGTGGACTCCGCCAGGAACACCGCAACTCAATGGTGTGTCCGAGCGAAGGAATCGGACATTGTTGGATATGGTTCGATCGATGTTAAGTTACACTGATCTCCCGATCTCCTTCTGGGGTTACGCTCTACAAACGGCCGCATTCATAATAAATAGGGCTCCGTCGAAAGCATTGGAAGGGACATCATTCGAGAAATGGTACGGGAAGGAACCCGTTTTGTCCTTCCTGAAAATCTTGGGTTGCGAGGCTTATGTAAAACGGTTGCTTGAAAACAAGCTTGAACCGATATCAAATAAGTGCACTTTTGTCGGATATCCAAAAGAAACATAAGGATACTACTTCTACATGTTGGGTTTTTGTGCCCTAGCACTATGTATTTTCAATCTAATCATGTAATAAAGATTATTAGTTGAAATAAAATCGGCATTCATATTACTAAGTGTTGTAGTAATATCTTAAGTATGATTTGATTTGTATCATTGATGTGTCAACACATAATAGTAGATTTACAGATCAGATAAAATCTTACTTGAGCAGTCCCCGATCAGAATAGCTTCATAAGAAGCGATCGGTATGAGGCTCACTCTAAATGATCACGCTCTACTGATCATGGTCAGAAGGGGGCCAGAGTTAGGTCATAGTATCACCAGTCAGGGGTGATATAGGACGACCCGATCGTGAGTATGTTACATACACACAGTCATGAACATACTCATATGTCGGCGCATGAAATCACATCCTCGGACGGAAGGACCATTGAGGTCAATATGTAATGAGTAACGAGTTTGACTCAATCTAACGTCTCCTATAAAAGGGTTACAATAACGACTGTGATTGGCTCGATCACAAGTTACATAAGTTGAATCAATGGATCGCTGAAGGATTTATCCCTCATACGGACGTGTGAACAGATATCAGTTTAGGCCACTTGATGAGTACGACTGAAATACAATAGCATTTCCATGCAGTCGATACGTAGTATCAGTTATAATTCAGTTAACTCAGAATCAAGAAACAGGACAATAGAACGAGGATGATTTGTCTATGCCTCGTGGTTGTCAAAGATATCAAGAGGATAAAAGGATAGATTCATGTACGACAAGGTTAAGTCAAAATCTCGATAATCACAAGCGTTGGGTAATCATGATGTCTTGCTAGAGGCCACTCATGATGGAAAGGGTAAAATGGTAATTTTACCAGTCTGTCGACGTGTCGTGAGCCTCACATGGAGGAATCATGAGAGAGACAAAATCCGGTTTTTGAGAAGCCCAGGACAAAACCGACTCTGAGAGATGGCTGGAAGCCATGAGGGAAGAAATGCAATCCATGTCAGATAATCAAGTGTGGGACTTGGTGGATCAAACCCCTGGCGTAAAAGTCATTGGGTGTAAATGGATCTTTAAAATGAAGATAGACTTGGATGGCAAATCCCAGACCTATAAAGCAAGACTGGTAGCAAAGGGTTATAGGCAATTCCACGGAATTGACTATGAAGAAACCTTTTCTCCAGTAGCTATGGTCAAATCTATCCGCATTCTACTTGCCGTAGCAGTTTATCATAATTATGAGATATTGCAAATGGACGTCAAAATCGCCTTCCTTAATGGGAGGTTAGCTGAGGACGTTTATATGTCCCAGCCTGAGGGTTTTGAGGATCCTAAGAATAAGGGAAAGATTTGCAAGTTGCTCAAATCAATTTATGGTTTGAAGCAAGCATCTCGGAGTTGGAATCAACGTTTTGATGAAGTTGTGAAACAGTTTGGCTTCATCAAGAACGATGATGAACCTTGTGTGTATAAAAAGGCAGATGGGAGCAAAGTAGTCTTTTTGGTGCTCTATGTTGATGACATATTGCTCATTGGAAACGACGTCCCTACCTTGCTCTTAATAAAGGCTTAGTTAGGTGAATGTTTCGCAATGAAGAACTTAGGTGAGGCTTCTTACATCTTGGGAATCAAGATATATAGAGACCGTGCCAAGCGGGTCTTGGGCTTAAGTCAAAGTACCTATATAGACAAAGTGCTGAGAAGATTCTCAATGCATAATTCAAAGAAAGGACTGCTGCCCATGCGTCATGGCATAAAGCTTAGCAAGAAACAGTGTGCTGAGACATCTGCAGAGCTAGCAAGAATGAATGAGATCCCATATGCTTCGGCTATAGGGTCCATAATGTATGCCATGATATGTACGAGACCGGATGTCTCGTTTGTCATAAGCTGTACCAGTAGACATCAATCCAAACCCGGTGAGGAACACTGGATTGTCGTCAAGGCGATTCTCAAATAATTGAGAAAAACCAAAGATGTTTTTCTTGTATACGGGGGAAGAAATGATGATCTTGTCGTCAAAAGATATGTCGACGCTAGTTTCCAGACAGACCCCGATGACTTTAAGAGTCAGTTGGGATATGTGTTTACGTTAAACGGTGGAGCATTCAGCTGGAAAAGCAAGAAGTAGGACACCATTGCCGACTCTACGATGGAAGCTGAGTACATTGCTGCATCGGAAGCGGCAAAAGAGGCTGTATGGATCAGGAGTTTCATGGCTAGGTTAGGTGTAATTCAAAACCCATCTAACCCAGTAGACTTATATTGTGACAACACTGGGGCCATTGCGCAGGCTAAGGAACCCAGGGCACATGACAGATCCAAACATGTACTCAGGTGGTATCACATCATCCGCGACATAGTTGCTAGAGGTGACGTGAAGATCCACTACGTTGCATCTGATGATAACACAGCCGACCCCTTGACCAAGGCTCTTCCTCAAGCGAAACATGATAAACATGTTAGGTCAATGGGTATAGACTGGGACTTAGATTGGAACTAGGGGCAAGTGGGAGATTGATAGCATTTTTGTGCCCTAGTCCAATTGTCAGTCGTCTATAAATGTCTATGTATATTTATCATCGTATGTAATAAATAAAACGGTTTTGTATTACTTATGTGTTGAAGTAATATGCTAAGCATGATCTGATTTATGACCACTAAAGAGTAGAACCATAGATCTGTACGGATCACACTTAACGAGTCCCTGGTCAATATACGCTTCAATAGAAGCGACCAGTATGGGGATGGTTCTCAATGACGTAGTTCTGCTTGTCATAGGGATGAGGGATCCCGGAATCATATCATAGATATCATGAGGTGATTGATATCAGACGACCCGCTTTGAATAGTGTTTCGTAGATTAAGCCATGAACATATTCAAATGCGATAACTTGTCACGATATCCTTAGACCAAGGAGTCTTTGTGATCGCTATGCAGTGTACGTGCGGCTTTAACTTGCACCTAACGCTTTCCGTAACAGGATTGCAATAACGGGCATGATTGGGTGGCAGAACGGATTGCATGAGTGACACGAAAGACGGCTAAGGGATTTATCCCTCGTACTACGGTATGGGAAAGATATCCATTAAAGGCCTCTTGATCGAGAGTGACTGAGAGAAAGAGCATGGCCATGCTAGTGTTACGAGTTATCAGTTCTCAGCCATCTCACATATCAAGTAACAATGATTGATTAAACAAGGATGACGACTCTATGCCTTGTGATCAATTGGGATGTCTACAGATAATAGGATAGTGACTTGTACGCACAAGGTTAAATCGAATCATCGATCATCATGCACCTTGGGTAATCATAACGTCTTACTAGAGACCACTTATGATGGATCGGACTAGAGAGATCTTTTGCGCTGATCTGCCAACGGTGGCATGAGCCTGGAGGGTCACACACATACAAGACGGATAACTTGAGACAAGGAAACCTTAACGTTTCTTGAGGAGAAATACATGGACAAAACTGAAGGTTTTGGGCCATGGGTTCGGTTTGAGAGAATAATTAGCGAATCGAGAAAACTGAGATTTTTCGTCGATGTCGCGTCAGACTTTGTTTGATAAGTAACGACAAATAGGGTCGGGCAACTTTTGGACACGGCACGCAACCACATGGGCGAGGCCATTGGGCTCGGCCCATGAGGTCACGTGACCGGCCCAACAAGGGCCCATTTTGGGCCCAATAAGCCCACTTGGCCGGCCACCTTGGTGGGTCCAAGGGTGGGGCCACACACACCATGCTTAGTTGGTGATTGTTGATTAAGAGATGAGTGATTTAAGGGGTATGGGTAATGACACCTTTAAACCCATGCTTTCACCTTTTTAGACCCATGCTTATGAGTTGATTAAGTAGAGAAATATCTTGGGAATTAATCACTCACTCACAACCTCTCTCTCTCTCTCCTTGGCCGGCCACTCTCCCCTTGCTCTCTCTTTTTGCCCTCTTGTTCTTCACTTAATTGTTCTAGTAGGCCTTAAGTGAAGGATCTTAAAGATCATCCTCTTGGTGTGGACTTCCTCTAGAGAAGAAGATCACTAAGTTCTTCTTTATTGATTCAACAAAGACTAAAAGGTAAATATCTTGTGGAATAGCTTTTGCCTTGAGATTTAATGGTTCATGTTCTTGGACAATGTTTGGAGTTGCTTTTGTTAATGCTTCCGCTATCTCGATGATCTAGAACGCTCCAAAACCCTACAGCAGCAAGTGAGAATGGAGTAGCATTTTCACTTCTCCCCAACTCAAACAACACCTCTAAGTCCCACATATCACTAAGTTCTAATTTCTCGAGGTTTTGTAAGAAACAAGAAGAGGAAACCGAGCATGCAGCCAAGCACTTTATCCCTCTACATGAATGTGTAGGCCACTAATTACGAAAGTAAATGATAAATGATATTATTATGAACATAGTAGATGACATATAAGAATTGTACCGAACACGTCTAAAAGACCGAGGTTGTAGATTGCGTAAAAGAACGTCCGAGTCCAGCTGATCGTTGTTTCCTCAAGACAATATTGCTCTCTCTGTGGCACTTGAAGGATTAACGAGCAATTGCCTCCCAAGATAAAACGGACTAAACCACTAACGAGTGCTACGAATAGTGGAGTATGGTGACATAACTATTGATTTGTAATTAAACAGTAGGAGAGAAATGTAGGAAGAAGATTCGAGAAGATGATGAATTTCCTAACAATTTCAATCCTTTAAATAGGAGAGTTGGCACCGTTTCGAACAGACACGTCTGTTCGTAACATGCCTCTTTTGGAAATGTTGCGACCCTTCAACTAAAAGGTGCTCCTAATAAAAGTCAAAAGTCATAAGCATGATACAATGTTTTGGAATGAAATGATGCTTCCAAAAGACAGAAGTATGGTTCAATGTTTAGAATGAAAAGACACATCCATAAGAAATGTATCAATTTCAAGTTCAATGTACTATTATCTCATTCAAGACTTGATTTAGAAAAATGTGATATAAACATGATTCCAACAGAATGAAGCCGACGCCGCTTCAAGTTGTTCGTTGCATTGTTCAAGCACGAGACATCACACAAGGTTTGAACGCTAGAGCATGAGTCAACCTCCAGGGACTGAACATCTTTCAAGAGTGCTTTAAGATTTTCGACATCCACATTACCAGCTGCTCTTTGATTCCAAATGGAGGGCTTCAAGTTAAAACATTGCACTGTGATACTGTTAAGGTTGTCCAAACGTCTGTACTTTTCTGATACACTTTTACCAGTGTCATTTAATACAAAACGGAAGCTGCAGTTACGCCCTTTATACAGCTTCCTACAGATAACATATGACTTAAAACCATTCACATCATGAAACATGAGTTTGCCTTTGAATGTACTCAATCTCTCTTACATTTGTAACTCTTGTCCTTTTATTTTCACACCATCATCAAACGTAGGAACTCTAGTAGGAGCAATTGGGGTAATATTCCACCTGGAAATACCTTCAACCTCTTTGCATCGAGATCCAAATACGTGAGAACGACCAATTTTTCCAGTCCTTCGGGAACTTTTATGATGTCAATGCCATGAAGATCCAAACGCTTCAGTGACTTCAGCTTTGCCAATGAAGGCACACCCTTTAACTTCGAACATCCAAACAACACCCAATGCAATAAGATTCTTCAAATTTAATATTGAATTCGGCAATTCTTCAACGTACCAACAACCAGTTAAATCGAGTTTTTGGAGGGCAGGCATGTGTTGGAAGAAAGGATTCTGAATTCTCCTCATATTAAAGTTACTCGACAACAGCAAGGTTGACAACTTTGGACTCCTTGGTGATGTGTCCGTTGTTACCTCTTGTACATTGCACCCCATTAGAGAAACTCTTTTCACATCTTCTGAATACTCTGGGAGCTGACTATTTGCTTCCCAACCATCACCATGAACTGAGGGCTCATTTTGATTGCCATGTCTCTAAGTAAATCATGCATCTTTACATATTCCTTATCCTCACTCGAACACAGTGAGGCAACAACTTCTTCTAATAAGCAAGAGTTGACAAATTTATTTAGTATGGCATAACCCTGTCAAACTGTACCTGCCTACTTCCTATTCTTCCAATTATCGCCTCATCAATAAGACGTTATATTAAAAAATCTTTTCTATGTTTATGGTCTTCCGGATGAAAGAGATCACCACGGGTTCCAATCGATAAATATCATGCAGCGGACATTATGTAACCGTGGTGATCGATGCAAGCTATGATCTTAATGCAAATTCAACATGTTATAAATATATATATATATATAAATCTAAAAGTTACCTCTTCTAATCGATGAAAACACAAGTATAGTGTTTCTCTATTAAGTCCACACAAGCACCATAACCGAAGAGGTTTTCATTCAATAATTTTGCTATTAATTTTTGAGAGAAACTTGACAACAATGGAGGATGAGAGGGTGAGAGTTTTCGGCATAGAGGGAGAGAGAATGAGGGAGATAGTTGCTAAAAAATAATTGAGGATAATGGAAGATATTATGTGATTTTAATTTGAAAATTAAATTGAATTTCAAATTAAAATTGCATTATCTATCCTTTATAATCTCTTATTTTGCATTTGTTCCCACTTATAACTTAAATCCCTAAATGGGCTTTAAGCCCGTTTAACTAAAACCCAAATTAAACCCATTAACTTGAGTTCTAATTTCGGTTTAGACAAAACGGCTCAATTTCCTCGAATTGATTTCTTCAACCGTCTGGTTAAAACCTTAGGCCAGAAAACTACTGAATCGTTCTCAATTTTCATCCATAATTGTTGTCATGTATCGTGGTTAATGTGTGTGACCCTCTAGGCTCACGAATAATTGGCAGACTGGTAAAATTACTATTTTACCCTTTCCATCATAAGTGGCCTCTACCAAGACATTATGATTATCCAATGTTCGTGATTATCGATTATTCGACTTAACCTGTTATCGTACATGTCACTGTCCTTTTATCAAACCGATATCCAGATTGATCAATAGGCATAGAATGGTCATCCTAATTTATCAATCACTGTTTCTTGATATCTGAGATGACTGAAAACTGATACTAAGGTATCACCTGCATGGCCATGCTATTCCTTCAGTTATACTAATCAAGTGGCCTAAACGGATATCTTTCTCATACCGGAGTATGAGTGATAAATCTCTCAAACGTCTTTCGAGTTCACTAATGCAATTAATAACCAAGCCAATCAAAGCCGTTATGGCTACCCTTTTACATGTAACGTTAGACTAGGTCAAACTCAGATATTCATTACACATTGTACACAAAGACTCCTTGGTCTTAGGATATAATGACAAGCTACGATATGTGAGTATCCCATGACTGGATCTATGCAGCATACTCACAATCGGGTTGTCCGATATCATCGACCTGATGGTATCTATGATATAACTCCGGCACATACTTTGCCATGATTAGTAGAGCGTGATCACAAGGAGTTGGTCTCATACTGATCGCTTCTTAAAGAAGCTTAGCTGATCAGGGACTCATCAAATGTAATTCTTTCTGATCTATAGATCTACTATTAGTGGTTACCCACGTAATGACATAGATCAAATTACATTCGATATATTACTACAACACATTAGTAATATATGCCGATTTACTTATTCGGAAAGATGATAAAACATTACATCTGTAGATCACTTATATATTGGACTGGGGCATAACTCTAACACCGGATAGAGTGCACAATATAGAAAACTTTGTTGCAGTTTGGGATCTTTCAAACGGCTATAGCTAAACTTCAACACTCGGAATACCTCATCCTCTATCTCCACAAACCCATCTTCTTTTGATTCTTCGAGTGCGTGTAAAACAGCCCTCCATTCACAGATATCATTCACCTCTCTCGTGCAACTTTCCATTGTACCTGTTCCGAGAGGGATGTAAAATTTGGTTGCACATATCGGGCCGGGCTCCACAACTACAAGCTCAAGCTGATAGTTGGGTTTCACCCTTTCCTTTATATACAACTGTCAATCAGGGTAAATTAGGGTTAATATTATGGAAAGCCATTAAGGTTTAAGTTTAAGTATTAGGGTTTCCTAGTTTGGTTTATATTCCTATTGTTCACAATATAAAGGAACCTCCTCTATGTAATTCACAACCAAACTGAGAAGAAAATTTGAATCAAATACATATTGTTTCATAAATATTGTCATGGTATCAGAGGCTCTCTAAAAAATTTCGATCTTACATAGAGGAGGTTCCTTTATATAGGAAGAAATAGGAATATAAACCAAACTAGGAAACCCTAATACTTAAACCTAAACCTTAATGTGATTTCCATAATACTAGCCCTAATGGGCCTAACATAATATTAACCCTAATTTACCCTGATTAACAACAACCCTTCGATCTCATATTCTTTCAATGAGAGATTTTATATTTTCAATACTTCCCCTCACGTATATTATACACGTCGGCCTTTTATCAACTCATTCCCCCTCACGTGGGCAATAGTAGAACGTGTCCTTTTGCATGCGGGCTTATTCCCCCCCTTACGCAGACCACAATATCAGGCTTACAGAGGAGCAGAGCCACATGGAGGTGAGGCCTAGCAACACATGCCCAAATCGACCCCCTCTAATACCATGTAAAATTGGGTTGCACATATTGGGCCTGGCTCCGCAACTAAAAGCTCAAGCTGATAGTTGGGTTTGACCCTTTCCTTTATACACAACCCTTTGATCTCATATTCTTTCAATGTGGGATTTTATATTTTCAACACTCCCCCTCACGTGTATTATACACGTGGTCCTTTTATCAACTCACTCCCCCTCACGTGGGTCATATTAGAACGTGTCCTTTTGCACGCGGGCTTATTTCCCCTTTTACGCATACCACAATATCGGGCTTACAGGGGAGCGGAGCCACAAAGAGGCGAGGCCCACCACAGGCCCAAATCGGCCCGCTCTGATACCATGTAAAACTGGGCTGTACATATCGGGCCGAGAAATAAGCCTGCGTGCAAAAGGATACGTCCTACTATGACTCACGTGAGGGGGAGTGAGTTAATAAAAGGCCCACGTGTATAATACTCGTGAGGGAGAGTGTTGAAAATATAAAGTCCCACATTGAAAGAATATAAGATCAAAGGGTTGTATATAAGGGAAAGGGTCAATTCCAACTATCAGCTTTAGCTTTTAGTTGTGGAGCTCGGCCCGATATGTGCAACCCAATTTTACATGATATTAGAGCGCGCTGATTTGAGCGTGTGTCGGTGGGCCTCGCCTCCCTATGGCTCCGCTCCCATGTAAGCCCGATATTGTGGTCCACGTAAGGGGGGAAATAAGCCCGCGTGCAAAATGACACGTCCCACTATGGCCCACGTGAGGGGGAGTGAGTTGATAAAAGGCCCACGTGTATAATACACGTGAGGGGGAGTATTGAGAATATAAAGTCCCACATTGAAAGAATATGAAATCAAAGGGTTGTATATAAAGGAAATGATCAAACCCAACTACCAGCTTGAGCTTTTAGTTGTGGAGCCCGGCCTAATATGTGCAACCCAATTTTACAAGGGAGACCCGCACATTCTCTTGCAACACGCGATGCAACCTCAGATACTTCTGGAGCAAGAACCGCCCCATGCCCAAGATTCTTCTTAAATAAATCCCAAGCTTCTTTCTTGGAAAGAGGCTCTACTTTAATTTTTTCTCGCAAACCAACCTTCGACACACATCCAGTGATCGAGTAGTAATGATTAACTTGGAACCATTGACTTAAACATGAATTCCCACACTATCCAAATTAATATGATGCCAGACATCATCTAGAATAAATAAACATCTCCTCAACTGCATTGGTAACATAGCTGCCCTTTTCCTTTCATCTTGCACATTCCCAAACGACAACTTAATTGCTTTGACAAATTCATCCTGCAACTTATAATATCCATATTTTGTGATACAATGACCCAAATGACAGCACTATAAGTGTCACGATGCTCCGAGCTCTATTATTGATATGTGTCACCAGTGTGGTCTTCTCCACACCTCCCATTGCCCAAATTCCAATGATCCAAACCTCTTGTTCCTTTAAGTACATCCACATTTTCTCCAAGTTTACTTGCAATGCTTAGCCAACTAATGGTTTTGTCTGAAATCATACTCCTCCGTCATGATTTGTATTCAATGTGAGCCCTTCAGAAAATTTACCTTCCTCTAGAAGTTCTCCCACTTCTTTGGTAAGAGTTTCCACTTGACTCGCCAACTGCACACGATCGAGTAGTCCACTTTGACTCAGTGCTGCATCTATTTCGTTTACTTGGTTCCTCAAGTTTTGCACATTCATCAGCCAATCCTCAACCACCCTTCTTCGTTTCTTTCCAGCACTAGACTCGATTATTCCCAGTTCTGTGTTCATATCATCTTCTCGGGAATAAAAAGTTTCACACTTCCGTTTGAGAGTTCTCACATTTTCATCAAGGCTCAAGTAAGAGCCGACCTGGTTAACAATGATGTTCCCCATTCTTTCCATGCCTTGGTCATCCTAAAGAGGACAATATATACTTGCAGGTTAAAAAGTTGGAAAAACAAAGTTCCAAGCATTCGGATATGAATGAGAGCATTAATATAACAAAAAGTGTTATGGCAATGTATAAATGTTGGTCACTGCAAGTTTAGTATTCATAAGAACAGAAATGTATAATAATTGAAGACAAATATATATATATACCTTGTGAAGCTGAAAAATACGAGAGATGAATTAGAGACGATACTGCACTGAAACCTTTCACTTGCTTGTTTCTGCTCCAAACAAAGCAATACATTCACAGTGACTGATTCTATCATCTCTATGTCTCAGACCCACAAATCACAGTGAGTTGATGAATCATCTAAATATCTCAGCATATGTAGTAATGCATATACAACCACAAGTCAATGCAAGTGCACATCTCAGTATTAAATATAACCTTAAAAGGTTATTTATTTACAACTAAGCAGCCTCATTAACAATCCCCAATTCCTGAAGACCTAACAAATCTCCTTATCCAATTATATATACAAGCGGTTAATTGTTCTTGCGTACATAGGCATGTTACAAACATGCCTATGTCCCCAGCCATCACCATTGATCTACCAAACATACATGTTACAAACATCAAAACACACAGCAGTTCACGATTACGGTAGATCTACCAAACATAACACAAGGAAATGAATAGTCATGTCCAAGAAATGTAATAAAAATTAGGGGTAATTACATATCAGTACGCCCGCCGAAACCTCATTTCAAAATTGGTACCTCAAGTTTGATTTTTTTGTTCTCGGTCCCCCAAGTTTAAAACATTAGCACTTGAGTAAAATTTTTGTTAAATCTAACAACAATACTGTTAATATTTTTTCAAATACCCAAAATGCCCCTGAATATAATTATTTCCAATTTATATAATTATTGGGATAACTATGAAATGACATTTTTATCCTACTTGAATAATATGTTAACTTTAGAATTGAAGGACATATTAATCTTTTTAAATCAACACAATTTAACAATAAAAAAATTAAAAATAAAGGTGAAATGACTATGATACCCCTCAAAATCACTGTCTTATTTCTTGCCATTTTCCTTTATTTCTCTTTCATAATTGTTTCTTCATGTTCTGCACTGAGACCCTAGAAGTCGTTTTGGGAGAGGGCTAATCGGAGGCGGTAGAAGAGGCCTGCGGTGGTGGAGACGGGAGGCAGCAAATTGGACCAGAGGGTCGAGCTTGGAGTGGGAAATTGAGAACCCAAATGAGGAATCGACGAGGGCCGGCGACGGAGCTCACGTTTTTGGAGATCGAGTCGACGGAATCTCTGACATCGTCGGCGAATCTGATGCGGACGTCGGGGGAGATGAAGCCGCCGGAGCTCGCGACCCAAAATGCATCCCGTCTGGGTCGGTGGTGTCTCCAACAACCCAGATCTACTCTGGTCGCCGGCGAATCCGAAGCGGTGGTGGCTCCAAAAATACCTAAACCTCGCGGCGGCGAAGATTAGCGGCTCCTTCTCCTCCGTCTTAGCCCCGACGACGGCGATTTTGAGGCAGATTCAGAGATTCTCCACGAATCGACCAAAGCTCGCGATGTCGTACACCTTCCCGACAACAACCATCTCCTTCAGCGGCGTTGTTTCGGTACCGACGACGACAAACTCCTCCAGCAGCACACGAAGGCATGCATAATGATTAGAGTCGGGGTTTTAGGTTGTTGCCTTTGTTTATGCTTGATACTTACTTTATATTTCTGGATTTTTTCTTCAGCTTGCCTTGTGATATGATTATTGTTGGACCTAAAATCACATAAAGATTTGAAAACAATTTTGTTCTCAATTTTTGTTGAATCTGGTATTAATTTGTTTGTTGAATCATTGATTTTGTTCTTGAGAGAAGAGGAGGTTGAAGACAGTGATAATATAGTTATTTTACTAAGATTTTTTTTCTTTCAATTTTATATTTGTTATTGAAAAGACTAATATACCCTTTCATTACAATGGTAAGTGTTATACAATTGAGGGTAAAATTGTCACTTCATATTCATAAAAAATTACACTATACCTCAACTATATAGCGAGGGAATTTTAGACATTTTACAACTTAATCAGTTAAATCTAACAGAACTGAACTAAAGTGTAACTAAATGAAATTTGATGTACCGACAAAAAAAATTTCAAACTTGGGGTATCAAATCTAAAATGAGGTTTCGCCGGGTGTATTGATCAGTAAGTACCCCTAAAAATTACCTGTAAATGTAGTTGCTGCAAATCACCGGAGCTTCTTTGAGTCTTGTTCTTGGTATTTGAGAGTGAAATGGAGACTTTAAGGGCTTCTCCAACCATGCCTCCAAATATGCAAAAAACTGCATATTTGGAGACTTTCTTCTCTAACACAGGTATCCAAATATGCATATGCATATTTGCTACATGACGTCTCCAAATTTAGAGACGCACTGTATCAATCTCCAAACAATTTTATTTAATGAAAAATTAAATATAAATGGGTATATTTTTATAATTAGTAATATATTTGTATAAATGAGTATAAATGGATGGATATGTAAATTTGTTTCCATTTAAATGTATTAAACAAGTTTCTTCAAAAAAATATATTAAACAAGTAATAATATATTTTTATATATATGTAATTAATTATAAAATTTGTTTTCAAAAAAATTATAAAATTTTATATATCAAATATTAATTAGATATTTTTTTTCTTTTATCCTTTTATAATAAACCAATCTACCATATAAATTACTACAATAAATAAACTAATTAGCTCTAATTTAGTGATTAGTGATTTTTTTGCACAATCAATTTTTCTAAATTTAATTTTAATTCAAACTTAATGATCTATTACGAGATTTTCAACCAGTTTCAACTTTTTCGTTTAACTATAGTTTTTTAATACAAAAAATCATTAATTAATTATAAATAATCAATAATCAATAATTTATTTATTTATTATTATAATATAATATAAATTAATTAATTATAATAAAAAAAAATTGAATAAAATAAAATATGTAGAATAAGTTTATTATTAAAATAATGAAAATGATATTTGATGTGACAAATAGATATATTTTTGGAGATTGGGTTGGAGATGACCTAAAGTACAAAGGTCAGTAAAGAAAGAGTGGGAGAGGCGCTGACAAGTGACAAATAATCTATTTTTTCAATATTCCTATTATGTCATAAACTAGTGGCCACCACGACCATGGCACACAATCCAATAGTTAATGACATGTGGCCAATGTTTTTTGAAATGTACACTTCTCTTGCCCTATAAATATGTGGTATTGTGAAAGAAGTGAAAATCATTCGGAAACTCATTTCCTTTCTCCACCTTTTGCTTTCTTGCTCTTTCATTTCTAGTATTGATAATTCTCGCATGCTTTATTTAAGCCTTGGTTTTATTAACTCCATTTAATTGCACATTAACCCAACGTAACATATAATTTTCACAACACGTTATCAACACGAATAGCTTAATTATTGTGACGTTTTTAATTCTCAACTAAATTTAATTTAGTTCTTGAATTTACGTTTATTTATTTATATTATTTATTTTCATAAGTATGCTCTGCGATCACCAATCTTGAATTGGATCTTTCGCATCAGAAAATTATATGTTGTTTTTATACATGTAGTGTATTTGTGTATAATATTTGCAACCCGAAGTTTGCTAAATTACGACATCTTGAACCGGAAGTTTCAAGACAGTCCAAAAAAATATTGAACTTGATGTTCATATAAACCCAAAGTTTACAGTTGTTGGAATTTATAGAACCTGAAGTTCTAAAATTGTTGAGAAAATTATTGGACTTGACATATTTGTAAACTGGAAATTTGCAGTTTCTGATCATGAATTAATATTGAAATTAAAACTTGCAGTTTTAATATTTAGAACCTGAAGTTCTAAAAATGCATGTTGGATAAATCAAGAATATTATATTGCTCCTGAAGTAGCAATATTGAGAGAATTTTTTGAGAAATATTAAAGTGCACGTACTGTTAAAATAAAAAGAATCATCGAACTTGTCCTGTAGACAGTTAACCATTCTCAGAAGTGAATGTGAAAATTTATAATGGTCATTATAAAGTTCATGGAAAACTAAGGCCCCCGAAGAGGTCGAATTTTAAAGTAAAAGCAGTACAATTGATAAGACGAGCCACGATATGGATCCCAGAAGTGATTCATCATTTTGTGGAGATGAGAATGGTATGTGTATTATTGATTGTGCTACTACACATACAATCCTAAAGGATAAGAAATATTTTTCATGTCTAACCTTGGTGGAGGCAAAAGTGAACACTATTATGGGTTTAGCAAATTTAGTAGAAGGCTCCGGAAGAGCTGCTATAATATTGAGAAATGAAACAAAATTATGCATTGAGAATGCATTGTTTGCTAGTAGATCCAGAAGAAATCTACTTACCTTTAAAGATGTCCGCATAAATGGATATCATGTTGAGACCACAAATGAAAATGAAACAGATTTTAAATGTATCACTTTTAGTGATTATGGTGAAAAGCGGGTACTGAAAAAATTATCTGTTCTATCATCTGGGTTGTATTTTAGAACTATAAGAACAATTGAGGCCTACGCGATTTTGAACCAGAAGTTCAATAATCCGAATATATTTATGTTTTGGCGTAATCGTCTTGATCATCCAGGATCAACGATGATGCGTAGGATTGTTGAAAAATTCATGTGGACATCCACTGAAAAACCAGAAGCTTTTTCAGTCCAATGAAATAATTTGTACCGCTTGTTCACAAGGAAAATTAGTGGTCTGACCATCAAAAACCAAGGTTAGTGTCGAATCTCTATCACTCATGCAGAGAATTCAGGGAGATATATGTGGCCCTATTAATCCATCAAGATGACCATTTAATTATTTTATGGTTTTGATTGACGCATCCAGCAGATGGTCACATGTGTGCTTATTGCCAACTCGTAATGTTGCATTTGCTAAATTGTTAGCACAAATTATTAAATTAAGGGCACATTTTCCTGATTATCAAATAAAGTGTATTCATATTGATAATGTTGGTGAATTCACGTCTAAGACGTTTGATGATTATTGCATGTCATTGGGTATTGATATTGAGCATCATGTTCCGCATGTTCATACCCAAAATGGTTTAGCAGAATCTTTTATTAAACGTATACAGATAATTGCACGTACATTATTGTTGCAATCACAATTATCAGTTTCTGCTTGGGGACATGTTGTATTACATGCTGCCTTTTTTAATTCGTTTAAAGTCTAGTGCATATCACCAATATTCTCATGTACAACTTGCATGTGGACATGAACCTGATATTTCCCATTTACAAATTTTTGGTTGTGTTGTACAAGTGCTTGTAGCACCCCCTTTACGCAAAAAAATGTGACCACAATGACGATTGGGCATTTATGTTGGTTTTGACTCACCATCTATTATCAGGTATCTGGAGCCTTTAACAGGTGACATATTTACTGCAAGATTTGCAGATTGTCATTTTGACGAGAAAACATTCCCACATTTGGGTGAAAAGAAACTGCCTCCTAAAGTTAGGCGTGAAATTGAATGGAAAGTGAATTTCATATCTCATATGGATCATCGTACATCACAATGTGATAAAGAAGTACAAAAGATAATACATTTGCAAAATGTTGCAAATCAAATGCCCGAAGCATTTGCTGATACATCAAAAATGACAAAGTCATATATACATGTTGCGAACACACCTGCGAGAATTAAAGTTAATGGTGATAATGCGAAAGCCCCAGTTGATTCTTCTTGTACACGCCAAAAGCGTGGGAGGTCATTGGGAGCAAAAGATATCGTCCCTCGAAAACGAAAGAAGCATGCAGTTCCTAAAGAACTATCGGTTCACGAAGAACCGCTGAACAGGTGTGTAGTTTCAGAAGAACTACCAATTCCAGAAGAACCATCAGATAGACATATAGTTCCAGCAGAACTATTGGTTCCAGAAGAACCGTCGATTCACAAAGAATATGAAATTCCCGAAGAATTCTGAGTACAAAGAAGTGAGGAAATACATATGAATTATTCCTACACAAAAGAATCTTGGGATAGAAAATCAATCATCATTGATGATGTTTTTGCATTTGCGGTGGCAAATGAAGTAATAAATGATTTTAATTTTGAGCCACGAAGTATTGATGAATGTCGTGAGAGACACGATTGGCCAAAATGGGAAGAAACAATTCAGACAGAATTGACTTCATTGGCAAAACGCCAAGTCTTTGGACCCATAACTCGAACACCAAAAGTTGTTCGACCAATTAGATATAAATGGGTATTCACAAAGAAAAGAAATGAGAAAAACGAAATTGTTCGATATAAAGTCAGGCGTGTAGCCCCAGGTTTTTCTCAACGACCTAGGGTCGATTTTGATGAAACATATTCACATGTGATGGATATGATTACATTCAGATACTTGATCAGTTTAACAGTCTCTAAAGGACTGTATATGTATCTGATGGACGTTGTCACTGCCTATATATATGGTACGTTGGACACAGATATTTACATGAGACTCCCTGAAGAAGTTAAATTGCATGAAACAATTAAAAATAGTCCACGAAATCTGTATTCGATCAGATTACAAAAGGTATTGTATGGACTGAAACAATCTAGTAGGATGTGGTATAATCGTCTAAACAAATACCTTACCAGAGAAATGTAAAAGAACCATGTTATATGCCCTTGTGTATTCATCAAGAAAACAAATATGAGATTTGTTATTTTGGCAGTGTATGTTGATGATATGAATTTAATTGGGACTCCTGAAGAAATTCTAAACACTGCAGAATATCTCAAAAAAGAATATGAGACGAAAGATTTAGGGAAAACGAAATATTGTCTCGGCCTGCAAATCGAGTATATTTCGGATGAAATTTTAATTCATCAGTCTGCATATATTGAGAAACTCTTGAAACGTTTCAATATGCAAAATGCACATCCATTGAGTACTCCAATGGTTGTACGATCGCTTGATCCTAAAAAGGATCCATTTCACCCAAAAGAGATAGATGAAAAGATACTTGATCCTGAATTACTATATCAAAATGCGATTGAGACTTTATTATATTTGGCGAAATGTACAAGGCCGGATATAGCATTTGCAGTAAATGTGATAGCAAGATTTAGCTCAGAACCAACAAGACGACATTGGAACAGAATCAAGCACATATTACGCTACTTGAGCGGGACGAAAGATTTGGGGTTATTGTATTCAAAATCCTCAAGTAATACTAACTTGATGGGATACGCAGATGCATGATACCTTTTTGATCCCCATAAAGCACGCTCCCAAACTGGGTACGTATTTACTTGCAATGACACGACAATATTCTGGCGCTCCACGAAGCAGACTTTGGTTGCAACATTCTCACACCATTCAACTAGCCGTGAATGTGTGTTCTTACGATCCGTCATTCAACATATACGAGAAGCATGTGAAATCACGTCAATTACAAGTTCTCCTTCCATTATACATGAAGACAATGCATCATGTATAACTCAAATCAGAGGCGGGTACATTAGAGGACTACACTCATGAGCTCTAGAAGAGTAATGAGATTTATGTCAAGCATATTCGCTCCAGTGAAAATCTTGCAGATTTGTTTATTAAAAGTTTGCCGACATCCACATTCGAGAAGTTAGTATGGCGAATTGGAATGCGCGGACTTAGCAAACAACCAAAATAACTTTGTCGGTCATCATGCGGAGCAATGATTAATGGGAGCAATAATCAGGGGGGCAAGTATATGAAGATGCTTTGGACTTATGTGCGCTACACTCTTTTTCCCTTATTCAGGTTTTGTCCCACTGGGTTTTCCTAAAAAGGTTTTTTAATGAGGCAACATTAATCACGCCCAACACCGCTTACATAATTATTTGTAAGTGGTGGTGTCCAAGGGGGAGTGTCATAAACTAGTGGCCACCACCACCATGGCACACAATCCAATAGTTAATGACATGTGGCCAATGTTTCTTGAAATGTACACCTCTCTTGCCTTATAAATATGTGGTATTGTGAAACAAGTGAAAATCATCCGGAAACTCATTTCCTTCCTCCACCTTTTGCTTTCTTGCTCTTTCATTTTTAGTATTGATAATTCTCGGATGCTTTTATTTAAGCCTTGGTTTTATTAACTCCATTTAATTGCACATTAACCCAACGTAACATATAATTTTCACAACATATTCAAAATATTCGTGATTATTATAATTATTTAATGCACTTCATCATGCATGGATGGATTGATAGGTTAGAAAGTAAAAACTGTGGGGTCGTTTTCTGAGGATATGATGTGAAAAAACATTCATGTATGTGCTCAAAAAGTGTCTGAAAGGAACGAAGAACTGTGGGGTCCTCGGAACATTCATGTATATGACTGAAATTAAAGATTTCTTCACAGAAAACTGAAAATAAAATCAGCATGAGCTATCTAACACGATGTTTCTTCACTCTTACAGAACATGAAAATTGAAGCTAGATACTATGGCCCTTACAAGGTAAATGACCTACAAGTTGAGATTGAGAGCTTATTAAGAAATTCACCCAGTTTTTCATATCTCATTATTGAAAAAAACAAAGAGTGATGAATAAGGTTGTTCATTTTAACCAAAAAGTCATAACCAAATCGTAAACAAAATCGAACTGAACTATAAAAAACCGAACACCATGAATATTGGTTTGGTTGCGAACCATTTAATTTTTTTTTGGTTCAGTTTATATATTTAATAACCAGCGGTTAACCTTAAAAACCGAACCATAATTGGTCATAAAAAGTGTCAATCTCGTAGTCGTCCACGTCTTCTTCCTTTAGTAAAATTGGAGTACGTGTTTTTCTATTTAATAATATTTTATAATTTGTGCATATCTTAATAATAATAATAATAATAATAATAATAATAATAAGTTGTTTATATGTTGTGAATCTTTTTTTACACGTAGACAACTTGCTGCCAAAAAAAATATGAAGACCGAAGATAGTTTTAAACTTTCAGTTTAGTATAATTTTGCTGAATTCTAATTTTGAGGCATTGTAATGTTACATTTGGTATTATATTACATGAAAAATAGGCATGATATTTTTTTATCATTAGAAGTGACCGAAATGAGAGCTCTTGAAGCCCTCTTCGGTTGATTCTTATTGGTTTTTTGGCCATCTAAAATTAATGTCTATACATATTCTTAATTACAAGTAGTTAAATGGATAAAAAATTGAGCGTTAGTAAAATATTTGAAACTAAAATCAACATCAAGTTACAGATTGAGCCCAAATTGCATGCCCAAATATTTGATCTATAATTATCGATTGGTTTGGTTTAAACAAAAAATCGAATCACTTTTTACTTGGTCAAAAACCGACCATTCAATTACACCCGATTTTTATTATGGTTTTAAAAGTTATAAAATCAAGATTTTCGGTTTGGTTTGAAAACAAGTTATTTAGTTCGGTTAATCAACCATGGACAACTCCAGTGATGAGTGCATTAGCATTGCTAGACATTACTTGTGATAAACAACTCAAACAGTATCCACAACCAGTGTTATGAAATTCGCAGAAATTCAGGATTTTGGGCCTGAGCGAGACGAGTTCGTCGAAACTCGATGAAAGCTTGATCAAATCGGTTCAGGTCTATTCAATCCGGTCAAAGTCGGTCCAATTTTGATATTTTTTTTTGAAAAACAAGACACTTTCTTCCTCAATACTTGTAAGTTCCATTAATTATAGTTGCTAAACTCTAAAATATATTCAATTAACCATAGTTTTTTGGTTATGTGAATAAATATTAAATGTCATAATTCTTTGGTTCGGTATATATTCAATCAACTACAACCATTTGATTTTCTAGACTTCTAGCATTAAAATTTATCGAATAAATATTAAATTTTAAAGGATAAACTTTAATAAGCATACACGATTAACTTAAATTTTTCATATCTATATATAATTAATCCGATAATTTTTGGAGTTCGTGTGTCACATACATGATAAATTTTGATTACCTATAATTAATTTTGTCTATAATAAATATCACATATAAATATATAAATATGCAATTATTTTATTAATCCAAAACGAGTTTTGTCGAGTTCACCAAATTTTAATGAAATTTTAAAATTTTCTCATTTTTAAATGAGTGAGTTTTTTCTGGAGTTACGAGTTTCGTAACCTTGTCAACTGATAGTGCAATCTCGGATTGTGAATCGGAATGAATTATGGTTGGACCAAAAAGAACACAAATAAGGGAGGCCCAATAATTAGAGGCACAAATAGGTGAAAAAAGCTCCCGCTCATTTCCTCAGTCTTCTCTCTGACCAAAACCAAAACCCTTTCCAAAACCTGTTGCTCGCTCGCTCAGTGCACAACTCGTCGCAGAGCAAGGTGAGTCTCAAATTTTCGATGAGGGAGGAGGAGATAGAGAAGCTACGGGGAGTGGTTAGGGACTGCGTGAGCAAGCACCTCTACTCCTCCGCCATCTTCTTCGCCGACAAGGTCGCCGCCTTCACCAGCGACCCCGCCGACATCTACATGCAGGCTCAGGCTCTCTTCCTCGCCCGCCATTACCGCCGCGCCTTCCACCTCCTCAACGCCTCCAAGATCGTTCTTCGCGACCTCCGATTCCGATACCTAGCTGCCAAGTGCCTGGCATGTTATTCTCTCTCTCGAGCCCCAACTTTACTTTTTTATTTCCTCGAATTAGTCTTTTTTTTTTGTTTAGAAATGCTTGATTTGCTTATTTATGAATTGGGTTTTTTCTTGTTGGGTTTGAATTTTCCTTCTCATAGTGCATTTCTGTGATGATTGGTTTGTGAAAATGAAAGTTTGTTAGTAAATTAGGGTTTGGGTAAAGACCCATAGAAGCATACATCTTTTTTGACCAATCAGAGAGTTAAAGGTAGAAGCTTTTTAGTAGCAGGACAGATTTTGAGGAATACTGGTGTTATTAGTGATGATGGGAGAGTGCTAATTTGCTTGTTTATGCATTGGATTTTCTTGTTGGGGTTTGAATCTACCTTCTCCTAGGGCATTTCTGTGATGATTGATTTGTGAAAATGATAATTTGTTTGTAAATTAGGGTTTGGATAAAGATCCACAGAAGCATTAATCTTTTTTGACCTATCAGAGAGTTAAAGGTAGAAGCTTTTTGTAGCATTGTAGCAGACCAGATTTTGAGAAAAATTAGTGATGATGGTAGAGTTTAGAAACACTTGATTTGCTTACTCATGCATCAGATTTTTCTTGTTGGGATTTGAGTTCACCTTCTCATTGGGTATTTTGGTGATGATTGATTTGTGAAACTGAAAATTTGTTTGTAAAATTAGGGTTTGGGTAAAGACCTACAAAAGCATTCATCTTTTTTGACATATCAGAGAGTTTGAGGAATATTAGTGTTATTAGTGATAATGGTAGAGTGCTACTTATGGCAGTCATGTAATGCCATACACCTTATATTTACAGAACAAGAGTTTGCTGACTCACAAGTATAGCAGATTATCCGAAATCTGTGGATTGCCTGTTAAATATGTCATGACTTTTCTTTCATAAGTCAATTAATGCATCTATATGACTAAACTTTGATAGTGACCACCTCTGGCATGTCTCTTTCCCCCAACTTTCAGTTCCTCGAATTAGTTCTTGCATTGGCCCCATTGATGCGATGTAGATGTTGTGTTTGCTTAGAAATGCTTGATTTGTTTATTCATGCATTGGATTTTTCTTGTTGGGGTTTGAATTTACCTTCTCGCAGGGCATTTCTGTGATGTTTCACTTGTCAAAATGAAAATATGTTAGTAAATTAGGTTTTGGGTAAAGACCCACAGAAGCATTCGTTTGTTTTGACTTTTGACCAATCAGAGAGTTCAAGGTAGAAGCTTTTTGTAGCAGACCAGATTTTGAGAAAAATTAGTGATAATGGTAGAGTTTAGAAATGCTTGATTTGCTTATTCATGCATTGGGTTTTTCTTGTTGGGATTTGACTTTACCTTCTCGTAGGGCATTTCTGTGATGATTGGTTTTGTGAAAATGAAAAATTGTTAGTAAATTAGGGTTTGGGTAAAGACCCACAGAAGCATTCATCTTTTTTGACCAATAAGAGAATTAAAGGTAGAAGCTTTATGTAGCAGACCAGATTTTGAGGAATATTGTTAATGGTAATGGTAGAGTGCTACTTATGGCAATCATGTAATGCCATACACTTTATATTTACTGAACAAGAGTTTGCTGACTCAAAACAAGTATAACAGATTATCCGAAATCTGTGGACTATGTCATGACTTTTCTTTCACGAGTCAATTGGTGAATCTATATGACTAAACTTTGATAGTGACCACCTCTGTAGAACATTTTTAATTTAGAAGTGAGAAATTCGAAATCGATAATTTTTATAATATGTGTAAGTGGAGGAATTCATTGGTTATGAAATGGGGGCTAGCTTTTCAAATTGCCATCCATAGTTGGTAAAGTAGAGGTTTCTCGTTTTATTATTGTATATACGTGACTTTGTTTTTGTTGAGTATTTTCCTTTCTTTCCAAATTCACGTGTATAATCAGGAGGAACTAAAGGAATGGGATCAATGCCTATCAATGCTTGGTGAGGCTAAAGTAGACGAGCAAGGAAATATATATGATACAAAGGATTCCCATGTCATGTACTTAGATAAAGATGGTGAAGATCGCGAGATCAATGTAAGCAATGTTGCTCACACGTATAATTTATAGGATCATTTGCAATACTGTTGTCCTTCTAAGCTAAAATTGCTATGAATATTTTAGGGTTTATTACAGTTTTCCCATACTACACTGACGCGTTTTACAGTTTGCCCTAGTTATAATAAAAAATTAAAATACGCTAATTGTATTTTTTTTTACAATTCCGTTAGAAATTGGATGGAAACCTAAAAATTTGAACGGAAGCCTAATTTTTTTCAAAAAAAGACGAAAATACCCCTTCAACTGGTTTGACTTGGACCAGAAATAAACCAGAATTAATTTCTGATTTATGTAATTAGACTGGTTCTGTATAAAACTACATAACAATAATAATAATAATAATAATGATGAAGTAATTAATAATATATTGAAACTTTTGAATGTCATAACTCTTTCATACGAACTCCGTTTCGGGCTCGTAGTGTATCAAATCGAAGAGAATTAGAAGATCAACAATTTTGAAAAAAATTATCAATAACTAGTTATATAAATTTTTTAATAATTAGATCCGGATGACATTAATAACTTTACATTCGAAATAAAAAATAAAATAATATTAATGATAAAAATGATTAATTAAAATTATATTAATAATATAATAAAATTTTTGAATGTCATAACTCTCTCATATGAGCTACGTTTGGAGCTTATAGTATATCAAATCGAAGAGAATCCTGAGATAAATAATTTTGAATAAGTTGTGTTGATATATTATTAATAATTATTAACACTCAAAGTTGTTTATCTTTCGAATTTATAGTTATTAATGTCATTCGAGTCTAATTATTAATAATATATAGACAAATTTTATTTTTTCAAAGTTGTTGATCATTCGATTCTCTTCGATTTAATATACTACGAGTCCGAGACGGAGCTCATATGAAAGAGTTATGATATTCGAAAGTTTCAGTATATTATTAATATTATTTTAATTATTTTATTTTTTATTTCGAATGTATAGTTATTAATGTCATTCGGGTCTAATTATTAAAAAAAATATATAATTAGACAATTTTTTTTAAAAAGTTGTTGATCTGCTGATTCTCTTCGATTTGATATACTACGAGCCCGAAACAGAGCTCGTATGAGAGAGTTATGACATTCAAAAGTTTCAATATATTATTAATTATTATTAGTATTATTATTATTATTATATAATTTAATGCAGAACCGGTCCAATTAAATAAACCAGAAATTATATCTGGTTTATTTCTGGTCCAAGTCAAACCAGCTAAAGGTGTATTTTCGTCTTTTTTGAAAAAATTTAGGTTTTCGTCCAAATTTATAGGTTTGCATCCAATTTCTAACGGAATTATAAAAAAAATACAATTAGCATATCTTAATTTAAACTTTTTATCATAGTTGGGGTAAATTGTAAAACGCGCCAGTGTAGTATGGGCAAACTGTAATTAACCCAATATTTTAATCTAGAGCAATGAATTTCTATTTTTTTTCTTCTTTTATCATTGTAAAATAAGTGCTAAAATGCCAAATGTTGAAAAGTATGTTGCTACATTACCCTTGATATATATATATATATATATTGTTATATTGCTAGATAATTTGAGTAATGCTAGTCCTATTTTTCACATCGCCTGACAGATATCTTCAGCTATATGCTTTTTAAGAGGAAAGGCATATGAAGCACTTGAAAATCGTGCTCAGGCTCGTCAATGGTTTGTTTTTCCTGTCATTTTGCTAAATAGGTTTTACTTTTTGATTGATCTTATTTAAATGCTTCATATGTCGGTTAGAGGCTCCTTTAACATACTCTTTTTATGCTTTAAGGTACAAAGCTGCTGTTAAAGCTGATCCTTTATGTTATGAGGTACATGCTGCCTAATGCACCTTTGTTCTTAGCTATTATGATGTGTGGCGGATCGAATATTTTCTCCCTGAATTTTCCAATATACTTGGGTTTCCTTGGAAATGGCTGAAGTTTCCATATAAAAATCCTTTTTTGATACTCTAAATTGAGCTGAATCTGTTGTTACTTGATCTTATGATCATGCATATTTTAGTTTTTATGTAGTTATCTGTATGGGTGTTTATTCATTTAATAAGACTACATTTGGCCTGTACTTGTACCCTTAGCTGTTAGATGTAAGTTCGATTAATTTTGTGTTTGTTATATGATGATGAACTGCTTTCTCGGTTTTTATATTTGATTGTTTATCAGGCTTTGGAATGTCTTATTGAAAACCACATGCTCACTTGTGAAGAGGGTAAGAGGTCTCAGAACTGATGTCATTAAGTTTGAATTATTTTTTAGTCATGATCATTCTATAAAATCATTAATCTATTGGAGATAAATTCTTACGCTTTTGTCATCTCCACTTCATATAATTACAATTGGGTTGAATAATTACTGTTGTTGAAATGATGTGCACTTAGTTTCAGAATTTCTATTATATTGCAGAAATGAGTTTACTTTCGTCCTTGCAATTTGGTCCTGAAGATGGATGGCTAGCTTCATTCTATTCTTGTTTGATAAGGAAGGTGATTGCATCTACAGTTTTAATATTTATTAATCCAACTTCCTTGCTATTATCTATTGATAACTAACTTGCTTTTTTGTTCTGTTAACTTGTTTTTACTTAAATATGTATCCAGTATGACAAAGAGAATGTTGTAGAATCCAAATTCAAAGAACTTGAAAAAGAAAGTCATAGTAGTAGCTCCTCAGATCTATCTTTCATGCGAACGATGAAAAACAACACCGATCTGTTGGCATTCAAAGCTGAATACCACCATCAATGTGGTGAATATCAAAAATGCTTTGAACTAACCTCTGTGTAAGTTGAACTTCTTTAGTTGAGTATATGTAGCTTTGAAAACCATTTAAGTGACATGAGCTTGCATTTATTCTGTAGACTGCTTGAAAAGGATCCATTCCATTTGAAATCCACATTGGTGCATTTAGCAGCTGCGATGGAGCTTGGACATTCAAATGAGCTATATCTTTTGGCATGCAATTTAGTGAAGGATTATCCTCAGACGTGAGTTTTATGTTATGTATTATTTTAAAGGTTTAGCATTTGCTCTTTCATGCCAGCTTCTCTATTTTTCTTCTAGCTTTTATTTATTAAGTTTGTAACTTACAGGATTTATCATTTTTCAGTGCTTTAACCTGGTTTGCTGTTGGATGCTATTACTTTTGTATCAAGAAGTATGATCAATCACGACGCTATTTCAGGTAAATACTGTAGAATATTGTGGAAACTGGGTACGCCTAAGGAGGCCTAAAGTGGAGGTTGACAGTTTTTCATTAGTTGAATTTGATGAAATTTAAAAAATACTAGACATATATCCATTGTACTACATGTTGTGTAATGCCTTCATATATTTTTCAAAGGTAATATAATTTTAAGTGATCTTAAGTGCTAATTAAGATTGCTGATCCTTCTAATTTTGGTCATGCTCTTGAACCAAGCTTTGATGCCCAAACAACAGTACTGCTTGTTGCCTGATGCCTTAATCAGTCATTTATTTTTATGTGATTCTCAGTGCCAGTCCAGATTGCAGATGCCTTTTATTTTGATTATGCTCTTGAACCCAATAAGCTTGTAATTAATTCCTACTCAGTCTCATAATGATTCTTATAGACTTTGTTCTACACTGCAGCAAGGCAACAAGTCTCGACGGAAAGTTTCCTCCTGCATGGATAGGTTATGGAAATGCCTATGCTGCTCAAGAAGAAGGTGATCAGGCAATGTCTGCCTATCGGACAGCTGCTCGTTTGTTTCCAGGGTAATTCTTGTATTACTTTACTGTAATCTCTTTTCTTAGTTAATATTAATTGAAGTGCTTTTTCTGCCAATCGTGAGAGCATCCTAGCACTTTCTTAAAAACTCTTTTGTCATGAATCTTCTTCTTCATTACTAAATTTGGTTGATATGCTCATACAGGTGCCATTTACCAACTTTGTATATAGGGATGGAGTACATGCGGACTCACAGCTTTAAGCTTGCCGAACAGGTGCTTTTAATGTGATGTGAACATTGTCATTTTATGCTTACTTATAAGTGCTTCATGCTCTTCTATAAACTAACACTGGGTTTCATTTTGCTTTCTATTTCTTAGAAGAATATATGCAGTCCTTGTTTGGTTATTGCTTTTGAAATGAATACTTAATTTTCATGTTGATGCACGGTACTAACATGCAGTATTCAATCAGAATAGAGACACTAAGGCTACTAACAGTCATATGTGAGGTTGTGTCAAAAATGAACTCTCCAATATTCATTTGTAAAGTTCTAGTAGAAACAGCCCTTGTGAATATACTGAGATTATCCCATTGATTCCTTTGAATATTGATTACTTGGATCTCTCAACCAATGTAGGTAGTTGGCTGGTTTTCAACCTTCAATATGAACTTAATGTAGATTAAATGTCAAAGATGATTTTTTTTGGGTAAAAGCAGTGTTCTAAAAATCCCTGACTTGGTCCGATTATTCTCTTATTAATCCTCGATTAGTCGCCGATTAATCTTCTATAATTCTATAATTCCTGATTAATCTTTCAATTCAATTTATTTCCGATTAGTCCCCATAAGGCCCTCTCCGCCCGACCAGTGCGAGCGTTTTATAGAACACTGGGTTAAAGTAATGCTATGATCAGTTGGGAGTGATATGATTGGCTACTGGACAATCCACGTGTACAACACACAGGCTATATGTACGACTCACAACATGAGTTGCTGTGATTGGCCAGTTCTTCACTCTTGACTGGTCATAGATTTCTTAAGCAATGACAACTTTCTAAATTTCACTGACATGGAAATACGGATATCTGGAATTGAAACCTTTCTCTTTTTGTTTTTGGAGAAAACTCTACTTCAAGTCTCACATCGAGTAAACCATAACGACTCCTTGTGTCTGATAAGCATGTGCCCAGTAGGTAAGATACAGGGTTTGAGACACAAATGGTTAAGTTGAAATATATGGTCCAATGCAAGGCAAACACAACTTTGTTTTCCATGGAAATTTAATTTAGCTTCACCGCTGTTTTATTTTCAGTTATAGATAGTTCAGATTCTCATAGTTTTGTAAAAAAATTAACATGCTCTTGTTCCCAGTTTTTTATGCAGGCAAAGTCGATTTGCCCATCGGATCCTCTTGTATATAACGAACTTGGTGTTGTTGCTTATAATATGAAAGAGTAAGCATGAAACAAGTTCCTCTACATATTTTAATAGACTTTGTAGTAGTAAACATGTTTATTTTGCTTGTAATTTGAAAGAGTGAACGTGTTTATTTTGTAAATACTCATACATAAAATTGAGTTAAAACCTTATATAAGGCACCACAGTAAAATACTCCCTACATACCTAAATAAGTGTCCCATTTGACTACTTTTATGACTAAATAATCAGCTAAAACGGAAACGGGATACTTTTTTTTGGACATCCATTGTAGAAAAGTGACATACATATGTTGTCTTATAGGCTAAATGCTTTTGACAAACATCTTTCTTTTGAATCATTTTCAGGTACAATAAATCTGTGTGGTGGTTTGAGAAAACTCTGGCTCACATTCCATCGCCTTTAAGTGAAATGTGGGAACCAACAGTGGTCAATCTTGCTCATTCATTCAGAAAACTGAAGTATGTTGCTAATACTGTTAAAACTTTTATCAGCGATTTAGACATGGATTAAAAATAGCAAACCTGTTTTTATTAGCATTCCCGCCTAAATTTTGGTTGACTAATACTGCGATATAAAAGTGTGGAGAGTTATATGTTAGTTAAAGAGGTCATGCTGCGAGAGGGCTCTCTTGATGATTGCGTTTCTTGTTTCTACTTTTTTTTATCAGGATGTACCATGAAGCTATTTCATACTATGAGAAAGCGCTTACCTTGTCAACTAAGAGTGTGAGCACATATGCAGGTCTTGCTTACACTTACCATTTGCAGGTATGTGTAATCATGTACAAGTATACCTTCAAATATATAAATGCCCGAATTTTCAGATTCTTAAGCTTGCCTTCTGGTTTTGTCATCGAGTTTCATGCGGTTTGTAACAGATTCTTGTCGTGTGTGCAGGATAACTTTACTGCTGCAATTATGTACTATCACAAGGTAAGTAATAAAGCATTCATATGCATGCTTATTCAACGGAAAAAATCTCTCTTCCTCTTTTTCTTCTATTAACGAGCATTCTTTAAAGATCAAAGTACCTGCCAATGATTTTCTGAAATGTTAGTCGTCACAAACTTCGGGAGTATTTTCCTAATGTGTGAGAAACTTGACATGTCAATCCAAGAACTTGGTAGTATTTTGGGAACTAAGTGAATGCTGTGTTATCAATAAGCTGGTATGTGAGCAAGTCGGGCATTGATATGCATGCTTAATTTCTCTTTGAATTAATTTTGATGTTATAACTGGTTTTTGGCCGTAGGCGTTATGGCTGAAGGCGGATGATCAGTTCTGCACGGAAATGTTAACAGTGGCCCTTGAAGATGAATGCCGCCATGGCATAGACCCCAAAATTGATTTAAGACGCAGCGAGGTTTATGCATGATTATTTATGCCAACACCAATTCATTTACTTGTAATGCAAATTTGTTGTGTATATGTATCATACATTTGATATTATCACAGTACCATTACCATGATCATCAGTCAATCTATTCTATCTATCACATGGAATTTTTGTTCCAAACCAGAAATACAGATAATACGTACTTGTATCTTTCGCCATCGAATACTGGGAATCTGTGACATTCACCTTTGTCGGTTGATTTTGGTTAAATTATTTGTTCCATGTAAATTTTGTATCCTTTCATTTATTTATTTCCTATATATTATTCATTACTTGATCAAAAAAATTTGATCATCAAATTTAGTTACTCATAAAACCTTCCTCACCTTTCCCAGTGGGATCAAACTCTTCCAATTCAGGACTAATCAGTCTATTTTATTTCTTCTCATGACTCATTTATTATTAATATGTATATCCCTTTTTCTAATATATATAAAAATCATATCCAGCCTACCCGTGAAGTCTATAATCTATTGCATGCGTGTTTGTAAGTTGTGGCGCCATCCTGGATCGTCCAGTGACTCCAGTTTATGAAGATAAAATTATTGCGATGAAACCTTCCTTTGCCGGCTTAGAGCTTGAAGTGGATATATACACTCTTGGAAGCGAGGGTTGGAGACATAAGCCCCACGAGATATGCTCATGTGTGCGTGCTTCCTTTGGATGCAACTCTCGTGTCTCCCCGAGACCTCATGGAAGGCCAAAACAAGGCTACGAAGACGAACGAGCGTTGTCTTACTGAACCAGTCAAGGCTGTCTTCATATTTATGGAATGGGTATGTGAATATACCATTGATGAGGACCGAAGCTGAAGCCGTTAGACACTTTTTCATTTTCGTATCTTGATCCGAAAGGCGAGAATTTTGACTAATAAATAGTATAATAGATGGTTTAGGGAGAATTTTGAATTTTCTTTGTTATTTTATTCACTAGAAGATAAATTGTAGTGAATAGATCATCTAGGGAGCGTACGATTAAGGTTGAGGGTTTAAGGTTTACGGTTTACGGTTTTTTGATCCCTCCCATATGTTCTCCACAAGCTCTATAATAGGATCAATCCTGGCCGGAGAGTCATGGCCTCTGTCCCTCGACCTTAATCCTAAATCATGAACCCTAAATCATATATTCTTTTAATTTATAAAATTCATGCCAAGACTGTATATTCTTTTAATTTCATTGGTCACCTGAATTTTTTTTCCACACCATTAGTAATTCCGTTCGTATCTTGGCGAGTTGTGGTTTCTCACCTAAAACTGGCAAGGTCGCGTGTCGGCAACGACTGCGTGGGTTTTGATTGGTTCCGGCGAAAGAGCTGGGTTGTGCGGCGGTGGGCGGCGACGCCTGTTTGGAAGAGCAAAGGGAATCTGAGCTGTTGGGGATGGAGGAGAGGACGGTGTTGCAGGCCCGATGTGATCTTGCAATTACACTTCGGTCCCACATTTGAGCACCGAATTGTTCTCGTTTTGGCTTTCTAGAGCCATTATTTTGTACTTTTTGATCCTTGGTGGAATTTTGACATTTTGTAGGTGGAAGGCACAATTGGAGCTGAAAATCAATTAAGAAAATTCTGCACAACAGCTGAAACTTCCCGGTGGTGTAGATTTCTCATCCGAAATCCGATTGGGGCCCATAATGTATTGATTTGAATGGATTGTGAAGATCTAATACATTGGAGAGGGTTTAAATGTGGGACGATCGTGACTAGGAAAGGGTTTAAAGGTGGCACGATCGTGCCTAGTTGAATTTTTGGCAAGAAAAAAAACCCGTGGCGAGGCACGATTTCAGTCACGGAGCGCACACGATTGCCACCATGAGAGGCACAATTGTGACTCCATAATCAAGATCGTGACTAAGTGTCAGAACTGCGATTTAAAGTGCAAAAATCCTCATTTTTCAGCATCCAACTCTCCAATTTCAGCCCCCACACTTAGTTTTGAGAGGGTTTTCGACCTCCCAAGGGTTTCTAGAGGAAAAGGGCTCCAAGAACCTCCTTTCGAGGCCATTTTTGGTGTTCAAAGTGAGGGTTTCCACCATCACCACGGGAAGAATAAGAGGAGGCAAGATGATGCAAGGAGCTAGATTGGAGAGTTTTGAGCTTCCTAGCACCCATGTCTTTGAGTTTGGGTTTGTAATTTTCTTTCCTTGTCTTGAATCTAGGTATTTCTTGTATGTGAATTCTTGAGCACCATGATTTGGGATTGGTTTTGATTGATATTGAGATATTAGTTCTAGGTTGAAGATTATGATGTGTGTTTGCCTTATTTGAATACTTGTATCTTGACTTAACTATTTAGGATACATGTTTAGGGGACTAAGCCGAGCCCGAGATGGACAGATAGTCACGGATCTATGCATCACAAAGTGCTAGGAGTTCGAAGCCGTGCAGAGACACCTCAGATTAGCAGTTAGCCTAACATTGTCGGGCGAATGCGGTTTCGATGTTAGTTCAAACCCGAGAGGGTAAGAATTGACTCGGAATTAGGCTAATCTCAATGTCGAGAGGCGATGTTGGTATTTATGGCATATGTTCTCCATTTGACTCATCATGAGAACTAATATTTCGGTACTTTGTTTGATATTTAAATCTATGCATGCTTGGTTGTTTAAATTGCACTATCTTGTTATGATTGTGTCTACCTTAGATTTGCACCCCGAGTTAGATATCATGGGTTGTGACACCGATTTTGAGAGGAATAGGTTGTGCCGGACCTAGATAGTGTAGAGGGTTAGGGTTTGTGACCGTGTCATGACGCCCATATACAACCCTTGGCTTAAGATTGTCGTGCTTTATGCGGTTGCAAGTCACATTTGATCACGAGAGGGTAAGATTGACCCGAGACTAGGCTAAGACCAATGTCGAGAGAAAGACTTAGTATTTTAAGGCACAGGTCACATAACTAAATTGCATGCTTAGGATTAGTTGTTCAATTAAAACTTGATTTGTATGAATGTCTAGTTCCTTAGGTTCTCGAATCCTCGACTTCTAACCAACCATCTACCATTTGCCTCCCATTTAGTTTCTTGCATTAGTTGTAGTGTAGTTGTAGTTGTGTGCTTAGTGTAGTTTAATATCTCCTTATTTGCGCTATTTACTTTATCGAGTCGTGTCGGGAAAGAGAGCACGAAATGTCCAATTGAGAGACCCCATTTTGGTCCATGTGGATTTGACCCGGACTTAGGCCGGAATATAAATGTACTTTTTCGACCGCGTGTTGTTGCGCGTGTAGGGAAAGGCGTGAGGCGAAGAGCACTCACTCTTGTTAGGATTTTGTGCCATAGCATAATGTATTTTCAATCTACTAATGTAATCAGATTATTAGTTGAAATAAAATCGGCATTTATATTACTAAGTGTTGTAGTAATATCTTAAGTATGATTTGATTTGTATCATTGATGTGTCAACACATAATAGTAGATCTACAAATAAGATAAAATCACACTTAAGCTGTCCCCGATCAGAATAGCTTCATAAGAAGCGGTCGGTATGAGGCTAACTCTAAATGATCACGCTCTACTGATCATGGGCCAGAAGGAGGCCGGAGTTAGGTCATAGTATCGCCAGACGGGGTGATATAGGACGACCCGATTGTGAGTATGTTACATAGACACAGTCATGAACATACTCATATGTTGGTACGTGAAATCACATCCTCAGACGGAAGGATCTTTGAGGTCACTATGTGATGAGTGACGAGTTTGACTCAGTCTAACGTCTCCTGTGACAGGGTTACAATAACGGCTGTGATTGGCTCGATCACGAGTCACATGAGTTGACTCAATAGATTGCTGAAGGATTTATCCTTCATACAGATGTATGAGCATATATCTGTTTAGGCCACTTGATGAGTACAACTGAAATACAATAGCATGGCCATGCAACCAATACGGAGTATTAATCACAATTTAGTTAACTCATATCAAGAAACATGACAATTGAACGAGGATGACTTGTCTATGCCTCGTGGTTGTCAAGATATCAAGAGGAAAAAATGATAGTTTCATGTACGACAAGGTTAAGTCGAAATCTCAATAATCACAAGCGTTGGGTAATCATGATGTCTTGCTAGAGGCCACTCATGACGGAAAGGGTAAAATGGTAATTTTACCAGTCCGCCATCGTGTCGTGAGCCTAGAGGGTCACACACTAAAGGTTGAGTAAAACGGATGGAATCATGGAGAGGAATCATGAGAGAGAAAATTCCGGTTTTGAATGAAACCGGATTAGACCGATTTCGGTTTAGAATTAAACGGGAAATCAAGGACGGTTTAGCTGGACCAATTAATTAGAATGTAAACCAATAGATTTAATTAACTAAGTTTAGCTAAATAGGCCTAGCCAGATTTGGCTAAGCTAGATTGAGCTTCTCTACTTAATTAATTAATAAGCTTTGGGCTTTAACCCTACTAAGGCTTTTAATTAATTAATTCTTAAAAAGAGATATAAAAGGGAAATTTTTCAGATTTTTAATCATAATAATTTTTCAAAGAAAAACCCTAGCCCCCCTCTCTCTCTCTCCCTTGGCCGGTCGGCATCCCTCTCCCTCTCCTTCCCGTTTTGCTTGCTTCGATCTTCTTGCAAGGATCGTTGTGAGTATCTTCGGATTGGTCTTCCTGTGTGGACATTCTTTAGAGATCATTGGATTCAATTTAGTGACAAAGAGATTTCGAATCAAGGTAATTTTGTGATATATTTTTCTAGCCTAGATCTCATGATCAATGATCATGTAAGATCATTAAATTTATTTGGACTTTTGAGGTTAATTTCTTGTATGGGCATGAAATTTATTGATTGGAACCCTCAAAATTTCTTCAGTAGTATCTGAGGCAGGTTACATCTGTCTATTGTATTCGAGCATGATAGGCTAGATTATTTTTGCAATTGATTTCGGTATTAAATTGAAACTTGCAAAATAATTTCCTGTTTTTGGTTGATGAGTTAATTCCTGGAATTTATTTAATTTTCACTGAAAAATTAATTTTGATCGAGTGAGATCGGGTCGAGACACCCGGGAGGGCGAGGCTAGCCGAGAGGCTAACCCCGGCAGATCTGTCCGAGCTTCTCGGCTTCGGCCATGGGAGGGCCTCGGTCTGACCGAAACTGGCCAGGCGGCCCGCCACGGCCAGCCCTCACGGGCTGGTCGGTCATGGCGCGACCATCCCTGGTGGCTAGGGCGACCCAAAAAAATCCAGAATTTTAAGCAATAATTAATTAAAATTTCAGACCGGTTCGATTTCGATATACTAGAGCATGAACCGATTTAATTCAGAAATTAACCGGTTCAAAATAACGGTTTCGATAAACCGTATTTTATGATTTAAATCAAGATAAAATTGGAATTAATATGTTTGCTTGATAACATGCTTGTTTGACAACATGATTGTTTGATAACACGGTGTTTGCAACATGATTGCTAAGTTAGCCCGATTTAGAATTTAAATTCGGTTTGCAACCTGCGAGTTGCTTTTGTGTTGTTATTTAATTGTGACCTGCGTGTGACGACATTTATTTTATTTTATTTAAATTAAATTAAATTCAATTATGTATTCCCAAGACATGAAGAACCGAAGAGAAGGACGGTGATCCCGAGGAGGCGTGGAGCCAGTGGGAGTCCAAGGGAATAAGGAAAGACAAGACCTAGTATAAGTTTTAATTTATTCCAGTAGGGTTAGCGGGCTAGCTAAAGTAAGTTTGCATTTATGTTCATGAATGTATGGTTGTATGTATGATTTAATTTTCATAAGTTTATGTTAATTAGATCATCACCCACATGTGTAAAGATTAATAATACTGAATTGATCACGCACATGTAAACCGGAATGAAAATATCTCTACATGAATTTGTAGATGATAATTTCAAGTTAAGATCAAGTAACGATAAGTGAGAATGGACATTTAAAACGACAAATAATTTCAAGTCAAGCTAGATACCGCCCACATTTCATCACTTCGATTAGTTCACAGACCCATGAGTGGATACGATTAATGTGGATTCATGGGAATGGGTTCTAAAAAGGAGATAGGCAATCTTGTATGGGTACGTGCGCATTAGCGGAGTAACCATGCATATTGGACCATGCGTTGAAAGATGGTTGACTTGGCTGCGATTCTCAGATTATCTGAGCCAGGGTATCAGACATATGGCAATGCCGTATACATATAATGTATAAGCCCTAGCCAAGAATCACATGGTTTTCTGAAAGAAATGGATTGTCCTACTCCAATGTCCAAAACTGGGGCGATGAGATTAACTCACTTCAGTTTTGGGTATGCGGAGATCTTGATTTAGATTCGGAAATAAGAATCAGAAATGTTCATACTCAAGTATATCTCACTTTAACTTAATTAAGAATCTAATTTAATGATTTTCATGTGTAGATGTAATGGCACCGTCACAACCCAAATCAACACGTTCTGGTAGTGAAGCGCTAAAGTCTCTTCTGTCGAATGACAAGCTCTCAGGGACTAACTTCCTGGTTTGGGAAAGGAACCTGAAACTTGCCCTTCAGTATGACATATATCCTCACGGATAAGCCAATGAAAGTGCATGCAGATGATGCTTGCGAGGCCGATAAGACTGCTTATGACAAGTATCACAGCGACTGGACATATGTTGGCATCCTCATGGTCGGGTCCATGGAAAATGACACCCAGGACCAGTTTATGCATCTCATGGACAATTCTCAAGAAATGATGGATGAGATCAAGATATACTACCAGAAGAATGCTCGTGTCGAATGATACGACACTATTAAGGAGTTATTCTACAGCAGGCACAATGCTGGTATGGTAGTAAGCTCACATGTCCTCAAGATGAAGCGCCTCTTTGATCGCTTGGCCAGTCTAGGTCATAGCTTCACAGAGCAGCTAAAATCGGACATAGTTCTGATGTTGCTTCCTAAGGTTTATGGACATGTAATTACTAGTTAAAATCTCCATTATATGAAAAAGACCATCAAGGAACTACATGGGATGTTAGGTGACAGCAGAGAAGAATCTCAAGGGAAAAACCACTGAGGTTCTGATGGTCAATAAGGATGTCAACTTCAAAAGAGCTGGCAAACCTACTGGCAAGTCACCAGGATATCCAAACAAGGGCAAGGCTCCAACAGTGACGGGTAAGGGTAAGGCGCCAATGCACCTAGGTGGGCAGTTAAGGGTACCCAGGGGTCTAAAGATACCAGCGGTTTCTAGAACCGAAGGGAATACTTCGACCGCTGAAGAGCTTGCAGAAGGGAGGACACCCTTCGGGACCTGGATCAGGTATTGACGTTGTTGAGTATAATCTCAACGTTACTTTCTCAGATACATGGGTAGTTGATACTGGGGCAGAAACTCACATTTTTGTGTTCATCTGCAGAATCTGGAAAGTAAGAAGCTCCTTGGGAAAGGCAAGCGGGATCTGAGAGTCGGAGACAACAGTTTGGTGTCAACGACGGCTGTCGGTTCTGCTAGTCTTAGGATGCACACAGGGCTTATTTTAGTTTTGAACGATGTACTGTGTGTACCTACTTTTAGTAGGAATATTATTTCAGTGTTCAGTTTGGACAAACTTGGTTTTGTATTTTCCATAGACAATAGTTTATTTACTTTATCAAAAAATAATATTATTTATGACACTGCATCTATGGTTGGTGGTTTGTACATTTTAAATGTTGATAACTCTAACTACAGTTCAAACTATAACGTAAATAAGAGGTTGAAGTTGGATGACTTAAACCAGACAGTGATGTGGAACTGTTGTCTGGGCCATATTGGCGAGAAACGCGTCTCGACACTTCACAAGTGTGGACTATGAAGCCCGTTTGAATTCACACCAATCGAGAGATGCAAATCTTGTATTATGGGAAAGATGACAAAGGCGCCTTTTGGCGGCTTAGGTGAAAGAGCAAGTGATCTCCTGGGCCTAATATATTCAGAAGTATGTGGGCCCATGAGTGCACAAGCCAGGAGAGGTTTCAGATACTTCATAACCTTTACCGATGATTACAGTAGGTGTGGGTATGTCTATTTAATGAGACATAAGTTGGAATCCTTTGATAAATTCAAAGAATTCCAGAATGAAGTACAGAACCAGCTTGGTAAAAACATCAAGGCACTTTGGTCTGATTGAGGTGGCGAGTACTTAGACCAAGATTTTCTCAGTCACCTAAGAGATAACGGTATTCTCTCTGAACTAACTCCGCAAGGAACCCCTCAGCGGAATGGTGTTTCCGAACGGAGGAACAGAACCTTGCTTGACATGGTTCGTTCCATGATGAGTCATGCTGACCTTCTAGTATCTTTCCGGGGCCATGCCCTAGAAATAACCGCATTCATTTTGAATTGGGCACCTACAAAGGCAGTGGAGACCACTCCATTTGAGGTTTGGCAAGGGAAAGCTCCCAAGTTGTCTTTCCTCAAGATCTGGGGGTGCGATGTTTACGTCAAGCGGATGCTTGATGATAAACTCGAACCCAAGGCAGATAAGTGTGTCTTTGTAGGGTACCCCAAAGGTACTATGGGATACTACTTCTATAAACCCGAAGAGAACAAAATTTTTGTTGCTCGAGGTGGGGTTTTCTTGGAAAGAGAATTCCTCTCCAAGAGTCCTAGTGGGAGTCCCGTGCTTCTTGAAGAATTTCGAGAAGACACAGAACAACCTTTAGAGGATGTAGAAGTACCCGATGAGGTTAATGATCAGAGTCCCATTCTAACAGCAACTCCTGTAGGACCAAGGAGGTCTGAAAGATCTCGTCAAAACCCAGTCAGATATGGCTTCTTAGCCACAGAGGGTAATGACTTGATCGTTGTGGATCACGATGATCCCGCAACAGTTCAGCAAGCCTTGTCCAGTCCCAACTCCAAAGAATGGCGGAATGCCATGGATGAGAAGATGAAGTCCATGAAAGACAATCAGGTCTGGAACTTAGTAGACAACACACCTGGGATAAGTTAAAGATAGATATGGACGGAAAGCCTCAGACTTACAAGGCAAGACTGGTTGCAAAAGGTTATCGTCAAGTCCAAGGCATGGACTACGATGAGACCTTTTCACCAGTAGCCATGATTAAGTCAATTTGGATGATGTTGACCATTGCAGCATATTTTGATTACGAGATATGGAAAATGGACGTCAAAACCGCGTTCCTTAACGGGAATTTGCTGGAGGATGTCTATATGACTCAACCAGAAGGTTTTGTCGATCCGGATCATCACGAAAAAGTGTGTAAGCTACGATGATCCATTTATGGATTAAAGCAAGCTTTCAGGAGTTGAAGCTTACGGTTCGATGAAGCCGTAAAAGAGTTCGAGTTTATCAGAAATCCAGATGAACCCTGTATCTACAAGAAGAGTAGTGGGAGTAACATAGTGTTCTTGGTGCTGTATGTTGACGACATACTAGTCATGGGAAATGACGTCCCAACCTTGCTTGAGACCAAAGTTTGGTTAGGGAAGTGTTTCTCCATGAAGGACTTAGGAGAGGCCGCTTACATTCTGGGGATCATGATCTATAGTGGTTGATCCAAGAGAATTTTAGGCCTAAGTCAGAGCACCTACATAGACAAAGTGTTGAGAAGATTGTCAATGCTTGACTCTAAGAAAGGGAACCTCCTAGTAAGACATGGAATCAAGCTCAGCAAGAGTCAGTATCCTAGAACACCTGATGAGCTGAAGAAGATGGCGGGGATCCCGTATGCTTTGGCAGTGGGATCCATTATGTATGCCATGATCTGTAAGAGGCCTGACGTATCGTTTTCCCTCAGCTGTGCCAGCAGATTTCAGTCTAACCCAGGCCAAGATCACTGGACTACCGTCAAGTGTATCCTCAAGTATTTGAGGAGAACAAAGGACGCCTTCTTAGTGTATGGCGGGATAGAAGAAGAACTGAGCGTCACTGGATATGTTACGCTAGTTTTCAGACAGACCCCGATGACTTCAAGTCTCAAAAAGGGTATGTGTTCATGTTGAACGGGGGAGCTTTTAGTTGGAAAAGCTTCAAGGAAGCGACGATATCCGACTCCACCACGGAGGTGGAATACATAGCTGCGTCAGAGGCAGCTAAGGAGGCGGTGTGGGTCAGGAGCTTCTTGAGTGGATTAGATGTAATGTCGCGAACGTCTGATCCCGTGAGATTAAAGTGTGACAACACAGGGGCCGTAGCACTAGCTAAAGAGCCCAGATTTCATAACAGGACCAAGCACGTCGAGAGAAAGTATCACATCATTAGAGAGATGGTTGATAAAGCTGAAGTAGAGATAAGCTACATTTCAACGCATGATAATCTAGCTGACCCCTCAACTAAGGCACTTCCGCAACCTAAGCATGAGGAGCATGTCAGGGAACGGGCTTAGATTGGAATACAAATTGCGTCTAGGGAAAGTGGGAGACTGTTGGGATTTTGTGCCCTAGCACAATGTATTTTCAATCTACTAATGTAATCAGATTATTAGTTGAAATAAAATCGGCATTTATATTACTAAGTGTTGTAGTAATATCTTAAGTATGATTTGATTTGTATTATTGATGTGTCAACACATAATAGTAGATCTACAAATAAGATAAAATCACACTTAAGCTGTCCCCGATCAGAATAGCTTCATAAGAAGCGATCGGTATGAGGCTAACTCTAAATGATCACGCTCTACTAATCATGGGCCAGAAGGAGGCCGGAGTTAGGTCATAGTATCGCCAGACGGGATGATATAGGACGACCCGATCATGAGTATGTTACATAGACACAGTCATGAACATACTCATATGTCGGTACATGAAATCACATCCTCAGACCGAAGGATCTTTGAGGTCACTAGGTGATGAGTGATGAGTTTGACTCATTATAACGTCTCCTGTGACATGGTTACAATAACGACTGTGATTGGCTCAATCACGAGTCACATGAGTTGACTCAATAGATCCCTCATACAGATGTATGAGCAGATATCTGTTTACGCCACTTGATGAGTACAACTTGAAATTCTGATTCGTAGCCGAGTCAAGAAGTTGAGCACAAAGTCGTAACTTTTGTGCCGACAGCTTGCCTAACACGCAAACCGTAGTTCAAACAATAACATGCAATAATAACGACACCAGAGATGATTACCCATTTCGGTGCAACGTCACCTACTTCTGGGAGCAGTTTGCCAGTGGAAAGGTTTTCACTATTTGATAGTCAATAGTACAACTTCAAGCACCAACTAGCTATCACACAAGCTATTGTCCTAAGCTACTATAGATCTCACCGTGAACAACCTCGACCAGGGTCCTCTCCCCCTGTCTTTTAGATCCTCTCAATTCCACCCTTCGAGTAAGCGCCTATGCTCGGTGTTGTAGTCTTCTTTGACAGATTTGTGAATCTTCAATCACGAACACAAGAACCCTAATCGATCAAACACTCAATCTTTGCAAATTGATGTTTAATCGAAGCAAAGCCGTTCTAGTAAACTAATCAGTCTCTCAACACGCCACTGGTTCACGGTTAAGAGCTCTGAGAAATTTAGCAAAGAAAGAACATGAACGGACGAGCTGCTAATGGGGAAGCACAAGCTTTTTATAACAGCTCCACATTCCTAATCTGGCTCGGATTAGGAATAGGAAGTCTCGGACTTCCTAAACAACTTAGGCAAGCGGTAGCCGCCTTTGCTGACGTGTTAATGACAGCTGGAAGTCGCCTGGGCTGTTGACGTCATTCTCTTGCGCTCCAAGTCAACTCTAAATAGGAAAGCTTCACACCTTTCCTAATTTGGAGCTTAATGAGCCGCTCCATATGTCTTGTAACATGTTGCACTGACTTCTTACTTTTGCACTAAAAATTATGCCAACACTAAACGTAGCAACAATCTCCCCCTCTGGCAATTTTTTAGGCAAAACATTTTTAAGCACATCGTCATCTTGCGGCCGTTACGCATAACAAGCGTATGGTGCATACAACATCCTTGGAGCGTCTAGCACGACTTTTGACACGACTTCTGGCAGCGAGCGTCTGGCGCGACTTCTGGCGAGCGTCGCGGCTTCTGGCGTAACGTTCATGACGTTAGCTTATATCTCCCCCTGATTGTCTAACACAATTGCCAAAGGCAATCATACAACGATATACTTATAGCAAGAGGGTATAAACCAGCTCAAAATAGAGCAAATATCCAAAAAATCACAAAGTGCAGAAATTTAACTCGGACAGTCCCCGAGGATTTAAGAAGTTGTTTAACAAGTTTATCAGTCTAGAGGCAAGTAAATGAAATATTAAAAGGAGGCGGAGTCATCTGTTAGACTTATGCCCCAGTCCAATATATAAGTGATCTACAGATGTAATGTTTTATCATCTTTCCGAATAAATAAATTGGCATATATTACTAATGTGTTGTAGTAATATATCGAATGTAATTTGATCTATGCCATTATGTGTGTAACAACTAATAGTAGAACTATAGATCAGAAAGAATTACATTTGATGAGTCCCTGATCAGCTAAGCTTCTTTAAGAAGCGATCAGTATGAGACCAACTCCTTGTGCTCATGCTCTACTGATCATGGCAAAGTATGTGCCGAAGTTATATCATAGATATCATTAGGTCGATGATATTGGACAACCCGATTGTGAGTATGCGGCATAGATCCAGTCATGAGATACTCACATATCGTAGCTTGTCATTATATCCTAAGAACAAGGAGTCTTTGTGTACACTATGTAACGAATACCTAAGTTTGACCTAGTCTAACGTTATCTGTAAAAGGGTAACTATAACGGCTTCGATTGGCTTTGATATTGATTGCACTAGTGAACTCGAAAGGCGTCTGAGGGATTTATCACTCATACTTCGGTATGAGAAAGATATCCGTTTAGGCCACTTGATGAGTATGACTGAAGAAAGAGCACAGCCGTGCAGGTGATACCTTAGTATCAGTTTTCAGTCATCTCAGATATCAAGAAACAGTGATTGATAAATTAGGATGACCATTCTATGCCTATTGATCGATCTGGATATCGGTTTGATAAAAGGACAGTGACATGTACGATAACAGGTTAAGTCGAATAATCGATAATCACGAACATTGGATAATCATAATGTCTTGCTAGAGGCCACTTATGATGGAAAGGGTAAAATAGTAATTTTACCAGTCTGCCAATTGCTCGTGAGCCTAGAGGGTCACACGCATTAAGCATGATACATGACAAATAATTATGGATGAAAATTGAGAACGATTTGGTAGATTTCTGGCCTAAGGTTTTAACCAGACGGTTGAAGAAATCAATTCGAGGAAAATGAACCGTTTCGTCTAAACCGAAATTAGAACTCAATTTAATGGGTTTGATTTGGTTTTGGTTAAACAGGCTTAAAGCCCATTTAGGGATTTAAGTGATGAATGGGAACAAATGAAAATAGAGGGTTTATGGAGGATGGATATGCAATTTTTATTTGAAAAATTCAATTTTACTTTTTCAAATTAAAATTCCAATATTTTCATAACTTTCTCTTATTTTCAGCAACCACTCCCATCTTCCTCCCCCCTTCTAGGCCGACTTCTCTCTCTCTCTTTTTCCTCCATTGTTGTCAAGCATCTCTAAAAAATTCATAGCAAAAATTTGAGTGAAAACCTTCTTCGGTTGTGGTGCTTGTGTGGACCTAATACAGAAACACTAAGCTTGTGTTTTCATCGATTGGAAGAGGTAATTTTCAGATTCAAAAAGGTATATATAACATGTTGAATTTACATTAAGATCATAGCTTGCATTGATCACCACGGTTAGATAACGTCCGTTGCATGATATTTATCGATTGGAACTCGTGGTGATCTCTTTCAGTGGTATCAGAGCCATGGTTGTTATGTATTCTTCTACATGTTTAATTCTGATTTTTTTTGAGTTTATATGTGTTCATCACCTTAGTATGCATGTGAATCGAAAAAATTTCAGATTTGATTGATTTTAGAAAATTGGAAAATATTTTTTTTGGGTGTTTCGGGTTAGCCATGGCCGAGCCATGGCCGACCAGGTCGAGACCCTTGGTGGACCATGGAATTCCCTAGGCCAGACCATGGTCAGCACCAAGGGCTGACGAGGGTCGCCTACGGGCGACCATGGCAGCCCTCGCGGGCGACCACGGTCTGCCCATGCGGGCGACCAGGGTCTGCTCATGCGGGCAACCAGGGTCTGCCCTAGGGGCGACCATGGCTGCCCTCGCGGGCTATCATGGTCGTTCCCGTGGCCGACCACGGTCAGCCCCGCGGGCGACCTCGGCAGCCCTCACGGGCCACCGTGGGGGACCTCGGTTGAGCCGGTTCGGCTCGACCAGATTCGAGGTGAACCGGTTGGTTCGCGAGAATATTTTGGAACCCTAAAAAAAATTTTAATTTTTAGATTTGGTTTGGTTTCGATAAACCAGCGAGAACCGGTTCAAAATTCAATTAATCAGTTAAACCGTCCGGTTTCGATAATCCGGAATTTTCCACACTTAAGAAAGATAAAATTTGGAAAATTTATTTTTTTGATAAGCATGTTGATTGTATACATGAATTTGGATAACATGATGTTTTCCACATGATGCTAGCTAAGCCCATTAGATTTGCATTTTAATTTCGGTTTTGCAACCTGCGTGTTGCTTAATTTTGGGTTGTAGTAAATACGACTTGCGTGTCGTGATTTGTATTTCATTTTATTTATTTATATTTGTAATCACGAAGACCGACACAAGAATCAAGTCAAGAGGGAGACTCGGATTGGAGGAGGCTCGAAGCCAGTGGGAGTTCACGAGAATGGAGCAAGTTTGGATCTTGAAGACCATGTCTTTAGGATCAGTTTTGCTAGATTCTTAGGAACTTAAGATGGGCTTAACTATGCATATATTTTATCATTACATTTATATGTTTGAATGTATGAATGTTTGATAGTTTAAATATACAAGTTTATGTATGATTTGCTATCACCCCACATGCAAAGATTTAAATCGGAATTTAATCAGACTTGCATGTAACCGGCTAAGGGATAATCTTTGCATGGATTTGCAATTGATGATTCCAGATTAAGATTGTATTGATATACAATCAGACTTTTATAACTCACTTAATCACAAATAATTACAAGTCAAGCGTGATACCATCCAAGTTTGGGCACTCAAAAGGGCTTTGACCCTATGGATGTCGGTACGCCTCCGCGTAACATTCATAGAGAAAAAGTCTGGATGAGATGGGTAGTTCTTTGTGGGTGCGTGCACCTCCGCGTAGTAGTCACATTAGTTCTATCCATAGTTCAAGCTTGGTAGACTTGTCTACGATTGTCAGCTAGGGCTGACCTAGGGTATCAGTATAGGGTATGCCGTGTACTTTTAGTACAGACCCTAGCCAGGAATTATATGGTTTTGTAAATGGATGTATTCCTACCTTGATGCTCTCAATTGGAGCAGTGAGCCTCCGTTCACTTCAATTGAGGGTAGGGTTGAGCAACCAACCCGGTCCAACCCGCTAACCCGTCCCAACCCGCCCGCTCATAGACACAACCCGGAGTGGCCCGGGCCGGGAACGGGGCCAAAAATAGAAACATGGGCCGGGGTGGCGGGCTGATATTGTGCTGCCCGGGACAACCCGGCCCAACCCGGAGATGTATTAACAAGCCCATATTTTTATTATTAGTGAGCCCCAAACCCAGCCCATAAGTGTTATTATTAGTGAGCCTCAACCCAGCCCAAATGATTTATCATTAATCATCCGAAACCCAACCCATTTATCATTCATCCATTCCTCACCCTAACTAAACCCTAGACGGAAGAAAGAGAACAATTCACCTCAGATCTCATTTCCCTCTTAAAAACGCAGGCTGCTATCTCACTGATCATATCGTTTGTACTTGATCTTGGAGGCAAATCGACTCAATTAAGTCTCAAACCGACAAGGTAACGTTTAGGTTTTTGTTATGTAAAATTCCGATTTTATTGATTTGGAGTTCCAATTTAGGTGATTCAGGGTTGTGATGTAGTGTTCATATTTTGTGTGACATAGGGTTGTGATTTTTTTATAATTAGTTATTAATCTCTTTTTTTATATAATTACTTTGTGTTTTAATGTGAGAAATTTTAGTTTTACAACCAATAGTTTATGTTTTACTCAACATTTTCTGCTTGATGTAGGGTGTTTCTTCATATGCAATAGCTGCTTGATGATGGGTCTGCAGAAGCAAGCATTGGCATCGCCCTGGAGCAACACAACTATATTAATTATTCATATTGTATTTTATTGGTGTTCTATAACTTGGAGTATTATTTAAATTTTTTATCACTGTTAGTTGTATTTTGTATTTTTTCATGTGTTGCTTGTCAAAATTTTGTTGTAGTCAATTTATTTTGTTAATATTTTGGGCTAAAAACAATAAATTGGTTAAAAAAATAATTTATTTATTTCTTGTTAAAAACAGATATTAACTTTAAAGTCCTAAAAATATAAAACCCACAAAGATAGTAGGCCGGGTTGTGCTAACCCGGAACCCGGCCGGGTTCAACCCGCCCAACACACCAGTGGGCATTAACCTTAATGGGCCGGGAATGGGTTGGGAAATGGGCAACCCGCTCTCAGCGGGTTGGGCTCAAAAATCAGGCCCGGGGTGCCCAACCCGGCCCATGCTCACCCCTAATTGAGGGTATGATAGGATCCTGGTTCAGATTCTAATGTTAGAATCAAACAAGTGTTTTATAACTAAATCTCCAACTTGAATTTTAATTAATTTTACCATGTAGAACTAAAAGGCAAACACAACACAAAGGAGTAATAGCGCACTGAGAGTCCAGATTGAGGACAGACTCGAGAGCGTGAATTACTCAGATTGGAATAGAAACTTGAGGCTTGTACTCAAGCATGAACGCAAGTAATATATCCTTACCAAGGAACCTCCTGTTGAGCCACCGCTGAACGCCGGTAGGGCACTAAGGATACTTATCAAAGTTCCTTAGTAACCAAATCGACGTGTCATGCATTATGGTGGGCAGTAGGATGCCAGAGTTGCAGAAGCAGTTCAGGAACGTTTCAGATGACCCTCATACCTGTAAGGCAGAGGTCAAGGAAATGTTCGAGGAGAAAGCTCGTGTCGAAAGATATGATACTTTCATAGAACTTAACTCCTGCAAACTTAAGGCTGGAGCCCTGTTAGTCCCCATGTCACAAAGATTTAATGTCTTCAGGAACATCTAACCAGACTCGGTTTTGATGATCAGGAGAAAATGGCTGCGGATTTTATGTTGCAGTCACTTCTAGATACATATAGTGATTTCATAGTAAGTTACAATATGCATGACATGGAAAAGTCCTAAACAGAGCTTCATGGGATGCTTGTGACCGCTAAAAAGAACCTCAAGGGCAAGACCAAGGAAGTCCTTATGGTAAAAAAGAAGGTCAGCTTCAAGAAAGTTGATCAGGGTAAGGGTAAGGCTCCTAAGCACCTTGCAGGGCAGATCAGACACCCCAAGCGTCCAAAGGTTCAAGCAGCTCCCAAAGCTGCTGTGAAGACTAAGGACAAAATGGAGGAGGTCTGCTATCACTGCAATGAGCCAGGACACAAGAATAAGGGATTCTAAGTAATACAAGGATCATGTGAAGAAGAGTGGGTATCCACGTCTTCAGGATCAGATATTTACGTTGGTAAGCTTAATCGCTATAACGTAAATAAGAAAAGGTTTAAATCCGATGATTTAAACCAAATTATAATCTGGCATTGTCATTTAAGGCACATAGGCGAGAAACGCATTTCAACACTTCACAAGTGTGGATTTTAAGTCCGTTTGAATTCACTCAAACTGAAAGATGCAAGTCTTACCTAATGAGCGAGAAACGCATTTCAACACTTCACAAGTGTGGATTTTAAGTCCGTTTAAATTCACTCAAACTGAAAGATGCAAGTATCGCCTAATGGGCAAAATGACAAAGGCACCTTTCACAGGCTTATGTGAAAGGCGAGTGACTTGTTAAGTCTAATACATTCCGACGTATGTGGACCTATGAGTACTCAGGCCAGAAGAGAGTTGAACTAATACTTGACTCTGGAAACGGCCGCATTCATTTTGAATCGGGCTCCGATGAAGACAACGATAGTACACCTTGTGACAGTCATTCTGTCTCCCATTACTAAGGATGCATGCAGCTCCGCGTAGTATTCATTAGGATGCGAGCTGAATAAGGTAATCAGTTCTATTTGGATGCGTGCGCCTCTGCGTAGTAGCCAAATAAGAGCTGGACCAGAGTCACAGAAGGTACACCATATGACACTCATTACGTCTCCCGTTACTGTGGATGCGTGCGCCTCCGTGTAGTATTCATTGGGATGGGAGCGGGATGGATGGTCAGTTCTATTTGGATGCGTGCGCCTTCGCGTAGTAGCCAAATAAGAAATGGACCATAGTCATATATGGTGTGGGAAACATCCTAGTATGTTTTTCCTAAAAAGACTTGGGTAGCAGAGATGCAGGCATCCAAATCAGACAAAATGTGTCTTCGTAAGGTATCCTTAAGAAACTAAGAGATACAACTTCTATATACCAAGCGAGTACAAAGTCTTTGTTGCTCGAGGAGGGGTATTTTTGGAGAAATATTTTTCCAAAATAGCTAGTGGGAGTCCCGTGCATCTCGAAGAAATTCGTGAGGATACGGAACAGCCTGAAGCAATTCAGGAGCCTGCTATGCAAGATGTAGAAGTACTGGAGCCTCATATGGTCGTAGATGAAGAATCCGTCCCTACAGAAATTCCAGATGGTCCAAGGAGGTCTGAAAAATCTCGTCATGTTCCAGACAGATATGGCTTCACAGCCACTTAAGGAAATGACTTGATGTTGGTGGATCAGGATGATCCAGAAACCTACAGACAAGCTTTGACCAGTCCAGACTCCGAAAGATGGCAGAACGCCATGAATGAGGAAATTATGTCCATGTAAGACCACCAAGTTTGGTGCTTGGTTGATCAAACCCCTGGGATAAAACCCATCGGTTCTGAGTGGGTCTATAGGATCACGACCGACATGAATGGAAATCCTCAGAACAATGAGGCTAGGATGGTTGTAAAAGGTTATCGTCAGATTCAATGCATGTATTATGATGACACATTTTCACCAGTAGCAATGGTCAGATTGATCCGGATTATTAGATGGATTTCAAATGCCCTTCCCTTTGCAGGAACTTACTAGATGGCGTGTATATCACACGACCTGTGGATTTTGTAGATCCAAAGAATCCCGGAAAGATATGTAAGCTGCAAAGATCCATTTATGGATTTAAGCAAGCTTCAGGGAGTTGGAACCGTCATTTTGATAAAGCTGTAAGGGAACTCGGCTTCATCAAAAACAAAAGTGAGCCTTGCGTACATAAGAAAGCGAGTGGGAGTAATATTGTATTCTTGGTATTTATTCATCGGGAATGACATCCCGACCTTGCCACCAAAGCTTGGTTAGGGAAGTACTTATCGATGAAGGACTTAGGTGATGCTACATTTAATGTAGGCATCAGGATCTCTACAGATCATTCCAAAAGGATTTTGGGCCTAAGTCAGAACATGTACATAGGTAAAGTGTTGAGAAGACTCTCAATGCTTGATTATAAGAAAGGATACATATCCAAGCGTCATGACATCAAGCTCAGCGAGCTACAGAGTCCTAGAACTCCTGATAAGCTGAGCAGAATGAGTAAGATCCCTTATGCTTCGGCTGTGGGATCCATCAAGACTGGAAGTCTCGGTTGCACTAAGCTGTACCAGCAGATTCCAATCTAACCCCGGCCGATTACACTGGATTTTTGTCAAAGGTCATCCTCAAATATTTGAGGAGGACCAAGGATGCATTCCTAGTGTACGGGGATATAGATAGAGAACTAGCAGTCAAATGACAAGTCGATGCTAGTTTTCAGATATATCCAAATGACTTCAAAATTCAGTCAGGATATACTTTGTGTTGAGTGGTGGCGTTTTCAGCTGGATAAGCTTTAAGCAAGCCAAAATTGCCAACTCTACAGCGGATGCTAAGTATATAGCTGCAACAAAAGCAGCTAAAGAGGCCGTATGGATTAGAAGCTTTCTGATCGGATTAGATGCAATGCCGCGAGCGTCTGATCCGATAAGCTTGTTGTGGGGCAACACAGGTGCCGTAGCTATTGCTCAAGAGCCCAGATTCCACAACAGATCCAAACATATACTCAGCAGGCATCACCTCGTGAGAGTTATCACATATAGAGGTGATGCGGAGATTAAACACTATTCGACTGATGATAATATGGCCGATCCCTTGACAAAGGCTCAGTCGCAGCCTAGGCATGAGGACTATGCAGAGTCTATGGGAGTAGATCATAACTTAAATTGGAACCAGGGGCAAGTGGGAGATTGTTAGACTTATGCCCCAGTCCAATATATAAGTGATCTACAGATGTAATGTTTTATCATCTTTCCGAATAAATAAATCGACATATATTACTAATGTGTTGTAGTAATATATCAATTTGATCTATGTCATTTTGTGTGTAACCACTAATAGTAGAACTATATATCAGAAAGAATTACATTTGATGAGTCCCTGATCAGCTAAGCTTCTTTAAGAAGCGATCAGTATGAGACCAACTCCTTGTGATCATGCTCTACTGATCATGGCAAAGTATGTGCCGGAGTTATATCATAGATATCATCAGGTCGATGATATTGGACAACCCGATTGTGAGTATGCTGCATAGATCCAGTCATGAGATACTCACATATCGTAGCTTGTCATTATATCCTAAGACCAAGGAGTCTTTGTGTACACTATGTAACGAATACCTAAGTTTGACCTAGTCTAACGTTATCTGTAAAAGGGTAACTATAACGGCTTCAATTGGCTTTGATATTGATTGCACTAGTGAACTCGAAAGGCGTCTGAGGGATTTATCACTCATACTTCGGTATGAGAAAGATATCCGTTTAGGCCACTTGATGAGTATGACTGAAGAAAGAGCACGGCCGTGCAGGTGATACCTTAGTATCAGTTTTCAGTCATCTCAGATATCAAGAAACAGTGATTGATAAATTAGGATGACCATTCTATGCCTATTGATCGATCTGGATATCGGTTTGATAAAAGGACAGTGATATGTACGATAACAGGTTAAGTCGAATAATCGATAATCACGAACATTGGATAATCATAATGTCTTGCTAGAGGCTACTTATGATGGAAAGGGTAAAATAGTAATTTTACCAGTTTGCCAATTGCTCGTGAGCCTAGAGGGTCACACGCATTAAGCACGATACATGACAATTAATTATGGATGAAAATTGAGAACGATTCGGTAGATTTATGGCCTAAGGTTTTAACCAGACGGTTGAAGAAATCAATTCGAGGAAAATGAACCGTTTCGTCTAAACCGAAATTAGAACTCAATTTAATGGGTTTGATTTGGGTTTTGGTTAAACGGGCTTAAAGCCCATTTAGGGATTTAAGTGATGAATGGTAACAAATTAAAATAGAGGGTTTATGGAGGATGGATATGCAATTTTGATTTGAAAAATTCAATTTTACTTTTTCAAATTAAAATTCCAATATTTTCATAACTTTCTCTTATTTTCAGCAACCACTCCCATCTTCCTCCCCCCTTCTAGGCCGACTTCTCTCTCTCTCTTTTTCCTCCATTGTTGTCAAGCATCTCTAAAAAATTCATAGCAAAAATTTGAGTGAAAACCTTCTTCGGTTGTGGTGCTTGTGTGGACCTAATAGAGAAACACTAAGCTTGTGTTTTCATCGATTGGAAGAGGTAATTTTCAGATTCAAAAAGGTATATATAACATGTTGAATTTACATTAAGATCATAGCTTGCATTGATCACCACGGTTAGATAACGTCCGTTGCATGATATTTATCGATTGGAACCCGTGGTGATCTCTTTCATCATCGACATCTTGGTCCGATACATTGTCTTCAGCAGGAGCGGTGCGTAGATCATGTAATAGGGCTTCACAGGCAATTTTTCGGGTTGTTAGAGCAGCAATCGTCTTCTCCAAGTCATTGATCATTTCCACCATCTCTTCCTCCACCCTAGTGCCGAGAGGTCCGGAAGGACGTGAGCTTGAACCAGCTTCAGATGTTAAGGGAGGAGCGAGATCTCTCATATGCTTGCCCTCAAAGTTTTTGAGACTTATAGTGAGGGGCAGAGGCTTCTTACCAGGTACATCAGAATCTCGAACAATGTGAGGACATTGTTGGAGGAGAAGTCTAGTGATCAATGATGGAAAGCCAATAGGTAATTTGACAGCACATGACTTGGCATGTTTGACAAGATGCTCAATAACATATGTACCAAATTCAAGAGGAGATTGAGTACCTATTTGGTAGATGAGTTTGGCTAGCTCTGTTTTGATGCTAGACCCGTGAGTGGAGGGTGCCCAGTTTGCCAAACCAATTCGGTATAGAATGGAGTACTTGGCTGTTAGTTCTGCAGCCGCAATGGTATCCTTGAAGGGCCAAACATTTTTCCTTCCTCCAGTGATCTCAAATGCAACTTTGTTCAGGTGAGGAACGTTTGGAGTGACTTCTGGAGCCGTTCTGCCTAGATAAGCGTTGATTGTGGAGGCAGATATATCAAAGCACTCTCCTCGAACAAAGACCTTCCTATACTCAGCGTCTTCTGGATCATTAAACTCACTCGAGAGATTGACGATGAACTCCTTGACCAGAGAGGGGTAGAATGGTCCGATGTTGATGACCGTGTTGGTTAGGCCTGAGCCACGGAGGAGTTCCACAACTGCGTTCATTCCTTGAGCTTCTGTAGAGAGCTCTCTCTCCGGGTAGATATTGCGCTGGTACACGTATTGCCACTTGACAGCATTGTCTACCGAATGAAAGGAGACATTGTCTGTTGGGGCTTTTGGAACGTTTTTGGGGAGTTTCAGACCTCCCATAGACTTCTTGACTCGTGGGGGTAAGACACGAGTTTCCTTCTCTTCTTCTGACTCTTCTTCTTCTGGAGCAGGGGTTGTTACTGAAGTGGATGACTTCTTTACTTGTTTAGGAGCCGGTGCTCCTCCTTTCTCTGTAGCTTTTCTTTTCGGAGTTAGTCTTCTCTGCACTTGTGGTTCTTCTACCTCATCAATCAACTTTCTCTTTGGTTGTTTTCTTTTCTTAAGCCCTTCAGGCACAGACTTTTTCAAAGGTGTTTTGTCCTCTCATGTAGCTTCTTCTTCCACAGTTGTCTTGGCTGTGTCTACCTCTTATGTGTTCTCAAGATCGGCTAAAGGTTGGGGGACTTCTGGTATGACTTCCGTATCACCAATCAGCCCCGAACCACTGTCCGGAGCAACAGGGGGACTATCGACTTTCTGCATGGCTTCGTCTATTAGGGACTTCTCTGGTGCAGGCGTTGATTTTGGAGGGCTAGATTGATTTTTACAACCAGTACCAGGGATCTCAAGAACAGAGGTCCCTAGAGTTTCTTCAGACTGGTTCTTATCTATTGGATCCACTATAGGAGTGACAATAGGGTTACCTTGTAGAGGCGTCTGAGTTGAATGAGAGCCCTCATCTTCAAGGTTAGCAGCCTCGGGTAAGATGTTGTCCTTCTCAACAGTGGGGGTTGCCTCCATTGGTGCGATAGTTGGAGAAGAGGTTGTTGCTCCCTGAGGTCTTGCCGAACCCTCCCCTGAGGATTTTTCTCCACGAATCTTTACTCCATATTTGTTTGTTGAAGATTTCGAAGCCGATAGCTTCCTGGTGATCATTTTCACCCTCATCTTGGCTCGTAGTTTCTTGGAGGCAGAAGGAACTCGTCTGCTTCTGGTTCCGACCATTTGTGGGGGCTTGATAAGAGTATTTTTTGAGGGAAAGAAGAAACTGCTACAGGTGCAAACCGATTTTGTGGTGCCCTAGCGGTTTTGGGAAGGTGGAAGGGGCGTGCAAAACTTTTCTGCGCGGGAGTCGAAAGGGTTGAGTGGTGATTGGTTGATTGTCAGATTGTAATCATTCAGTTTTCCTCTTTTTGAAAATTAAAATAAATTCAGCTGAGCTATGATAAAGGAATTGGGCCCGGTTTGATTTTGTGGACCCTTGTTGGTCCTGATAGAGAGAGAGTAAAATCAACTAAAAGCTCCCTCTCTTCTTTCTTGACTTCTGGTTACTCAAGGCAACAAAGTCCAAAGGATGACCTTAGACTTTCAAACCTGTTAGCATCTAACGCCTTTGTGAAGATGTCAGCGATTTGTTTCTCAGTAGGTAGGTATTCGAGTTTTATCTTCTTGTCTTCTACAAGCTCTCGAATAAACTGATGCCTGATATCAATATGCTTGGTTTTTCTGTGTTGAACTGGATTCTTCGAGATATTGATTGCACTAATGTTGTCACAGAACAAAGTCATGACTTCTTGTTTGACCCCATACTCTGCCAACATCTGTTTCATCCAAAGAAACTGAGTACAACTACTTCCAGCTGCAATATACTCGGACTCAGCTGTAGAGAGAGCAATACAATTTTGCTTTTTGCTGAACCAAGACACAAGATTGTTCCCAAGATAGAAACAATCTCCAGAGATACTTCTTCGATCTGGTGTGCTTCCCGCCCAGTCAGCATCACAATATCCAACAAGAGTAGGAGAGGTATCAAAAGAGTATAGCAAACCCAATTCAGAGGTTCCCAAGATGTACCTTATTATCCTCTTGGCATGAGTTAAGTGACTAGCTTTTGGATTGGCTTGATATCGAGCACAGACTCCCACTGAGAAAGCAATGTCGGGTCGACTTGCTGTGAGATAGAGGAGACTTCCAATAATGCTTTGACAGAGGCTTTGATCAACTGGTTCTCCAAGATCGTCATTTGTGCATTTGACATGAGTGGCAATGGGGGTTCTTTTGTGTGAAACCTTTTCCAACCCGAATTTCTTCACAATATTCTTTGCATATTTGCTTTGGGAGATAAATATTCCATCTTTCATCTGTTTGATCTGAAAGTCTAGGAAGTATGTGAGCTCTCCAACCATACTCATCTCAAATTCAGACTGCATATGTTGTACGAAACGTTCCACCATCTTGTCTGACATCCCTCCAAATACGATATCATCGACATATATTTGGGCAATCATGATGTTACTTCCTTCCTTTTTCACAAAGAGAGTTTTGTCTACTCCCCCTCGAATATAGCCATTATGTACTAGGAATTGGGTAAGACGTTCATACCATGCTCGTGGTGCTTGTTTGAGGCCATATAGAGCTTTCTTTAGTTTGTAAACATGATGAGGAGAGTCATGATCTTCAAATCCCTTTGGTTGAGCAACATAGACTTCTTCGTTGAGATTTCCATTGAGGAAGGCACTCTTTACATCCATTTGATAGAGTTTGAAACGTAGATGGCATGCTATTCCGAGAAGAAGTCGGATGGCTTCCAGTCTGGCTACTGGAGCAAAATTTTCTTCGAAGTCAACTCCTTCTACTTGTGTGTACCCCTGTGCCACCAGTCTTGCTTTGTTTCGAGTGATATTTCCTTGCTCGTCAGTCTTGTTTTTAAATATCCACTTTGTTCCAATAATATTGACATTGTCTGGCTTGGGTACTAGTTCCCAGACTTCATTCCTTGCAAATTGAACCGATTCTTCTTGTATGGCGCAGACCTAGTATTCATCATTGATGGCTTCTTGTATATTCTTTGGTTCAACTTTAGAAATAAAGCAAATGTTACCTATCATATCTTTGTAGTTTATAGGTGCCTTCTGTCGAGTCCGCACTCCTTCATTGATGTATCCTATCACATCCTGGGATGGGCGATTCTTCTGAATTCTTCTGGACGAAGCTCTTCTGAATTCTCCTGAGAGATTTAGAACATCTTCCTCATCGTCACTGGGTTGCTCATAACTGTCGTCAATCACGACATTGATGGATTCCATGATAGCCCGGGTGCGTTTGTTGAACACACGAAAGGCACCACTATTTCTGGAATAGCCAAGGAAGATGCCTTCATCACTTTTAGGATCAAGTTTGCGTCGAGGTTCCCTATCTGCAAGTATGTAGCATATCGATCCAAAGACATGGAAATATTTGACATTAGGCTTCCTCCCCCTCCATATTTCATACAGAGTGAGCGATGTTCCAGGGCAGAGGGTCACTCTATTATGAATATGCCAAGCCGTATTCAGAGCCTCAGCCCAGAAGTGCTGCGGGATGTCTTTGGCTAGCATCATGACTCTGGCCATTTCTTGAAGAGTACGATTTTTCCTTTCCACGATCCCGTTCTGCCGAGGAGTGATGGGGGCAGAGAATTCATGAGCTATTCCTTCAGTATCATAGAAGTTTGCGAAGCTGATGTTTTCAAACTCTTTTCCATGATCACTTATGAGTCGGACAACTTTGCTAATGGCTTCTCTTTTTTCTCGTTGAACTCTCCGACATAGGGCTTCAAAGGCTGAGAAAGTGTCTGACTTTTCTCTAATAAAATCAACCCAGGTGTACCTTGAGAAGTCGTCGACACAGAAAAACATATACTTCTTACGTCCTAGACTTTCTACTTGCACAGGCCCCATAAGGTCAACATGTAGAAGTTCTAGAACACAAGAAGTAGTAAGATGTTGTACCTTCTTGTGTGACGTTTTAACTTGTTTGCCAATCTGGCATTCTCCACAAATTTTTCCTTCAACAATCTCGAGGTTGGGAACTCCAATGATCGCCTTTTCAGAGAGAATCTTCTGCATGCTCCTTAAATTGATGTGACCAAGTTTTTGATGCCATAGCTTCGTTTCTTGTGCTTTGGATAAAAAGCACTTGGTTGGCAAGGTTGTGATTGTTGGAGACCATAGATTACAGTTATCAGGAGACCTGTGACCTGTCATGACTTCCTTCTGGTGTTCGTCTTTGACAGTGCACTTGTCACGAGTGAAGTTGACAACTAGATTCAGATCGCATATTTGACTGATGCTGATGAGGTTTGCTGTAAGACCTTCTACCAGTAGAGCCTCTTTCAAGCATGGTGAGTTAGGAAAGTTGAGCTTTCCCTTTCCAAGTACTCTAGTTTTTACCCCGTCGCCAAAAGTGACAAAGCTATTAGTGCAAGGTATTAAGGTGACCAAGAATGAGCTATTACCAGTCATATGTCGAGAGGATCCACTATCAAAGTACCAATCATTGTGAAGGTCGGAGACATCTGACAGGGCATGTGGGTGACAACCTTATGAGGAATAAAGACGGTGTGCGATGATGAAGCTCCTTTCGAATATTGAAGGCCTTCCATATTTTTTGCTGGTTTTCTGATCGAGAGAATTTGATCTAGAGTGTCAGTGCTTGGATTCATCATCTTTACATTCTTGGTGACTTGGTCTAACTCGCCTTTTAACTGAGCCACTTCCTTTTTGAGATCAACAGTAGTTTCGAGAAGTCGTGACTTGTTTTCATTAAGAGAGAGAATGAGAGCATTCTGTTTTTCGATTACCTGAGAGTCTTCAAGCCACTTGACATACCACTTGTTGTATGCGTTGTTGAGAGTCTCATCGGTTAGCTCATCATCGGAGTCATACTTCTTTGAAATCTCGGATGGTTGATCTATTGTGGAGACAGTAAAAGCAACATAGTTACTCGTATGCTCAGAGTCACTGTCTTCTTCTTCTTCATCGTCAGTTAGAGAGGTATTGAATCCCTTCTTCTGTTTCTTTAAGAAGTTAGGACATTCTTTCTGCATGTGCCCATACCCCTCACATTCAAAGCACTAAACTCCTTTTTCTTTTCCTGATCGCTCACCTCGTCTACCATCGTTATTAGTGCTCTCGAACTTCTGGAACTTGTGCTGAGGTTTGTCTCTGACTTCTCGGGTGACATTCTTTCCTGTCATCTGGTTAAATCTCTTCATGACTTTATTGTAGTTTTTGGCTAGCATAGCGATAGTCTCATCAATTTCACTATCCGATTCAGAGTAAGCCAATTTGTTTTGCTTTTGGATAGAACTTTTGAATGCTATACCTTTATGCTTCCTTTCGATAGACGGTAGGGAGAGCTCGAAGGTCATAAGGGATCCCATGAGCTCATCAAACTTCAGCGTCTTCAAGTCATGAACTTCTTCTATGGCCGTGATCTTCATCTTGAATTTGGGACTTAGGGCTCTCAACATTTTTCTGACTAAGTCTTCATCGGTCATAGGCTTGCCGAGTGAATATGATTCATTAGCTAGATCCTTGATACGAACATTAAACTCAGCTATAGTTTCATCTTCATTCATGGTGAGGGCTTCAAAGTTGGTCGTGAGGTACTGTAACTTTTGTTCTCTGACTTTAGATGTACCCTCATAAGCAACAGCAAGAGTGTCCCAAGCAATTTTGGCACTTGTGCAAGTGTTGATGAGTCGAAAAACATTCTTGTCTACTCCATTAAATATGTCATTGAGTGCACGAGAATTACCTAGGGCGGCTTCATCTTCTTCCGTGCTCCACTCTTTTTCTGGTTTAATGCTAGTTTGATTTCCTTGAGCATCATCATAGTGAGGTTCCTCCCACCCATTGATGACAGCCTTCCAGGTTTTGCTGTCGAGAGACTTCAAAAAGGCACACATCCATGCTTTCCAGTATCCATAGTTAGTTCCGTCGAGCACCGGTGGTCGATTGACAGATCCTCCTTCCATTGAGTTCATATTAGCTACTCAGAATCTTTGCAGGAAAATCACCTAAGAGATAAGGTGACTCCTTTAATACCAATTGAAATTCTGATTCGTAGCCGAGTCAAGAAGTTGAACACAAAGTCGTAACTTTTGTGCCGACAGCTTGCCTAACACGCAAACCGTAGTTCAAACAATAATAGGCAATAATAACGACACCAGAGATGATTACCCAGTTCGGTGCAACGTCACCTACTTCTGGGGGCACTTTGCCAGTGGAAATGTTTTCACTATATGGTAGTCAATAGTACAACTTCAAGCACCAACTAGCTATCACACAAGCTATTGTCCTAAGCTACTATAGATCTCACCGTGAACAACCTCGACCAGGGTTCTCTCCCCCTGTCTTTGAGATCCTCTCAATTCCACCCTTCGAGCAAGCGCCTATGCTCGGTGTCGTAGTCTTCTTTGACAGATTTGTGAATCTTCAATCACGAACACAAGAACCCTAATCGATCAAACACTCAATCTTCGCGAATTGATGTTTAATCGAAGCAAAGCCATTTTAGTAAACTAATCAGTCTCTCAACACGCCACTGGTGCACGGTTAAGAGCTCTGAGAAATTTAGTAAAGAAAGAACAGGAACGGACGAGCTGCTAATGGGGAATCACAAGCTTCTTATAGCAGCTCCACATTCCTAATCTGGCTCGGATTAGGAATAGGAAGTCTCATACTTCCTAAACAACTTAGGCAAGCGGTAGCTGCCTTTGCTGACGTGTTAATGACAGCTGGAAGTCGCCTGGGCTGTTGACGTCATTCTCTTGCGCTCCAAGTCGACTCTTAATAGGAAAGCTTCAGACCTTTCCTAATTTGGAGCATAATGAGCCGCTCCATATGTCTTGTAACATGTTGCACTGACTTCTTACTTTTGCACTAAAAAATTATGCCAACACTAAACGTAGCAACACAACTGAAATACAATAGCATGGCCATGCAGTCGATATGGAGTATCAGTCACAATTCAGTTAACTTAGATCAAGAAATAGGACAATTGAACGAGGATGACTTGTCTATGCCTCGTGGTTGTCAAGATATCAAGAGGATAAAAGGATAGTTTCATGTACGACAAGGTTAAGTCGAAATCTCGATTTGCTAGAGGCCACTCATGATGGAAACGGTAAAATGATAATTTTACCAGTCCGCCAACGTTTCGTGAGCCTAGAGGGTCACACATTAAAGTTTGAGTAAAACGGATGGAATCATGTAGAGGAATAATGAGAGTGAAAATTCCGGTTTTGGATGAAACCGGATTAGAGCGATTTCGGTTTAGGATTAAACCAGAAATCAATGACGGTTTAGCTTGACCAATTATTTAGAATCTAAACCAACAGATTTAATTAATTAATTTTAGCTAAACAGGCCTAGCCAGATTGGGCTAAGCCAGAATGAGCTTCTCTACTTAATTAATTAATAAGCTTTAGGTTAAACCAGAATGGGCTTCTCAACTTAATTAATTAATAAGCTTTGGGATTTAAGCTCATTAAAGATTTTAATTAATTATTTCTTTAAAAGAGATATAAAAGGGGAATTTTCAGATTTGTAATCATAAGAACTTTTCCAAGAAAAACCTTAGCCCCCTCTCTCTCCCGCTTGGCCGGTCGGCCTCACTCCCCCTCTCCTTCCCGTTTTGCTTGCTTCGATCTTCTAGCAAGGATCGTTGTGAGTATCTTCGGATTGCTCTTCCTGTGTGGACGTTCTTTAGAGGTCACTGAATTCAATTTAGTGACAAAGGGATTTCGAATCTAGGTAATTTTGTGATTTATTTTTCTAGCCTAGATTTCATGATCAATCAATGATCATGTAAGATCCTTAAATTTATTTGGACTTTTGAGGTTAATTTCTTGTATGGGTATGAAATTAATTGATTGGAACCCTCAAAAGTCTTTTAGATGGGTGTGCCGCACGAACAACTTAGGATCAGAGTTTCCCTGACCCATATGGTATGTAAGCTTTTGTATGCCTCGACTAGTTGCTCTTTAGTCTAATTCTCGTTTGGAGTTGGATGATGGAGATCATCATTGATATTGGCAGAGTTATCAATGTTACATACAGAAGTAGTAGTAGTGAATACAACAAAGTTGCTTACCTCCTCAGAACCACTATCTTCATTGTCATCATCTGATAGGGTAGCATTATACCCTCGTTTTTGTTGTTTGAGGAAATTTGGACATTCTCTGCGAAGATGACCAAATCCTTCACATTTATGACACTGAGATCCTTTGTTCTTGTTGTTTTCTTCTCCACTTCTGTTTGGTCTGTCAAGACTTCCTCCTTTTGAGCTTTTTGTGGAGCTTTGTTTCTGGCATTTGTTGTGACATTTCGTCCCCCCATTCGACTGAATCTTCTCATGACTTTGTTGTAATTTTTTGTGAGAAGGGCCATTGTAGCATCGATGTCTTCTTCAGAGTCAGAATCCTCAGATTCTAGTTGCTTGTGTGTTGAGCTTTTGAAAGCAACTCCTTTATTCCTTTTGTCGACATTGGGTAGAGATAACTCATAGGTCATCATAGATCCCATCAGTTCATCGAATTTTAAGATCTTGAGGTCATGAACTTCCTCAATTGCGGTGATCTTCATCTTAAATCTAGGGCTAAGAGCACGCAGGGTTTTTCTAACCAGCTTTTCATCAGACATTGGTTCTCCCAGAGAATATGATTCATTGGCTAGATCGCGAATACGAACATTGAATTCTGCGATTGATTCGTCCTCTTTCATGACAAGGGCTTCAAAGTTGATTGTCAAGTATTGCAGTTTTTGTTCTCGAACCTTGGTTGTTCCTTCATATGCAACAGCCAGGATATCCCATGCGGATTTGGCAGTTGTGCATGTGTTGATTAGTCTGAATACGTTCTTGTCAACACCGTTGAAAATAGCATTCAGAGCTCGAGAGTTTCCCAGTGATTCCTCGTCTTCGTCATCAATCCAGTCTTTTTCTGGTTTTGGACCGATAGGGTTACCATCATTGTCATTGAGTTGTGGGGCATTCCAACCATTGATCACAACCTTCCATGTTTTGTTGTCAAGGGACTTCATGAAGGCACACATCCGAGCCTTCCAATAGCCGTAGTTACTTTCATCTAGAACAGGTGGTCGATGGATGGATTCTCCTTCTCTGGTATTGTCCATCTTGATCAAAATATTTGTTTAGGAACTCACCTAAAGCTGTAGGTGCCTTCTCTGATACCAATTGAAATTTTGATCAGGCTAGTCGTGCAAGATGCCACACACAATGTTATGTATGAGGCTATAACACCGTGTATGACTTCTTGTGTAGATAACGCAGGACAGTAAATATAAAGCTAAATAAACAATGACACAGCAGATTGTTTACCCAGTTCGGTGCAACGTCACCTGCGTCTGGGGGCTCTCAGCCTAGTGGAAAGGTTTCACTTATCAGTAATTCGTCAGAACATACAAGTACCTATGATCATCCCTAGATCTATACTTTATGCTACTTATTACAGTGCAACCTATCTTAGGGTCTCCCCCTGAATCCAAGACTCCGTCTTGATTCCACTCTTCGAGCAATCGCCTTGCTCTGTCGGTTCAAGTCGTCGTTGAACTTGGTGGTTGCGTGCAGTCTTCATTCACGCGATCAGTAAACCCTCAATCACCTAACTCTCAATAGTTATGGTGATACACAATATCCTTAGCACAATCTGCATCCTCTTAGCCCGCAAATCTTCACGTCTAAGAGCTTTGCAAATTATTGCTAGGAAACAATAAAAGAACCACACGATTGCTAAGGGGGTAGCCTAAGATTTTATAGCAATCGAGCATGAGTACTAACCTAATGAGTTTCCTCTTAATCACCGTCTTTCTGCTTTCCAGAAGGGGGGACGTTCTGGAATTTCCTAAACGTATTCTTACTTTCTGCAGAATCTGGACTTTCCTGATTTTCGTCGATCAGGATGTTTGCCGAGATGTCGTCAGCGATGTCACACAAAATGTTGCATATGATGCTTCAACATTCTTTAGGAAATTTTCTCTAGTTCCTTTAAAAATAAGCCAATCGCTAAAACCGTCGTAACTACAGTCAACTACAGTTTGAACTTTATACCCTTTATTGTTTTAGAAGAATTGTTTGAATATTTTTCTTCCTAGGTTTTTCTGTTGTCGTATGAAAAGTCTTCAAATTTTGAAATATTTCTGATTCGTGTGAATTTTTAGTAAATACCATGCTCTGATTTGGTTATGAATTGAAGTGTGTTTAAGAGAACCCGTTGAAATGTAGTTCTCCATTTGTTTTTTTGTTTTCCAGTTTTATGAAAGCTTTTCATATATAGCGATGCATGGTTTATAAGTGTTTGATTGGATTTCAGTTATATGAAAGGTGTTCATATTACTTTTGGATACATGTTTCTGTGGAGGTTTGATTCAGTTTTACATCTTTTCATATTTTGTTCCTTTATGTATTCAGAATCTGATTGAAGAAATCAAATGTGTGAGGACAAAAGTTGCGGAACATGTTCAAGAGCTTGTTGGACTGTTGTCCCAAGTTGATGTTTCGTTTTGTGAACATAAATCACAACATTACGAGGACAGATCAGCAGAGGATAAAAAAGTTACACAAGATGAAGAATTTTATAATGATGCGTATTTCAGGACACCGTTTGTTATTTCTGCTTTGGCTGTTGCAAAAGAGACTCTTTCGTGTAATAAGAAGAAGAAGAGTTCTCCCAATTTTTCCTTGGAGGTTTTTGATGTGGAGGAAATATGTACTCCTCTGGAAACACCCCATGATGTCTTGAAGGCCATAAGGAAGAACATGGGGATGTCACCAAAAGAATATCTGGAAGCATTGATTGATGCGCAAGATTGTTTTGGAGAAGATAATTTGGAAAATTATGAACCTCCATTTTAGAGTGGAGTACCTTGAGATACTGTTGTTAAATTTTTTTGTTTGGAAACTACTGTGAGGGAGTTGGACTTTAATTTACATGTTGGATGCTCTAGTGGAAGCTCAAGTGGTCATATTATACAAACTGAAATTGGTATGGACAGTGTAACTAATTCAGATTCAGATGATGTGCAGAAGGATTGTGTTATTTTTGAAGATTTATTTAAATTACAAAAACCTGAAGAAGAAGAAGAAGTTGTACCATTTAGGTTTGTGCTATCAAAGTTTTGCAATCAAAGAATCAACTTTCGGTCTGATTTGAGTTCTTGTGAAAAGAAGTTGTACTCGTGGGTTATGGAAAGTGTGGATGATAATGAGTTTTTAAAGGAAGAGATCTCAAGATGTTCTCTCTACTGTGAGGATTTGCAATCACTCAAATTCAGCATGTGGGTTCATATTCCTATAATAGATGTTTGGTCTTCACACATGAATGAGCAAGAAAGATACATGGATAAGGGTGCACCATCTCGATTATTTTTATACTGTAGTATGTCGGTAGGTGACTAATATTAACAATCCATGAAGTAGTTTATCATTTGTTATAATAAGTTTGATGTTTTAAGCAATGTTATTTATTTTGTAGGATCCACTTGTTCGGGCAAGAAATTTAACAACTACTTTAAGAAAAGAATGGATTGCTGCTGCCCAGAAGCAATTGAAAGATTTATTTCTCCGAATTGATCAGATTGATTTGGTACTTGAAGTTTCTTTGTTTCACTAAATTTTGTATATTGTTGTCAATTATATGAAAGGCTTACAGATTTAACTTTTATAGGTATTTGTTCCAACTTGGCAGTCCAACCACTATTATTTAACCTGTTTTAATACTAAGAAGTTCACCTTTAAGGTTTTGGACAATCACCAATTGCCTTTGGATCACTATAAAAACATACCCAACTTTGTGGTATGTATATTAGTTCCTGAATTTTATTTTAGTTTGTTTTCGAGTCCGTTTTGTTTTCTAAATGCTCACTTGGAAGAAGAATATAATGTGGCCAGAGATATATCAAAAATATCAGAGTTCTTCAAAAGTGAGGGGAAGTCAGTTCAAGATAGTTGAGGATATGAGAAAATAACTTGTATAGTTCTGAGTTGTTTCTTTTATTGAAAAACTATAAGTACATGTATTACCCTTGAACAGTTTGTAAATACAGAATGTATATGAATTTTTTGTTCTAGTAGGCAATTAATTGAGGGATCATCAAGATCATCCCCTTGGTGTGGACTTGCTTTAGAGAAGAAGATCCGAAAGTTCTTCTTTATCGATTCAACAAGACTTAATGGTAAATATCTTGTGGAATAGATTTTGCTTTGGGATTTAATGGTTTATGTTCTTGGACAAGGTTTGGAGTAGATTTTCTTATAATCTTTCCGCTATCTCGACGATCTAGAATGCTCCAAAACCCTACTGTGGTATTAGAACGTGGTTACCCTCTTAATCTTTGTCTTGTTGAATTTATTTCGGTTTTGTGATTATTTGCATGCCAAAATTGTTGATAACATGATTTTAATGCTTTTTGGGATATTTGCATGAAATATGTTATTTTTGAAAAATATATTGAATTTGGAATTTTTCAGAAATTATTGGATTTGTTGGGTCCGAGAAGAGACTCTCGGGGAGCCGGATCGGAGGTACCAGACGGAGGTCAACGGAGGCCGGTGAGGCCGGCGGTGACCGGGGCCGTCCCCACTCTTGGCCGAGGCCGAGGGTGGCGGCAAGCCCGGCTTAGGCCTTTCAAGGCCCAAACCGGGCCGTGTTAAGTTGGGCTCGGCCCAATGGGCTTTCGGCCCATAGGCTTGGCCCGACTTGGTTCGTGCGTGGTGTTTGATCCGTGACACGAACCCGCGATCCAATATTTCGAAAACTTTCAAAATTTAATCGGTTTTGATAAACCGTTTTTCGAAAAGGTCTAGTTTCGATAAACCCGACCAAGCAACTTGGCAAAATTAAAACCGGAATTATTGCATATTATTTGATAACATGTTTGTGTGATAACATGTTGGATGATGTGATGACATGTATGATGCATTAGTAGCCCATTAGATTTTATTGCTTTTACGGTTTGCATACCGTTAGTGTTAGCGTGTAATTATTCTTTTATTCGAGCCCATAAAGTGTAATTATTTTTTATCCGGTCTACGAATCGAGTATTAATTGTAATTATTACTCAAAGACGAGAAGGATGGAAAATCGAGCACAATGACGGTCTTGGAGGAAGTCCAAGAGCTAGTGGGAGCCCGAATGAGAAAGACGAGAAGATATGATGACTCGTAGAATCCTAAGATTATGATGGGCTATAAAATGCATATTTAATGCTTTATGAATGCTTGAATTATTTAATTAATAACATGCTTGCATAATTAGCTTATAAGTATATAAGCCATCACCTCACATGCAAAGATTAAAATCGACTTTAATTGTTTGCATGTTTAAAGCGTTGTGAACTATCATCGCACGGGTCGTGATGGATGAGTTCAAATTTGAAACGTGTTTGCACGGGTTGCAAATGACGGTTTCAAATGAAGATAGTATGTGATACAATTAGAAACGTCACAACACGGGTTGTTGATGACGGATTCGTAATTGTGCCAAATACTTTCGAATTATTAAGCACAACCAATTTACAAGCTAATTTGAGTCAAGTGAGATGCCACCCAAATTCACACCCATGTAGAAACATTTTATCGGTGTCGTGCGCCTTAGCGGAGCATCGATCAAATGGGTTCTAGATGGGAATGGTAAACTTTGTGGGATGTCGTGCGCCTTAGCGGAGCATCTGCACAAAGTTAACTCGTTAGTGAAGGTTGGTTGACTCGACCACGATTCTTGGCCTGAGGTCGAGCTGGGGCATCGGAAGGGTAAGCCGTGTGTTTTTGCACATACCCTGACTAAGAGTTACACGGGTTGTAATTGGACGGACGTCCTACCTAAATAAGTCACATTAAGATTCTAAAACCTTAGAATCATATGGTTGGTGTTTAATTCGGATCTTCGTAAATTTATTCAACTTTTCTGATTAAATTTACTTTCTTCGTGTAGAAATGGCTAGTAATTCAACAAACTCGTCTAATTTGTCGTTTAGGACTATACTCGAAAAGTGTAAACTCAACGGGACAAATTATCTGGACTGGGACAGAAATTTATGACTTGTGTTAAAGTTGGAACGCAGGGAGTACGTCCTTGATAAGGCTATCCCGGTGGAGCCAGCTGCCAACGCAACGAGGGTCGTTAAGGATGCGTACCAGAAACACCTTAGCGACTCTATCGACGTTGCGTGTGTCATGCTGGGCTGCATGGAGGCGGACCTCCAGAAGCAGTTTATGGAGCTATCCCATGATCCGTTTGCAATGTTTGCACAGATCAAGGATATGTTCAAAGAGAAAGTACGTATTGAAAAATACACTGTTCTCCGAGAACTAATTGCCTGCAAGATGTCAGCAGGCAGCTCCGTAGGTCCACACGTCCTACGAATGAAGGGACATTTCGACCATATGACTAGTATCGGTATGTCTATGGAAAAGGAAATGGCTGCGGATTTTATTCTGCAATCCCTTCCTCATGCATATGGTGGGTTCGTCATGAACTATCACATGCATGATATGGACAAGACCGCGTCGGAGTTGCACAGCATGCTAGTGACTGCCGAGAAGAGCATAAGGGGCAGTTCGCCCAAAAATGTTTTTATGGTCAAGAAGGGACCCAGCTTCAAAGCTGGTGGTGGAAAGGGTAAAGGCCCAAAGCACCTGGCAGCAAAGAACAGACGACCATTTGTTCCTAGACCTCCCATGCCCGTACAAGGCAAAGGGAAGACAAAGGAGTCGGTCTGTTTCTACTGTCAAAAGCCTGGTCATTGGAAGAAAGACTGTCAGCAGCTGAAGGAGGATCAGAAGAAGGGCGGTGGGGCCGCTACTTTATCAGATATTCCATTAGAGCTATATCTTTCTACAATAAATACCTGGGTACTAGACAATGGAGCTGAGTCTCATGTCTGTGCAAATATGCTGGTGTTACATAGTAGAAGAGATATGGGGGAAAGCGAGGTGGACCTAAGAGTTGGGAACAATACAGGAGTTGCCGCAACTGCCGTGGGTTATGTGAACCTTGTTTTGCCCAGTGGGCTTGTAATTGAACTCAATGATGTGTTTTGCGTACCTGCTTTCAGCAGGAATATTATCTCAATTTCTCTTATTGAAAAGGAAGGTTATTATTTTAATATTAAGAACGGGTTTTTTAATATTATGCGCAACAACATGTTTTATGGAAATGCTCACACTGTTGGAGGTTTATACATATTGAATATGGAAAACCCAAGATCCAACATGCTCTATAATATAAATGCTAAGAGGTTTAAAGCTAATGATTTAGACCAAACTCTTATCTGGCATTGTCGTCTAGGTCACATAAATGAGAAACGCATCTTAGTGCTTCATAAGCACGGACTTCTAAGTCAATTCGAATTCAAAACGATTGATAGATGCGAAGCTTGTTTAATGGGCAAGATGACTAAAGCGCCATTCGCTGGTTTAGGTGAAAGAGCAGGTGATCTATTGTGTCTAATACATTCAGACGTATGTGGACCAATGAGTACACCAGCCAGAGGTGGTTTAGGCTACTTTATCACATTTACTGACGATTTCAGTAGATATGGTTATGTCTATCTCATGAGACATAAGTCCGAAGCTTTTGATAAATTCAAAGAGTTTCTTAGGACTGAAGTAGAAAACCAACTCGGAAAGAGTATCAAGGCACTCCGTTCTGATCGTGGTGGAGAAAACTTATCCGAGGAGTTTCTTAGTTATCTTACTGAAGGTGGAATACTATCTCAGTGGACTCCGCCAGGAACACTGCAACTTAATGGTCTGCCCGAGCGGAGGAATTGGACATTGTTGGATATGGTTCGATCGATGTTAAGTCTCACTGATCTCCCAATCTCCTTCTGAGTTTATGCTCTGCAAACGGCCGCATTCATAATAAACAGGGTTCCGTCGAAAGCAGTGGAAGGGACATCATTCGAGAAATGATACGGGAAGGAACCCGTTTTGTCCTTCCTAAAAATCTAGGGTTGCGAGGCTTATGTAAAACGGTTGCTTGCAACCAAGCTCGAACCGAGATCAGATAAATGCATTTTCGTCGGATATCCAACAGAAACAAAAGGATACTACTTCTACAAACCGAGCGAAAATAAGTTTTTGTCGCTCGAGGTGGGACATTCTTGGAAAAGGAGTTCATTTCGAAGACAGTCAGTGGGAGGGCTGTTCATCTTGATGAAGTTCTAGATGAGATAGTCACTCGGGAACCACTAGACGACCCACTAGAAGAAGTAGAGCCAGAAGTGGTCATTGAGCAAGAACCAATAGCTACAGTTAATGAGGACGGTCTGAGGCGGTCTGAAAGGATAAGTCATGCACCTGTCAGATACGGTTTCATAGTAACTGAAGGTGATGGTTTAGTATTAGTGGACAATGATCCAGCTACCTTTCGAGAGGCCTTGGACGGAACCGACTCTGAGAAATGGCTAGAAGCCATGAGGGAAGAAATGCAATCCATGTCAGATAATCAAGTGTGGGACTTGGTGGAACATACTCCTGACGTAAAAGTCATTGGGTGTAAATGGATCTTTAAAATAAAGATAGACATGGATGGCAAACCTCAGACCTATAAAGCAAGACTGGTAGCAAAAGGTTATAGGAAAATTCACGGAATTGACTATGAAGAGACCTTTTCTCCAGTAGCTATGGTCAAATCTATCCGCATTCTACTTGCCATAGCAGCGTATCACAACTATGAGATATGGCAAATGGACGTCAAAACCGCCTTCCTCAACGGGAGGTTAGCTGAGGACGTTTATATGTCCCAGCCTGAGGGTTTTGAGGATCCAAAGAATAAGGGAAAGATTTGCAAGTTGCTCAAATCAATCTATGGTTTGAAGCAAGCATCTCGGAGTTGGAATCAACGTTTTGATGAAGTAGTGAAACAGTTTGGCTTCGTCAAGAACGATGATGAACCTTGTGTGTATAAAAAGGCAGATGGGAGCAATGTAGTCTTCTTGGTGCTTTATGTTGATGACATACTGCTCATTGGAAACGACATCCCTACCTTGCTCTTAACAAAGACTTGGCTAGGAGAGTGTTTCGCAATGAAGGACTTAGGAGAGGCCTCTTACATCTTAGGGATCAAGATATATAGAGACCGTGCCAAGCGGGTCTTGGGCTTAAGTCAAAGCACCTACATAGACAAAGTGTTGAGACGATTCTCAATGCAAGATTCAAAGAAAGGATTGCTGCCCATGCGTCATGGCATGAAGCTTAGCAAGAAGCAGTGTGCTGAGACACCTGCAGAGCTAGCAAGAATGAATGAGGTCCCATATGCTTCGGCTATAGGATCCATAATGTATGCCATGATATGTACGAGGCCAGATGTCTCATTTGCCCTGAGCTGTACCAGTAGACATCAATCCAAACCCGGTGAGGTACACTGGATGGCCGTCAAGGCGATTCTCAAATATTTGAGGAAAACCAAAGACACTTTTCTTGTATATGGGGGGAGAAATGATGATCTAGTCGTCAAAGGTTATGTCGACGCTAGTTTCCAGACAGACCCCGATGACTTTAAGAGTTAGTTGGGATATGTGTTTACGTTGAACGGTGGAGCATTCAGCTGGAAAAGCAAGAAACAGGACACCAGTGCCGACTCTAGGACCGAAGCTGAGTACATTGCCGCATCTGAAGCGGCAAAAGAGGCTGTATGGATCAGGAGTTTCATGGCTGGGTTAGGTGTAATTAAAAACCCATCTAACCCAGTACACTTATATTGTGACAACACCGGGGCTATTGCGCAAGCTAAGGAACCTAGGGTACATGACAGATCCAAACATGTACTCAGAAAGTATCACATCATCCGTGACATAATTGCTAGAGGTGACGTGAAGATCCACTATGTTGCAACTGATGATAACACAGTCGACCCCTTGACCAAGGCTCTTCCACAAGCAAAACATGATAAACATGTTAGGTCAATGGGTATAGACTGGGACTTAGATTGGAACTAGGGGCAAGTGGGAGATTGATAGCATTTGTGCCCTAGTCCAATTGCTATTAGCCTGTAAACGTCTATGTATAATATCATCTTTGTAATATATATATATATATATATATATATATATATATATATATATATATATATATATAACGGATTTGTATTACTTATGTGTTGAAGTAATATGTTAAGCATGATCTGATTTATGACCACTAAAGTAGTAGAACCATAAATCTGTACGGATCACACTTAACGAGTCCCTGGTCAACCTATGCTTCCTTAGAAGCGACCAGTATGAGGATGATTCTTAATGACGTAGTTCTACTTGTCATAGGGATGAGGGATCCCGGAATCATATCATAGATATCATGAGGTGATTGATATCGGACGACCCGCTTTGAATAGTGTTTTCATAGATTAAGCCATGAACATATTCAAATGCGATAGCTTATCACGACATCCTTAGACCAAGGACTCTTTGTGATCACTATGCAATGAACGTGCGACTTTAACTTGCGCCTAACGCTTTCTGTGACAGGATTGCTATAAAGGGCATGATTGGGTGACGGAACGAGTTGCATGAGTGACACGAAATACGGCTAAGGGATTTATTCCCTCATACTACGGTATGGGAAAGATATCCGTTAAAAGGGCCTCTTGATGGAGACTGACTGAGAGTAAGAGCATGGCCATGCCGATGATACGGGTTATCAGTTCTCAGCCATCTCGCATATCAAGTAACAATGATTGATTAAACAAGGGTGACGACTCTATGCCTTGTGATCAATCGGGATATCTAGAGATAATAGGATAGTGACTTGTACGCACAAGGTTAAGTCGAATCATCGATCGTCATGCACCTTGGGTAATCATAACGTCTTACTAGAGACCACTTATGATGGATCGGGCAAGAGCGATCTTTTGCGCCGATCTGCCAACGGTGGCATGAGCCTAGAGGGTCACACACATTCAAGACGGATAACTTGAGACAAGGAAACCTTAACGTTTCTTGAGGAGCAATACATGGAAAAAACTGGAGGTTTTGTGCCATAGGCTCGGTTTGAGAGAATAATTAGCGAATCGAGAAAACTGAGTTTTTTCGTCAATGTCGCGTCGGACTTTATTTGATAAGTAACGACAAAAGGGTCGGGCGAATTTTGGACACGGCATGAGACCACACGAGAGAGCCCATTGGGCTCTGCCCATGAAGCCTCATGGCCGGCCCATTAAGGGCCCAACAAGACCTCTTGGCCGGCCCACATGGTGGGTCCATGTGTGGGGGCCACACAACACCATGCTTAGTTGGTGATTGTGGATTAAGAGGTGAGTGATTTAAGGGGTATGGGTTAAAGCACCTTTAACCCCATACCAATCACTTTTAACCCATACTTGTGAGTTGGATGATGAATTCAAATACAAGACTTTAATTCATTATTCAAAAATTCACAAAAACACACACAAAACTCTCTCTCTCTCTCTCATAGTGGCCGGCCACCCCTAGTCTCCTCTTGTTCTTGCTCTCTTGTTCTTCATTTAATTGTTCTAGTAGGCAATTAAGTGAGGGATCATCAACATCATCCCCTTGGTGTGGACTTGCTTTAGAGAAGAAGATCTGAAAATTCTTCTTTATCGATTCAACAAGACTTAAAGGTAAATATCTTGTGGAATAGATTTTGCTTTGGGATTTAATGGTTTATGTTCTTGGACAAGGTTTGGAGTAGATTTTCTTATAATGCTTCCGCTATCTCGACGATCTAGAACGCTCCAAAACCCTACAAAATGTTATACACATGTGGGCGAGGTACTTGACCTATGATGAGCAATATGGAAACCCATATGCTCTAAAGAGAGTTTTTCTTGGCCCAGACTGTACTGTAAGTACTACTTCACTAGCTAGTGTTTGTTTAAATTTTGTTATATTGGGAGTGAATATTAGATGTTAAACTTATTCGTTTTCTTTTGCAGAATAATATTTGTGAAGATGCATGAGAACATGCATGGGGTGCAAGACGTGCATTGGCGTTATTTAATTTCAATCAACTATCGATGAACACTTATGTGGTCAGTATCAAACTCTTTAATGTATATGTTTTTAATGATAATTATTTTAAATCACCTTGCACAGTTTTTGTCTACTTATGATGTTTGTAAGTTTTTGTACTTTGTTTCCTATAGATTATGGTTCTTGTGTGTAATAATACTCATGTGTGGGTGTTATGCTTTGAATTGAAGAAACGTGTTATACGCATAATTGATAACATGTTTTCAGAAGAGAGATTTTGAAATACAAGGAAGCACCTTTAAGAATGGTAAATACATAAACAATTTATATCTTTTTTATTTTTTTTTTATAACTAACGCTTTTTTTTTATTACATCTTGTAGTGCAAAGTTATTGTGAAATATTTTAAAATGCATAGTCCAAGAGTGTCAAATTTTGTTGAAGATATACAGCCAATGTCCTTGAACATCCCTTGGGCGTTCTCAGAAAACTTCAACAATTGTTGAATATTCGCAATGTGGGTGATGGAGAACTACATGGGCAGTTTAGAGTGGAAAGCATCATTGGCTACAAACAAATTGGATGTATGTCTATTTTTCAATTTATTTGCTCACATACACATTAAAATGGTTAATGGACAGTGGAAACTATTACTGATAACATGTATTTTTTTTTCATAGCATGAAGCTCAGCTTAATATTCTCCGTGTGCGATTTTGCTTCAAGCTGTTGACTTGGGATCACAATGTTGAGTGCGAAAAGATTCTAGATGATGCTGAAAGCTTCTACAATGGAACTAGGCAAAAGATTCAACATCGACTCAAAGCATTACACATCTATAAGAAAATATGTATCCTCATTAGTTCTCCGAGACTCAAAATAATGTGTATGCAATTTTTTAATTTTTATAGCATGAAACAAGTTGTGATGATTAGCTGATGAATTCATAGTTTTCAAGTGTGTTTCAGAAATCCTGTTCCAATGTAATTGTCCACTGTTTTGTTTTGCTTTTAGTTATATGAAAGGCTTACAGATTTTCAAACATGTCTGATTATCGTGAATTCCTCTTAAACTGTTCAGATTCTTATGGTATATGAAAGGTCTTCAAATATCGAACACATTGGGTTCCTTATTTTGGCTTGGTCGTCTTGTATCTGAAAGGCCTTCAGATTTTGAACAGATTTGTTCAGATTCTTCTGGTATCTGAAAGGCCTTCAGATTTTGAACATATCTGTTCAGAATCTTTTGGTATATGAAATGCCTTCACATTTTGAATACATTGGGTCCCTTATTTTGGTTTGGTCGTCTTGTATCTGAAAGGCCTTCAGATTTTGAATAGATCTGTTCAAATTCTTTTGGTATTTGAAAGGCCTTCACATTTCGAATACATTGTGAAATTCTAAATTGTAGCCGAGTCAAGAAGTCGAACACAAAGTCGTAACTTGTGGATCGACTACTTCCCTAAAACGTAAACCGTAAGTAAAACAGTAAACAGATAATAATAACGACACTAGAGATGATTACCCAGTTCGGTGACTCCGCACCTACGTCTGGGGGCACTTTGCCAGTGGAAAGGTTTTCACTATAAGGTAGTCAATAGTACAACTTCAAGCACCAACTAACTATCACACAAGCTATTGTCCTAAGCTACTATAGATCTCACCGTGAACAGCCTCGACCAAGGGCCTCTCCCCCTGTCTTTGAGATCCTCTCAATTCCACCCTTTGAGCAAGCCTATGCTCGGTGTCGTTGTCTTCTTTGACGGTTTTTTGAATCTTCAATCACAAACAAAAACCCTAACCGATCCAAACACTTAGTCTTCGTGACTTTATGTTTGACCGGAGCAAACGCCGTTCTAGCGAATCTTAATCAAACTCTCAACACGCTGATGGTGCACGATTAAGAGCTCTGAGAAATCTTGCAAGTGTTAGAACAAGAACGGATGACTGCTAATGGGAAGCCAAAGGCTTTTTATAGCAGCTCACATTCCTAATCCTTCTCGGATCAGGAACAGGAAGTTTCAGACTTCCTAAACAAATCAGGCAAGTCGTTGCCGCCTTCCATGACAGCTGGAAGTCGTCTTGCCTGTTCTTACTTCCTGAATAAATCAGGCAAGTAGAGTTGCCGTCTATTGCTGACGTGTTACTGCCCGCTGGAAGTTGCCTGACTTGTCGACGTCACTCTCTTGTGCTCTACTGGCGTCTTTCTTCTTTCGCTCCAAGCTTCGTCGAAATAGGAAAGCTTTAGATCTTTCCTAATCTGGATCGTAACAAGTCGCTCCACATGTCAAGTAACATGTTGCACGACTTCTTACTTTTGCGCTAAAAAATTATGCCAACAATTAAACGTAGGAACAATCTCCCACTTTGGCAATTTTTTAGGCAAACACATTTTTAGGCACATTGTTCATCTTGTGGCAGTTACGCACAACAAGTGAGTTATCTTGTGGCAGTTACGCACATCAAGTGATGTGACTTAAAATACATTTTCACGCACATCGTCACCTTGAGGCAGTTACGCACACAGCAAGTATGTGACTTCTGATGTGACTTCTTGTGCGGCTTCTGGTTTCAACTTCTGGAGCGGCGACTTCTATGCGCAACTTCTGGCGCGACTTCTGGCGTAACTCCTGGCGTAACTTCTGGCCTATCTATCTCCCCTTGTTTGTCTAACAATATTGTCAAAGGCAATTATACAATGAAATTTGACTTAAACAGCAGGGTAAAACCAGCTCACACCATGAGCAAAATAAACAGCTCAAACATGAGCAAATATCCAGCTCAAACATGAGCAAATAAACCAAGTGTCATCGAGTGCAGAAAAGTAACTCGGACATACCCCGAGGATTGAAGAGTGTGTTTGGAACAAGTTTTCAGAGTAAAACAGAGAAATACTTAAAATGAGTTGAATTCATCAACATCATCTTCATCAGCAGGAGCAGGAGCAGAGCGGAGGTCATTGAGAAGAGCTTCACAGGCGACTTTGCGAGTTGATAGCATAGCAATTGACTTCTCCAGATCATTGATCATCTCCACCAAATCTTCCTCCATCCTAGTGCCAAGTGGTCCTGAAGTTCGGGAACTTGAACTAGCTTCTGATGCTTTGGCCATAGGAGGTGCGAGATCCCTCATGTGCTTGCCTTCGAAGTTCTTGAGGCTGATAGCAAGGGGCAGTGGCTTCTTACCCGGAACATCCGTCTCTCGAAGAATGTGAGGACATTGTTGGAGAAGGAGACTGGTGATCAATGAAGGAAACCCGATAGGAAGTTTGACAGCGCATGATTTGGCATGTTTGACTAGATGTTCAATGACATATGCGCCAAAATCAAGAGAAGATTGCGTACCTATTTGGTATATGAGTTTAGCCAATTCGGTTTTGATGCTTGACCCGTGAGTGGAAGGGGCCCAATTTGCCAAGCCAATGCAGTACAGAATTGAGTATTTGGCAGTAAGCTCAGTAGCGGCAATGGTGTCTTTGATGGGCCAGACCTTCTTCCGTCCTCCAGTGATCTCAACCGCTACTTTGTTCAAGTGCGGGACTTCTGGGTCTTCTCTGCCAAGGTAGGCATTGATAGTTGAGGCAGATATTTCGAAGCATTCTCCCCGAACAAATACTTTCCGGTACTCCGCATCTTCAGGGTCATCAAACTCGCTTGAAAGGTTGACCATAAATTCCTTGACCAAAGCTGGGTAGAATGGCCCGATGTTTATGACCGTATTGGTCAGGCCTGCTCTTCGGAGAAGTTCCACGATTGAGTTTTTACCCTGCGCCTCTGTGGAAAGCTCTCTTTCTGGATAGATCTTGCGCTGGTATACATACTGCCATTTCACAGCATTTTCTACAGAGTGGAAAGAGACATTATCCGCAGGAGCTTTAGGCACATTCTTGGGTAGTTTCTGCCCTCCCATTGCCTTTTTGACCCGTGGTAGTATAACAAGGGTTTCTTCTTCAGATTCCTCTTCTTCTGGAGCAGATGTTGCTACAAAAGTTAGTGACTTCCTTCTAGACTTCTTCGGCTGTTTAGAAGCAGATGCTCCTCCTTTCTCTGTGATTTTTCTCTTTGGGGTCAATCTTCTTGGTACTTGGGGTTCTTCTTCTTCATCGACCAACCTTCTTGTTGGTAGCTTCCTTCTCTCAAGCCTTTTAGGCACAGCTCCTTCTTCCATGGCTTCTGCTACATCTCCTTCTTCTATACTGATAATGTTCTCTACATGTTGAGCAACTTCTGGGATGACTTCAGTTTCTTCATTTATCCCAGGTTCACTGTCCTGGACTACAGGTGGGCTGTCGACTTTTTGCAAGACTTCTTCTGTTGGTGGGGATTTTTCTGGCGTAGGTGCAGATTTTTGGGGGCTAGATTTATCTCCACAGACGGCCTCATGGTTCTCAGGGGGGAGAGTTCCTTGAGCCTCTTCAGACAACTCTTTGTCTATGATGTTTTCTACAGAAAGGGTAGTAGAAGTACCTTGTGGTGGCGTCTGCGAAGTGTGAGAGCCTTCTTCTTCTAGGTTGGCAGCTTTGTCCTTCTCTTCAGCGGAGGTAATCGCTTCCATTGGTCCATCCTTAGGTTTCGCCGATCCTTCCCCAGGCAGATTTCTTCCACGAATCTTCACTCCATATTTGTTTGTCGTCGATTTGGAGGCCGACAACTTCTTGGCAATCACTTTTGCCCTCATTTTTGCTCGAAGCGTCTTGGTGGCAGATGGTATTCGTCCGCTTCGGGTACCCACCATTTGGCAGAAAGCTTGATAGGATTTGCTCTTGAGCGGAGAAAACAAAATCTTTTAGTTGCAGAATTTTTGATTTGTGGTGCCCTAGCAGTTTCAAAAGGGGGAGGAGGTGCAGAGCCTCTTCTGCGTGGGAGTTGAACAGAACGATTGCTGATTGGTTGATCGTCAGAACGTAATCATTCTTTTTCTCTTTTGAATTTCAAATAAATTTCATCTGGGCCTTTTTGACAAAGGATTTGGGCCCGCTTGATTTTGTGGACCCTTGTTGGTTCTGATAGAGAGAGAGTAAAATCAACTAAAAGCTCTCCCTCTTCTTGCTTGACTTCTTGGTTATTCCAGACAGCAAAGTCCAAGGGATGACCTCAGACTTTCAAACCTAGTAGCATCTAATGCTTTTGTAAAGATGTCAGCGACTTGTTTCTCAATGGATAAATACTCGAGCTTTATCTTCTTGTCTTCTACAAGCTCTCGAATAAAGTGGTGCCTGATATCAATATGCTTTGTCTTGCTATGTTGCACTGGGTTTTTCGAGATATTGATAGCACTGATGTTGTCACAGAACAAAGTCATGACTTCTTGCTTGACTCCATACTCTGCCAACATTTGTTTCATCCAAAGAAGCTGAGTACAGCTACTTCCGGCTGCAATATATTCGGACTCAGCAGTAGACAAATCAATACAATTCTGCTTTTGGCTGAACCACGATACAAGATTGTTCCCCAGATAGAAACAACCTCCAGATGTACTTCTTCGATCTGGTGTGCTTCCCGCCCAGTCAGCATCACAATATCCAACAAGAGTAGGAGAGGTATCAAAGGAGTATAGCAAACCTAATTCAGACGTTCCCGAGATGTACCTTATGATCCTCTTGGCATGAGCTAAGTGACTGACTTTTGGATTGCCTTGATATCGAGCACAGACTCCTACGGAGTAAGCGATGTCGGGTCGACTTGCTGTTAGATAGAGAAGACTTCCTATTATGCTTCGATAAAGGCTTTGATCAACAGATTCTCCCATCTCTTCCTTTGTGCATTTGTCATGTGTGGCAATAGGAGTTCTCTTGTGTGAGGCTTTTTCTAACCCGAACTTCTTGACAATGTTCTTTGCATATTTGCTTTGGGAAATAAATATTCCATCTGACATCTGTTTGATCTGGAAGCCTAGGAAGTATGTGAGCTCACCAACCATACTCATCTCAAATTCAGACTGCATATGTTGGACGAAACGTTCCACCATCTTGTCTGACTTCCCTCCAAATACAATGTCATCGACATATATTTGAGCAATCATGATGTCCCTTCCTTCCTTCTTTACAAAGAGAGTTTTGTCTACTCCCCCTCGAATATAGCCATTATGAACTAGGAATTGAGTGAGACGTTCATACCATGCTCGTGGAGCTTGTTTGAGACCGTAGAGAGCTTTCTTTAGCTTGTAGACATGGTGAGAAGAGTCATGGTCTTCGAATCCCTTTGGTTGAGCCACATAGACTTCTTCGTTGAGATTTCCATTAAGGAAAGCACTCTTTACATCCATCTGATAGAGTTTGAAACGCAGATGGCACGATATGCCGAGAAGAAGTCGTATGGCTTCCAGTTTGGCTACTAGAGCAAAAGTTTCTTCGAAATCAACTCCTTCTACTTGTGTGTACCCTTGAGCCACCAGTCTTGCTTTGTTTCGAGTAATGTTTCCTTGCTCGTTAGACTTGTTTTTGAATATCCACTTTGTCCCGATGACATTGACATTGTCTGGCTTGGGTACTAGTTCCCAGACTTCATTCCTTGCAAATTGAACCATTTCTTCTTGCATGGCGCATACCCAGTATTCATCATTGATAGCTTCCTGTATATTCTTTGGCTCAATTTTGGAAATAAAGAAAATGTTACCTATCATCTCTTTGTAGTCTAGAGCTGCCTTTTGACGAGTTCGCACTCCCTCATTTATGTCTCCTATCACATCCTGGGGTGGATGATCTTTCTGAATTCTTCTTGATGGAGCTTTTTGTACTATAGACGATGTCTCTTTGTCCGGGATGATTGGTCTTTCGTCCTTAGATTCTTTGTTGTGCTCATCGCCACTAACTTCCGGTCTGACTTCTCCTCTGACTTCTGGTCTGACTTCTTCTGAGAGATTTAGGACTTCTTCGTCCTCGTCACTGGATTGCTCGTTACTGTCATCGATCACGACATTGATAGATTCCATGATAGTCCGGGTGCGTTTGTTGAATACACGAAAAGCCCGACTATTTCTGGAGTATCCGAGGAAGATGCCTTCGTCGCTTTTAGGATCCAGTTTGCGTCGAGGTTCCCTATCTGCAAGTATGTAGCAGATCGATCCAAAGACATGGAAATATTTGACATTCGGCTTCCTCCCCCTCCATATTTCATAAAGAGTGAGCGAAGTTCCAGGGCGGAGGGTCACTCTATTATGAATATGGCATGCCGTATTCAAAGCTTCAGCCCAGAAGTGCTGCGGGATGTCTTTGGCTAACATCATGACTCTTGCCATTTCTTGAAGAGTGCGATTTTTTCTTTCAACGATCCCGTTTTGCTGAGGAGTGATGGGAGCAGAGAATTCATGTGCAATTCCTTCAGCATCACAGAAATTTGCGAAGCTGATGTTCTCAAACTCCTTTCCATGATCGCTTCGAAGTCGGACGACTTTTCCAATGACTTCTCTCTTTTCTCGTTGAACTCTCCGACATAGGGTTTCAAAGATTGAGAAGGTATCTGACTTTTCTCGAATAAAGTCTACCCAGGTATACCTCGAGAAGTCGTCTACACATACAAATATGTACTTCTTCCCTCCTAGACTTTCTACTTGCATAGGTCCCATAAGGTTAACATGAAGAAGTTCTAGAACACGAGAAGTAGTAAGATGTTGTACCTTCTTGTGTGACGTCTTAACTTGTTTCCCAATCTGGCATTCTCCACAGATTTTTCCTTCAATGATCTTGAGGTTGGGAACTCCAATGATCGCCTTTTCAGAGAGAATCTTTTGCATGCTCCTCAAGTTGATGTGACCAAGTTTTTGATGCCATAGCTTTGTCTCTTGAGCTTTGGATAGAAGGCACTTGGTTGGCAGGGTTGTGACTGTTGGAGACCATAGATAACAGTTATCAAGGGACCTGTGGCCTGTCATGACTTCCTTCTGATGTTCGTCTTTTACCGAGCACTTGTCACGAGTAAAGTTGACGTCCAGATTTAAATCGCATATTTGACTTATGCTGATGAGATTGGCTGTAAGACCTTGTACTAGTAGAGCCTCTTTCAGACATGGAGAGTTGGGAAGGTTGAGTTTTCCTTTCCCGAGTACTCTAGCTTTTACTCCATCTCCAAAAGTGACGAAGCTATTTGTGCAAGGTATTAAAGTAACCATACTTCTTTGAGCTTTCAGCTGGTTGATCTATTGTGGAGGAAGTGAAAGCAACATAGTTACTTGTATGCTCAAGGTCACTATCTTCTTCATCTTCATCGTCAGTTAGAGAGACATTGAATCCCTTCTTTTGTTTCTGTAAGAAGTTGGGACACTCTTTCTGCATGTGTCCATACCCCTCACATTCAAAGCACTGAACTCCTTTACCTGATCGTTCTCTTCGTCTACCATCGTTAGTTGTGTTTTCGAGCTTCTGAAACGTGTGCTGCGGCTTGTCTCTGACTTCTCGGGTGACGTTCCTCCCTGTCATGTGGCCGAATCTTTTCATGACTTTGTTGTAGTTTTTGGCCAGCATGGCGATAGTTTCCTCAATGTCACTATCTGAATCAGAGTCCGTCGAGTTCTTCTGCTTTTGAGTAGAACTTTTGAAAGCCACACCTTTGTGTTTCTTCTCGATAAGAGGTAGGGAGAGCTCGAAAGTCATTAGAGATCCCATGAGCTCATCAAACTTCAGTGTCTTCAAGTCATGGACTTCTTCTATGGCGGTTATCTTCATCTTGAATCTGGGACTTCGAGCTCTCAGCGTTTTTCTGACCAGATCTTCATCGGTCATAGGCTTGCCAAGTGAATATGATTCATTGGCCAGATCCTTGATGCGCACATTAAACTCCGCAATAGTCTCGTCTTAATTCATGGTGAGGGCCTCAAAGTTAGTCGTGAGGTACTGTAACTTCTGCTCTTTGACTTTGGAAGTACCCTCGTAGGCAACAGCAAGAGTGCCTCGTGCAATTTTGGCACTTGTGCATGTGTTGATGAGTCGAAACACATTCTTGTCTACTCCATTGAAAATAGCATTGAGTGCACGAGAATTACCTAGGGCGGCTTCATCTTCTTCCGCCCTCCACTCCTTTTCTGGTTTGATGCTAGTTCGGTTTCCATGAACATCCGCATAGTAAGGTTCCTCCCATCCATTGATGATAGACTTCTAGGTTTTGCTGTCGAGGGATTTCAAAAAGGCACACATCCGTGCTTTCCAGTACCCATACTTTGTTCCGTCGAGTACTGGTGGTCGGTTTACTGATCCTCCTTCTTTTGATTCCATATTGGCTTTTCAGAATTTTTGCAAGAAAATCACCTAAAAGAAAAGGTGCCTCCTCTGATACCAATTGAAATTCTGAATTGTAGCCGAGTCAAGAAGTCGAACACAAAGTCGTAACTTGTGGATCGACTACTTGCCTAAAACGTAAACCGTAAGTAAAACAGTAAACAGATAATAATAACGACACCAGAGATGATTACCTTGTTCGGTGACTCCGCACCTACGTCTGGGGGCACTTTGCCAGTGGAAAAGTTTTCACTATAAGGTAGTCAATAGTACAACTTCAAGCACCAACTAGCTATCACACAAGCTATTGTCCTAAGCTACTATAGATCTCACCGTGAACAACCTCGACCAAGGGCCTCTCCCCCTGTCTCTGAGATCCTCTCAATTCCACCCTTCGAGCAAACCTATGCTCGGTGTCGTTGTCTTCTTTGACGGTTTTGTGAATCTTCAATCACAAACAAAAACCCTAACCGATCCAAACACTTAGTCTTCGCGACTTTATGTTTGACCGGAGCAAACGCCGTTCTAGCGAATCTTAATCAAGCTCTCAACACGCCGATGATCCAAACACTTAGAACAAGAACGGATGACTGCTAATGGGAAGCCAAAGGCTTTTTATAGCAGCTCACATTCCTAATCCTTCTCGGATCAGGAACAGGAAGTTTCAGACTTCCTGAACAAATCAGGCAAGTCGTTGCCGCCTTCCATGACAGCTGGTAGTCGTCTTGCCTGTTCTGACTTCCTGAATAAATCAGGCAAGTAGAGTTGCCGCCTATTGCTGACGTGTTACTGCCAGCTGGAAGTCGCCTGACTTGTCGACGTCACTCTCTTGTGCTCTAAGTCTTCGTGGCGCCTTTCTTCTTTCGCTCCAAGCTTCGTCGAAATAGGAAAGCTTTAGATCTTTCCTAATCTGGATCGTAACAAGTCGCTCCACATGTCAAGTAACATGTTGCATGACTTCTTACTTTTGCGCTAAAAAATTATACCAACAATTAAACGTAGCAACACATTGGGTTCCTAATTTTGGCTTGGTCGTCTTGTATCTAAAAGGCCTTCAGATTATGAACAGAACTGTTCAGATTCTTTTGGTATATGAAAGGCCTTCACATTTTAAATACATTGGGTCCCTTATTTTGGTCTGGTCGTCTTGTATCTGAAAGGGCTTCAAATTTTGAACAGATTTGTTCAGATTCTTCTGTTATATGAAAGGCCTTCTCATTTTGAACACACTTGGTCCCTTATTTTGGTTTGGTCGTCTTGTATCTGAAAGGTCTTCAGATTTTGAAAATGTGTGAATCAAAGGTTGATAAAAAAACCTTTCATATTTTGCACCAGATATACTTGTAAATATAATATGTTGTGAAAAAAATACACATCAAGCTCCTAATTTTCTTATATTGTGTTCAGAAGAATATAACACTTGGACATAATTTCTTGCTCATACTAAATACCAACAACATCTCTAGTATCTACAGTATGAAACAATTTATTACTCAAACTCCTAATTAAGAGTTTCTTGCAGCATTTTCCCTTTGCTCATCCTTCTTACGTTTGCCACAAGTTGCTGAATTGTGTTCTCAAACTTCTTTACAATATCCACATCTCCGGTGATTGTCTTTTTTCTTCATTGCCTTTGTTATTGCCTTCTCTCTTTCACTCATTTCCCGTACAACATGTTCTCTATTCTTGCAAATATTTGGAATAAATACTTTCACCACTGGGGGTTTAGGAATACCCGATATTTCTTCTATTGAAATTGTTGTAGAATTGGATGAAGAAGTTGAACTTGTACTTGCAACGTTCTGATGGCTTTTTATTGCTTGTAGAATTGATTCCCGTTGTGGGTATGTTGTTGTTGGGTTTCCTAGTACCGTGCGAAGAGCTTTCCAGATCTCAATATTAATAATGCCTTCATTCTTATTTGGGTGCTTCGAGACGCCACCATATTCCTCCAAGGCTAGTGATTCTGGTGTCTCCCTACACCAACGCTCAGAAATTAATGAACGCGGGATCTCCTTTACATTTGCATAATTAAGAGCTGCAAATATGTGTTGTCAAATTAGTCCCCATCCTTCAAACTTTTTGCAAGGGCACAAGCAATGATTAGTCTCCAAATCCATGTTCACCTCATACTCTGACTTATCTATAAGTTTTCCAAAAACTATGTATACATTGCAATGTTGTCTCTTGATAATATCCTTTATTCCGTAACCGAAAATGCCTTCCATTATATATTCTTTTACCTTATAGAAAATTGTTCGGCTGAAAACATTCCAAGCATGTGTCTCCAAGAGACAAAATGCATTCTCACTCGAACGTGCATTTGCTGCATACTGTGTGACTGTCTTCATATGTTCACTTCTCTATTTCTTGACAACAGTATTGTATTCTCCCATGAACTGAAACAGACTTAAAACTTTGTGTCTGTCACATCCAAATGTATTGTCCTCGCTTTCCGAACGTGAAGTAGTACGCATTAACATCCCCATCGGCCAATCTCTGAAATATGCTGGTATCCACAATCTACGCAAATCAAACAAGCCTTCAAGATTTTTTATAGTTTCAGCAGAGCACTCTTCCATTAGTGATTTTCAACAGGCGTCAAACTCTTCCGTATTTAGTTTACTCGACCACACAATGGAGCGGAGTTTTCTCATAAATTCTGCTGAATTTGGCATATATCGTTGAACAAGTATTAATAAGAATATTATCTTCAACTTTTTCCGAAAGTGAAAATTGTATATAGAAACATAGACTATGAACATAATTAAAAAAAATTATTTTCTTCATACTTACATTTTGTGTTACCCTTTGCATGATATGCCACATGCATAATCTGTGCCTTGAGTCGGGGAACACTTGGGTAAGTGCATTGTTTATTGCTGAAGCTTGGTCTGTGATAATGCACAATGGTTGTTTACCTTTAACTGCTCTCTTGAAACAGTTCAACAACCATACAAATGAAGGAATATCTTCATGGGTTAGGAACCCGGTACCAAATGTTATGTTCATCTCATGGTTGTCTATTCCCGTGAATGGACAGAATACAAGTGAATACATTGATAAAAAGTATTCGATATTAATCAGAATCAGAATCACACAAATCACACATATTTTCAAAGTGTGGAAGGCCTTTCATATAACCGAAAACCAACAAACCAGTGAATCAGCAGAAATATTTTCAAAATCTAAAGACCTTTCAGATAATTGAAAACCTGTCAAAGCATTGAAGAACTAGATTGAAATAGTTTTTCTGGAAACCATTTCATGAGAATAAAGCGTATAAATTTTCAATCGATTCAGATCAAGGTACTCACAAATCTGTTTCGCACAAATCAAGCATATTTTTAAAATGTGAAGACCTTTCATACAACTAAAATCCAAACAAACGAATGGAGGGACAGAAATGTGAGCATATAGACTCACCGGTTTGTCGAATAGGTAGAATCGTATGATACACTATCACCATATCGCTGATAGTTTCTCTTCGAGACTACATCCATCCAGAATAGGCGTGTAAGTCGATTGTTCTCATCTTGGTCAAATTCGAAATAAAAGTCATTGTAAATTTTTTTCTCCTTGTAAAAGTCATTGATGACCATCTGGACATCACTCCCATTAACATACACCTTCAATTCTAGCTGAAAATTCAGGAAGTCCCTAACAGTGGCACCCACATGCTTTGATCCACCTACCATGTTGGTAAAAACATAGTGCGCTTTTATTGGTCCAACTGTTGCTTTACCACATAAGAGAACAAATTCCTTGTGCTCTTTTGTCATATTTCTGTTTGACCGCAGATACTCATAGTGGACTTGTGAGTAGAGTGGATGATTATGATCTTCGTTGAATTTCGAGACAAGATAATGCTTGTTGCTTGTTAATTGAAAACTATGACAGCCTTGCACCCGGTTCTTGTTGTGACACACCTGCGTTTCTGCTTTCCAACGTGCTCTTCGTCCTGTTGATAATCTTTTTGAATCATATATCCTTCTTTAGCACAGAATATATACTTGAGCGAAATTCCATTACACGATTTTTTTTGTGTGCCACAACGTGAGACAAAACCACAAGCTCTTGCATATTGTTCATAGAAATGAATTCCCGATTCCAGGTCCAAAAATACTGAAATTCTGATTCGTAGCCGAGTCAAGAAGTCGAACACAAAGTCGTAACTTTTGTATCGACTACTTGCCTAAATTGCAGACCGTGGTTTAAATAATAACCAAGCAATAAGAACGACACCATAGATGATTACCCAGTTCGGTGCAACGTCACCTACGTCTGGGGGCACTTTGCCAGTGGAAAGGTTTTCACTATATGGTAGTCAATAGTACAACTTCAAGCACCAACTAGCTATCACACAAGCTATTGTCCTAAGCTACTATAGATCTCACCGTGAACAACCTCGACCAAGGTCCTCTCCCCCTGTCTTTGAGATCCTCTCAATTCCACCCTTCGAGCAAGCACCTATGCTCGGTGTCGTAGTCTTCTTTGACGGATTTGGGAATCTTCAATCACGAACACAAGAACCCTAACCGATCAAACACTCAATCTTCGCGACTTGATATTTAATCGGAGCAAAGCCGTTCTAGCAAACTAATCAGCCTCTCAACACGCCAATGGTGCACGGTTAAGAGCTCTGAGAAATTTAGCAATTTAAGAACGAGAACGGCCAAGCTACTAATGGGAAGCCCAAGCTTTTTATAGCAGCTCCACATTCCTAATCTTTCTCGAATTAGGAATAGGAAGTCTCAGACTTCCTAAATAAATTAGGCAAGCAGAGTTCCCGCCTTTGCTAACGTGTTTAATGACAGTTGGAAGTCGCCTGACCTGTTGACGTCATTCTCTTGTGCTCCAAGTCTTTCAGTTGTTGTGACGTCATTCTTCTTCGACTCTAAATAGGAAAGCTTCCGGTCTTTACTAATCTGGAGCGTAATAAGTCGCTCCACATGTCTTGTAACATGTTGCACTAACTTCTTACTTTTGCGCTAAAAAATTATGCCAACACTAAAGGTAGCAATAATCTCCCCCTTTGGCAATTTTTTAGGCAAACATACTTTTAAGCAACGTTATCTTGTGGCAGTTACGCACAACAAGCGATGCGACTACTGTGCGACTTCTGGTGCGGCTTCTGTTTTGATTTCTGGCGCGACTACTGTGCGACTTTTTGGTGCGGCTTCTGTTGCGACTTCTGGCGCAATTTTAGCTTATCTCTCCCCCTGTTTGTCTAACAATATTGCCAAGGGCAATCATACAATGATATTCGAATAATAGCAGGGTATAAACCAGCTCAAACCATGAGCAAATATCCCAAAAACAAATGTCACATAGTGCAGGAATTTAGCTCAGACAGTCCCCGAGGATTTAAGAAGTTTGTTTGTACCAAGTTATCAGACTAAATCAGAGAAATATTTAAAAAGAGGTGGAGTCATTGACATCATCGTCATCTTCAGCAGGAGCGATGCGGAGGTCATGTAGGAGGGCTTCACAGGCAGTCTTACGGGTTGTCAGAGCATGAATTGTCTTCTCCAAGTCATTGATCATCTCCACCAATTCTTCCTCCTTCCTGGTGCCGAGAGGTCCGGAAGGACGTGAGCTGGACCTAGCTTCAGATGTTTTGGCCATGGGAGGAGCGAGATCCCTCATATGCTTGCCTTCAAAGTTTTTGAGACTTATAGGGAGGGGCAGAGGCTTCTTTCCAAGTACATCAGTCTCTCGAACAATGTGTGGACATTGTTGGAGGAGAAGTCCAGTGATCAATGATGGAAACCCAATAGGTAGCTTGACAGCACATGACTTGGCATGTTTGACAAGGTGCTCAATGACATATGAACCAAAGTCAAGAGGGGATTGCGTACCTATTTGGTAGATAAGCTTTGCTAGTTCAGTTTTGATGCTCGACCCGTGAGTGGAGGGCGCCCAGTTTGCCAAACCAATGCGGTATAAAATGGAATATTTGGCAGTGAGCTCTGCAGCCGCAATGGTATCCTTGAAAGGCCAGACCTTTTTCCTTTCTCCCGTGATCTCAAAAGCCACTTTGTTCAAGTGAGGGACTTCTGGAGTGACTTCTGGAGCCTCTCTTCCTAGATAATCATTGATTGTGGTGGCTGATATCTCGAAGCACTCTCCTCAAACAAAGACCTTCCTGTACTCAGCGTCTTCTGGATCATTAAACTCACTTGATAGATTGACGATGAACTCCTTGACCAAAGAAGGATAGAATGGTCCGATGTTGATGACCGTGTTGGTTAGGCCTGAGCCACGGAGGAGTTCCACAACTGCGTTCATTCCTTGAGTTTCTGCAGAGAGCTCCCTCTCTGGGTAGATCTTTCGCTGGTACGCGTATTGCCACTTGACAGCATTTTCTACTGAATGAAATGAGACATTGTCAGTTGGGGCTTTTGGAACGTTTTTGGGGAGTTTCAGACCTCCCATAGACTTCTTGACCCGTGGGAGTAAGACATGAGTTTCTTCTTCTTCTGAGTCCTGTATGCAATATTAGCCCAATAGTGTACTTCTTTTATTCACCATTCTTTTCAAGGTTGAGGATTTTTTATGGATGTCTTTTGTTTGAGAGAGCTCCGTCCGTATAGGCGATAACAGAAGGGTCGAATGTGTCCTTTTCATCCACAATGGTGGCATACCCAGTTATGCTTTTTGTTCCATGAGCCGATTTGCATATGGTTGGGATGGTGCTGCTGTGGCTGACTGTTGTGTGAAATATGTTGTGACATGTTGATGGTATTCTTTTGAGGGATGAAGATGGTCTGAGGTGATGAGCCTTCCTTTGAGTAGCCAAGTCCTTCCATGTTCTTTGCTGGTTTACCACTGTATAGGATTTTGTCCAGAGTATCAATGCTAGGGTTCATCATCTTGATAAACTTGGTCATGTAATCTAACTCTCCAGTTAACCGAGCTACTTCTCGTTTCAGATCAATAACAGTTTCAAGAAGTTTTTTCTTGTCTTCATTTCAAGAACTTGATAATCTTCAAGCCATTTGACATACCACTCGTTGTATGCATTATTTAGGGTTTCATCAGATAGTTCATCATCATAAGCATAGTTTTTCAAAGATTCAATAGATTGATCAATCTTTGTGAATGTGGAGGCTATGAAAGCAACGTGGTTATTCAACTGTTCAGTGTCGCTGTCTTCTACTTCCTCATCTGATAGAGAAGCATTGAATCCCTTCTTCTGCTTCTTCAGGAAGTTGGGACATTCCTTCTGTATATACGCATAGCATTCACATTCAAAGCATTGGACTCCATTTTCTTTTCATGATCACTCACCTTTTCTGCCATCTCTGTTGGTGCTTTCAAACTTCTAAAACTTTTGCTGGGGTTTGTCTCTGACATCTCGAGAAATATTCTTTCCCGCCATCTTGTTGAATCGTTTCATAACTCGGTTATAATTTTTGGCCAGCATAGCAATTGTGTCATCAATTTCACTGTCTAAATCTGAATGCACCTGTTCTTTCTAACCATGGTTTGAGCTTCTGAAGGCTACTCCTTTATTTTTCCTTTCCATAGTTGGAAGAGGGAGCTCATAGGTCATTAGAGATCCCATAAGTTCATAAAATTTCAAGGGTTTTAGATCATGAACCTCCTCTATGGCAGTGATTTTCATCTTGAACCTAAGGCTTAGTGCTCTTAGAGTTTTTCTGACTAGGTCCTCGTCGGTCATTGGTTTGCCAAGAGTATGACTCATTGGCCAAGTCCCTAATACGTACGTTGAACTCAGCTTTGGTTTCGTCTTCATTCATAGAAAGAGCTTCAAAGTTGGGGGTAAGGTACTGCAGTTTCTGCTCTTGAACTTTAGAGGTTTCCTCATAGGCAATAGCAAGAGTGTCCCAGGCTACTTTGGCACTTGTACAAGTGTTGATGGGCCTAAAGAAATTATTATCAACCCCGTTAAATATAGCATTGAATGCTCGAGAGTTACCTAGAGCTGCCTCATCTTCTGTAGGGCTCCATTCCTTTTCGGGTTTGGGATAAGTCTCATTGCCCTGAGCATCAGCAACTTGAGGTTCCTCCCATCCATTGATCACAACCTTCCAAATTTTGATGTCGAGCGAATTCATGATGGCACACATTCGTGCCTTCTAGTAACCATATTTGTTCTGTCAAGTACTGGTGGTCGATTGACCGATCCTCCTTCCTTTGAATTCATATCGGCTACACAGAATCTTTGCAAAAAATCACCTAGAAGTTTTGGTGCCTCCTCTGATACCATTTGAAATTCTGATTCGTAGCAAGAATAAGATATCGAACACAATGTTGTAATGATTGGTTCAAAAACTTGTCAGATCACAAATAATGGATGATAAATCAAAAAACAGTAACAAAAGACAAACGATATGTTTATCCAGTTTGGTGTAACCACACCTACGTCGGGGGGCACTCTGCCAGTGGAAAGGTTTTCATTATCAAGTAGTCAATTGTACAAATTCAATAATCAACTAGTTGTCACACAAACTATTATCCTAAGCTACTATTACTACTTTATGAAATATCTCGACCAGGGTCTCCCACTGTCTTTGAAAAAGCCTCAATTCCACCCTTCAAGCAAACACCTATGCAAGGTTATCGTTGTCTTCGATAGTCTTCGTGAATCTTCAATCACGTAAGCACAAACCCCACAAATCACTCTCAACACGCCAGTCTTGCACGGTTAAGAGCTCTAAATATTTAGCACAAAGACCGTCCAAGTTGCTATGAGGGGGGGGGGGGGGGGGGGGGGAGCCTCTGCTTTTATAACAACTACACATGCCTAATCAGAGTTCGCCCCCGAATAGGAAATCCCTTGCCACCTTTCAATTCTGGCAAGTTCGAGTTTCCGCCCTTCAATTGACCTTGTATGCTTTTCATAGCTGGAGGTTGCCTGATCTCGTATCGTCTTTATTCCCTTAGACGCCACACTTCTGTGAACTAAACAAGAAAGCTCGACAATTTTCCTAATTTTTAGCGCATCATGTCATGCCAAATGTGTTGCAACATGTTGGTCTGATATCTAACCTTGCGCTAAAAAATATGTTAACACTAAATGTAACAACAGGGAGCTTATGAGAAACTATTGTGTCAATACTTGCTTGATCCAACCAACGCCCAATGAAGAAAATGTCGACCTCCTCCGCAAATTTCAATTAGTTTCAACTATTTATTTTATCTACTGAACGTTTAAATAAGGGAAAAATTTCAGGTAGATACGCCTATAATAGACTTTTTTCAGGTGGATAACACTAATCTTTATGATCTCTCCAAGCTCTTTATGATCTCTCTCCCATCTCATTGTCTTCTCTCACTGATCGCCATACCAAGTTGATCACGTTGAAATTGGTGCGTGTCTCCTCCATATAACCCAGATCTCCAAGTTCCTACCGCCGCACCACTCAACAAGACGGGGAAGGACGTAGACGTACCTCAGGCAGCAACATCTTCTGCCATGACGCCCGTCCAGCAGCCGAGTCCGTTCCGGAGATAATTACTATACTTGGAGACATCAAGTCACCAATGCGCTGGATTGCAAATACAAATTCGGATTCGTCGATCACACTTTGTGCAAACCAGGCACTGATGGGTTCAATGTAATGCTATGGTAAAGTCATGGCTAATTAACTCTTTGTGCAGGGAGTTACGAGATGCAGCCGTTGCTCGAGACATCTGGATCGTTCACTAAGGGTGTTGAACCACGCGCTTCACCGCACCATCGCCCTCCTCCAGCAAGCTGAAAAAGATATGGACAGTGATATTAATGGAAGAAATCGGGCCAGGCAAGACAAGAGGAAAGTTTACGAGTTCCTCATGGGGCTCAATGGTCCTGAGCATGGACCCTATTCCGGGGCTCGGGCGTGCCTACGTGGTTGCTGCCCAGGACGAGCTGCAGCGAATGAGTCGCGGCTGCAGCAAATATGGGCGAGCTTGGACAGAACCTGGAAGCCATGAATTTACGACCAAATCTTTCCTAGGGATGAACTAGAATACAAATTAGTCTTAGTGTACAAATGTTAGAATACCTAATGTCCACTAGATAGTTTCAATCAATGATTTATATTAATAATCATATTTATTAAATGAAACAAATAAAAAAAAGAGGGTATATTAGTCTATATATATATAATATTATATATAGTAGTGAATGAAACCCTACCTACCCATTTCATCGTGCCTCCTTCCTCAACTACAACTTCTTATGCAGACGCGACCATGGCTACACCTCGAGACGATGGCGACGAATCAGGAACGAGGATTCAATTCAGGCAACGGCGGTGGCTCCAGACGACGGGGTGTATTCATCGATTGATTCGGCGATTGAGCGATATGTCGATTGAGCGATCCGACGATGAGTTCGGCGATGCGATTTTATCGATTCGGGGATTCGGCGATTCGATTCGCTGATTGAGCGATTCGACAATGGGTTTGGCGATTCGATTTCGGCGATTCGGGGATTCGGCGATTTGATTCGGTGGTGGGTTCGGCGATTCGGAGATGATGGTGAGTTCTCGATTGTTTCTGTGTAGGTTCTGTGTATGTAATTTTCCATGTAGTACAGTGGTTTTGATATTGACATGGTTAATTTATCATCACCATCTTCTATTGTATGCAAATGTGTCATGTACGATAGATTTGTGTTAGTGTCATCACCATATATGTCAGCATGCATGTTTTATATGTCATTTGATTCTTGAAATATTTTTGTTGTCTTAGTAGGTCACTTGATAAAATTCGACGGGAAGCCCCACCGAGATGGGGTCTCTGTCGTCGCCCTCACTGCATCGCCATGCTCCCGCATCTGCATCGCCGTCCTTCACCTCTGTCTCGCCGCCCCTCACTTTTTCAGCCTCGTTTTCCTCGATCTAAATTCCGTTTTCGTCAGTTTGGATCCGCTAGTGAACGAATTGGGTTGCTTGAGATTGGTTCACATTTTACTGCATTGATATATCAGATTCTACTGTAATTGCTATTTCTGATTTGGTTAGTTTTGATGTATTTAGTTGAAATGCATTTGCATTTTTTATTGAATTGATTGTATTTGGATTGTGTGATTGATGAGCGGAAATGAGTCATTTATATGTATTTGGATGTTTATTTGTGCTTGAGTGGTGTGCTCTCATGGCAAATGGTTTGGCTTCTTCTCTGCACAATTGCACTAGTTAAAAGTTTCGCTTGAAACCACTAAATCCTTTCAAGTGAACCGGTTTAATAGAACAATGACAAAAGAAAACATTGACAATGACGCAATTACACCGGGTTAATAAAACTAATGAGACAATGAAACTTGACGATGACATTGAAATTGTCAATAACACATGACGAATGGCACAATGAAATTTGATGATTTAAACAACATGAAACTTGAAACATAAAACATGACGAAACCGAATTAATGAATGACGAAATTATGGACTAATTCCATAATTTGAAACTATCATGATGAAATCGATTTAATGAATAACAAAATTATGGAGTAATTCCATAATTAATTGTCAAACGATTTCATTTTTAAATATATTGAAATTAGGAAATAATAATTAAAGTAGTTTATTGCACATTGTCAAACGATTTCATTTTTAAAATACTGAAATTAGGAAATAATAATTAAAATAGTTAGTTGCATAAAAATACATTTATACCCTTATACTGGTGTCAAATGACCAAAATAAATTCTCAATTAATTCATAATTACATTAGTGTGCCATTAATGAGTTAGTATAAATCTCACCCATTAATTACAAGATCGGAAGGTTAAGAAAATTTCTAACATTTGTATGCTACTACCTAGTTTGTATTCTAGTTCGACCCATCTTCCCTATCCTCAACCATATGGTCATGTTGGCCCATTAATGGGCCACCAGCCCAATATGAATTATGCTCCTTTTAATGACGGGCTCCTAGTACAGGCCCAAGTATGTCAAGTCTACCAATTGATCAGTTTGCTGGCAGTCTCACTCCAGCCCAACAGAACCATTTATTGGACTTACTCTCAAAGCCAAAAGCGAATCAACCCATTTTGCCAGAACTTTAGTCAAAACCAATACTCCTAATTTTCTTGGTAATATTCTCTCCTCATGGGTTATCAACTCGGGGGCTATAAATCACATTGCTTGCCACATAAACCACTTATTAAAAATTTTTCTTGAGTCAAACTTATCACCAGTCACGATGCAGGATGGTAATCACGCTCCGGTTACTGCTATGGAGGAAGTAATTCTTGAAAAGAATTTAAAATTAGACAAAGTTTTAGTGGTGCCGCAATTTTGTTTTAATTTAATGTCTGTCAGCCAGATTACTCGAGACCTGAACTGTGCGCTGATTTTTTATTCAAATTGTTGTGTAATCAAGGACTTACACTCGAAGATGCTGATTGGCGTGGGTAGAATGTGAAATGGACTTTACAGCTTGGAACCGACGGCAGCTGGAAAAATCTTAATGGCACGTGGGCGCGGTGACTTAGAGTCATGGCATCGACGTCTGGGGCACATTCTGATTGATCGGGTATCTTTGATTCCAACTTTATCTCTTTCATCGAATAAACACGAATTGCCGGTCTGTGATGCATGTTGTAGGGCTAGGCAGGCTGGTTCAATTTTTCCAATTTGAATTAATAAGAATGCCCATATTTTTGATTTAATACACTGTGATATATGGGGATCATACCCTACGCGTTCGTTATCTGGATGCCACTATTTTTTGTTGATTGTGGATGACTACAGTAGAGCAACCTGGGTTTTTCTAATGAAACACAAATCAGAGACTAAGACCCATCTTCTTAAGTTCTTTTTCCTGGATTCGGGGGTAGTTTAACTCACAGGTCAAATTCTTACGCACATATGGAGGACGTGAGTTTCAGCACCACGAGTTGCTAGCACACTACGATGCCACATGAATGGATTTTTTCAAACTAGTTGCGTTGGGACGCCACAACAAAATAGAGTTGTTGAGAGGAAACATAGACATCTGTTAGAGATGGCACGGGCCCTACGCTTCCAAGAAAGATTCTCGACAACATTTTGGGGCGACTGTGTTTTCACGGCAGCATATCTAATTAACCGAATGCCACTCGTAGTTATATGAAACAAGACGCCAATTGAGATATTGTTTGGAAGACAACCCTCCTATGATCATCTGCGAAACTTCATATGCATGTGTTAGGTCCATCAGCAAACTAAGGACAAGTTTGAGCCGCGATCACATCCAGGCATATTTTTGGGATACCCAAAAGGCGAAAAGGGTTATCAAGTCTATGATACTGAGGCATCCACCGTTGTAGTCTCACGTGACGTACAATTTTGGGAGAATGTTTACCTAGGGGATCGTTGCATGACCCCAGGGAATCAAATGCAAAGGCAAGATAGTGATTCAGATAGACGAATGGACCCCATCTTCCCATTTAATCCGCCGATCACATCACACAAAGACGCGGACAACACCAATCCGGTAACAGATATCACTAAAGTTCAAGAACCCAAGTCAATGTCAGAACCTGAACCACCAAAGTCAGATCCCTTACCTCAAAAGAGAACTTGCACTCTCTCCAAACTCCTTGGAGGATATGGTTACAAACTACCACCGTCGGTTACGCCAGGTCTGTTTCGCATACTCTCAATCCTTCAACAAACTCGACGATACATCCTCTCACTAATACAATTTCTTGTAAATATTTTTCATCAGCTCACCATGCTTTCTTATCGGTCATCTCCTCCATGGAAGAGAATCACACATTTCATCAGGCAGTTAAGCACATGCATTGGAGAGATGCCATGGACCAAGAGGTCATGGCACTTGAAGCCAACAATACTTGGAGTATAACATCCTTACCGCCTGGGAAGCGAGCTATAGACTCCAAATGGATGTATAAGATTAAATACAAGATGGATGGAACGATTGAGCGGTTCAAGGCACGCCTCGTTGGAGGGTGTAGATTTTACAGAGACCTTTGCTCTAGTGGCTAAGATGGTCACGGTACGTTGTCTACTAACAATTGCCGCAGTCAGAGGTTGACCGCTACACCAACTTGACATTAATAATGTATTCCTGCATGGCGACCTGCATGAGGATGTTTATATGCAACTATCTCAAGGCTTTCCCCAACAGGGGGAGTCACGAGTCTGCCGCCTGCACAAGTCTCTTTATGGATTATGCCAAGCGTCTTAGAATTGGTACCAAAAATTTACGGAGTTCCTTAAGTCACTGGGGTACAAGCCCTTTGCTGCTGATCATTCATTGTTCACCCACACAACCACGAGATCTTTCGTTGCGGTACTTATATATGTTGATGATGTTATCATCACCGCCTCAGACCCTGCCCGCATACAGACTCTTAAAGATCAATTGAACATGGAATTCCGGATCAAGGATCTGGGACCTCTAAAGGACTTTCTCGGATTGGAAGTTGCTCGCTCGCCAACTGGAATCATTCTCACCTAGCAAAAGTACACCCTTGATATTCTTGCAGATTGTGCCATGACGGGATTCAAACCGACACTTTTTCCCCTTCCTCAACAGCACCAGCTCTCATCTGAAACAGGGCCACCCTGTCCTGACCCTGGGCAATACCGCATGCTCATTGGCAGATTGTTATATCTTACAATCACTCGTTCCGACATAAGTTACGATGTTCACATCCTCAGCTAGTTCATGCATCTTTCCCGAGGACCTCACATGGAGGCTGCACACCATGTGCTTCGATATATTAAAAGGGTAATTCCATATTAGTACCCCAACTTTGCCTCATTTTCAAATAAGTACCCCAAGTTTAAAATTTTTTTTGCCGGTACCCCAAGTTTAATTAGTTACAGATAAGTACCTAATTTGTTAAATCTAACAGAATTGGGATATGAAAAGACCAAGATGCCCCTAATGCTTATGATAATTAATATTACACTGAAACTTCCGAATTTAATATCTCTCTCATACGACCTCCGTTTCGGGATCATAGTATATCAAATCGAAGAAAATCGGAAGATAAACAACTTTGAAGAATATTAATAATTAAATAGTATTTTATTAACTATTAATAATTAAATAATATTAATAATTATTTTAATTTAATTATTAATATTATTCTTAAAAGTTTTTTATCTTCCAATTCTCTTCAATTTGATATTTTATGAGCCTGAAATAGAGATCGTATGAGAGAGTTATTCCATTCAAAAGTTTCAATATAATATTAATTATTATAAGCATTAGGGGCATTTTCATCTTTTCACATCCCAATTATGTTAGATTTAACAGATTAGGTATTTATCTGCAACTTATTAAACATGGGGTACCGGCAAAAAACTTTTCAAACTTTGGGTACTGATTTGAAAATGAGGCAAAATTGCGGTATTGACATGAAATTACCCCTATATTAAAAGTTGCCCAGGACAAGGGTTGCAATTCCCAAGCTCGAGCACCTTGTCAATCCGGGCATATTGCGACGCTGATTGGGCAAGTTGCCCTGACACACGACGTTCAATCACTGACTTTATCATCTTCCTAGGATCGTCCCCCATATCTTGGCGATCAAAGAAACAAACCGTCGTCTCCTGCTCCTCAGCCGAAGCAGAGTATCGTGCAATGGCTGCAACCACCCGAGAGATAGTTTGGCTTTGTACTCTCCTACATGACCTGCAAGCTCCACAGGTCAAATTTATTCCATTATTTTGTGACAATCATTCAGATATACACATTGCGGCGAAACCGATCTTTTATTAACGCACCAAACATATAGAGATTGATTGTCATTTCGTTCGTCAACATCCACAGAATGACATGTTGCGTCCTCGACACGTCCCAAGCAAACATCAACTTGCAGATATCTTTATCAAGGAACTTTAGGCGAGATCACTTTCATGATCTCCTTCGCAAGTTGGGCATTGCCAACATACATGCTCCAACTTGAGGGGGAGTGTTGAGATTCACAGAAATTTCGACATTAATTTCTCGAGATCACGATATTCTTGCACACCAAGAAATCCTCGATTTCTTGCTATTTCCCTTCCTCCACGCTTTCCATATTTCTGTTTTAAAATATTTTGTATTTACTGCTACTTATTATTTCCCAAAATAAGATAGACACCATTGTAATATATGTACGTTCCTAATTATCAATAAAACTCAAGCAAGCGAATCACGCTTTTCTTCAAATTTAGTTCACCTACAACAAAAAATGTCAATCACAAAATACAGTCCAATTACGAACCGCCAAGAAGTATCCGTTTGTGATGCATAGACTTATTTCTCTCCAAGCTCGTATGTATGAGCCATTATGTCTACCGTCATGTGTCGTTGTTAAGTTGTACCCGTGCATGCCGTTGAGTACGCAGAGCTTATGTTGTATCTGCACCCCTATCCCTATGCGCAGGTTGTAGTTTACACCTGCGCATTTACCTCAAAATGTTCGTAGGTCTTAACTTCAGCTTGCATCATGTTAACAACGCCAATTTGCCTACGTACTTTGCACCGTCAGAAATGACGCTTTTTCGCTTCCAGCGGCGCCTTGCGTGAGACGGCCTCGTGCCAAGATTAATCCTTATTGTAACACCCTTTCTAACTTAATAAGGAAAAGACCCTGACGCTCACAATTATTTATTTTCTAAATCCTAAAGGTTACCTTTTCATGTATGTTTCCAATATGAACCCGTATACACACCTTCCTATTTCTAATAGGACTTATGTTTCTATATATGCTTACTATACACACTCTTCTTCAATGACAAAAAAGCCGCTCGTAAATTTGATGGAGGTTCTTTGTTATGGTTTTGATTGAGTAGACGATTGGTTTCTTCGACGATCTATACTGAACTTCACACAATAATTAACTCAAAGAAAACTCAAGTAACTCTGATACTTTTACTAATATTAAGCTGCCCCATTTGATAGCCAAATGAGCCTTTAAATACATATTATGAGTATAGCTAATAATAGAGATAGTAGGATTGCAATTGACGTGGGCCCTATCGAAGTACATTTCGACCCCTAGAACTCATATTTAGTGCCTCATTGTCCCTCGTCACGGGCTTAAAGAGCCCTATTTATGCCACTTTTATGCCTTCGGGTATGTTTGATGTGAATGTACAGAATACAGGTGAAATGAGTAAAAAACCGAGCTAAATCGAGGATTCGGGAAAGCAAGACAAGAAAAGGAAGAAGAGTAAAAAAGTGACGATCGTTACAACACATGTAACGATCGTTATAATGATCGTTTCACCTCCAAGCTTCGAGACAGAGAGTTGTAACGCTGACGTAACGGAGGGTGTAACGCTGACGTAACGATGGTGTAACCATCGTTACAACTCCCAGATTCATAAAAGCTATAAAAGCCAAACACGATTTCTCAACAAGGGTTCCGAGTTTTGAAAAAGTTCCAGCCTTTTTGTGCATTTTCAGAGCAGTTTCAGAGCCCTAATCCACCTCCCATCACCTGAGATTAAGAAGACTAGCACCAAGGCGTGATTTGGAAGAGAAGATCGAAGACACGAGCATCCGATCCGGGACTTAGTGCCTAGAGTTTTCCCGTTTTCTTCTCCTTTCTCTTCAATTGCAGATCTTTCTTTGTGTATTTTGCACCATGACGAGGGGCTAAAATCCTAAATCATGGGTGCTAGACTCATGACACTTATTGCTTGATACTAGTTTGGATGTTATTTGATACTTATTTACGAGATTTGAATTCTACTTTATGCTTAATTGTGATTATGGAATTTGCTAAGTCATAATCACAACCTAGGTTTGAAGCTACTCTCGAGAGAGATAGTGGATAACTGAACTAAGTATATTCAAGGGAACGGTCACCTAGAGTTGATCGCTTGACTCGAAATTGTTGCCCTTAAAGCTGTAGTGGATCGAGTATAAAATCCCGAGAGGGTTATCGGTCTAGTATTAGGTGTCAGCCAGTGTTGAGAGACGGCTGACATATTTATAGCGTAGGTCATTTCTCTGAATATGTATCAATTGATTATCTGAACTTGGATTGTCAAATGAGTCGTTGGTCTAGCACCCGTGGTTGCTAGTTTAAATTGATTTCAAAACCTATTAATTTATCGTTTACTTCTGTTACTTTCATGCTATCGAATGTTTGAGTGACATTATACAAAATCACACTATTGGACTTAGTTCCTATTTCAATTTATGCGATTCGAATATAAATTATCTTAATACAGACCCTCGTTTGATTCTTATGGAATAGACCTGAATTTTAGCCGGTTATAAATTACTTAACGAACATCAATCACACCCTCACTTATACGGCTCGTTTGTGGACCCCAACGAGCTCTGGGTGTCAGCAATCCATGCAAATGTATAACCTTAACTCCTACTACTAACTAAAGTATAATAATACATTCTAATAATTAATAGCTGCTGAATAATAATAATAATAATAATAACTGTTGAAGGGATCACAACACTCTTCCATCAGAAATCATAGTGAAAATCACATCAACACTACCCGTAAAATCCATAATGAATTGCATGCGTGTTTGTAAGCTGTGGCGTTCCCTTATCCCCAACCCGTTCTTAGCCAAACCCGATCCCAAATATTTCTTATTGCGAAGCCCGACCACATTGGCCATCCTTGATCACGAGGATGAAATTATTTTTCCCACGCAGTCTTTGGTCGGCTTAGATCATCCAGAAAGGGTATATACAGTGGGTTCATGCAATGGATTGACATGTTTCTTTGTTTATGGGAAAGTACAAAATATTCACAAATTAATATGTGTACAACGCTAAGACTGAAACCCATTTCTCCGGCGAGCATATCCCGTGATGACCACGACGAATCTCCGGTCAATGGCGAGGAGGCGAGGACGACCGGTGAAGTTTTTCGTAGGTTGGAGATGAGGTCGGTGAAGATTGAGCCAAGAAACAACAAAAATCCTCACAATAACATGGTTTTGAAAATTTGAAGTCTGATCAAGTGCATTTTCGTCTTTTTACTTAGTATTTTATAAATTTCCATAAAAAATTCTAACTATAGGTGCCAACTGTCAATTTCCATTCCCTGCTTATTATCTTTTTCCTTATATTTTATTTTCGCGGTGTTGAAGGATTGTCTAATTTCATTTAAAAGCATATGGTTGTTTCTCATTTGATTAGTAGAAAATTGGGAGGGGGAGTCATGTTGTTTCCCATCTATTCTTTAATTACGATGCTAGATAACTTAATGTATTATAGGCATCAAAGTATATTAGTAACAACTCATGATCTAGTCTCTCATTTATCTCTTACATTTGAATCTCTTTGTTACTCGCTAGTTAGAAATATTTGTGATCATTTCACTCTTATCTCTAATTTACTACTACTCTTTTAGGTATAAATTGATAGCATTTTTGTGCCCTAGTCCAATTGCTAGTAGTCTATAAATGTTTATGTATATTTATCATCGTTTGTAATAAATAAAACAGCTTTGTATTACTTATGTGTTGAAGTAATATGTTAAGCATGATCTGATTTATGAGAACTAAAGTAGTAGAACCATAAATCTGTACGGATCACACTTAACGAGTCCCTGGTCAATATACGCTTCCATTGAAGCGACCAGTATGAGGATGGCTCTCAATGATGTAGCTCTACTTATCATAGGGATGTGGGATCCCGGAATCATATCATAGATATCATGAGGTGATTGATATCGGACGACCCGCTTTGAATAGTGTTTCATAAATTAAGCCATGAACATATTCAAATGTGATAGCTTGTCACGGTATCCTTTTACCAAGGAGTCTTTGTGATCGCTATGCGGTCGACGTACGACTTTAACTTGCGCCTAACGCTTTCCGTAACAGGATTGCAATAACGGGCATGATTGGGTGGCGGAACGGATTGCATGAGTGACACGAAAGACGACTAAGGGATTTATCCCTCGTACTACGGTATGGGAAAGATATCCGTTAAGGCTGCTTGATCGAGAGTGACTGAGAGAAAGAGCATGGCCATGCCAGTGATACGGGTTATCAGTTCTCAGCCATCTCACATATCAAGTAACAATGATTGATTAAACAAGGATGACGACTCTATGCCTTGTGATCAATCGGGATGTCTAGAGATAATAGGATAGTGACTTGTACGCACAAGGTTAAATCGAATCATCGATCATCATGCACCTTGGGTAATCATAATGTTTTACTAGAGAACACTTATGATGGATCGGGCAAGAGAGATCTCTTGCGCCGATCTGCCAACGGTGGCATGAGCCTGGAGGGTCACACACATACAAGACGGATAACTAGAGACAAGGAAACCTTAACGTTTCCTGAGGAGCAATACATGGACAAAACTGAAGGTTTTGAGCCATGGGTTCGGTTTGAGAGAATAATTAGTGAATCCAGAAAACTGAGATTTTCGTCGATGTCGCGTCAGACTTTGTTTGATAAATAACGACAAAAAGGGTCGGACAACTTTTGGACACGGCACGCGACCACATGGGCGAGCCCATTGGGCTCGGCCTATGAGGTCACCTAGCCGGCCCAACAAGGGCCCAAATAAGGCCCAATAAGCCCAAGTAGCCGGCCACCTTGGTGGATCCAAGGGTGGGGGCCACACACCATGCTTAGTTGGTGTTGTTGATTAAGGGGTTTATGTGATGACTTACCTTTAACCCATGTTTTCATCATTTGTCACTTTAATGACCCATGCTTATGAGTTGATGCATTAGACAAATAACAAAAATGAGATTTTTCAATTCACTCCCTCATATTCTCTCTCTCTTGGCCGGCCACATAGTCTCTCTCCTCTTTTCTTGCTCTCTTGTTCTTCACATAATTGTTCTAGTAGGCTCTTTTTGAAGGATCTTGAAGATCATCCTCTTGGTGTGGACTTGCTCTGGAGAAAAGATCATATAGTTCTTCTTTCTTGATTCTACAAAGACTAACAAGTTAATTTCTTGTTGATAAGATTTTGCCTTGAGATTTAATGGTTCATGTTCTTGGACAAGGTTTGGAGTTGCTTTTGTTTATGCTTCCGCTATCTCGATGATCTTGAACGCTCCAAAACCCTACAGTGGTATCAGAGCGTGGTTAACCCTCTTAATCTTCGTCTTGTTGAACTTGTTTCGGTTTTATGATCATATGCATGCCATATTTGTTGATAACATGATTTTATTGCTTTTTGGGTAAATTGCATGAAATATGTTATTTTTGAAAAATATATTGAATTTGAAAATTTTCTGATTTTTATTGGATTTGTCTGGTCCGAGAAGGGACTCTTGGGAGCCGGATTGGAGATACCGGACGGAGGTCACCGGGAGCCGGGGGAGGCCAGCGGTGACCGGGGCCGTCCTCCTTCTTGGCCGAGGCCGAGAAGGGAGGCAAGCTCGGTTTGGGCTTTCCAAGGCCCAAACCGAGTCGTGGTGTTGGGCTAGGCCCATTGAGCTTGGGCCCGACTTGGTTCGTGCACGTTTATTTTTGGTCCGTGGCATGAACCCGCGATCCAATATTTCGAAAACTTTCAAATTTGATCGGTTTCGATAAACCGTTTTTCGAAAAGGTCTAGTTTCGATAAACCCGACCAAGCAACTTGGCAAAATTAAAACTGGAACATTGAATATTATTTGATAACATGTTTGTGTGATAACATGTTGGATGATGTGATGAGATTTATGATGCATTAGTAGCCCATTCGAATTTTATCGCTTTCACGGTTTGCATACCGTTAGTGTTAGCGTGTAATTATTCTTTCATTCGAGCCCTTAAAGTGTAATTATTTTTTGTCCGGTCTACGAACCGAGTATTAATTGTAATTGTTACTCAAAGTCGAGAAGGATGGAAAATCGAGCACAATGACGGTCTTGGAGGAAGTCCGAGAGCTAGTGGGAGCCCGAATGAGAAAGACGAGAAGATGTGATGTCTCGTAGAATCTTAAGAATAGGATGGGCTGTTGATGCATATGTAAACGCTTTATAATGCTTGCTTGAATTATTAGATAATAATTGTATGCTTGCATGCTTAGCTTATAAGTTTATAAGCCATCACCTCACATGCAAAGATTAAAATCGATTTTAATTGTGTGCATGATTAAAGCGTTGTGAACCATCATCGTACGGGTTGTGATGGATGAGTTCAATTTTGAAACGTGTTTGCACGGGTTGCAAATGACGACTTCAAAAGAAGATTGTATATGATACAATTAGAAACGTCACAACACGGGTTGTTGATGACGGGTTCGTAATTGTACTAAAATACTTTCGAATTATTAAACACAACCAAATCACAACATAATTTGAGTCAAGTGAGATGCCACCCAAATTCACACCCATGTAGAAACATTCTCTCGGTGTCGTGCGCCTTAGCGAAGCATCGATAGAATGGGTTCTATATGGAATGGTCAACCTTGTAGGATGTCGTGCGACTTAGCGGAGCATCTGCATAAAACTGATGCATATGTGAAGGTTGGTTGACTCGACCACGATTCTCGGCCTGAGGTCGAGCTGGGGCATCGGAAGGGTAAGCCGTGTGCTTTTGCACATACCCTGACCAAGAGTTACACGGGTTGTAATTGAATGGACATCCTACCCAAATGAGTCAATTGGAGCGGTGCGCCTTAGCGTACTTCAATTGACAAATAAGGGATCTTGGTTTAAAGATTCTAAACCTTCAAATCGGATGGTTGATGTTTAATTTGGATCTTCGTAAATTTATTCAACTTTTCTTATTAAATTTACTTTCTTCGTGTAGAAATGGCTAGTAATTCAACAAACTCGTCTAATTTGTCATTGAGGACTATACTTGATAAGTGTAAACTCAATGGAACAAATTATCTGGACTGGGATAGAAATCTACGACTTGTGTTAAAGTTGGAATGCAGGGAGTACGTCCTAGACAAGGCTATCCCGGTGGAGCCAGCTACCAACGCAACGAGGGTCGTTAAGGATGCGTACCAGAAACACCTTAGCGACTCTATCGACGTTGCGTGTGTCATGCTGGGCTGAATGGAGGCGGACCTCCAGAAGTAGTTTATGGAGCTATCCCATGATCCGTTTGCAATGTTTGCACAGATCAAGGATATGTTCAAAGAGAAAGTACGTATTGAAAAATACACTGTTCTCCGAGAACTCATTGCCTGCAAAATGTCAGCGGGCAGCTCCGTAGGTCCACACGTCCTACGCATGAAGGGACATCTCGATCATATGACTAGTCTCGGAATGTCTATGGAAAAGGAGATGGTTGCAGATTTTATTCTACAATCCCTTCCTCATGCATATGGTGGGTTCGTCATGAACTATCACATGCATGACATGGACAAGACCACATCGGAGTTGCACAACATGTTAGTGACTGCCGAGAAGAGCATAAGGGGCAGTACGCCCAAAGGTGTTCTAATGGTCAAGAAGGGATCCGGCTTCAAAGCAGGTGGTGATAAGGGCAAAGGCCTAATACACCTGGCAGGGAAGAACATACGACCTTTTATTTCTAGACCTTCCATACCCATGAAGGGAAAAGGGAAGGAAAAGGAGTCGGTCTGTTTCTACCGCCAAAAGCCTGGTCATTGGAAGAAGGACTGTCAGCAGCTAAAGGAAGATCAGAAGAAGGGCGGTGGGGCCGCTACTTCGTCAGGTATTCCATTAGAGCTAAATCTTTCTACTATAAATTCTTGGGTACTAGACACTGGAGCTGAGTCTCATGTCTGTGCGGATGTGCAGGTACTGCGTAGTAGAAGAGATGTGGGGGAAAACGAGGTAGACCTAAGAGTTGGGAACAACGTGCGTGTTACCGCAACTGCTGTGGGTTCGGTTGATATTGTTTTGCCTAGTGGGCTGTAATAGAACTTCATGATGTGTTTTGCGTACCTGCTTTCAGCAGGAATATTTTATCAATATCCCTTCTTGAAAAAGAAGGTTATTATTTTGATATTAAGAACGGGTTTTTTAATATTATGCGCAATAACATGTTTTATGGAAATGCTCACACAGTTGGAGGTTTATACATATTAAATATGCAAAACTCGAGATCCAACATGCTCTATAATGTTAATGCTAAGAGGTTTAAAGCTAATAATTTAGACCAAACTCTAATATGGCATTGTCGTCTAGGTCACATAAGTGAGAAACGCATCTCAGCGCTTCATAAGCGCGGACTTCTAAGTCAATTCGAATTCCAAACAATTGAAAGATGCGAGGTTTGTTTAATGGGCAAGATGACTAAAGCGCCCTTCACTTGTATAGGTGAAAGGGCAGGTGATCCAATTGGGTCTAATACATTCAGACGTATGTGGACCAATGAGTACACTAGCTAGAGGTGGTTTAGGCTACTTTATCACATTTACTGATGATTTCAGTAGATATGGTTATGTCTATCTCATGAGACATAAGTCCGAAGCCTTTGATAAATTCAAAGAGTTTAGGACTGAAGTAGAAAACCAACTCGGAAAAAGTATCAAGGCACTCCGTTCTAATCGGGGTGGAGAATACTTATCCGAAGAGTTTCTTAGTCATCTTACAGAAAGTGGAATACTATCTCAGTGGACTCCGCCAGGAACACCGCAACTTAATGGTGTGTCCTAGCGAAGGAATCGGACATTGTTGGATATGGTTCGATCAATATTAAGTCACACTGATCTCCTGATCTCCTTCTGGGGTTATGCTCTACAAACGGCTGCGTTCATAATAAATAGGGCTCCGTCGAAAGCAGTGGAAGGGACATCATTCGAGAAATGGTACGGGAAGGAACCCGTTTTGTCCTTCCTGAAAATCTGGGGTTGCAAGGCTTTTGTAAAACGGTTGCTTGCAACCAAGCTCGAACCGAGATCAGATAAGTGCACTTTCTTCGGATATCCAAAAGAAACAAAAGGATACTACTACAAACCGAGCAAAAACAAAGTATTCATCGCCCGAGGTGGGATATTCTTGGAAAAGAAATTTATTTCCAAGACAGTCAGTGGGAGGACTATTCATCTTGATGAAGCTCTAGATGAGATAGTCACTCAGGAACCACTAGACGACCCCTTAGAAGAAGTAGAGCCAGAAGTGGTCGTTGAGCAAGAACCAATAGCTATAGTTAATGTGGATGGTCCAAGGCGGTCTGAAAGGACAAGTCATGCACCTATCAGATACAGTTTCCTAGTAACTGGAGGTGATGATTTGGTGTTAGTGGACAATGATCCTGCTACCTTTCGAGAGGCCATGGACGGAACCGACTCTGAGAAATGGATGGATGCCATGAGGGAAGAAATGCAATCCATGTCAGATAATCAAGTGTGTGACTTGGTGGATCAAACCCCTGGCGTAAAAGTCATTGAGTGTAAATGGATCTTTAAAATAAAGATAGACATGGATGGCAAACCTCAGACCTATAAAGCAAGACTGGTAGCAAAAGGTTATAGGCAAGTCCACGGAATTAACTATGAGGAAACCTTTTCTCCAGTAGCTATGGTCAAATCTATCCGCATTCTACTTGCCGTACCAGCTTATCATAATTATGAGATATGGAAAATGGATGTCAAAACCGCTTTCCTTAATGGGAGGTTAGTTGAGGACGTTTATATGTCCCAGCCTGAGGGTTTTGAGGATCCAAAGAATAAGAGAAAGATTTGCAAGTTGCTCAAATCAATTTATGGTTTGAAGCAAGCATCTCGGAGTTGGAATCATCGTTTCGATGAAGTAGTGAAACAGTTTGGCTTCATCAAGAACGATGATGAACCTTGCGTGTATAAAAAGGCAGAAGGGATTAAAGTAGTCTTTTTGGTGCTCTATGTCGATGACATATTGCTCATTGGAAACGACGTCCCTACCTTACCCTTAACAAAGACTTGGTTAGGTGAGTGTTTCGCAATGAAGGACTTAGGCGAGGCTTCTTACATCTTGGGGATCAAGATATATAGAGATCGTGCCAAGCAGGTCTTGGGCTTGAGTCAAAGCACCTATATAGACAAAGTGCTGAGAAGATTCTCAATGCATAATTCAAAGAAAGGACTGCTGCCCATGCGTCATAGCATAAAGTTTAGTAAGAAACAGTGTGCTGAGACACATGAAGAGCTATAAAGAATGAATGAGATCCCATATGCTACGGCTATAGGGTCCATAATGTATGTCATGATATGTACGAGACCGGATGTCTCGTTTGCCCTAAGCTGTACTAGTAGACATCAATCCAAACCCGGTGAGGAACACTAGATTGCAGTCAAGGCAATTCTCAAATATTTGAGAAAAACCAAAGACGTTTTTCTTGTATACGGGGGAAGAAATGATGATGATCTAGTCGTCAAAAGATATGTGGACGCTAGTTTCCAGACAGACCCTGATGAATTTAAGAGTCAGTTGGGATATGTGTTTACGTTGAACGGTGGAGCATTCAACTGGAAAAGCAAGAAGCAGGACACCATTGTCGACTCTACGAGGGAAGCTGAGTATATTGCTGCATCGGAAGCAGCAAAGGAGGCTGTATGGATCAGGAGTTTCATGGCTGGGTTAGGTGTAATTCAAAACTCATCTAACCCAGTAGACTTATATTGTGACAACATCGGGGCCATTGCGCAAGCTAAGGAACCCAGGGCACATGACAGATCCAAACATGTACTCAGGAAGTATCACATCATCCGCAACATAGTTGCTAGAGGTGACGTGAAGATCCCAGTACATTGCATCTGATGATAACATAGCCGACCCCTTGACCAACGCTCTTCCTCAAACGAAACATGATAAACATGTTAGGTCAATGGGGATAGACTGAGACTTAGATTGGAACTAAGGGCAAGTGGGAGATTGATAGCATTTTTGTGCCCTAGTCCAATTGCTAGTATTCTATATAGGTCTATGTATATATATCATCGTTTGTAATAAATAAAACGGCTTTGTATTACTTATGTGTTGAAGTAATATGTTAAGCATGATCTGATTTATGACCACTAAAGTAGTAGAACCATAAATCTGTACGGATCACACTTAACGAGTCCCTGGTCAATATACGCTTCCATTGAAGCGACCAGTATGAGAATGGTTCTCAATGATGTAGTTCTGCTTATCATAGGGATGTGGGATCCCGGAATCATATCATAGATATCATGAGGTGATTGATATCGGACGACCCGCTTTGAATAGTGTTTCATAGATTAAGCCATGAACATATTCAAATGCGATAGCTTGTCACGATATCCTTAGACCAAGAAGTCTTTGTGATCGCTATGCGGTCGACGTACGGCTTTAACTTGCGCCTAACGCTTTCCGTAACAGGATTGCAATAACGGGCATGATTGGGTGGCGGAACGGATTGCATGAGTGACACGAAAGACGACTAAGGGATTTATCCCTCGTACTACGGTATGGGAAAGATATCCGTTAAGGCTGCTTGATCGAGAGTGACTGAGAGAAAGAGCATGGCCATGCCAGTGATACGGGTTATCAGTTCTCAGCCATCTCACATATCAAGTAACAATGATTGATTAAACAAGGATGACGACTCTATGCCTTGTGATCAATCGGGATGTCTAGAGATAATAGGATAGTGACTTGTACGTACAAGGTTAAATCAAATCATCGATCATCATGCACCTTGGGTAATCATAATGTTTTACTAGAGACCACTTATGATGGATCGGGCAAGAGAGATCTCTTGCGCCGATCTGCCAACGGTGGCATGAGCCTGGAAGTTCACACACATAAAAGACGGATAACTTGAGAGAAGGAAACCTTAACGTTTCTTGAGGAGCAATACATGGACAAAACTGAAGGTTTTGAGCCATGGGTTCGGTTTGAGAGAATAATTAGCGAATCGAGAAAACTGAGATTTTCGTCGATGTCGCGTCGAACTTTGTTTGATAAGTAACGAAAAAAAGGGTCGGACAACTTTTGGACACGGCACGCGACCACATGGGCGAGCCCATTGGGATCGGCCTTTGAGGTCACCTAGCCGGCCCAACAAGGGCCCAAATAAGGCCCAATAAGCCCAAGTGGCCAGCCACCTTGGTGGGTCCAAGGGTGGGGGCCACACACCATGCTTAGTTGGTGTTGTTGATTAAGAGGTGAGTGATTTAAGGGGTTTAGGTGATGACTTACCTTTAACCCATGTTTTCATCATTTGTCACTTTAATGACCCATGCTTATGAGTTGATGCATTAGACAAATAACAAAAATGAGATTTTTCAATTCACTCCCTCATATTCTCTCTCTCTTGGCCGGCCACATAGTCTCTCTCCTCTTTTCTTGCTCTCTTGTTCTTCACATAATTGTTCTAGTAGGCTCTTTGTGAAGGATCTTGAAGATCATCCTCTTGGTGTGGACTTTCTCTAGAGAAGAAGATCATATAGTTCTTCTTTCTTGATTCAACAAAGACTAAAAGGTAAATTTCTTGTAGAATAGATTTTGCCTTGAGATTTAATGGTTCATGTTCTTGGACAAGGTTTTGAGTTGCTTTTGTTTATGCTTCCGCTATCTCGATGATCTTGAACGCTCCAAAACTCTATATAAATATGAAGACATTATCTTTGTTTTTCTCGGTGAATTAATAATTTATTGATGATAATTAGCAATGGTTTCAAGAGGGGACCAAGAGGCAGAATTACATCAGGTAATAAAATTATCAAAATACATTGAAATAGACATTATCAAATACAACCCTCACCCTCGTAGGGGAAATACATAGAGACATTATTTAGTTGGACAGAGTGAAGTCCAAGTCTCAACCTCGTGAGGGCAATGCATAACACTATTTAGTTTGATGGAGTAAAGTCCAAGCCTCAGATAACTCATGTGGTAAAAGCACTGATGAAGATTTGCATGAAGGCATGTCTAACGGCGGGTCTCGCATGGTTGACTCGGGCGTGCCCCCATTCCTCACTATAAAAACTGTGTTCATTCCGTAACTCAGGTGGTGAGCCAAGTGACAATGCCATAACCATACTCCTACACACAACACAAAAAAAGTTATAGTTCCAAATATCGATCGATCTTGCGTTAACGTAAACAAAATAATAAGTTAGAGTGAGAATGTACCAGGATTATTGGCAGTGAATCGGATGGTAAGCCAACCTTTCCTTGGGACGCTAGCGGTATTGACAAAAGGCGGATCGATTAAATTATAAGTCAAAGGATTGATTTGGGGATTAAACATGCCGGCGCCAAAACCAACCACGTAAAAGCTATGACCGTGCAAATGCATGGGATGATCTTCGGACGCATTCATGAGATCAGTAGATTGGTAAACAATCTCTACTTGTTCATTGAAATTAAGCATCTTCACTTTTGTTGCCTTAATTTGCTGATTATTTTCACCGAAATCATCTGCTGTAAAATTGAAGTAAAATGGTGGCTCATCCGGAAAATCATCGGTGAAAAACCCACTGAGGTTCCTGTGGAAAAATATTATTTCAGTTTATATATGCTCGTTTGTAAATTCTGATATGATAATAAACCATAAATATATCCAACTATACCTTATTCTCATTCAACTATATTTCTTTTTATAAGTTTCTTATCCAGTGCCACAACTTTTATTTTATTAAACTTCTATAACACTATGGTTAATCAAACATAACCATGACGTTAAAAGTTAAAACTATATGCTCCAACAAATTTGAAAACTAGAGACATACGTGAAGGGTATTTTTGACTTTTACTTCACGTTTTTGTTTGATTTAAATGTAACAAAATAAAAGTTCGTGATAGAAATAAAAAAAGGGAAACATTATTGATTGATTGTTTTGTTTTACAAAAGGCTCTATTTATAGAGGTAATAAGAAAACCCGAATAGACAATAAAATAAAAAACTATAACACACAATTGAATCGCATAATATAATCTAACATTCCCTCCAACTCAATATAGTGTAAACTGAATTGAGTTCGAATATAGATAGTATGTGTTCAAATCTTCTTACGATTCCTGTGAGTTTGAGACTTCAAATAAACTTTGTTCTTTTCTAAGCAATAATATAATGGAAATCCTATTATAATATCTAACCTAGTGTTTTTACCAAGAATCGAAATTAGGCCATCACATGTATTAGTTCGAACTACTTACTACTTGGCTCAACTTATTGACCTCACATGTAACAGTCCTTCAAAAGGACTTTGTTGATCTTTACATTCCTTCTCACGTGCTGGTTTTCGAATTATAGGACAAGTTTTGAGGATCACGGGAATGTACACGCGGACTATAGCCTCTGGCCAAAACAGAGGGCAAAGAGGAGGGCAATTAGAGTTAGACAAGGAACAACAATTCAAAAAAAGTCCAACTAAAGACAAGTTGAGGTGTAAGACAAGGAGAGCACCGAGACGGTCAAACGGGGCTCCGTAGAAGACGGCGCGGATGATGGATGACGACGACGGATGGTGGATGATAGCGGAGATTCCATCGTCGGTGATGGATGACGACGCGGATGACTTCTCCGAATGGTAGATAGCAGCTCGGATGACAGCGCCGGATGGTGATGTCAAATGCGTGAATGGCGGAATCGATTGAATTTTCTTGCCAACCCATCAAAATCACAAATTATTGACGAGTGGGTGAAGTGAAAATTTCTTGGATATTTAACTAAGAATTGGTTGTTTCTCTACTAAATTGATAATGTTATGTTACAGATACCTCTATTTATAGAGGCATTAAGGAAATCCTAACATAGTATAATAAGAAAATATAATACACGATTAAATCTTAATGGGCTAACCCTAATGGGTCTTTACATAGTATAATCTAACAGTTCAGTTATTCGAATAATAATGTTGCAAGAAACAAAATTGAAAACCCTCAACATTCAATGTGATCTTGTGACGAACAAGCTAGACGGTCTCTACGGTCTACCAAGCCTACCTCCTCACATCATCATCATCATAGCATACGACTTCAACAGAGGGCGATACTCGAACGAAAGTTATCATCCCCTCAAGTGACTATCATTAAAATCATAGCTCTTACTGAGCAAATTGGAATAATTTTATTTCCTTTCATTTTCATCTACTTTTTTTTATGTATAACTTTTATGGTTCGTTTTCCGTTCTCGAGTATTGGTTATCCCTATATTAAAATATGCTAATTAATTGGGGAGAAAATGTATCAATCGACAGTATTGACATATCCTTAACATGTACACACACGCTCATATATACCTGTAGTAGGCGTGAAGAACATTTGTTGCCGGATTAACCCAACTAATGTTGTTCATACTGGAAGAAATAGAAACCTCGGTATCACCAGTACCGGTTATAACGTCTTGGAGCCCCAACGAAAGAGTGACGTACATATGAGTCGTAATGTTAGTGGGAACGTCCACAGGATACTCTTTGGTGGCAAAGCTCCTAAGCTGATGTATAAAGGCGTATCCCGCAAAATAGTCGGTAAACACGGGAATGCTCTCTGGGAAGATGGGAGTAGAGGAGTTGTCACCACCGTTGTACTCCAAAATTGCGCTAGTGTTGGTCTTATCATACACTTCGAAACCACTCGAGTCCGTAAAAAAGGTTCTCGCGACTATGTAATATTGGCCCATGGACGATTGATTTGTGTTCACCAAAACGTCCATGGTTTGTCCCGGGGCTATCATTATATACCTCGTCACTAATGGTTTTAAGTATTCGCCATCCATCCCCACCACCATTAGATTGTGGCCTGCGATTTCAAAGAACATCTCTGAGTTCATCACTGCGTTTACGATGCGTAGAAGATAGCTCTTGCCGTAATCAATTGACCATCGGAATGTTGAATCTGCATGATATATATTTCACTTTGCATTGTAAGATTATTTTCATCATATTCATAATTTATATTTAAAAAAATAACAATTTACAACACTTGACTATAGTCAATTTACACTTTATTATCTAACTATTTTTTTATATAATAATTTTCTTTTTTTCTCATTCAGTGAGAACTGACTATAATTAATCAGGTGTAATAAATATATTTCTCAAAGAAAAATTGCAAGAAAGTGACCTTATGTTTAACACTTTTGCAAAAAAGTGACATGTTGCTTACATATTTTTGCAAAATGTGTATATTAGGTTTTTTCCTATTTTTATCTTCTAACTGAATTTTTTATAATATAATATAATTTTTTACTAATAATATATTGAAACTTTTTAATAACCTAAATCTCTCACAAGAGCTCCGTTTCGGGCTCGTATTATATTAAATCGAAGAGAATCGGAAGATCGACAACTTTTAAAAAATAAGTTTCTTATATATTACATTATTAAAATAAATTTAGTTATATAATTTTTTAATTATTTACATCGAAAATAAAGAATTAAAATTATATTAATAAATATTAATAATAAAAATAATCAATTATTAATAATATACTGAAACTTTCGAACAACATAACTCTCGCATACAAACTTCGTTTCAGAGTTATAGTATATCTAGTCGAAGAGAATCGAAAGATCAACGACTTTGAAGCAATAAGTTTCTGACTATGTAAGAAGCAAGAAGTTTTGTGTAAGTATTTAATTGTATATAAAAAATAATTTTTTTTAATAATATAATTTTTTTTTTCTATCAACAAATCAGGACAAACCTATGTTCTGGATCGACCTTCGGAGTACCAAGATTCGAGCTCAGGACCTCACATATGTTAATGCGATCTTCTTACCACTTGGCCTAACTTGCGTTAGTAAATCAATTTTTAATCGGAACTAGTGAGATTGAATTTGAACCGTTTAGATCAGTCTGATTTCAAATCAGAATTATTGAGTGCATTTTAAACTTTTTACAAACCAATCTTGTTAGATTTGACAGAAATTACTTTAATTGTCACTTAAAAACACTTGGGGTATCTTTAAAGAAATAAGTTGGGGTACTGTATTTGAAAACATGAAACATTATTTTTAAGAATGTGTTATAAAAGTCTAAATTTTAAGGTCAATTTTGTTATTTAAAAAACACACATTTTGCAAAAAAAGTATAAAACAACAATGCACTTTTTAGCAATTAAAAAACAACATAGTGTCAAATAATAAGACACTTTTTTGTTGTTGAAATTTTACCATTTTCCAATTGAAACCAACCAAGACCATCTCTTAGCCTAGTTTTTTTTTGAAAGAATCTCTTAGCTTAGTTGGTAGCAGCCAAAATATTAAAACTAAATATCAAATTACTTAATTACCTTTGGAGCAAGGCATGAAATCTCCAGGTTGGCCATTCATTAGGAAAGATGCTGAGATGGGTAAGTTTCCTCCAGTTTCCATTTCGGCTTCAACAACTATGTCCACGTCATATTTATACCAAGATCCTAAAAATTTACAAACAGAATTGATTAACTCTAACATTAAACGACTATATATAAAAACTAATTACAAATATGTATAGAATCACATTCGGCTACAGATCCACTGTAATGGTGATCCCATCTAAATAGGGGATCCTGTCATTCAGTGTTCCGCGAGATTAAAACAACACGCGACATGTGGCATGCGCGCAATGTGCACTTAAGTGAGGGGCAATTTCGAATTTTTGCGCAGCAGAGCGTACTGTTCAACTTTCTCGTTCAGAGTGTAATGTGCACCAATGAGAGTGTAATGTCACTCTCAATATTGGACAATACACTTTCAATGTTGTACATTACACTCTCAATGTTGAACATTACACTCCACTGTTGACATTACACTTCTACAGTTGACGTTACAATCTCAATGACATGTATAGTCTCCACTTGAGAGTGTATACTCTACACTTGTGAGAGTGTAGTCTGCACTTGCGAGTGTATAGTCTAGTGCGTGACATTACACTCTCACGGTGGGACATTACATTGCCACGTATCGCGCGTTCTTTTAATCGCGCGAAAAGAAACAACCATGATGCGTTCGTTTGATACGGACGGATTGGGCGTTTGTAGTGGAGTGCACCCCAATATTTATATGTATGAAAAATTTACCAAGTATGAGGACTTGCTCAGCAGCTGGTTTGGGGAAGGGATAAGTTGTGCCCTCAGCAGGGTGAATAACAATGGCACCATGAACTGTATTTCTCGTCCAATTACTATGCGCATGCCACCATAACGTTCCTTCCTCTCGGGAAAACACAACTTCGTATGTGAAGTTTTGCCCGGGTTGAATCGGGCATTGTGTTATGTACTCTGGACCGTCTGACCAAGGATTCCTCGGCTGCTTAACTCCGTGCCTATAAACAAAATACCCGTTAATATAACTCCACCAATTATTAATCTACCATAAAGGAGCGACCTTCAACCCAATTTTATCTTCACAATTCTAATTTTTGAACAAAATACCCGTTAAAAGAAGATGCATGCTCTTAACACAATTTTAAAATTGAGCTGTACCGACATTGGTACAACTCAATTTTATCTTCTCAAAATAAATACTAACGGAACCTAATTACTACATTACATCGAACACTTTGGCCATTGTACAAGTAATGAATATGGTTTGAGTTTTATAATTCAGCATAGAAGGTTATATATACTAATCGACCCACGTATAAAAAAAGAGTGCAGGATACTCGAACTTGCCAATGAATAGTGAAGCCATAACCTCCCTCATTGCGGACATTAACAAACATGATATCCCCTTTTCGAACATAAAGGGTCGGTCCAGGAAATTGCCCGTTCACCACAAGCATCCTCTTGGTCTCACACAATCTCGTATAGTTCTTCTCCTTTACCTGCATATGTATATATGTATAAGTATATTTAACGAAAAGGGTCGTAGAAGAAACAAATTACATAGAGAAATGAAAGCGAGAAGGAGGAGTTGTTACAATGAAATCGTGGTAGTGAACCTCTCCGGCCACATTTCCACACATGAGGATGACACCCAAAAGCAGCCATGAGAGCAGGTTTTGAAGCTTCATCTCCATGATCGATCAATACAGTTTTCGTTGTATTTGCGAAAGCAAATATATATAGAAGGTACAAGTGTCGTCTTCTCAACAAAAACATGTGATAGATTTTAGAGGTTGACGTTTAGGTCAGCACGGCTGGTGTCATATGATTGACGGTTGAGGAACCGGTTGTGTTTTCTTAGACCACGTGAACATTAGATGTGTTATTTCGAGCACAAAAGTTAAAACTATTTCTTGGTTCAAGTGCAGACGAGTCCCATAAATACCTGTCAAGTCATATGTAATGTTGAGAGCGACACCTTTAACGTAGTCAATAATTAAATATAGGGATAATTATACTTTACCCCTGCTAAAATGATCACTTTTACATTTTACTACAATTAAAAAAAAGTTTACATTTTACTATCGCTAATTGCGTTTTTTTACACTTTGCCCTAACAGTGTTAGATTTTGGATGAAAATTTTCATTTTATAACAAAAAGACCAAAATACCCTTAGGGTTTTCTTCCCTAATTAAGATCAACCTCCACTCAAATCCGGTCAAACCCGGTTTAGTTATTAATAATTCAAATAATATTAATTAATAATTAAAATAATATTATTTATTAATAATATATTGAAACATTTGAATTACACGACTCTCTTCGAACTCCATTTCAGGCTCATAGTGTATCAAATCGAAGAAAATCGAAAGATCAACAACTTTAATGAAAGATTTATTTATTAAAACTTAATATTATTTTTGATATTTAATAATTAAAAAATATTAATTATTAATAATATGGTGAAACTTTCGAATGACATAACTCACTCATACGAGCTTTGTTTCGGGCTCATAATATATCAAATCGAATAAAATCATAAATTCAACAATTTCGAAGAAATAAGTTTTTGTCTAAAATTCTATCAAACGACAAAAAAATTTTTAATCTTTAAAAAAAATTCGTCCAACATTTACCAGTGTTAGAGTAAAATGTTAAAAAAGTTATTAATAATTAATAATTTATATTTTTGGTAATAATTATTTATCACGTAAAATTAAATCAATTATTAATAATATATAGACAAATACTTCTTTCTTCAAAGTTGTTGACTTTCAATTCTTTTTTATTTGATATAATATATGAGCCCGAAACAAAACTCGTACGAGAGAGTTATGTTATTGGAAAGTTTTAATATACTATTAATTATTATTATTATTTATAATTAGTATTATTATTACTATTAATTGATATTATTTTAATAAATAATAATTAATTTACTTTTAATTTTAATTATTAAAAATTTATAACTGAAAAAATGATTTCCTTTTATTTTTATTAAATAATTATAATTAATAATAATGAACTATTTTTTTATTAATAAATATTATTAATATAAATTATATATTATTAATAAATATTATAATTTGATGAATAATGACATCAATTTGAAATTTTGATTAATAATTGAGGGGAATTTCGACTTTTTATACAACATGAAAATTTTCCATCCAAAATCTAACCCCGTTAGTGTAAAGTATAAAAAATACGCAATTAGCTGTTGTAAAATATAAACTTTTTTTTTAGCTGTAGTAAAATGTAAAATCGGTCATTTTAGCATGGGTAAAGTGTAATTATCCCTTAAATATATTAGTTGAGAGCCAACTGTCAAAACAACCAGCTAGCCTCTGTGTTTCCATATGCATCTGTCTTTTCCTTTTCATCGTTCCGTTGTAATTGAGTATAATTAGATGAACATTAGTTGTGTTATTTCGAGCACAAAAGTTAAAACTATCTGTTGGTTATGGACAAATACCTGGTACGCCTTAGTTAGGTGGATTGAACATTCAATCAGTAATAATATTTATATATAAATAATAATAAATAATAATATATTTTTATGCAACCAGACTATATATATATAGGAATGTATCAGTTACGAACCTCTTATTTGGTGTCAAAAAGTACAAACCATCTCTCAACCGTATGATTCGTGCGGAGCGAAGGAGATGATGACACGTGTAACCACGCGAATCGGGAGTGAGATAACCGTCGCTGACGAACCCGTTAGGGGTGTTGGTGTGTAACATACTTGTTTCGCGTGTGTAACCATTGTTATACAATTCATCACTTACACATATCAATTATGGTTTTACGTTATACGTGAATGATTATACAATTATATTGTTGGTATTATACAATACCAAGGTACCGGTTACACGTTCATAAAACCGAACACATGTACGCACTAACCATTGTAATACGATTCAATACTTACATACATCAATTATGGTTTTACTTTATATGTGAATGATTATACAATTATATTGCAGTTGTTATACAATACTAAGGTACCGGTTACACGTTCATAAAACCGAACACATGTACGCACTATTTGAATGTGTTACGCAGTAATAACTGGTCAGTTACACACACAATAATAAGTATGTTACACACCAACACCCTAACGGCTCTGCCAGTGTTCTTTATCTCCCTCCCAATCCGCGTTGTTACATGTGGCGCCATCTCATTCGCTCCGCACAAATCAAACGGTTGGGAGGTGGTTTGAACGTTTTGACACCAAATAAAAGGTTTGTAGCTGATACATTCAGGGCCGACCCACCCACAAGGCAAGTAAGACTTTTGCCTTGGGCCCCGGCCCTGGAGAGGCCCCAAACAAAATTCCAACTCAAAAGTTTTGCCTTGGGTCAAGACCAAAGAGAGGCCCGAAACTTTTTTATATATATACGCATGTACGTGGTCGGGCCCAACATTGAAGCTCAACCAACCAAACATCACTTAATTAGTTAATTGTAATCGATGCTTCTCCACAAATATCATTAAACAAAGAGTGTGTCAGAAAATTACGAAGACTGAAGCAAACTAGCGAAGACGATGTCGTCGATGATCAGAAGATGAGGCGATGTTATGGAGAAGAACGATGCGATGATCAGAAGACGAGGAGCAAGGTTTCGAGCTCGAGGCGACGCGTCTCTTCCTTCTCCAATTCGAGATAAGTTTTCTAATAAACCCCAATGGGCCTAAACTCAAATTTTCTATAAATACTTAAAAAAATTGGATTGAAATCACTGCAAGTTCATGGTTTGGGTTCAAATCTCATTTCAATTCTCAAATTCTAGTTTCTTACTTGCTGATTATTCAGTCTCAAATTTTGGCCTTGAATTGAACAGATTTTGAAAATTTAAAGTTAGGGTTTATATTTTTATATTCATATTGTCTTTAATTTTGAGGATTATTGGGTATTTCTAATTTATAGTGTAAACTTTTTAGGATAAATTTATGATTTTGAGTAATGATTTTTGGGATAAAAACGAGGCTTCAACAGTGATTCAGAGATGAAAAAAATGTGTGTACTAATTCATTTTTTTGTTTGATGATCCATTCTTTTGTTTGCTGATCCATTTTTTTTATAATTCTTACTTACCCATTTGTATGATACATTTTTTTTATAATTCTTACTTACCCATTTGTATCATACATTCCCTGTATATATATATGTCCCAACTTAATAATTATTTTATTGCTTGAATTAATAATTTGTTTTAAATAATTATGTTAAACTCTTAAGTATAATATTTTACCTTCCCTTCAAAAAATAAAGGTGAATCAAAGACGCAAATGAGACGAACGAGTGTCATTAAAACCTGTCAAGTCATATGGAATAGTACCGTATGTTGAGAGCGATACCTCTAAATTCTAACATTGTCAGTAATTGAATAAAATAAATTAGTTGAGAGCGAACTATCTAAACAACCGGTTAGCCTCTTTGTCTTTTCTAAGCTGTCCATTCTAACCAAAATATTATGACCGAACTGAAAATCAGATCAAACCAAACTCAAAACAAATAAAAATCATGAATAATAATTTGGTTACGGTTCAATTTTTAAGTAAACTAAATAATTTTGTGAATTCTTTTACCATGAAGTGTACTTGCTTCAGAAAGAAACTGATGAGGGTTAAATATAACTTTTTTTCTACTTATGTTTTAAATTTTTAGTTTAGTATTATTTTGGTGAAATTTAATTTTTGATGGATCGTATTGTTGGATGTGGTATTATATTATATAAAAGATAGGCACAAAATTTTTTATCATTAGAAAGTGGCCAAATTGAGGGCTCTTGAAGCCCCCTTCAATTGACTCTTAATGGTTTTTTTAGCCATTTAAAATTAACGTCTATTCATATTTTTAATTAATAACAAGTAGTTAAATCAATAAAAATGAGCCTAAATAAAATATATAAAACTACCATCAATCTCGAATGACAGATGGAGCCCAAATTGCATGCTCAAATATTTTATCTATGAATATCGGTTGGTTCGGTTTAAACCGATCATTCAATTACATTCGGTTTTAGTTTTAAAAATAATAAAACCAAAAATTTTGGTTTGGTTTCAAAATAAGTTATTTGGTTCGGTTAACTGACCATGGACAACCCTAGTCTTTCCATATGTATCTGTCTTTCTACCTCCTACCTCTAAATGTTAATATGGGTTAATAGAAACTGATTTGAAATTTAGGGGGGACAGCCGGCCTCTTGGTTGGAGAATTTGAAAATTTTGAATGTAAAATTTTGTTTGAAAATAGCATTTGCCCCCCTTCAACAGTAACATATAAAGAAATTGTCAAAAAGAATCGAAGGAGCCTTTTGGTGCCGTGATAAATAATCATCATTTGTAACCTTGAGGTCAAAGGTTTGAGTGTTAGAGTTATGCCTCAGTCCAATATAAAAGTGATCTACAGATGTAATGTTTTATCGTCTTTCTAAATAAATAAATCGGCATATATTACTAATTTGTTGTAGTAATATATTGAATGTAATTTGATCTATGTCATAATGTGTGTAACCACTTATAGTAGAACTATAGATCAGAAAGAATTGCATTCGATAAAGTCCCTGATCAGCTAAGCTTATTCTGAAGCGATCAGTATGAGACTAACTCCTTGTGATAATGCTCTACTGATCATGGCAAAGTGTGTGCCGGAGTTATATCATAGATACCATCAGGTCAATGTAGATAGAGAACTAGCAGTCAAAGGATAAGTCGATGCTAGTTTTCAAACATATCCAGATGACTTCAAAATTCAGTCAGGATATATTTTGTGTTGAGTGGTGGCGCTTTCAGCAGGATAAGCTTTAAGCAAGCCAAAATTGCCAACTCTACAACGGAGGCTGAGTATATAGCTACAACAAAAGTAGCTAAAGAGGCCGTATGGATTAGAAGCTTTCTGATCGGATTAGATGCAACGCCGCGAGCGTCTGATCCGATAAGCTTGTTGTGGGACAATACAGGTGCCGTAGCTATTGCTCAAGAGCCCAAATTCCACAACAGATCCAAACATATACTCAGCAGGCGTCACCTCGTGAGAGTTATCACACATAGAGGTTATGTGGAGATTAAACACTATTCGACTGATGATAATATGGCCGATCCCTTGACAGAGGCTCAGCTGCAGCCTAGGCATGAGGAACAAGCAGAGTCTATGGGAGTAGATTAGAACTTATATTGGAACCAGGGGCAAGTGGGAGATTGTTAGAGTTATGCCCCAGTCCAATATAAAAGTGATCTACAGATGTAATGTTTTATCGTCTTTCCGAATAAATAAATCGGCATATATTACTAATGTGTTGTAGTAATATATCGAATGTAATTTGATCTATGTCATAATCTGTGTAACCACTTATAATAGAACTATAGATCAGAAAGAATTGCATTCGATAAAGTCCCTGATCAGCAAAGCTTCTTCTGAAGCGATCAGTATGAGACTAACTCCTTGTGATAATGCTCTACTGATCATGGCAAAGTGCGTGCCGGAGTTATATCATAGATACCATTAGGTCGATGATATCGGACAATCCGATTGTGAGTATGTTGCATAGATCCAGTCATGAGATACTCACATATCGTAGCTTGTCATTATATCCTAAGACCAAGGAGTCTTTGTGTACACTATGTAACGAATACCTAAGTTTGACCTACTCTAACGTTATTTGTAAAAGGGTAACTATAACGGCTTCGATTGGCTTTGATATTGATTGCACTAGTGAACTCGAAAGGCGTCTGAGGGATTTATCACTCATACTTCGGTATGAGAAAGATATCCGTTTAGGCCACTTGATGAGTATGACTGAAGGAAGAGCACGGCCGTGCAGGTGATACCTTAGTATCAGTTTTCATTCTTCTCAGATATCAAGAAACAATGAGTGATAAATTAGGATGACCATTCTATGCCTATTGATCAATCTGGATATCGGTTTGATAAAAGGACAGTGACATGTAGGATAACAGGTTAAGTCAAATAATCGATAATCACGAACATTGGATAATCATAATGTCTTGCTAGAGTTCACTTATGATGGAAAGGGTAAAATAGTAATTTTACCAGTCTGCTAATTGCTCGTGAGCCTAGAGGGTCACACGCATTAAGCACGACACATGACAATTAATTATGGATTAAAATTCAGAACGATTCGGTAGATTTCTGGCCTAAGGTTTTAACCAGACGGTTGAAGAAATCAATTCGAGGAAAATGAACCGTTTCGTCTAAACCGAAATTAGAACTCAATTTAATGGGTTTGATTTGGGTTTTGGTTAAACGGGCTTAAAGTCCATTTAGGGATTTAAGTGATGAATGGGAACAAATGAAAATAGAGGGTTTATGGAGGAAGGATATGCAATTTTGATTTGAAAAATTCAATTTTATTTTTCAAATTAAAATTCCAATTTTTTTCATAACTTCCTCTAATCTTAAGCAACCACTCCCATCTTCCTCCCCCCTTCTAGGCCGACTTCTCTCTCTCTTTTCTTCCTCTATTGTTGTCAAGCTTCTCTCAAATTCATAGCAGAAAGTTTGAGTGAAAAACCTTCTTCAGTTGTGGTGCTTGTGTGGACTTAATAGAGAAACACTAAGCTTGTGTTTTCATCGATTAGAAGAGGTAATTTTCAGATTCAAAAGGTATGTATAACATGTTGAATTTACATTAAGATCGAGTATTATATCGATCACCACGGTTACATAAAGTCCGCTGCATGATATTTATCGAATGGAACCCGTGGTGATCTCTTTCAGTGGTATCAGAGGCATGGTTGTTGTGTATTCTTCTACATGTTTAAATCTGATTTTTTTTTGAGTTTATATGTGTTCATCACCTTAGCATGCATGTGAATAAAAAAAAACTTCAGATTTGATTGATTTTGGAAAATTGGAAAATAATTTTTTTTGGTGTTTCGGGTTAGCCATGGCCGACCAGGTCGAGACCCTTGGTGGACCATGGAATGCCCTAGGTCAGACCATGGTCAGCGCCAAGGGCCGACGAGGGTTGCCTACGGGCGACCATGGCAGCCCTCCCGCGCGACCACAATCTGCCTACGCGGGCGACCATGGCAGCCAGTGAGGGCCACCCTGGTTGCTTCGCGGGCGACCAGGGTCTGCCCTAGGGGCAACCATGGCTGCCCTCGCGGGCTACCATGGTCATTCCCTTGGCCGATCACGGTCAGCCCCGCGGGCGACCTCGGCAGCCCTCACGGGCCACCGTGGTTGCCTCCGCGGGCGACCTTGGTTGAGCCGGTTCGACTCCACCAGATTCGATCTGAACCGGCTGGTTTGCAAGAATAATTAGAAACCCTAAAAATTTAATTTTCAGATTTGGTTCAGTTTCGATAAACCAGCGAGAACCAGTCTAAAATTCAATTAATTAATTAAACCGTCCGGTTTCGATAAACCGGAATCTTTCCACACTTAAGAAAGATAATATTTTGAAATTTTATTTGTTTTATAAGCATCTTGAGTGATCACATGATCTTTGATAACATGGTGTTTTCCACATGATGCTAGCTAAGCCCTCTAGATTTGCATTTTAATCTCGGTTTTGCAACCTGCGTGTTGCTTAATTTTGGGTTGTAGTAAATACGGCTTGGTGTCATGATTTGTATTTCATTTTATAAATTTTAGTTTGTAATCACGAAGACCGACACAAGAATCAAGTCAAGAGGAAGACTCGGATTGGAGGAAGCTCGAAGCCAGTGGGAGTTCACAAGAATGGAGCAAGTTTGGATCTTGAAGACCATGTCTTTAAGATCAGTATTGCTAGATTCTTAGGAACTTAAGATGGGCTTAGGTATGCATATTTTATCGTTACATTTATATGTTTGAATGTATGAATGTACGATAGTTTAAATATACAAGTTTATGTATGATTTGCTATCACCCACATGCAAAGATTAAAATCGCATGTAACCAGCTAAGGGATCATCTTTGCATGAATTTGCAATTGATGATTCCAAATTAAGATTGTATCGATATACAATCAGACATTTATAATTCACTTAAATGCAAATAATTACAAGTCAAGCGTGATACCATCCAAGTTTGGGCACTCAAAAGGGCTTTGACCTTATGGATGTCGGTACGCCTTCGCGTAACATTCATAGAGAAAATGTCTAGATGAGATGGGTAGTAATGTGTGGGTGCGTGCGCCTCCGCGTAGTAGCTACATTAGTTCTATCCATAGTTCAAGCTTGGTAGACTTGTCTACGATTGTCAACTAGGGCTGACCTAGGGTATCAGTATAGGGTATGCTGTGTACTTTTAGTACAGACCCTAGCAAGGAACTACATAGTCTTGTAGATGGATGTATTCCTACCTTAATGCTCTCAATTGGAGCAGTGAGCCTCCGTTCACTTCAATTGAGGGTATGATAGGATCCTGGTTCAGATTCTAATGTTAGAATCAGACACATGTTTTATAACTTAATCTCCAACTTGAATTTTTAATTAATTTCACCATGTAGAACTAAAAGGCAAACACAACACAAAGGAGCGCACTGAGAGTCAAGATTGAGGACAGACTCAAGAGTGTGAGTTACTCAGATTGGAATAGAAACTTGAGGCTTATACTCAAGCATGAACGCAAGTAGTATATCCTTACCAAGGAACCTCCTACTGAGCCACCGCTGAACGCCGCTAGGGCACTAAGGATACTTATCAAAGTTCCTTATTAACCAAATCGACGTGACATTCGTTATAGTGAGCAGTAGGATGCCAGAGTTATAGAAGCAGTTCAGGAACGTTTCAGATGACCCTCATACCTGTAAGGCAGAGGTCAAGGAAATGTTCAAGGAGAAAGCTCGTGTCGAAAGATATGATACTTTCATAGAACTTAACTCCTGCAAACTTAAGGCTGGAGCCCTATTAGTCCCCATGTCACAAAGATTTAATGTCTTCAGTAGCATCTAACCAGACTCGGTTTTTATGATCAGGTGGAAACGGCTGCAGATTTTATGTTGCAGTCACTTCCAGATACATATAGTGATTTCATAGTAAATTACAATATGCATGACATGGACAAGTCCTTAATAGAGCTTCATGGGATACTTGTGACCACTGAAAAGAACCTCACGAGAAAGACCAAGGAGGTCCTTATGGTCAACAAGAAGATCAGCTTCAAGAAAACTGATCAGGGTAAGGGTAAGGCTCCTAAGCACCTTGCAGGGCAGTTCAGACACCCCAAGCGTCCAAAAGTTCAAGCAGCTCCCAAAGCTGATATGAAGATTAAGGACAAAATCGAGGAGATCTGCCATCACTGCAATGAGCCAGGACACAAGAATAAGGGATTGTAAACAAATACAAGGATCACGTGAAGATGAGTGTGTACCCACGTCTTCAGGATCAGATATTTACGTTGGTAATCTTAATCAGTATAACGTAAATAAAAAAAGGCTTAAATCTGATGATTTAAACCAAGTTATAATCTTGCATTGTCATTTAAGGCACATAGGCGAGAAACACATTTCAACACTTCACAAGTGTGGACTTTAAGTCTGTTTGAATTCACTCAAACTGAAAGATGCAAGTCTTGCCTAATGAGCGAGAAACGCATTTCTACACTTCACAAGTGTGGACTTTTAAGTCCGTTTGAATTCACTCAAACTGAAAGTCGCAAGTTTTGCCTAATGGGCAAAATGACAAAGGCACTTTTCACAGGTTTATGTGAACGGCGAGTGACTTGTTAAGTCTAATACATTCCGACGTATGTGGACCTATAAGTACTCAGGCCAGAAGAGAGCTCAACTTATACTTGACTCTAGAAATGGCCGCATTCATTTTGAATCGGGCTCCGATGAAGACAACGATAGTACACCTTTTGACAGTTTTTCTGTCTCCCATTACTGTGGATGCGTGCGCCTCCGCGTAGTATTCATTGGGATGCGAGCTGAATAAGGTAATCAGTTCTATTTGGATGAGTGCGCCTCCGCGTAGTAGCCAAATAAGAGCTGGACCAGAGTCACAGAAGGTACACCACATGACACTCATTACGTCTCCAGTTACTGTGGATGCCTGCGCCTCCGCATAGTATTCATTGGGTTGGGAGCGGGATGAGATGGTCAGTTCTATTTGGATGCGTGCGCCTTCGCGTAGTAGCCAAATAAGAAATGGGCCATAGTCATATATGGTGTGGAAAACATTCTAGTATGTTTTTCCTAAAAGATTTGGGTAGCAGAGATGCAGGCATCCAAATCAGACAAATGTGTCTTCGTAAGATATCCTTAAGAAACTAAGAGATACAACTTCTACATACCCAGCAAGTACAAAGTCTTTGTTGCTCGAAGAGGGGTATTTTTGGAGAAATGTTCTATTTCCAAAATAGCTAGTGGGAGTCTCGTGCATCTCGAAGAAATTCGAGAGGATACGGAACATCCTGAAGCAATTCAGGAGTCTGCTATGCAAGATGTAGAAGTACTGGTGCCTCAGCTGGTCGCAGATGAAGAATCAATCCCTACAAAAATTCTAGATGGTCTAAGGAGGTCTGAAAGATCTCGTCATGTTCCAGACAGATATGGCTTCACAGCCACTGATTGAAATGACTTGATATTGGTGGATTAGGATGATCCAGAAACCTTCAGACAAGCTTTGACCAGTCCAGACTCCAAAAAAATGGCAGAACGCCATGATTGAGGAAATGAAATCCATATATGAAAACAAAGTCGGGTGCTTGGTGGATCAAACCCCTGGGATAAAACCCATAGGTTCTGAGTGGGTCTATAGGATCAAGACCGACATGGATGTAAGTCCTCAGACCCATATGGCTAGGATGGTTGTAAAAGGTTATCGCCAGATTCAATACATGGATTATGATGACATCTTTTCACCAGTAGCAATGGTCAGTTTAATCCGGATTATTATTAGCCATAACTATGGCAGATGGATGTCAAAACTCCTTCCTTAGCAGGAACTTACTAGAGGGCGTGTATATCACACGACCTGTGGGTTTTGTAGATCCAAAGAATCCCGGAAAGATATGTAAGCCACAAAGATCCATTTATGGTTTTAAGAAAGCTTCAGGGAGTTGGAACCTTCATTTTGATAAAGCTGTAAGGGAACTTGACTTCATCAAAAACAAAAGTGAGCCTTGCGTACATAAGAAATCGAGTGGTATTAAGCTAAGAAAGAATACATACCCATGCGTCATGGTATTAAGCTCAGCAAGCTACAGAGTCCTAGTACTCCTGATAAGTTGAGCAGGATGAGTAAGATCCCTTATGCTTCGGTTGTCGGGTCCATCATGTATGCCAGGATATGCACGAGACTGGAAGTCTCGTTTGCATTAAGCTGTACAAGCACATTCCAATTTAACCCCGACCAATTACATTGGATTTCTGTCAATGGTCATCCCCAAATATTTGAGGAGGACCAAGGATGCATTCCTAGTGTATGGGGATGTAGATAGAGAACTAGCAGTCAAAGGATAAGTCGATGCTAGTTTTCAGACATATCCAAATGACTGGTGGCGCTTTCAGCAGGATAAGCTTTAAGCAAGCCAAAATTGCCAACTCTACAACGGAGGCTGAGTATATAGCTACAACAAAAGTAGCTAAAGAGGCTGTATGGATTAGAAGCTTTCTGATCGGATTAGATGCAACGCCGCGAGCGTCTGATCCGATAAGCTTGTTGTGGGACAACACAGGTGCCGTAGCTATTGCTCAACAGCCCAAATTCCACAACAGATCCAAACATATACTCAGCAGGCATCACCTTGTGAGAGTTATCACAAATAGAGGTTATGTGGAGATTAAACACTATTCGACTGATGATAATATGGCCGATCCCTTGACAGAGGCTCAGCCGCAGCCTAGGCATGAGGAACAAGCAGAGTCTATGGGACTAGATTAGAACTTAAATTGGAACCAGGGGCAAGTGGGAGATTGTTAGAGTTACGCCCCAGTCCAATATAAAAGTGATCTACAGATGTAATGTTTTATCGTCTTTCCGAATAAATAAATCGGCATATATTACTAATGTGTTGTAGTGATATATCGAATGTAATTTGATCTATGTCATAATCTGTGTAACCACTTATAATAGAATTATAGATCAGAAAGAATTGCATTCGATAAAGTCCCTGATCAGCTAAACTTCTTCTGAAGTGATCAATATGAGATTAACTCCTTGTGATAATGCTCTACTGATCATGGCAAAGTGGGTGCCGGAGTTATATCATAGATACCATCAGGTCGATGATATCGGACAATCCGATTGTGAGTATGCTGCATAGATCTAGTCATGAGATAGTCACATATCGTAGCTTCTCATTATATCCTAAGACCAAGGAGTCTTTGTGTACACTATGTAACGAATACCTAAGTTTGACCTACTCTAACGTTATCTGTAAAAGGGTAACTATAACGGCTTCGGTTGGCTTTGATATTGATTGCACTAGTGAAATTGAAATGCGTCTGAGGAATTTATCATTCATACTTCGGTATGAGAAAGATATCCGTTTAGGCCACTTGATGAGTATGACTGAAGGAAGAGCACGGCCGTGCAGGTGATACCTTAGTATTAGTTTTCAGTCATCTCAGATATCAATAAACAGTGATTGATAAATTAGGATGACCATTCTATACCTATTGATCAATCTGGATATCGGTTTGTTAAAAGGACAGTGACATGTAAAATAACAGGTTAAGTCAAATAATCGATAATCACGAACATTAGATAATCATAATGTCTTGCTAGAGGCCACTTATGATGGAAAGGGTAAAATAGTAATTTTACCAGTCTTCCAATTGCTCGTGAGCCTAGAGGGTCACACGCATTAAGCACGACACATGACAATTAATTATGGATTAAAATTGAGAACGATTCGGTAGATTTCTGGCCTAAGGTTTTAACCAGACGGTTGAAGAAATCATTTTGAGGAAAATGAACCGTTTCGTCTAAACCGAAATTAGAACTCAATTTAATGGGTTTGATTTGGGTTTTGGTTAAATGGGCTTAAAGCCCATTTAGGGATTTAAGTGATGAATGAGAACAAATGAAAATAGAGGGTTTATGGAAGATGGATATGCAATTTTGATTTGAAAAATTCAATTTTGTTTTTCAAATTAAAATTCTAATTTTTTTTTATAACTTCCTCTAATTTTCAGCAACCACTCCCATCTTCCTCCCCCCTTCTAGGCCGACTTCTCTCTCTCTTTTCTTCCTCCATTGTTGTCAAGCTTCTCTCAAATTCATAGCAAAAAGTTTGAGTGAAAAACCTTCTTCGGTTGTGGTGCTTGTGTGGACCTAATAGAGAAACACTAAGCTTGTGTTTTCATCGATTAGAAGAGGTAATTTTCAGATTCAAAAGGTATATATAACATGTTGAATTTATATTAAGATCGAGTATTATATCGATCACCACGGTTACATAACGTCCGGTGCATGATATTTATCGAATGGAACCCGTGGTGATCTCTTTCATTGAGCCCCCACTATCACCACTGAAAATGACCTCCAAGCCGGCGAGACTTTGCGCTCGCCGGGCAAAAGATCTGGTCTCCCCGGCTTAGCCAAGCTGGCAAGATTTTCGCCCGAAACTCGCCGGCTTGGTTCTCACCGGGCAGTTCTCGACGGGAATGGTCATAGCCGGCGAGATATTGATTCAATATCTCGCCGGCTTGGAGGTGACCAATATCTCACCGGGGTAGTGAAGTTTTCCCGGCGAGATATTGGCGGTATATTGACAGGAAAGGTTACAAAACTTAATCAGCGAGTTATTGGTCAAAAACTCGCCGGATAGGGTTCACAACCCACCTGTCAAGATATTGGCAATATCTCGCCGGTTAGGGTTTACAACCTAGCCAGCGAGATATTGGCAACATCTCACCGCCCAGGTTCGGTTAGCCGGCGAGATGTTGCAAATATCTTGCTGGCTAGGTATGATAAGTTTTGGACAGAATCTGTCCCAATTTCTCAGTTTCCCGTTACCAATAACACCTGCAAAAACCCTGCAATTCAACTAAATCATAAACTGCAATTGCAGCGATCGAAAAAAGATATTTCATAATTGCAAACCAATTAAAAGTGGAACAATAAATGAACAATTACAAAACGTGAAAAAATCGTAAACAAGGAAACTACGGGAGTTGTCCTATCCGTTTTGTCTTCTGCGCCGTCTTCTTGAACCTCTTTCTCGGGCGCAGTCGTTCGTCGGTAGGTGCTAGAGGTTGTTGTTGTTCCGAAGGCAGTCCCGACGAAATAGTCAACTACGTCACCGTCTGAGATAGATTCAGGCCCAGAGTCGGTGTTGGTGTCGGAGTCGGAGTCGGAGTCTGGGCCGGAAGCGGCGTCGGAGTCGGAGTAAATTTATAAAGAAATTAAAATTTTACCATCTCCGGGTCACCGTCTTTTTCGTAGACGCGCGCGTGAGTTTCCAAGCTCGAAGGAAAACTCCAGCCTCTTGTTGAAGTAGAGCATGTCTGTCGAAGGGCCGGGAATTGCCACTATGCCTTTTCCGATTCTCGGCTAGGGCTTTCATTTTTCCAGAAAGTTCCTGCACACGGACAAATATCAAGCGTTAAGAAAGTATTATTAAGTATTTGAAAAACTTAAAGAAAATATTCTACGTTTTAAAACATACCTTATATTCTGGACTCTCGAAGTAGTCGCACATCCAATCCCATGCTTGCTCTCGGCCTATGAAGTATTCCGGGACCGACCTCCATTTTTTCTCATCGTAGTCCCTCTTGCACTCCCCCATAAACTCCCCATAGCGCATTTGAGTATGGAAAAGGATCCACTGGTAGACTCGATTTGGCGCTACGTGGTAGTGTAGCGCGCTCTTCAATGAAAATAGAAATACGTTAGTGCAAATATATTTTCAAATAAAATAATTTTCAAATGAGAAAAAATTACAAACTTACCGTGAGAGCTCCCCTTATTTTACACTTTTTATCGAAGTCGAGCTTCCGAAACGTCGGAGCGCGAGTTAATATACTCGTCCTGATGTGACCGCCGATGAACCGGATAATCTAGGACGAGTCAAATTCTGGGTCGTTGTTGATGCATATGTCATTTTTCTCGAAGTCCCATGTGACCGATAGGGGCCTTTCTCTATCATATCTTGGAGCTTCTTGCACTTCGCAAGTCCACGCGAACATGTTTTCGGCTCCTGTGGCCCACTCGTAGATCCTTTTTCGTACGTGCTGTTCAGCTACTTGTACCGGATGTGTCGTACGGAGCGCACAGTCGTACCGCACGTGTTCGAGCCGTTCAGCTCCGCTGTAGGAATGCACGAGGGACCGACTGAGGGAATGATGCACTCAATCAGCTCATCCTCGTCTTCAGGTGCCTCCTCTAGAAATGAACCACCCTGCTCATGTCTGTTGTGATAGCATTTGTGCCCTAGTCCAATTGCTATTAGCCTGTAAATGTCTATGTACAATCATCGTTTGTAATATATATATAAAACGGCTTTGTATTACTTATGTGTTGAAGTAATATGTTAAGCATGATCTGATTTATGACCACTAAAGTAGTAGAACCATAAATCTGTACGGATCACACTTAACGAGTCCCTGGTCAACCTATGCTTCCTTAAAGCGACCAGTATGAGGATGGTTCTTAATGACGTAGTTCTACTTGTCATAGGGATGAGGGATCCTGAAATCATATCATAGATATCATGAGGTGATTGATATCGGACGACCCGCTTTGAATAGTGTTTTCATAGATTAAGCCATGAACATATTCAAATGCGATAGCTTGTCACGACATCCTTAGACCAAGGAGTCTTTGTGATCACTATGCAATGAACGTGCGGCTTTAACTTGAGCCAAACGCTTTCTGTGATAGGATTGCTATAAAGGGCATGATTGGTTGGCGGAACGGGTTGCATGAGTGACACGAAAGACGGCTAAGGGATTTATCCCTCATACTACGGTATGGGAAAGATATCCGTTAAAAGGGCCTCTTGATGGAGACTGATTGAGAGTAAAAGCATGGCCATGCAAATCATACGGGTTAACAGTTCTCAGCCATCTCACATATCAAGTAACAATGATTGACTAAACAAGGGTGACGACTCTATGCCTTGTGATCGATCGGGATATCTAGAGATAATAGGATGGTGACTTGTACGCACAAGGTTAAGTCGAATCATCGATCGTCATGCACCTTGGGTAATCATAATGTCTTACTAGAGACCACTTATGATGGATCGGGCAAGAGAGATCTTTTGCGCCGATCTGCCAACGGTGGCATGAGCCTAGAGGGTCACACACATTCAAGACGGATAACTTGAGACAAGGAAACATTATGATAAGCGACGTCGATATCGCGTCGGACTTTGTTTGATAAGCGACGACAAAAGGGTCGGGCGACTTTTGGACACGGCATGAGACAACACGGGAGGGCCCATTGGGCTCGGCCCATGAAGCCTCATGGCCGGCCCAATAAGGGCCCAACAAGACCTCTTGGCCGGCCCACATGGTGGGTCCATGTGTGGGGGCCACACAACACCATGCTTAGTTGGTGATTGTGGATTAAGAGGTGAGTGATTTAAGGGGTATGGGTTAAAGCACCTTTAAGCCCATACCAATCACTTTTAACCCATACTTATGAGTTGGATGATGAATTCAAATTCTAGACATTAATTCATTAATCAAAATATCACAAAAACTCACAATCTCTCTCTCTCTTCTAGCTTGGCCGGCCACCCCTCATCCTCCTCTTGTTCTTGCTCTCTTGTTCTTCATTTAATTGTTCTAGTAGGCAATTAAGTGAGGGATCATCAAGATCATCCCCTTGGTGTGGACTTGCTTTAGAGAAGAAGATCCGAACGTTCTTCTTTATCGATTCATACAAGACTTAAAGGTAAATATCTTGTGGAATAGATTTTGCTTTGGGATTTAATGGTTTATGTTCTTGGACAAGGTTTGGAGTAGATTTTCTTATATTGCTTCCGCTATCTCGATGATCTAGAAAGCTCCAAAACCCTACATGTTGACCTCCTCTTGGGCCGGTGTACCCTGCTGGGGTCGAGTACCCTCCTCGGGTCTAGTACTAGCCTGGGCCCCATTTTCTACACCCATGGGGCCCACTTTGTACCCCTGAGCTCTCAGGCGGTGCCAAGGCCGTAGCATATCGCCAGATTTGGTCAAAATACTGCTCCTTCAGTGTCTTCTGCCCACTGTTTCTTCTAGGAACCATTTCCCGCGTTGACATCAACAACATATGTATTAAATCATTTCCCTAAAACTTAAATAATATCAAAATTTCAGTAAATTAATAAATCAGTTTGTGTATTTCCCCAAACCCTAAATCAATTCGACCATTTCACTAAACCATAAGTCAAATCAAAATTTCAGCAAAGTTGAAGCTATATATAGCCAACTAGCTAGTTCATGGAAATAAGATAGAATAAAACCTCATGCATAATTGAAACTATTGCAGAGTGAGCAAATTGACCATAATTGAAACTATTTCTGAGACTAAAATCAAACAATTACTTCACATTTACAAATACTTCACAGATAAAAGATAGGCAAAACAATTTTTATCATTAGAAAGTGGCCAAATTGAGGGCTCTTGAAGCCCCCTTCAATTGACTCTTAATGGTTTTTTTAGCCATTTAAAATTAACGTCTATTCATATTTTTAATTAATAACAAGTAGTTAAATAAATAAAAAATGAGTCTAAATAAAAAATATAAAACTACCATCAATCTCGAATGACAGATTGAGCCCAAATTGCATGCTCAAATATTTTATCTATGAATATCGGTTGGTTCGGTTTAAACCAAAACCCGAACAACTTTTTACTTGGGTAAAAACCGATCATTCAATTACATTCGGTTTTAGTTTTAAAAATGATAAAACCAAAAATTTTGGTTTGATTTCAAAATAAGCTATTTGGTTCGGTTAACTGACCATGGACAACCCTAGCCTTTCCATATGTATCTGTCTTTGTACCTCCTACCTCTAAATGTTGAGATGGTTTAATAGAAAATGATTTGAAATTTAGGGGGGACAGCCGGCCTCTTGGCCGGAGAACTTGAAAATTTTGAATGTAAAATTTTGTTTGAAAATAGCATTTGCCCCCCTTCAACGGTAACATATAAAGAAATTGTCAAAAAGAATCGAAGGAGCCTTTTGGTGCCATGATAAATAATCATCATTTGTAACCTTGAGGTCAGAGGTTTGAGCCCCCACTATCACCAATGAAAATGACCTCCAAGCCGGCGAGACTTTGCGCTCCCCGGGCGGAAGATCTGGTCTCCCCGGCTTGGCCAAGTTGGCGAGATTTTCGCCCGAAACTCGCCGGACAGGTCTCGACGAGAATGGTCATAGCAGGCGAGATATTGATTCAATATCTCGCGGGCTTGGAAGTGACCAATATCTTGCCGGGGTAGTGAAGTTTTCCCGACGAGATATTGGCAATATATCGACGGGAAAGATCCTAGTATGTTTTTCTTGAAAATTTTGGGTAGCAGAGATGCAGGCACCCAAATCAGACAAATGTGTCTTCGTAAGGTATCCTTAAGAAACTAAGAGATACAACTTCTACATACCCAGCGAGTACAAAGCCTTTGTTGCTTGAGGAGGGGTATTTTTGGAGAAATATTTTATTTCTAGAACAACTAGTGAAAGTCTCGTGCATCTCGAAGAAAATAGAAAGGATACGGAACAGCCTGAAGCAATTCAGGAGCCTGCTATGCAAGATGTAGAAGTACTGGAGCCTCAGATGGTCATACATGAAGAATCAGTCCCTACAGAAATTCCAGATGGTCCAAGGAGGTCTGAAAAATCTCATCATGTTCCAGACAGATATGGCTTCACAGCCACTGAGGGAAATCACTTGATGATTGTGGATCAGGATGATCCAGAAACCTTCAGACAAGTTTTGACCATTCCAGACTTTGAATAATGGCAGAACACCATGAATGAGGAAATGAAATCCATGTAAGACAACCAAGTCTGGTGCTTGGTTGATCAAACCCCAGGGATAAAACCCATCGGTTCTGAGTGGGTCTACAGGATCAAGACCGACATGGATGGAAATCCTCATACCAATGAGGCTAGGATGGTTGTAAAAGGTTATCATCCGATTCAATGCATGGATTATGATGACACCTTTTCACCAGTAGCAATGGTCAGATTGATCCGGATTATTCTTAGCCATAACTATGACAGATGGATGTCAAAACCCCTTCCTTAGCAGGAACTTACTAGAGGGCGTGTATATCACATGACCTGTGGGTTTTGTAGATCCAAAGAATCCCGGAAGATATGTAAGCTGGAAAGATCCATTTATGGATTGAAGCAAGCTTCAGGAAGTTGGAACCTTCATTTTGATAAAGCTGTAAGGGAACTCAGCTTCATCAAAAACAAAAGTGAGCCTTGCGTACATAAGAAAGCGAGTGGGAGTAATATTGTATTCTTGGTATTTATTCATCGGGAATGACATCCCAACCTTGCCACCAAAGCTTGGTTAGGGAAGTACTTATCGATGAAGGACTTAGGTGATGCTACATTTAATGTAGGCATCAAGATCTCTACAGATCATTCCAAGAGGATTTTGGGCCTAGGTCAAACTTAGGTATTCGTTATATAGTGTACACAAAGACTCCTTGGTCTTAGGATATAATGACAAGTTATGATATGTGAGTATCTCGTGACTAGATCTATGCAGCATACTCACAATCGGGTTGTCCGATATCATCGACCTGATGGTATCTATGATATAACTCCGGCACGCACTTTGCCATGATCAGTAGAGCATGATCACAATGAGTTAGTCTCGTACTGATCGCTTCAGAAGAAACTTAGCTGATCAGGGACTCATCAAATGTAATTCTTTCTGATCTATAGATCTACTATTAGTGGTTACACACATAATGACATAGATCAAATTACATTCGATATATTACTACAACACATTAGTAATATATAGCGATTTATTTATTCGAAAAGATGATAAAACATTAAATCTGTAGATCACTTATATATTGGACTGGGGCATAACTCTAACAATCTCTCACTTGCCCCTGGTTCCAATTTAAGTTCTGATCTAGTCCCATAGACCCTGCATGTTTCTCATGCCTAGGTTTTGGCTGAGCCTTTGTCAAGGTATCGGCCATATTATCATCAGTCGAATAGTGTTTAATCTCCACATCACCTCTATATTATCATTCTTGTTGAGTATATGTTTGGATATGTTGTGGAATCTGGGCTCTTGAGCAATAGCTAGGGCACCTGTGTTGTCCCACAACAAGCTTATCAAATCAGACGCTCGCGGCGTTGCATCTAATCCGATAAGAAAGCTTCTAATCCATACGACCTCTTTAGCTGCTTTTGTTGCAGCTATATACTCAGCCTTTATTGTAGAGCTAGCAATTTTGGCTTGCTTAAAGCTTATCTAGCTGAAAGCGCCACCACTCAACACAAAATATATCCTTACTGAATTTTAAAGTCATCTGGATATGTTTGAAAACTAGCATTGACTTGTCCTTTGACTGCTAGTTCTCTATCTTCATCCCCTTTCACCAAAATGCATCCTTGATCCTCCTCAAATATTTGAGGATGGCCTTTGACAGCAATCCAGTTTAATTGTTCGGGGTTAGATTGGAATCTGCTGGTACAACTTAGTGCAAACGAGACTTCCAGTCTCGTGCACATCCTGGCATACATGATGAATCCCACAGCCGAATCATAAGGGATCTTACTCATCCTACTCAGCTTATCAGGAGTACTAGGACTCTATAGCTTGCTGAGCTTAATGCGATGACGCATGGGTATGTATCCTTTCTTAAAATCAAGCATTGAGATCTTCTCAACACTTTACATATGTACATGTTCTGACTTAGCAACATGTTCTGACTTAGGCCCAAAATCCTTTTGGAATGATCTGTAGAGATCCTGATGCCTACATTAAATGTAGCATCACCTAAGTCCTTCACCGATAAGTACTTCCCTAACAAAACTTTGGTGGCAAGGTCGGGATGTCATTCCCGATGAATAAATATCAAGAATACAATATTACTCCCACTCGCTTTCTTATGTACGCAAGGCTCACTTTTGTTTTTGATGAAGCCGAGTTCCCTTACAGCTTCATCAAAACGAATGTTCCAACTCCATGAAGCTTGCTTTAATCCAAAAATGGATCTTTGCAGCTTACATATCTTCCTGGGATTCTTTGGATCTGCAAGACCCACAGGTCGTGTGATATACACGCCCTCTAGTAAGTTTCTGCTAAGGAAGGGGTTTTGACATCCATCTGCCATAGTTATGGTTAAGAATAATCCGGATCAATCTGACCATTGCTACTGGTGAAAAGGTGTCATCATAATACATGCATTGAATCTGACGATAACCTTTTACAACCATCCTAGCCTTATTGGTCTGAGGATTTCCATCCATGTCGGTCTTGATCCTATAGACCCACTCAGAACCGATGGGTTTTATCCCAGGAGTTTGATCAACCAAGCACCAGACTTGGTTGTCTTACATGGATTTCATTTCCTCATTCATGGCATTCTACCATTTTTCAGAGTCTGGACTGGTCAAAGCTTGTCTGAAGGTTTCTGGATCATCCTGATCCACAATCATCAAGTCATTTCCCTCAGTGGCTGTGAAGCCATATCTGCCTGGAACATGACGAGATTTTTCAGACCTCCTTGGACCATCTGGAATTTCTGTAGGGACTGATTCTTCATCTACGACCATCTGAGGCTCAAGTACTTGTACATCTTGCATAGCAGGCTCCTGAATTGCTTCAGGCTGTTCCGTATCCTCTCGAATTTCTTCGAGATGCACGAGACTCCCACTAGCTGTTTTGGAAATAAAATATTTCTCCAAAATACCCCTCCTCGAGCAACAAAGACTTTGTACTCGCTAGGTATGTAGAAGTTGTATCTCTTAGTTTCTTAAGGATACCTTACGAAGACACCTTTGTGTGATTTGGATGTCTGCATCTCTACTACCCAAATCCTTTAGGAAATACATACTAGAATATTTCCCACACCATATATGACTATGGTCCATTTCTTATTTGGCTATTATGCGAAGGCGCACGCATCCAAATAGAACTGACCATCTCATCCCGCTCCCATCCCAATGAATACTATGCGGAGGCGCACGCATCCACAGTAACGGGAGACATAATGAGTGTCATGTGGTGTACCTTCTGTGACTCTGGTCCAGCTCTTATTTGGCTACTATGCGGAGGCGCACGCATCCAAATAGAACTGATTACCTTATTCAGCTCACATCCCAATGAATGCTACGCGGAGGCGCACACATCCACAGTAATGGGAGACAGAATGACTGTCACGAGCTGTACTATCGTTGTCTTCATCGGAGCCCGATTCAAAATGAATGCGGCCGGTTCTAGAGTCAAGTATTAGTTCAACTCTCTTCTGGCCTAAGTACTCATAGGTCTACATACGTCGGAATGTATTAGACTTAATAAGTCACTCGCCTTTCACAAAAACCTGTGAAAGGTGCCTTCGTCATTTTGCCCATTAGGCGAGGCTTGCATCTCTCAGTTTGAGTGAATTCAAACGGACTTAAAAAGTCCACACTTGTGAAGTGTTGAAATGCGTTTCTCGCTCATTAGGCAAGACTTGCATCTTTCAGTTTGAGTGAATTCAAGCGGACTTAAAGTCCACACTTGTGAAATGTTGAAATGAATTTCTCGCTTATGTGCCTTAAATGACAATGCCAGATTTTAACTTGGTTTAAATCATTAAATTTAAGCATTTTCTTATTTACGTTATAGCGATTAAGCTTACCAATGTAAATATCTGATCCTGAAGACGTGGATACCCACTCTTCTTCACATGATCCTTGTATTGCTTACAATCCATTATTCCCGTGTCCTGGCTCATTGCAGTGATAGCAGATCTCCTCCAATTTGTCCTTAGAATTCACAGCAGTTTTGGGAGCTGCTTGAACCTTTGGACGCTTGGGGTGTCTGATCTGCCCTGCAAGGTGCCCAGGAGCCTTACCCTTACCCAGATCAGCTTTCTTAAAGCTGACCTTCTTGTTGACCATAAGGACCTCCTTGGTCTTGCCCTTGAGGTTCTTTTCAGCGGTCACAAGCATCCCATGAAGCTCTATTAAGGACTTGTCCATGTCATGCATATTGTAATTTACTATGAAATCACTATATGTATCTGGAAGTGACTGCAACATAAAATCTGCAACCATTTCCTCCTGATCATCAAAACCGAGTCTGGTTAGATGTTCCTGAAGACATTAAATCTTCGTGACATGGGGACTAACAGGGCTCCAGCATTAAGTTTGCAGGAGTTAAGTTCTATGAAAGTATCATATCTTTCGACACGAGCTTTCTCCTTGAGCATTTCCTTGACCTCTGCCTTACAAGTATGAGGGTCATCTGAAACGTTCCTGAACTGCTTCTGCAACTCTGGCATCTTACTGGCCGCCATAATGCATGACTCGTCGATTTGGTTACTAAGAAACTTTGATAAGTATCCTTAGTGCCCTATCGGCGTTCAGCGGTGGCTCGGCAGGAGGTTCATTGGTAAGGATATACTACTTGCGTTCATGCTTGAGTACAAGCCTCAAGTTTCTATTCCAATATGAGTAATTCACGCCCTTAAGTCTGTCCTCAATCTGGACTCTCAGTGCGCTATTACTCCTTTGTGTTGTGTTTGCCTTTTAGTTCTACATGGTAAAATTAATTAAAATTCAAGTTAGAGATTAAGTTACAAAACACTTGTCTGATTCTAACATTAGAATCTGAACCAGGATCCTATCATACCCTCAATTGAAGTGAAAGGAGGCTCACTGCTCCAATTGAGAGCATCAAGGTAGGAATACATCCATTTACAAAACCATGTAATTCCTGGCTAGGGTCTATACTTAAAAGTACACGGCATACCCTATACTGATACCCTAGGTCAGCCCTAGCTGACAATCGTAGACAAGTCTAGCAAGCTTGAACTATAGATAGAACTAATGTAGCTACTACGCGGAGGCGCACGCACCCACACAGAACTACCCATCTCATCCAGACTTTTTCTCTATGAATGTTACGCGGAGGCATACCGACATCCATAGGGTCAAAGCCCTTTTGAGTGCCCAAACTTGGATGGTATCACACTTGATTTGTAATTATTTGCGTTTAAGTGAATTATAAAAGTCTGATTGCATATCGATACAATCTTAATCTAGAATCATCAATTGCAAATTCATGCAAAGATGATCCCTTAGCTTGTTACATGCGAGTCTGATTAAATTCTGATTTTAATCTTTGCATGTGGGTGATAGCAAATCATACATAAATTTGTATATTTAAACTATCAAACATTCATACATTCAAACATATAAATGTAACGATAAAATAATTGCATAGCTAAGCCCATCTTAAGTTCCTAAGAATCTAGCAAAACTGATCCTAAAGACATGGTCTTCAAGATCCAAACTTGCTCCATTCTTGTGAACTCCCACTGGCTTCGAGCCTCCTCCAATCCAAGTCTTTCTCTTGACTTGATTCTTGTGTCGGTCTTCGTAATTACAAATTAAAAAAATAAAATAAAATACAAATCACGACACGCAGGCCGTATTTACTACAACCCAAAATTAAGCAACACACAGGTTGCAAAACCGAAATTAAAATGCAAATCTAATGGGCTTAGCTAACATCATGTGGAAAATATCATGTTATCAAAGATCATGTATACAATCAACATGCTTATCAAACAAATAAATTTTCCAAATTTTATCTTTCTTAAGTGTGGAAAAATTCTGGTTTATCAAAACCGCACGTTTTAACTGATTAATTAAATTTTTGACCGGTTCTCGCCTGTTTATCGAAACCGAACCAAATCTGAAGATTAAATTTTTAGGGTTTCCAAATATTCTCGCCAACCAACCGGTTCAGCTCGAATCTGGTCGAGCCAAACCGGCTCAACCGAGGTTGCCCGCGGAGGCAACCACGGTGGCCCGTGAGGGCTGCCGAGGTCGCCCGCAGGGCTGACCGTGGTCGGCCACGGGAACGACCATGGTAGCCCGCGAGGGCAGCCATGGTCGCCCCTAGGGCAGACCCTGGTCGCCCGCGAGGCAACCATGGTGGCCCTCACGGGCTGCCATGGTCGCCCGCATGGGCAGACCGTGGTCGCCCGCGGCAGCGACCCTCGTCGGCCCTTGGTGCTGACCATGGTCTGCCCTAGGGCATTCCATTGTCCACCAAGGGTCTCGACCTGGTCGGCCATGGCTCGGCCATGGCTAACACGAAACACCAAAAAAAAATTATTTTCCAATTTTCCAAAATCACCCAAATCTGAAATTTTTTTTCGATTTACATGCATGCTAAGGTGATTAACACATATAAACTCACAAAAAAATCAGATTTAATCATGTAGAAGAATACATAACAACCATGCTTTGATACCACTGAAAGAGATCACCACGGGTTCCAATCGATAAATATCATGCAGCGGACGTTATGTAACCGTGGTGATCGATGCAAGCACTGATCTTAATGCAAATTCAACATGTTATATATATATATATATATATATATAAATCTTAAAGTTACCTCTTCTAATCGATGAAAACACAAGTATAGTGTTTCTCTATTAAGTCCACACAAGCACCACAACCGAAGAGATTTTCACTCAATAATTTTGCTATTAATTTTTGAGAGAAGCTTGACAACAATGGAGGATGAGAGGGAGAGAGTGATGGGATTAGTTTTTGAAATTTAGAGAAGATAATGGAAGATATTATGTGATTTTAATTTGAAAATTAAAATTGAATTTCAAATTAAAATTGCATATCTATCCTTCATAAACTCTTATTTGCATTTGTTCCCATTCATAACTCAAATCCCTAAATGGGCTTTAAGCCCATTTAACTAAAACCCAAATTAAAACCATTAACTTGAGTTCTAATTTCGGTTTAGACAAAACGGCTCAATTTCCTCAAATTGATTTCTCAACCGTCTGGTTAAAACCTTAGGCCAGAAAACTACTGAATCGTTCTCAATTTTCATCCATAATTGTTGTCATGTATCGTGCTTAATGCGTGTGACCCTCTAGGCTCACGAACAATTGGCAGACTGGTAAAATTACTATTTTACCCTTTCCATCATAAGTGGCCTCTAGCAAGACATTATGATTATCCAATGTTCATGATTATCGATTATTCGACTTAACCTGTTATCGTACATGTCACTGTCCTTTTATCAAACCGATATCCAGATTGATCAATAGGCATAGAATGGTCATCCTAATTTATCAATCACTATTTCTTGATATCTGAGATGACTGAAAACGGATACTAAGGTATCACCTGCACGGCCGTGCTATTCCTTCAGTCATACTCATCAAGTGGCCTAAACGGATATCTTTGTCATACCGAAGTATGAGTGATAAATCCCTCAGACGCCTTTCGAGTTCACTAGTGCAACAAATATCAAAGCCAATCAAAGCCGTTATAGTTATCCTTTTACAGATAACGTTAGACTAGGTCAAACTTAGGTATTCGTTACATAGTGTACACAAAGACTCCTTGGTCTTAGGATATAATGACAAGTAACGATATGTGAGTATCTCATGACTGGATCTATGCAGCATACTCACAATCGGGTTGTCCGATATCATCGACCTGATGGTATCTATGATATAACTCCGGCACGCACTTTGCCATGATCAGTAGAGCATGATCACAATGAGTTAGTCTCATACTGATCGCTTCAGAAGAAGCTTAGCTGATCAGGGACTCATCAAATGTAATTCTTTATGATCTATAGATATACTATTAGTGGTTACACACATAATGACATAGATCAAATTACATTCGATATATTACTACAACACATTAGTAATATATGCCGATTTATTTATTAGGAAAGATGATAAAACATTAAATATGTAGATCACTTATATATTGGACTGGGGCATAACTCTAACAAGATTATGGTTCCTACGAGATTGGCTATTTTGTATGATGGAAAGATGTCCATCCACATGTCGCGACCTAAGAAACCCAATGCTGGAAACGAATGATGTCTATCCAGAAGTCTCAACATCAAGATCTGAACATCTTAAGAGACGACTTTCTAGAGTTTCCTTATTTAAAAGATCTCATAATCAAAGCATGATTTAATCTGATTTAGATATGTGTCAACTTTAGGAATCTTGCAGAAGAAGGATTGGAAAGGTGCGAGATCTTTGAGGAAACCCTAAAAGACGTTGTTCATCTTCTACAAAAGGTCGACGGCCTCACCCTTAGGCGGTGTGCTTGTAAAGTATCTTTGTGCTGAGTATTCAGAGTTCCTAAGCATGTTGGACTTACGGGTTTGGAAGTTGAATGCTTTGAAAAAGAGTAACTCTTGTGTGTTCATCCGATATTCGAGAAGAATGATTGTTTGATTGATTCGAGTTGTGCTTGCGTGATTGAAGACTTGTATGTGTTCATTGGTTACATTATAGTGAAACTTGTTTACTAGCAGAGTGCCCCCAAACGTAGGTGACGTTGCACCAAACTGGGTAACAAACTTCTGTGTCGTCTACGTTTTGTTTGTTATATTATTTACTGACTTTGCACCAGCAAATGTCTATCACTTAGTCTTAACATTGTGATAGACATCTTGCGTTTAACCAGAATTTCATCAAGAAATTCAGCAAGTTTAAGAATATGAACCCAGTTTATGAGGAAATATCACAAATTTAACACTAATATCACAAGTTTGAACTCAATCCCTTTAAATTGAACCCCAATTTCAGAAATTGAACCCTAAATTAGCACTTACCTGTCGAGAGAGAGATGAAGCTGGAGGAGAAGAGGAGAGGGCCACGAGCTCGGGCTCGGGGTCGAGACTGACCGGTGAGGGTCTGAGAGGAGAGAGGAAGTTGGAGGAGGAGAGGAGAAGGGCTCGGGCTCAGGCTCGAGCTTGAACTGGATGACAAGGGTCTGAGAGTAGAGGTGGTCCGGCGAGGCGAGGTCTACGAGGTGATGTCCGGCGAGGTTTGGGAGGGAGGAAAATTTGTTTTTCGCGAGAGAGGGAAAGTGATTGAAAATTCATCCAAGTGTTGGATATTTAAAACTATTCCCGACGATACTTTGGCAAAGTCTCGACAGGTAGGTTGACATGTGCATATGAAAAATACACGTGTCCACCTACCCGGCGAGATTTTGCCAAAGTATCACCGACTAGGAGGTCACATGCATGTTTATAAAACATGTGCCACCTAGCCGGCGAGATTATGAGCAAAGTCTCACCGGTAAAAGTGTTGTATATGTACACATATTTTTATAATTAAATTTAAAAAATATATGTTCAGGGATTGTGAAAACTTTTATAATAAATTCCATAATTTAGGGTTAGGTCTAGTGTTACAGTAATGATAACAAGACAAAATGAAGGTATAGTTTTTATTTATAACGAAGAAATTACAGATTTTGCAAAATATAGAATATGTATTCCAACAATTAAAGTCGTCTTCTTATTCATCAATTTGTTGCTTCTCTTCTTCTTCGTCTATCTCCGGCAAAGGCTCATCATCACTGAATTCAAGGAATTCCTCGTCTAATTTCAGTTCTTCTCCAGACTCATCAGAATCATCGGATTCACGCATTCGAATCAGACCAAAATCAACACATAAACCCTCATGTATGAGAAGAGGAATATCTGTAGTTGCTTCCTCCTGATACGGTGATTCGACCTCGTATATTGGTCCTTCGTTTGCATTTCTTGCGAGTGATGTCGGGTTATAAATACCTCTATAGAACATGTGGCGGACAATTTTCCAATCCCCATGTGCAGCGGATTGTCGACGTAGAAGACTTGTTTCACCATTTTAGCCAAACACCACAGATTTTCTTGATATACATTTGAATAGTAGCCTCGTTGAACCACCTACACTTGAAAACTGTGACTGGCATCCCTTGCGTGTATACGAGTTCAACAACTTGTAACAGGATTCCATAATACTTTTTTCAATTTGCTTCAAACATGACACCACAATTTTGTGTCCTACGCGACTAATCTTGTAAGTGACACACGTATCTGACTCCATTAACGGTGCATTTTGAGTAAGTGTGAGTATGAATCGAGCCTCGCGAGAGAATATACAATTCTATGTTTTATGTTTCTCATCACTTCCATCTGCTGAATTGAACGAAATACACGTCAGATATTAGTCTATAAATTGCAATGATTATGAAATTCTCTCGCAAATTGATTTAAAAATGCACTTACTTTTTTGTAGAACGATAAGAAGAATGATTCATAGCGCAACTTCTCGGAACCATTCGGGCACTTCATGTTGAATTGATTGTGGTGACTATCACTGTATGGATGTGCTCTCTCGATATTTAGCATAACCGTCCAATGGGATCAATTTTGATCCTCAGCTGTGATAATCGCGTGACCGACGAAGCCACTAGGAATGACAACTGAGGAGGAAACTGAAATGTTCCATTGCCGAACCTCAGTCAGCTTTACACTGAGAGTAGACGAATCATCGTCGAGGTATAAGTTGATGAAATTCACGCGTTCGTTCATCAAATACGATTCAGTTATGCAACCCTTCGGGTACCAATGGGTTCGTATACTTTTCTTGTACTCGCCAAGTTGCCTAATCCAAAAATATAATTAGTTGAGAACAGGAATACTGTGAATGATATAATTTACAAGTAAAAATATGACTGTTATCAAGCCAATTTACCTTTCAACTGGAAACATCCAATTGTAATGAACTAGGCCAATCATCAAAAAACTTTCGAGCAGATGATGATCAAGGTGAACCATAATTGTGAAGAATGCAACTAGGAATATACTCTCCAAATTGCACATAATCAAGTTGATATCACATTAGAGCTGATGGATTTCTAGTACGGGAGCAACCAATAAATAGTTTCATGCGTCCAGCAACACGGAGCCCTACCTTGTTTCGGGTTAACAACGGATGCAAACTCTGCACTGGAAATTCATGAAGTCTTGTCTGTCTGAGGACTTCCTCCGATAAAGGTACATGTAGGGGTGGTCCTTCTTCCATTGCCCCGTTAAACCCACGCGTCTTGAATCAGTATAGATGATAGGCGTGTAACCGTCTACGGTGTCCGAGGTATGATATTCTACGACGACTATATGTAGTGTCGAGGTCGTCAAGGAAAATGGGGCATGCCTTGTACCCCTTTACGAGAATTCCGCCTAAAATTCCCAGCCCTGGATTGTCGCTGATTGTGTACATCCCGGCTGCACGCATCCGAAATTGCTCGCAACTTTTCCGATCATACGTTGGGACACCCGTGCCCTGTTAGAGTTGTCCGCTTGTTCAATGTAAAAGTTGTCTACAGTTATCATGTTTTATCATTTTTTCGAATAAATAAATCGGCATCATATTACTAATGTGTTGTAATAATATATTAGATGTAATTTGATCCGTATCATTTGTATGTCATCACTAATAGTAGAACTGAAGATCAGAAAGTATTACATTTATTGTGTCCCTGGTCTGTTAAGCTCCATTTGAAGCGAAAGCTTCATTTGAAGCGACCAGTATGAGGCTAACTCTTTCTGATCACACTCTATTGATCATAGCCAGTCGAGGCAAGAGTGAGGTAATAGATATCATTAGGGAGATGATATTGGACGACCCGATGGTGAGTATGCAGCATAGATGTTGTCATGAACATACTCACATATCGTAGCTTGTCACTGTATCCTAAGACCAAGGAGTCTTTGTGATCACTATGTGATGAATCTTTAAGTTTGACCTAGTCTAATGTTACCTGTAAAATGATAGCCATAAGGGCTCTGATTGGCTTAGTTATGAATTACATAAGTGAACTCGAAAGACGGCTAAGGGATTTATCACTCATACTCCGGTATGAAGAAATTATTTGAGGGTTCCAATCAATTAAATTCATGCACATACAAGAAATTAACCTCAAATATTCGATTTTATTTCAACTAATAATCTTTATTACATGATTAGATTGAAAATACATTGTGCTAGGGCACAAAAACCCAACACGGTATAGGAATGATATCTGTTTAGGCCATTTGATGAGTATGACTGAAGAAATAGCATGTCCATGCAGGAGATACTTAGTATCAGTTTTCAGTCATCTCAGACATGAAGAAACAGTGATTGATAAATTAGGATGACGGTTCTATGCCTTTTGATAAATCTAGATATCGGTATGATAAAAGGATAGTGACATGTACGATAAGAGGTTAAATCGAATCATCGAAAATCACGGACGTTCGGTAATCATAATGTCTTGCTACAGGCCATTTATGATGGAAAGGTTAAAATGCTAATTTTGTCAGTCTGCCAACGGGTCATGAGCCTAGAGGGTAACACACTTTAAGCATGGTATATAGAAAAACATACTTGGATAGAAGATTGGGAGAATCCGTTTTTCAATTTAGTCAAATTGAAAATGAACCGGTTGATTTCTGGCCTAGGTTTATAATCCGGCGGTTGAGGAAATTAGATTAAAGGGAATAGATCGATTTAGCTAAACCGCTTAATTAGAACCCAATTTAAATGGGTTCAATTAGACTTTAGCTAAATGGGCTTTAAGCCCACTCTTAATTTTAATTATTATTATAATTAAATTAAGATAATTACAGAGTTATTTTAGGAATTGATTTAGTAAAAATTAAAGATAAATATAATATGATTTTACGAAATCCTTTCCGTAATTCTCTCTCTAATTTCAGGCTCCCCTTCCCTATCTTCCGCCATCCCTCTCTCTCTTCTCCAAGCTAGGGTTTTGTTTTAATTCTATACTCAAAACTAGCATATTTCTGTGTAAAAACATTAGATTAATAAGGTGTCGTGCTTGTGTGCACGATCTAGAGAACACATATCTTTGTGTTTTTTATTCGAAAAGGTAAATTCTTAGATTTGATAATTTTATGTTAGTGCTGGAACTTTTATCACATGATCATCTTATTTCGAAATCCACGGTTAGTTTAATGTCCGCTGCACGAAATTGATTCTATGGAATCCATGGATTTCCTTCAGTGGTATCAGAGGATGGTTGATATATGATATTGATTTTGAGACTGATTAGGGTTTAGTTTAAATCTGTAACTATTCATGTATGATTATGGGTTTTAATTGTGCATGAAAAACATGAAAATCGGATTTTTGGTTAATTAAATTGGAGTTGAAAATTAATTTTTGGGGGCTGTTTTGATTAGCCATAGCTCATCGGGATCGAGTCCCTGGTGGACCATGGAAAGCCCTCGGGCTAACCATGGTCGGCACCAAGGGCCGATCGGGTTGCCAAGGGCAGCCCATGGTGGCCCTCAGGCCGACCATGGCAGCGCCGCGGGCGACCGAGGTCGAGTCAAGGGCACGACCATAGGTGGCCCTCGAGCGCCCATGGAAGTGCCCCGTGGCCGACCAGGTCAAGCCCGACGGCGCACTCTGGCGCCCATGGCCGTGCCCTAGGCCGACCAGATCGGCGGCCCGTGGCCGCGCCCAGGGTAGCCTGCGGGCCACTTTAGGCATGCCAGGGCTGGCCGATCAGATCGAAGGCATGGGCCGGGTTTTGGCTCATGCCGGTTCTCGGGGAATTTCCTAAAATTTTCAGATTTTTCATACCCTGTCCGGTTTCAATTAACCGGTTTCAATTTTAATTAATTAAGTTAAACCGTCCGGTTTCGATAAATCGGAAAAAAATTTCACAATTAAGAAAGATAAAATTGATGTATGACCACATGATATTTGACAACATATTGTTTTCAAATGATGTATAGCTAAGCCCTCTAGACTTGTATGATTTTATTTTCAGTTTTGCAACATGTGAGTTGCTATGATTTTAGGTTGTAATAAATACGACCTACGTGTCGTGGTTATTTGTATTTATTTATTTTATATGTAATTACAAAATCGACGCGAGATATAAGTCAAGAGGGAGATTCGGAGGCTGGAGGAGACTCGAAGCCAGTGGGAGTCCACAAGGATGGAGCAAGCATGGATCTTGAAGACCTAGTCTTTAGGATCAGTTTTGCTAGAATCATAGGATCCTTAGGATGGGCTTAGCTATACCTGTTCTAATTACATTTATATATTGTGAATGTATGAATAGTTTTATATGCAATAGTTTATGTATGTTTAGCTATCACCCACATGCGAAGATTAAAACTAGAATTTAATCATACTTGCATGTAATTGATGATTCCAGTTAATATTGTATCGATCTATAATCAGGTAGTAATAATTCACTTATTCACAAATAATTACAAGTCAAACGTGATACCATCCAAGTTTGGACACTCAAAAGGACTTGGAGCCTACGGATGTTGGTACGCCTCCGCGTAACATTCATAGTGGAAAAGTCTAGATTAGTTGAGCCATTCTATATGGATGCGTGCGCCTCCGCGTAGTAGCCACATTAGTTCTGGCCGTGTACTTGGTAGACTTCTGTAAGATTGTCAGCTAGGGTTAACCTAGGGTATCAGTATAGGGTATGCCGTGTACTTTTAAGTACAAACCCTAGCCAGGAATTACATAGACTTGTAATTGGATGGTTTCCTACCTTGCTTCTCTCAGTTGGAGCGGTGAGCCTTCGTTCACCTCAATTGAGGGTATGAAAGGATCCTAGTTCAGATAATAAATTTTAGAATCAAACAAGTGTTTTATAACTCATTCTCCAACTTTAATTTTAACAAATTATGTTAAACTTATATTTCGCAAAGAAAAATCAAAGCATACATTGAGTCGTAGAGATATATCCTTCGGAGGATAGGATCTCTGGGCATGTACTAGTTTTGAGAATGTTTCTCAAATGTACACAAAAGGAATTTTTCTTAACCAACCTATCTCTTAGAGTTGCATTCAAGAAGCACTCGAACATTCTAGATAATGTGGGTTATGAAAGCTGGGTTGCAGAGAGATGGAATCTCTAAGGGCAACAGATGATTATGGATGCAAATGGAACGATTGGACATCTCTATGAGAAGGCAAGAATCGAAAGATTCTCTTCAATCAAGGATTTGCACTCCTACGATTGTAAGCAGGAAATTCCATAATTTATAGTTGTATGTTGTATGATGGGATCATTTCTAATGATCTAAACATATGTAACATGGAATTGACCGTCTCAGAGTTGCATGGAATGCTTCAAATTGTTGAGATGAACATTTAGAACTAGATTCAGATGTTCTGGAGGTCAACAAAGGGATAAGCTTTAAGAAAGCTGATGCTAACAAGGGTGGGGCCCGTAAGCAAGGTTGAAGAAGATTGAGAGACATCCATGGTCGAAAAGACCAAGGCTAATTCCAAATGCGTAGATGTCTTATGGTTTCTTCATATAAGGTGGTTATAAGCAAAAGGACTGTATAAGACAACAAGATGAGTTGAGGGAGAATGTGGAGGATCCACACTTCTCAAGAACTTATGTTACAAGCATGTCTACTTCTGAATCATGAGTATAGAATACTACATGACACATTTAATGTAGAGGATTTCAAAAGTAGAAGAAAATTGATCGAGGGAGAGATGATTCTACAAGTAAGCAATCCCAGTTGGAGTTGTTGTACTAGTCATCGAGTTGACTATGCCCAAAGGCTAAGTCGTGGCATATGATAATTGTCTACATATACCTGGTTTTATCAGGAACATAATTTCGGTTACTGTTAAACAAGATCATATCCTGCTGTTTATTAATGGCATTTCTGATATCGACCAAAATGACATTTATTATGTAAGTACTTTAGAAAGTTAGTAGTCACTATGCGTAATACGTAGTTGATACTAATGAAAGATCAATCTGTAACATAAATGGGAAACGGTTGAACCGGATTCTAATCCGGCATCGTTGTTTAGACCATAGAAATAAGAAGCACATATCAACACTTTATGAGTGTGTACCTTTAAGTCCAATTGAAATCAAGTCAATTTGATGATGCGAAGCTTGTTTAAAGGATATATAAGTAGCGCAAATCAACACTTTATAAGTGTGGACTTATAGGTCCAATTGAATTGAATTCAATTTTATGATGTGAAGCTTGTTTAGTGGGTAAAATAACATATACGCTCTTCACAAGTAGAGGTGAAGAGTAAGTGACCTGTAGGGTCTAATACATTCTGGTGTGTTGGGATCCCTATGTTCACAAGGCCAGAACAGTCAACATGGAAATAAGTGTTAAAAGCATTTGGATTAAATCTGAATGGCTAAATGAAGGAATTTCATAGGTTCCATAGATTTAAATTCATGTAGCGGACAATAATCTAACCATGGAATTCGATAATTAACTAGTGAAAGGTGCCTTTGTCGTTTTGCCCGTTAGGCGAGACTTGCATCTTTTAGTTTGAGTGAATTCAAACGGATTTAAAAAACCCACACTTGTAAATTGTTAGAATGCATTTCTCGCTCATCAGGTAAGACTTGCATCTTTCAGTTTGAGTGAATTCAAATGGACTTAAAGTCCACACTTGTGAAGTGTTGAAATGCGTTTCTCGCCTATGTGCCTTAAATGACTATGTTAGATTATAACTTGGTTTAAATCATCAGATTTAAGCCTTTTTCTTATTTACGTTATAGAGATTAAGCTTAGCAATGTAAATATATGATCCTGAAGACGTGGATACCCACTCTTCTTCACATGATCCTTGTATTGCTTACAATCCCTTATTCCCGTGTCCTGGCTCATTCCAGTGATAGCAAACCTCCTTCATTTGTCCTTAGTCTTCACAGCAGCTTTGGGAGCTACTTGAACCTTAGGACGCTTGGGGTGTCTGATCTGACCTGCAAGGTACTCATGAGCCTTACCCTTAGCCTGATCAGCTTCCTTGAAGCTCACCTTCTTGTTGACCATAAGGACCTCCTAGGTGTTTCACTTGAGGTTCTTTTCAGCGGTCACAAGCATCCCATGAAGTTCTGTTAAGGACTTGTCCATGTTATCCATATTGTAGTTTACTACGAAATCACTATATGTATCTGGAAGTGACTGCAACATAAAACCCGCAGCCATTTCCACCTGATCATCAAAACCGAGTCTGGTTAGATGTTCCTGAAGACATTTCATCTTCGTGACATGGGGATTAACAGGGCTTCAGCCTTAAACTTGCAGGAGTTAAGTTTTATGAAAGTATCATATCTTTCGACACGAGCTTTCTACTTGAACATTTTCTTGACCTCTGCCTTACAGGTCTGAGGGTCATTTGAAACGTTCCTGAACTGCTTCTGCAACTCTGGTGTCCTACTGCCCACTCTCAAGGTAAGGCTCGGATAGGATGAAAAGGCCCATTTTGGGAGAATAGACCGAGGTAAAGTATGTGGGCTTAGGGGGACCCATCCCGATGTGATGAGACTCAATGTGGAGGGGGAGATTGTTATGTCCTCATGTGAGTTCAAAGTCCCACATCGAAAGAAGATTGAGTATAAGGAGGGTATATATATATACATTGGACCGTAGATCAACTAGGCTAGTCTTTTGGGTCAAATGTGGGCTCTAATGTGTGTATGGGCTTTTTTGGGTGCTCCTTCTATGATATGAACTCGTTGGAGTCCAATATCTTATGCGGACCGTCTACCGGAAAGGTACGAATAGAGATGAAGTTTTCGTGTCGGAAACCTTCGAGTGTATGATGGATCGAATAAAGCCACGATGGGTTGCGAAAGTCCTGTCGATAATTCGGACGAACGCCACAAGAATTTCGAGCACAAATTCTTGATAAGTTTTAGAGCTAAGAGAATACTCTCTAAACACACAATCACACAATATTTTATTTCTTTCAAGTCTCTAAGTTGGTACTTGGTTTGTCCACATGTTGGTAGTCCAATAGAGTTCCGTTCTTGATCTTCTAGTCCCGTCGGTGGTCCAAAGCTAGGGATGTCCTCATTAGTCCCTCCCGGTTGAGAAGGATTTTCATTCACATCCAAATCTGCATAAAAAAGGGTTAAGTTAGATACATTGAAACTAGGACTTATATGGTACGGACCAGGAAGATCTAATTTATAGGCATTGTCTCCTAGGGAGTAACTTGGATTGCCGTTCTTCTGGAAACCTTTCTTTGCGCATATGAACCCACACCAAGTCTTTAGATTCAAATGTGATTTTTCTCCTTCCTTTGTTGGCATGCTTCATGTAAGCTGCGTCTTTTTCTCGATATTCACCTGAACTTCAGCATGTAAGTCACTAATATATTTTGCGCGTTTTTCTCCATCTAGATTCAAATCTCTGAAGTTGATAATTAAATTAAATCCAAATTAGTTAAGGGATTAAATCCATAAGCAACTTCAAATGGTGTGAATTTTGTAGAAGAATGAATAGCACGATTATACGCAAACTCAATGTGAGGTAGACAATCTTCCCATTCTTTAATGTGTTTTTTGATGAGTGCTCGCAAAATTGTGGAAAGTGTTCGATTAACTACTTCTGTTTGACCATCGATTTGAGGATGACAAGTTGTAGAGAAAAGGGGTTTCGTGCCTAGCTTACCCCACAAAGTTTTCCAAAAGAAGCTAAGGAACTTGGTGTTGCTGTCAGAAACGATGGTCTTGGCATTTCATGCAATCTAACAATTTTTTTGAAAAACACATTAGCAATATTGGAACATCCAGCCACGGTGCGTATGGAATGGGTAATGGTGTGTAAAGACCATGTGGTTGGACTTTTGACTTAGCTTGCTTACAAATCACTCATCGCTCACAAATTCTCGTCACATGTTTAATAATTTTTTGCAAAAAAAATGTTCTTGAAGTGTCCCTAGTTTTTTTGCCTCTTCAAAATGCCTCATCAACCCGCCTCCATGAGCTTCTCTCAAAAGTAATTCCCGAAGTGAACTATGTGGTATACACAGTTTAGTTCTTTTGAATAAAAAACCTTCACGTCTATAATAATCACCAAATGCCACATTTTCACAAATTTCAAATATTTTTCCAAATTCGGGATCATTTTTATACAGCTCTTACATACCCTCAAATCCCAATATCTTGCATCCAATGAAGAAAGAAGTACATACTTTCGAGAAAGGGCGTCAGCTACTGCATTCTCCTTACCTTTCTTATATTTGATGACATAGGGAAATGCTTCAAGGAACTCGATCCATTGTGCGTGTCTTTGGTTGAGTTTGTGTTGTCCCTTGATGTATTTGAATATCTCATAGTTAGTGTGAATGACAAATTCTCGTGAGATTAGATAATGTTTCCATGTCTCCAGTGCACGAATCAAAGCGTACATCTCCTTATCATATATTGGATAATTTAATGAGGCCCCACTTAGCTTCTCGCTAAAGTCTGCTAATGGACGACCTTCTTGCATGAGAACAGCTCCAATGCCTACTCCGGAGGCGTCACACTCAACCTCAAAAGGTTTTGTGAAATCAGTCAAGGCTAAAAGGGGTGCTTTTGTGAGACGGTCTTTGAGTTGTTGAAACGCTTTTTTTTAGCCCCATTTGAAACCAACATTCTTCTTGATTACCTCGGTGAGCGGAGCAGCGATAGTGCTAAAGTTTTTGACGAATCGCCGGTAGAAACTAGCAAGTCCGTGAAAACTCCGAACATGACCTGTGTTGGTTGGGGTTGGCCATTCTTGTATTGCTTTCACCTTCGCTTGGTCAACGGTAATTCCTTTACTACTAATAACATAGCCAAGAAAGACAAGCTCGTCGGTGCAAAAAGTGCACTTATTGAGGTTAGCATATAATTTTTCTGAACGTAGAGTCTAATAAATAGTCCTCAAATGTAACAAGTGATCATGCATGCTTTTACTATAAATGAGGATATCATCAAAGTAAACAACAACAAACTTCCCTATGAATGATTGTAAGATATGGTTCATTAGCCTCATAAACAGAGTTTGTCTACCAATACCCGCCTGCTCACGAGGCCGGTTCCAGCGCCCCACCACCGTTCGTGCCAAAGATGGAGGATAGGAGGATTACCTGCAGGATGATCCTGACTATTGATGAGGTACCACTTCTGTCGTGGTACTTAGACTTAATTTGATAACTGTTGTTTTTATTTGATGGATTTTATTAGTTTGGATTAATTGTTTTGGATAATTTTTGGTGAAGTTTGCATGTTTTGGGCAAACTCTTTGTTTTTAGTTGTAATGATAGTTGGTATGTTTTACTATGACATGTTGATATTTTGTTTGAGAATGATGGGTAGGCTACCCGGGATGTTATTGCTTGAGATATAATTGTTTGGATAGATATGGGGGGGAGGGGGGGGGGGGGGGGGGTGTATGAATTTGTGTGATAATGTGGAAAATGTCAATGTGTGCCAAGGAGTATGTCCACATGTAACCCATTTCATGTTTTGCTTTGTTTAATCGGACACACTTGTTGCATCCCCGCTAATGTCTCATGTTTAGAACTAGTAAACCAACCACAATCGGCTTCGGGCCAAGGACTATCGACCATGGGGTAAGATTTGTAGGCCATCTTTGGATCGGTTGAGTCTAAAATGTATCCACCCGAACATTCATTCCTTAGTACCTTCTTCGAGCCAAATAGCCTTATTTGTTGTCCCTACTTTGCAAGCCAATGTGCCCTTTTAATTCTATGACCTAACATCAATTTGAACCCGTGCATCATATTGCTTAGTTGCTTCGTTGAGTGTGGGTTCATTATGAGATTGTAGAGCATTGTATATGATTGAAAAGCACAATAAGGGACGGGGGAGAAAAGGGGGCTTGACAAGTGAAACAAGTTTGATTCATAAGTGAAGTATTAGGCAATCAACGTGATAGTAAAGTCATTCATTACATGATATCTTGGGTTCGGGGAAAACAATTGAGAAATTGTGAAATGAAAAATTAAAAGAAAAATGGAGAAAAATATGAGAACATGAAAGAAAAGAAAAACAAAAAGAGAAAGGGTAAAAAAATAAAACATCGAACCCAAGAGAAGGCCCAAAAAGAGAAAAAGATGAGTGTGAGCTTTTAAAGCAAAAAATTATGCGAAAGTGAAAAATTGTCATCAATAAGATCTTATATGGTTCACAAGCTAAAGGGGGATTGAGTGAGTTGAAGGGTAGAATACTATAGGAAAGAACAAGTTTGGGGTGAGACATGATGTAATTGGGGTTGTGAGGAACGAAGCAACTTTGTGGTAGTGCACCACATTTACACCGTTTTTATCTTCTAATACTCCTACCCGAGCCCAAGCCAAACATTACAAGCCTAGTAAAGCCCTACACTAGAGATTTGCTCATGGCGCTAGTCAAGTGATCAATGGGATCGGTAGGATTGATAACCTTTGAGCAGCAAGGCATTAGTGGAAAGGGATGCAAGTGATGCAACATGTGTTAAGGCAACTTAGTGTGATATGTACGTGGAGTGATAATGATACTTCTCGTACACCTTGATGTTTGCATGTTATTCCAAATTCATATAACCTCGTATGTGTGTTTGAATGATCATGTTAAGAATTGATATTAGCTCCCATCACATGTGCTCGGAAATTGTCAGAGAGTTGAGCGTATTACCTTGATTTTGTTCATATGAGTTTTAGGATCGTTTGTGTGTCTTGATTGAGTTGTGGGCGTTGGTCTTGAAACCCTACGTGGGTTGGCCACGGGGTACCTAACTCGGCAAATGTTTGTAGCGCTTATTTAACTTATCGGGACGATAAGTATTTAAGTGTGGTGTGTTGTTGAGGGGTCGATCGACCCCATTTTGACCTCGATCAACCCCTCATTTAGATACTTATTTCCTTCATAGTGGCCTTAAAGGGCCAAATAGGATCATTTTATGCTCTCGGTGTGTTTTCAAGAGCATATGCAGGAAAGGGTAAGAAGAAGGCCAAGGTGCGAGATTCGGGGAGAGCGAGACTTGGAGAGCAAGAAACAAGAAAGGGCCAAAAATTGCATTAGGCACGATCGTGCCCCCTCTTATGCACGATCGTGACTCTCTAGGGTACGATCGTGCCCTGATGAATATTTCTAATGATTATTTTCTTCAAATTACATAACGCTATCCCGATCTCAGTCACGGAGGAGCCACGATCGTCACCAAGAGAGAGGCACGATCGTGACTCCACAGTCACGATCGTGACTCAATTCAAAACCGAGGCACGATCATGGCGAAGAAGAGAAGACTGCATCGTAGACTCAAGCAGAATTGGTACCCCCAGCGCAGCCACGGTCGTGACTCCCATAGGGACGATCGTGAACATCTCTAAGTCACGATCGTGACCATGCACGATTTTCAGAAGCTATATAAGGGCTCTTGCCCTAGGGATTGAGGAGCTTTTGGACACCTTAGCTTTGTAGCCTCCATCAGCTCATAATCACACCTGTCACTTCAAAGAAGACATTCCTTTGGGTGGCTTCTTCTTCATCAATCCATCATTGAATAAAGGGAAAGTGGATTTTCTCTACTAGAGTCCACCATTGAGAGCAAGGAGACTTTGGAGAAGACATTTTTCAGCACTATTTCACCAAGAAGCTATTTTGGGAAGGAGTTCATCATCCAACCTTCACCAACAACAAGCATTGGAGCTTTGAGCAACTACACACCAAGAGCATTTCTAAACTTTCTCTCTTTCTATGTTTCACACTATGTTTTGTAGTAGTCTTTCCATGTGTTTGATGATATTTGATTTGAGCACCATGGTTGAGGGATAAATCCCTTAGCCATGGGTGCTAGACTTTGTAGATTGTGAATTATTACTATATGATGAAATAGTTTTATGATGATGTTTGAGTTGTGTGGGTATTCTTGCTTTAATTCATGTTTGCTAGGTAGGCCAAATAGAATGTATGCTAGGGTTCTTGGACTTAGGCAACATTTAGTGTGAGGGGCTCGAAACAGTGTTTTGACACTCCGACGTAACACTTAGCCTAATTTAGTAAGCATGTTTAGGGGCTACGTTGATCTCGAGAGAGACGGATAGTCCCGAATCTAGGAACCACAGAGTGGTAGGGGTTCAATGTCGAGCGGAGACACCCCAAAGTAGCACTTGACCAATTATTTCCAGACAATTGCAATCTCGAGTGACTACGAACCCGAGAGGGCAAGGAGTGACTCGGGATTAGGACAACTCCAATGCCGAGAGGCAGGGTTGTCAATTAAGACATAGGTCAATCCCGTTATCGCCTAATGAAGCATGAAGTCATTGTAGTAATTCACTGTTTGCATGTCTAGCACCCTAGGCGCTTTTCATTAATTGTCAACCACCAAACCAATTTGCTCGCTCGTTTCGATAAATAGAAAACACCAAAAAATAGTAGTAGTAGTAGTAGTAGTCTCGAGATCCTTTGACACAGTGCTAGCACCAGCCTTGTCCTGACAAGCACGGGCAAGTGGTGTAGTGGTCAATGGTGGAGCCGTTAGTTTGGAGCTTCCCGCCCCCTTTTCTTCTCGTCGTAGGTAGGGTGTCTTCCAAGAAATTCTTTCTTGAGTCTTCCAAGACATCTTTTCAGATGTCTTGTACAATCAATTGCTTCCTCGTTTTAATTGCTTCTCAATTGTGTTAGTCATATGTACCATGTCTTCCAGTTCTACGTAGTGGTGGAGTTCTACTTCAGTGGCGATGTCGACATTGAGACCAGATAGGAATCGAGCCATTGTTTTCTCTCGATATTCTTCGACGTCGGCATGACTCATTAACATTTCCATCTCTTGGTAGTATTCCTCCACATTTCGATTACCTTGGTTGTGTCATTGAAGTTTGCTGTAAATACCTCGATTGTAATGGTTCGGCACAAATCTTCTCCTCATGACGGACTTCATAAGCTCCCATGTGTCGATGTCGGGTTCACGATGGTTTCCTCTGTTTAAGACCATTTGATCTCACCAAACTAATGCGTAGTCATAGAACTCAAGGGACGCGAGTTTAACTTTGCTTACCTTCGAACAACGTCGGCAAGTAATAATAATATCGGTCTCGTACCCTTCGAGATTTTGGCAGCCTCCATATCGTTGTTTATCTTGCGGTGGTGGAATTTGTTGGGGTGCCTGGGGTCGTAAAACGGATTCCTCAAGGATGGCGAATCTTTTGTTCATATCTTGGATCATGCCTTGGAGCAACTCAAGAGTTCCGACTTCCTCATTTTTTTCTCCTTGTAGAGACATTTTCTTTCTACAAAAAAAAAACAATAGTCAGATGTAAAATCCTCACAAGAATATGTCACTCGTGTTTGTCACTCGTATTGGCTTTTTTGTCTCTCTTGTTGTTACTCGTGCATTTTTCCTCTCATGAAAGAGATCACCACGGGTTCCAATCGATGAATATCATGCAGCGGACGTTATGTAACTGTGGTGATCGAAATAATCTATGATCTTAATGCAAATTCAACGTGTTATAAATATAAATATAAATCTGAAAGTTACCTCTCTTAATCGATGAAAACACAAGTATAGTGTTTCTCTATCAAGTCCACACAAGCACCACAACCGAAGAGGTTTTCACTCAATAATTTTTGAGAGAAACTTGACAACAATGGTGGATGAGAGGGAGAGTATTTTCGGCAAAGAGGGGGAGAGAATGAGGGAGGAAGTTGCTGAAAATAATTGAGGATAAATGGAAGATATTATGTGATTTTAATTTGAAAATTAAATTGAATTTTAAATTAAAATTACATTATCTATCCTTTATAATCTCTTATTTGCATTTGTTCCCACTCATAACTCAAATTCCTAAATGTTCTTTAAGCCCGTTTAAATTAAACCCAAATTAAACCCATTAACTTGAGTTCTAATTTCGGTTTAGACAAAACGGCTCAATTTCCTCGAATTGATTTCTTCAACTGTCTGGTTAAAACCTTAGGCCAGAAAATTACTAAATTGTTCTCAATTGTCATCCATAATTGTTGTCATGTATCGTGCTTAATGCGTGTGACCATCTAGGCTCACAAAATATTGGCAAACTGGTAAAATTACTATTTTACCCTTTCCATCATAAGTGGCCTCTAGCAAGACATTATGATTATCCAATGTTCGTGATTATCGATTATTCGACTTAACCTCTTATCGTACATGTCACTGTCCTTTTATCAAACCGATATCCAGATTGATCAATAGGCATAGAATGGTCATCCTAATTTATCAATCACTGTTTCTTGATATCTGAGATGACTGAAAACTGATACTAAGGTATCACCTGCACGGCCGTGCTCTTTCTTCAGTCATACTCATCAAGTGGCCTAAACGGATATCTTTCTCATACCGAAGTATGAGTGATAAATCCCTCAGACGCCTTTCGAGTTCACTAGTGCAATAAATGCCAGAGCCAATCGAAGCCGTTATAGTTACCCTTTTACAGATAACGTTAGACTAGGTCAAACTTAGGTATTCGTTACATAGTGTACACAAAGACTCCTTGGTCTTAAGATATAATGACAAGTTACGATATGTGAGTATCTCATGACTGGATCTATGCAGCACACTCACAATCGGTTTGTCCGATATCATCGACCTGATGATATCAATGATATAACTCCGGCACATACTTTGCCATGATCAGTAGAGCGTGATCACAAGGAGTTAGTCTCATACCGATCGCTTCAGAAGAAGCTTAGCTGATCAGGGACCTTATCGAATGCAATTCTTTCTGATCTATAGTTCTACTATAAGTGGTTACACACATTATGACATAGATCAAATCACATTAGATATATTACTACAACACATTAGTAATATTATGCCTTTTATTATGTAGAATAATGATGTCCGTTACAATATAGATTGAGAAATTATTTTGGACTAGGACACAAACCTAACAATCTCCCACTTGCCCCTAGTTCCAACATAAGTTCCAATCTACCCCCATAGACTTCACGTGCGCCTCATGCTTAGGCTGCGGTAAAGCCTTTGTCAAGGGATCAGCAACATTGTCATCAGTCGGTACATAAGTAATCTCCACATCACCGTTATCAATATATTCTCTGATAATGTGATACTTCCTCTGTATGTGTTTAGTTCTGTTGTGGAATCTAGGCTTTTGAGCTAATGCTATGGCCCCAGTGTTGTCACACAACAAGCTTACCGGATCAGATGCTCGCGGCATTACATCTAATCCGGTTAGAAAGCTTCTAACCCATACGGCTTCCTTAGCTGCTTCTGCTGCAGCTATGTATTCAGCCTCTGTTGTAGAATCGGCAGTTGTGGCTTCCTTGAAGCTCTTCCAGCTGAATGCTCCGCCATTTAACACGAATAAAAATCCTGCTTGTGATTTGAAATCATCAGGATCTGTCTGAAAGCTAGCATCAACGTATCCTTTGACTGCTAGTTCTCCATCCTTCCCACCATACACTAGGAATGCGTCTTTAGTTCTCCTTAGATACTTAAGGATACTCTTGACAGCAGTCCAGTGCTCTTGGCCTGGGTTAGATTGATATCTGCTGGTACAACTTAACGGGAACGAGATGTCTGGTCTCGTGCAAATCATAGCATACATGATGGATCCCACAGCCGAAGCATATGGGATCTTGCTCATTTTGCTTAGCTCATCAGGAGTCTTAGGACTGTTGTTTGCTAAGTTTAATGCCATGCCTCATGGGTAGGTATCCCTTCTTAGAATCAAGCATTGAGAATCTTCTCAACACCTTATCTATGTAAGTGCTCTGACTTAGGCCCAATATTCTCTTGGGTCGATCTCTGTAGATCTTGATGCCAAAAATGAAGGCAGCATCACCTAATTCCTTCATCGAGAAGCATTTCCCTAACCAAGCTTTAACTTCAAGCAAGGTTGGGATGTCATTCCCGATGATCAGTATGTCATCGACATATAGCACTAGGAATACTACTTTACTCCCACTCGCTTTCTTATGTACACAAGGCTAACTTTCGTTTTTGATAAAACCGAATTCCCTTACGGCTTCATCAAAACGAATGTTCCAACTCCGTGAAGCTTGCTTTAATCCAAAATGGACCTAAGCAGCTTACAAATCTTTCCGGGATTCTCTGGATCAACAAAACCCTCGGGCTGTGTCATATACACATCCTCTTTTAAGTTCCCGTTAAGGAAGGCGGTTTTGACTTCCATCTGCCATATCTCATAGTCGTAGTATGCGGCTATGGCTAGAATGATCCGGATAGACTTGACCATAACCACAGGTGAAAAAGTCTTGTCATAATCGATACCTTCGATTTGGCGATAACCTTTCGCAACCAGTCTAGCTTTATAGGTCTGAGGTTTTCCATTCATGTCGGTCTTAATTTTATAGACCCATTTGCAACCGATGGGTTTTATCCCAGGGGTTTGATCCACCAAGTGCCAGACTTGGTTGTCGGACATGGATTTCATTTCCTCATTCATGGCGTTCTGTCATTTTTCGGAGTCTGGACTGGCCAAAGCTTGTCTGTAGGTTTCTGGATCATCCCGATCCACCAACATCAAGTCATTTCCTTCAGTGGCTAGGAAGCCATACTAGATAGGAGCTTGACGAGATCTCTCACACCTTCTTGGACCATCTGGAATGGATGTCGGGATTGGTTCTTGATCAATGACCTCTTCTGGCTCCTGTATTTCTACATTCGGCATAGTAGGTTGCTCCGTATCTTCTTGAATTTCTTCAAGATGCACGGCACTCCCACTAGCTCTTTTGGAAATAAATTCCTTTTCCAAAAATACCCCTCCTCGAGCAACAAAAACTTTGTTCTCGCTGGGTTTGTAGAATTAGTACCCCCTTGTTTCTTTGGGGTACCCCACAAAGACACATTTGTTTGATTTGAGTTCGAGCTTATCGCCTAGCAGACGCTTGACGTAAGCTTCACATCCCCAAATCTTAAGGAAAGCTAATAAGGGTTTCTTCCCATTCCATACTTCGTATGTAGTGCTTTCCACTGCCTTTTTAGTAGCCCGATTCAATATGAATGCGGCCGTTTCTAGGGCATAGCCCCAGAAGGAGATAGGGAGGTCAGCTTGACTCATCATTGATTGAACCATGTCAAGCAAGGTCCGATTTCTCCGTTCGGATACACCATTCATTTGAGGTGTTCCAGGCGGAGTCAATTCAGAGATGATCACACACTCCTTTAAATGACTGTGAAAATCTTGGTCCAAGTACTCACCGCCTCGATCAGATCGAAGCGTCTTTATACTTTTGCCAAGCTAGTTTTGTGCTTCGTTCTGGAACTCTATGAACTTGTCAAAGGATTCCGTTTTATGTCTCATAAGATAAACATACCCATATCTACTGAAGTCATCGGTGAATGTAACGAAGTAGTGAAAACCTCTTCTGGCCTGAGTGCTCATGGGCCCACAAACATCGGAATGTATGAGACTTAGTAAGTCACTCGCCCTTTCACCTAAACCGGAAAAAGGTGCTTTTGTCATTTTGCCCATAAGGCATGACTCGTATCTCTCAATTGAAGTGAATTCAAACGGACTTAGAAGCCCACACTTGTGAAGTATTGAGATGCGTTTCTGGCCTATATGGCCTAAGCGGCAGTGCCATATCACAGTCTGGTTTAAATCATCGGATTTAACCCTTTTGTTACTGATATTAAAAATCGACCTAGTGCCAGTGTTTTGAATATTAAGAATATATAAACCACCAACCAATGAAGCATTGCAATAAAACATATTTTTCTTGAAAATATTGAAGATTCCATTATCAATAGAAAAATGATATCCTTGCTTGTCTAGCAAGCAAAATAGAAATAATATTTCTGCAAAACGCAGGTACACAATGAACATTATTTAAAAACAAAACCAGCCCACTGGGCAAACTGAGACTAATATCTCCTACAGCAGTTGTCGAGACTTGATTGCCATCGCCAACTCGTAGGTCCGCCTCGCCCTTGCTCACTTCTCTTCTACTTCCCAGAGCCTGCACATTAACACAAATGTGAGATTCTGCACCGGTATCAAGTACCCAAGAATCTAAAGTAGATAAACTGAGATTGAGCTCAATAACAAAAATACCTGATCCTGAAGATGTGGAAGCTCCACTCTTCTTAAGAAGCAACTTGTGTTTCTTGCAATTCTTCTTCCAGTGCCCCAGTCCTTGGCAATAGAAGCAGATGACATCCTTCTTAGGATTCTCAACAGCCTTTGGAGCTGCTGGACCCTTAGGTTGTCGAATCTTCCCTGCTAGGTGCATAGGAGCCTTACCCTTGCCCAGGTTGGCTTTCTTGAAGCTCACTTGCTTGTTGACCATAAGAACCTCCTTGGTCTTCCCCTTGAGATTCTTTTCAGCAGTCACGAGCATACCATGAAGCTCTGTCACGGTCTTATCCATGTCATGCATATTGTAATTTCCAACGAAATCACGATATGCTTCTGGAAGTGAATGCAGCACAAAGTCTGCAGACATTTCCTTGTCCACAGGATGACCGAGTCTGGTCAAGTGTTCCAAAAGATGTTTCATCTTAAGGACATGTGGACTAACAGGAGCTCCAGCCTTTAGCTTGCAAGACATCAGTTCAGTGAAAGTGTCGTATCTTTCGACACGCGCTTTCTCTATGAACATTTTCTCGATCTCGGCCATACAGGCTTTGGGTTCTTCGGAAATGTCCAAGAACTGTTTCTGCAAGTCAGGCACCATACTGCCCATCATGATGCACTGCACGTCGATCCAGTCGCTAAGGAATTTCTGGTAGGTATCCCTTAACGCCCTCCTGGCGTTCAGTGCTGGTTCAGTAGGTGCTTGTTCCTGGTTAAGGATATAATCCTTACGTTCATGCTTGAGAACGAGTCTCAAATTCCGGTCCCAATCAAGAAAGTTTACGCCGTTAAGCTTATCATGCTCGATTAGTGACCTAAGCACGTTGTTACCAAAATGATTCGTGTTTGCCATTTTATATCTACATAGTAAACAAATTTTAATCAGTATTAATTAAAATTGAACTTGGAGATTTAATTATAAAACACTTTCTGATTCTAACTTTAGAATCTGAACCAGGATCCCATCATACTCTCAATTGAAGTGAACAGAGGCTCACTGCTCCAATTGAGTGCATCAAGGTAGGAGTGAATCCATCTACAAGACCATGTAGTTCCTGGCTAGGGTCTGTACTTGTTAGTACGTGGCATACCCTATACTAATACCCTAGGTCAGCCCTAACTGACAATGGTAGACAAATCTACCAAGCTTGAACTATGGATAGAACTAATGTGACTACTGCGCGGAGGCGCACGCACCCACACAGAACTACCCATCTCATCCAGACTTTTTCTCTATGAATGTTACGCGGAGGCGTACCGACATCCATAGGGTCAAAGCCCTTTTGAGTGCCCAAACTTGGATGGTATCACGCTTGACTTGAATTTATTTGCGTTTAAGTGAATTATAAAAGTCTGATTGTATATCGATACAATCTTAATCTGGAATCATCAACAGCAAATTCATGCAAAGATGATCCCTTAGCAGGTTACATGCGAGTCTGATTAAATTCCGATTTTAATCTTTGCATGTGGGTGATAGCAAATCATACATAAACTTGTATATTTAAACTATCATACATTCATACATTCAAAAATACAAATGTAACGATAAAATATGCATAGCTAAGCCCATCTTAAGTTCCTAAAAATCTAGCAAAACTGATCCTAAAGACATGGTCTTCTAGATCCAAACTTGCTCCATTCTCGTGAACTCCCACTGGCTTCGAGCCTCCTCCAATCCGAGTCTCCCTCTTGACTTGATTCTTGTGTCGGTCTTCGTGATTACAATTCAAAATAAATAAAATGAAATACAAATCATGACACGCAGGCCATATTTACTACAACCCAAAATTAAGCAACACGTAGGTTGCAAAACCGAAATTAAAATGCAAATCTAATGGGCTTAGCTAGCATCATGTGGAAAACATCATGTTAGCAAAGATCATGTTATCAATCAACATGCTAATCAAACAAATAAATTTTCCAAATTTTATCTTTCTTAAGTGTGGAAAAATTCCGGTTTATCGAAACCGGACGGTTTAATCGATTAATTGAATTTTAGACCGGTTCTTGCTGGTTTATAGAAACCGAACCAAATCTGAAAATTAATTTTTTAGGGTTTCCAAATATCCTCGCGAACCAACCGGTTCAGCTCGAATCTGGTCGAGCCGAACAGGCTCAACCAAGGTCGCCCGCGGAGGCAACCACGGTGGCCCGTGAGGGCTGCCGAGGTCGCCCGCGGAGGCAACCACGGTGGCCCGTGAGGGCTGCCGAGGTCGCTCGCGGGGCTGACCGTGGCCGGCCACGGGAACGACCATGGTAGCCCGCGAGGGCAGCCATGGTCGCCCCTAGGGCAGACCCTGGTCGCCCGCGAGGCAACCATGGTGGCCCTCACGGGCTGCCATGGTCGTCCGTAGGCGACCCTCGTCGGCCCATGGTGCTGACCATGGTCTGCCCTAGGGCATTCCATGGTCCACCCAGGGACTCGACCTGGTCGGCCATGGCTAACCCGAAACACCCCAAAAAAAATTTATTTTCCAATTTCCAAAATCAATCAAATCTGAAAAAAAAAATCGATTTACATGCATGCTAAGGTGATGAACACATATAGGGCATTCCATGGTCCACCCAGGGACTCGACCTGGTCGGCCATGGCTAACCCGAAACACCCCAAAAAAAATTATTTTCCAATTTCCAAAATCAATCAAATCTAAAAAAAAATTCGATTTACATGCATGCTAAGGTGATACATAACAACCATGGCTCTGATACCACTGAAAGAGATCACCACGGGTTCCAATCGATGAATATCATGCAGCGGACGTTATGTAACCGTGGTGATCGAAATAATCTATGATCTTAATGCAAATTCAACGTGTTATAAATATAAATATAAATCTGAAAGTTACCTCTCTTAATCGATGAAAACACAAGTATAGTGTTTCTCTATCAAGTCCACACAAGCACCACAACCGAAGAGGTTTTCACTCAATAATTTTGCTAATAATTTTTGAGAGAGTTGAAAACAATGGTGGATGAGAGGGAGAGTATTTTCGGCAAAGAGGGGGAGAGAATGAGGGATGAAGTTGCTGAAAATAATTGAGGATAAATGGAAGATATTATGTGATTTTAATTTGAAAATTAAATTGAATTTCAAATTAAAATTGCATTATCTATCCTTTATAATCTCTTATTTGCATTTTTTCCCACTCATAACTTAAATCCCTAAATGGGCTTTAAGCCCGTTTGACTAAAACTCAAATTAAACCCATTAACTTGAGTTCTAATTTCGGTTTAGACAAAACGGCTCAATTTCCTCGAATTTGAGTTCTAACTTGAGTTCTCAATTGTCATCCATAATTGTTGTCATGTATCGTGCTTAATGCGTGTGACCCTCTAGGCTCACGAAAAATTGGCAGACTGGTAAAATTACTATTTTACCCTTTCCATCATAAGTGGCCTCTAGCAAGACATTATGATTATCCAACATTCGTGATTATCGATTATTCGACTTAACCTGTTATCGTACATGTCATTGTCCTTTTATCAAAGCGATATCCAGATTGATCAATAGGCATGGGATGGTCATCCTAATTTATCAATCACTGTTTCTTGATATCTGAGATGACTGAAAACTGATACTAAGGTATCACCTGCACGGCCTTGCTCTTTCTTCAGTCATACTCATCAAGTGGCCTAAACGGATATCTTTCTCATACCGAAGTATGAGTGATAAATCCCTCAGACGCCTTTCGAGTTCACTAGTGCAATAAATGCTAAAGCAAATCGAAGCCGTTATAGTTACCCTTTTATAGATAACGTTAGACTAGGTCAAACTTAGGTATTCGTTACATAGTGTACACAAAGACTCCTTGGTCTTAGGATATAATGACAAGTTACGATATGTGAGTATCTCATGACTGGATCTATGCAGCATACTCACAATCGGGTTGTCCGATATCATCGACCTGATGATATCTATGATATAACTTCGGCACATACTTTGCCATGATCAGTAGAGCGTGATCACAAGGATTTAGTCTCATACTGATCGCTTCAAAAGAAGCTTAGCTGATCAGGGACCTTATCGAATGCAATTCTTTCTAATCTATAGTTCTACAATAAGTTGTTACACACATTATGACATAGATCAAATCACATTAGATATATTACTACAACAGATTAGTAATATTATGCCTTTTATTATGTAGAATAATGATGTCCGTTACAATATAGATTGAGGAATTATTTTGGACTAGGGCACAAACCTAACATCTCATTCTCTTAGTCTTGATATTTCTAGAACTAATGCATGAAATTCTGATGAGCTAGTCGTGCAAGATGCCACACACAATGTTTCGTAGGAAGCTATAACATTGCGTCTAACTTCTTATGTAGATAATTCAGGACAGTAAATATAAAGCTATAAATAATGACACAGCAGATTGTTTACCCAGTTCGGTGCAACGTCACCTACGTCTGGGGGCTCTCAGCCTAGTGGAAAGATTTCACTTATCAGTAATTCGTCAGAACATACAAGTACCTGTGATCAACCCTAGATCTATACTTTATGCTACGTCTTACAGTGCAATCTATCTCAGGGTCTCCCCCTGAATCCAAGACTCCGTCTTGATTCCACTCTTCGAGCAATCGCCTTGCTCTGTCAGTTCAAGTCTTCGTACAACTTGGTGGTTGCGTACAGTCTTCACTCACGTGCTTAGTAAACCCTCAATCACTTAACTCTCAATAGTTATGTGATGCACAATATCCTTAGCTCAATCTGCAATTTCTCAGCCCGCAAACCTTCACGTCTAAGAACCTTGCAAATAGTTGCTAGGAAACAAATAAAGAACCACACGATTGCTAAGGGGGTAGCCTAAGCTTTTATAGCAATCGAGAATGAATACTAACCCTAATGGGTATCCTCTTAAGCGCCGTCTTTCTTCTTTCCAGAATCGGAGTCGTTCTAGAATTTCCTAATCCTCTTCTTGCTTTTCTGCCGAAACTGCACTTTCCTGATTTCTGTCGATCAGGATGTTTGCCGAGACGCCGTCAACAATGTTACACAAGATGTCGTAGAAGATGCTTCAACATTCTTTGTAACATATTCTTCAATCCCTCTAAAATTAGCCAATCTCTAAAATCGTCGTAACGACAATCTCCCCCTTTGGCTATTTTTAAGTACAACATTCTTCTTCGCATTTTGCGTCGTATCTGTCGTCGATGCACACAATCGGCAGTCATTAAGTCTTTGTTTGCGTTTCGCGTCTCGTAACGTCTTTTGCGCATAGTGTGTGTCTTCGCGTCGTCTCTATCTTTCTTGGATCATCATCGCGTGGATCTATCTTACTCTTACTCCCCCGTGCTGGCTCAAAAAGAGCCAAAATTTAAACAAATATTTGTAACAAAGCAGGGTAATAAGAAACAAATCCAAACTTAACTCACACTTACTCCCAATCAGCAGTCGAGAGTGAGTGTGAAACAGTTTTCAACAAAAATTACAAAATAAAGATGTTCAGTTGTCCGGTAATAAGAAAGTTTATGAAATTAAACAGAGCTGCTGCTAGAACTCCCAGTCTCTTCTTCAGTCGCTTCAGTGGAGGCATCTTGAGTAGATTCTTCTGGATCATTTGGCAGAGAGGTGGTGTCATCATCTTCGGAGCCAGGAGGAGACATGGATTTTAGCAGGTTGGCGCAATGTGATCATCGCTGGGACAGATGCTTCAAGGTTGTCTTCAGATTGACGATGTCCTCGTTAAGCACGGCAATCTCTCTTTCAAGCATAACTGCATCCCTGCTGGTGGTCTTGGTTGGAGGGGCGGCACTTGTGGCTCGACTGGTCGTTGCCTTGGCTTCTGGCCTGACAAGATCAGGAGCATGCTTGCCCTCAAACAGCTTGTGGCTCACCACAATCAGTCCTCCGCGTTTGCCAACCTTATCCGTTGTTTTCAACTCTCCGGGGTGTTGATGTACAAGCAGCTCAGAGATAAGGGATGGAAAGGCAATAGGGATTTTTACAGCAAGTGATCTGGCATATCGAATAAGATGATCAATAACAAATTGCCCAAAATCAAGTGTAGACCCAGTACCTATTTGGAAAATAAGTATCGCCAGCTCTAGTTTGATAGAAGATGTGTGTGTGGAGGGAGCCCAATTTGCTACTCCGATGCAAAAGAGAATGGAGTACTTGGATGTAAGGTCCGATGCTACCACAGTGCCTTTGGTCGGCCACTTTCTACTTTTGTCTCCGGTAATCTCACGGAGTACCTTGTTCAGGTCAGGTGGAGGCATAGATCGAACCCGCTTTCTCCCCAGGAAGTCATTTATGATGTCAGAGGAGATGTTGAAGCGAATGCCTCTGACGTACACCTTCTCAAAATCCGGATCATCCGGAGTCCCAAACCCAGTAGGCAAATTGGCAATAAATTCCTTGACCAAGAGGGGATAGTGGTTACCAATGTTTGTGACGGTTTTCATAAGTTCTGCCTTCTCCAGGAGTTGGACAATGGCGTTTAGTCCTAGCAGCTCCGATGACAGGGTCTTTTCCAGATACGCCGTTCTTTGGAACACGTATTCCCATCTTTTCGCACTGTCTACCGAGTGAAACGACACATTGTCGTAAGGAACACTCGACGTGTTCTTGAGCGTCTTCAGGATCTTTTTCTTCTTTTCTTCCTTTGCAGTAACCTCCTCTACTTCGTCATCAGTTGCTTCATCTACCAATCTCCTCTTGGAGACCACTTTCTTCCCTTTTTCCTTGACATACATCTTCTTCTTTTTGTTGCTGGGTCCTGCAACATCTTTCACCTCCTTCCTCTTCTTGGTTTCTTTGAGTTTTTCAACCGTCACAGCTAAACTCTCATTTTCTTCAAGTACCTTCTTCTTCAGGGATGACAACACCGTGTGTGCTGCCTCAGTAGCATCTTCTCTGGCATCTTCTCTGGCATTCAGAGGAACTTCTTCTGTGTTATTTTGGCGACAATGTTGTTCTTCTCAGCTTCTTCCGAGTCAGCGACTTCTTCTTCTATTACAGCCTCCTTTGTGGCTTCAGGAATGACATCTGTAGTACCTTCGTCCTCTCCTTCTCCTTCAGTAATACGCTCCAACCCATGACTGACCGGGCTCAAGTCTTTCTCTTCTCCTCCAGGATTAATCAGTTCCTCCACCACTCCTTCTTGAGGTGGTTCTTAGTTTTCCAGAAGAGACTCCAACAAGTCACTATTTCTGGAGGTATCGGTGTTTGAGATAATGGAAGAGTCGATACCTGGGACATTTGTTGGTACTGGAACAGGAACAATCTGCATGGACGCTTCTCGACTTCCTTGGCCAAGATCAGTCTCCCTTTCTGGCCCTGTTAGGTCTGTCATGGAGAATGCAGAGCTTCCGGTTCGAGACCGTTTAGGAACTAGAGAAAAGATTGGCATTGGTGCTTCCTCCGCATGGGTTTCTTTGGGAGATTCCTCAGCTTTCTGCGCTTTTGGTCCTTTGATTCGGACTCCATGCTTGTTGGTTTTTGCTTTGCTGCTCTTGGAGCTCTTTGCTTCTGCCCTCTTTGGTTCGGAGGCCTTCTTTGGTACTATCATGCTTCGAGTTTTCACCGTGTCTGTGTACGTAGTGAGATTTTTGTTACATAATGTGAGAGGTGAGGGAGATGAGAGCGAACACGAGAAGGGGGCAGACTAGGTTTTGATTTTGAAAACAGGTTGATTCAAATCTATTAAAGTCTGAGTGTATCTTTTGTGACCTTTCCTTCCTTTATATGGGCTTTTGGTATGCTAGGCTCAATGACATGTGTTGGGATTTTGGACCGGTTCATGAAGAGGCACCAACTAACTCCTCTTAACCGTTTCTGCGACATCTATTGCTCGTTGATGGTGCACAGACCGAGTGAAGATCTGAGATACTCAAATCTGCTCGCATCTAATGCCTTTGTGAAAATATCAGCAAGTTGCTTTTCTGTATGGATGTGCTCTAGGATGATCTTCTTATTTTCGACCAGTTCTCGAATGAGGTGGTGTCTAATGTATTTGAGCTATCATCAAACTCCCGTCCTTATTTTGGTCTTACTGTGTTGGACATGATTTTTGGAGATGTTGATGGCACTGACATTATCACAATATAAAGTCATGGCTTCATGTCTGACATTGTATTCGACTAACATTTGCTTCATCCATAGCAATTGTGTGCAGCTACTCCCAGCAGCAATATACTCCGATTCGACAGTGGAAAGGGCAACACAGTTTTTCTTTTTACTAAACCATGATATGAGGTTGTTGCCAAGGAAAAAGCATCCACCGGATGTGCTTTTCCTATCTGCTGTGTTTCCAGCCTAATCGGCATCACAATACCCCACCAGGGTAGAGGATGTGTCGAATGAGAATAATAAACCCAAGTCTGTAGTCACAGAGATATATCTTATAATTCTTTTAGCTAGGGAGAGATGACTAACCTTGGGATTAGTTTGATATCGTGCAAATACTCCTACAGAGTAGGCAATATCTGGTCGACTTGCAATAAGGTAGAGAAGACTAACGATAATGCTTCTGTATAGGTGTTGGTCGACGGCTTCTCCTGGATCATCTTTAGTTAACTTGATATGTGTAGTTGCAGGTGTCCTTTTATGTGAGGCTTTCTCTAGCCCAAATTTCTTGACAATATTCTTCGCATATTTGCTCTGAGATATGAAGATGCTATCTTTTAGCTGTTTGATTTGGAAGCCTAGGAAATAGGTAAGCTCTCACACCATGCTCATCTCGAATTCTGATTGCATCTGTTGAATAAATTGCTCTACCATCCTTTTTGACATCCCTCCAAAGACAATGTCATCGACATATATTTGAGCTATCATCAAACTCCCGTCCTCATTCGTCACAAATAGAGTCTTGTCGACTCCCCCTCTAGTGTAGCCGCTTTGAATCAGGAATTTTGTGAGCCTTTCATACCAAGCCCCCGGTGCTTGTTTCAACCCATAGAGAGCCTTCTTGAGTTTATACACATGATCAGGAAAGTGAGGATCAACAAATCCTTTGGGTTATGACACATATACTCCTTCATTGAGGTCCCCATTTAGGAATGCACTTTTGACATCCATCTGGTAGAGCTTTATCTGTAGATGGCATGATATCCCTAGTAGGAGACGGATTGCTTCAAGCCTTGCTACAGGAGCAAAGGTGTAACGCCCCAAAATCCAGTTTCCCGAATTAAAGTCGTTACCCGAAAAATTTAAAAACCTTTGAAATAACACGATGCGATATAGTTATGAAATAACTCGAGCGTCCTCAAATTACAACATAACTATTCTCGCACGAAGCCATCACATTTTGATTTAGGCGTCCCTAGTTCAAAATGGGATTGCACGAGTCAAATAAAGAAACCTGTTTACAACAAATACATCAATACCATTTCTCCTTTTCAAATCTGTATTAAAATAACAAGTAACGCGTACAAAAGTGAGGCACGACATGGCCAGTCAATCAAATATTTACATCAAAATATTTTATACAAGTTGCGGTACAGAAATATATACATGGCAAATGACTCAGACCAGAGTCTACAAAAGCCAACAACAACCAAAAAAAACACAGTGCGTCGACACGACACATCCCCAAAAGCTCCCACCAAAAGTGTGCTCAGAATCACCAACCTGCACAACTACAAGTAGGGGTGAACATGCTACCCAGAGACTAAAACAAACAGCAAGGATGAGGAAAAACATACATGTAAGCACAAAGAAATCAGTAAAGTACGAATCACAACACTTCCACTACTCATCCACCAACCACGTCACAACTCCCGAGGTAACCGATTACGACCGGCGAGGGGTACCACCCTTGATCGGTTCAACCTCCGAACGGGAATCGATTATGGCCAGGAGGGGTACCGCTCCTGCCTCGGTTGCCCATCCAAACACAACCACACAATTGAGGTAACCGATCACGGCCAAGGGGTACCACCCTTGACTCGGTTCAACCCCCGAATGGAAATCGATCACGGCCAGGAGGGGTACCGCCCCTGACTCGACTATCCATCCAACCACACCGCCATACAAATGAGGTAACCGATCACGGCCAAGGAGTACCACCCTTGACTCGGTTCAACCCCCGAATGGAAATCGATCACGGCCAGGAGGGGTACCGCTCCTGACTCGATTATCCGTCCAACCACACAGCCTCCCATCACCTTTCCACCCTTCCACATCACAACACCCTTACCAACCACACCCAACACCCTTCGATACATTCACAGAACACAAACCAAGTGCAAGAAACTAGTTCACAGAGAGGCATTTACATCCATCCAAACAAGACAAGTGCGAGACGGAATACGTCATCGTCTGAAAAGCAATAATATAACCATGCACAACTAGGTGCTCACAAGCAGTTCAAGTTTGATACTCAACTAATTCACAGAGAGGCATTTATATCAACACATCAACATGTTATTTAATTCACAACATCGAGCAAAAGGCGTTCAAACATTTCATTTTATCTCGACTAAATACTCAAATAAATTCAATCAATGCATCAAGAGATTGAGTCTAGGTAAACTATGTCCCCCTACCTCAAATTTTCCAACGTAAGCTCCTAAGGTTTTCGCGACGCCAAGCTATGCCTTTCCTTTCCCGCGATCGTCAAAGGAATCTAAAAGTGACAAAATCACAAGTTTTAATAACTAACCAAAATCCGGATTTTCACGAAATTATACCCAAGTGCCACCACGACAAGTATCGCTCACTCCAACACTTCTTAATTAACCTAAGTTGTCAAAATGGGCCCGGAACGGCCCATTTTGCCCGTTAAGTCGAATCTGCCCGCTCGTGTGAAATTGTCCCTCGGGCCTCCGAAAATTCCCAAATTTGTGTCTAAATTCCTAATTATATTCGAGAGGACCAACGCAATTGACGGAATCGAATTCCGACACCCGAGCGATTTAATCGCGTAATTTAAAGTTTCGACACGCATTTTCCAATTTTCGTAATTTAAATCCAAAAATCACCAAGGGTGCCAACTATCGATTCAAGGGTTACCCGAGTACTCTCGAAACTCACAAACCCGAATTCCGGGCTCGTGGGACCACCCGGGCCATTCACGGCCCGAGAGGCCCAAACGGCCCACGGTCGCCATAGGCTGCTACGGCCAGCCAAGGCAGGGGCTGGCCACTGCCGGACCACCTCCGGCGCGCCACCACACTGGCCGGCGCTCCGGTGACCGGCCGGAGCTCCGGCGAACCCTCCGGCCGCCGGAAAAATTCCAAAAACGCCCCAAAATGCTCCAAAACACCCCTACAACTCCACTCCATCATCATTCCACTCATTTCTCATCAACCCACAACTCAAACTCATCACGATGGAAAAAAAATGAGTTGCTCACCGTAGCCAATGATGTGAGGAACCCGAATACGCAAGAAAATGGTCGATCACGCGGCCGGATCGTCGGGAAATCGCCCAAGCTCTTCTCCTCTTCTTCCTTCTTCCTCTCTCTCTCTCCTTCTCTTGGTTTCTGCTAAGAATGGCTTCCCCTCCCCCTCTTTTATCACTTAAATCAAATTATTTAAACACTAAACTATCAAAATATACCTATTTCCCATTTTCTTTTAAATCTTAATTAAAACAATTAATTTTTTAATCACTCAAAAGTCTCCCCCCCCCCTCTAGAATCATGCCAAGTGTAAAGTAGGGGGGTCCCACAAGCCACTTTTGTCATTTCGGACCCGAAATCGTCCGAAACGGACACGTTTTTCGAAACCGTCGGAACTGTGATGTTTCGCTAAATTTTTGCTTCCATATGAACCTAATATTCATAATATTACAATTTCATCTTAAAATGGCTCAAATAGTTGTCCTCGGTGACTCTCGGGTCAAAATTTGGTCAAATCGCGAATTTTTAAATTTTTATCCATTTTTCACAAAATTGACCCTTATTGACCCAAATTGACCGGGAGCGGTCCTTACAACCTTCCCTCCTTAAAGAATTTCGTCCGCAAAATTAAAACGTACCTCAATTCTCGAAAAGGCGGTGATACTTAGCACGAATCTCATCTGCCCGCTCCCACGTCGACTCTTCGACACCGTGATGTTGCCAAAGCACTCGCACTAGTGGGATGGTCCTGCCTCTCAATATCTGATCTCGTGAGTCTAAGATCTGAACTGGCCTTTTCTCATACGAGGCATCTGGGGTCAACTCCAACTCAGCCCACTCTATCATGTGCGATGGGTCAGGGTGATATTTTCTCAGCATCGATACATGGAGTATGTTGTGAACCGCTGCAAGGGATGGCGGCAATGCGAGCCTGTAAGCCACTGCTCCAATCCTGGCGATGATCTCGAAGGGGCCAATGTACCTCAGGGCCAACTTACCGTCGCTTCTTGCCTTCTTAAACCTTATTAGCCCTTTCTTCGGGCTCACTCGCAAGAAGACGTGGTCGCCTACCTCAAACTCGAGAGGTCGACGTCTCCGGTCCGCATAGCTCTTCTGTCTACTCTGCGCCGTTTTCAGTCGCTCTCGAATCAAGGCTACCTTCTCAGTAGTCTCCCTTACCAGCTCGGGTCCCAGTAGGCTCTTATCTCCCACCTCAGCCCAACAAACTGGTGATCGGCACGGTCTACCATACAAGGCCTCAAATGGTGCCATCCCGATGCTAGTCTGGTAACTGTTGTTATACGCAAACTCTGCCAACGGTAAATGATCCTCCCACGCTCCGTGAAAATCCAGTATACACGCTCGGAGCATGTCCTCTAATATCTGAATGACCCGCTCTGACTGACCGTCCGTCTGTGGGTGGTAAGCCGTACTCAGACGTACCCAACGCGCCCTGTAGGCTATTAGCCCTGTAAGTAAAGCGAGGATCTCGGTCCGATATTATCGACACCGGCACTCCGTGTAACCTCACGATCTCGCGTACATATAGCCTGCTCAACTTATCTACCGAGTCTGTCATCCTCATTGGCAAGAAATGCGCGGACTTAGTCAGTCGATCAACTATCACCCACACCGCATCGTTACCCCTTGCTGACCTCGGCAGTCCGCATACGAAATCCATCGTAATACGCTCCCATTTCCACTCGGCTATCTCCAACGGTTGTAGAGGTCCCGCTGGTCTCTGGTGTTCTATCTTCACCTGCTGACAAGTGAGACATCGAGCTACGAACCCTGCTATCTCCCGTTTCATCCCATTCCACCAAAAATGGCGCCTGATGTCGTGGTACATTTTAGTCCCACCAGGATGCACAACGAGTCGTGAGTTGTGTGACTCGCGTAGTACTTCCTCACGGAGACTCTTGGGCACAGACAATCTGTTCCGGAAACGAAGGCCCTGATCGTTGCCCATCGACCACCCCTCAGAATCAACTCCGCTAGCCATTTTCATCCGGAACGTTGCTGTCTCTGAGTCATCAATCTGAGCCTCAATCACCCGACTCACCAGTGTAGGCTGCGCCACCAATGAACACAGTGCGACTCGTCCCGTGACTTCCTCCAACTCGACCCTGAACTCGCTGAGCTCTCCCATCATCTTCCATTCCCGAACTGCTACAGAGACAAGGCTATGGAGTGACTTTCTGCTGAGGGCATCGGCGACCACATTCGCCTTGCCCGGGTGGTATAGCAGATCGAAGTCATAATCCTCAATCAGCTCCATCCAGCGCCGTTGTCGCATGTTCAGGTCTTTCTGGGTAAAGAGATATTTCAGGCTCTTGTGATTCGAAAAGACTTGAAACTTCTCACCGTAGAGGTAGTGACGCCAAAGCTTTAGTGCGAACACGACCGCTGCAAGTTCTAGATCGTGGGTCGGATAGTTTCTCTCGTGCACTTTAAGCTGTCGGGACCCAAAAGCCACCACCTTACTCTGCTGCATCAGAACACTCCCCAGTCATTCTCCGGATGCGTCGCAGTAAACGTCATAGCCTATCCCTCGCTCAGGTACTATCAAAACCGGAGCCGTGGTCAACCGAGTCTTCAACTCCGCGAATGAGCGCTCGCAAGCCTCATCCCAATCGAACTTAACTCCCTTCCGCGTGAGGCGAGTCAAAGGTGCTGCGAGGCGCGCAAAGTCTTTGACGAACCTCCGATAGTACCCTGCCAATCCCAGGAAGCTGCGGATCTCGAAAACGCTCGTAGGTCGCGCCCATTTCGAGACCGCGTCGATCTTCGACGGATCGACAAACACGCCGTCACCCGATACGACATGTCCGAGGAATCTCACCTCGGTAAGCCAGAACTCGCATTTTTCCAACTTCGCGTAAACTTGGTGTGATCGCAGTAACTGGAGTACAGTCCTCAAATACGCCTCATGAGTCCCCTCGTCCGGTGAGTAGATGAGAATATCGTCGACAAAGACGATGACGAATCGATCGAGGTAAGGTCGGAAGATGCGAGTCATAAGATCCATGAACGCCGCTGGGGCGTTGGTCAAGCCGAACGACATCACTAGGAATTCGAAATGACCATACCGCGTTCGGAACGCAGTCTTCGGGATGTCTTCCTCCCGTACTCGCAACTGATGATATCTAGACCGCAAGTCGATCTTGGAGAAGCACCTCGATCCCCTGAGCTGATCAAAGAGATCGTCTATCCGCGGCATCGGATAACGATTCTTCACTGTCACCCTGTTCAGCTTCCGGTAATCTATGCACATTCGGAGCGAACCCTCTTTCTTCTTTACGAACAACGCCGGAGCGCCCCACGGCGAGGTGCTCAGCCGTATGAACCCCTTCTCCTGCAATTCCTGGAGTTGACTCTTCAACTCCTCGAGTTCCGCGGGGGCGAAACGATATGGTGCCACAGAGATCGGCGCGATTCCCGGCATCAACTCGATAGTGAACTCCACCTCGCACACTGGCGGCAATCCGCTAAGATCACCTGGAAAGACGTTTGGAAACTCGTCGACAACTCGTGGTAGCCCTCTGCCTCCGTCCTTTGGTCCGTCACCCGTAGCGGACAACGCCGCAAGAAGAACTCCACTCCGGCTACCCAATGAACATGAAATCATAGAGTCCCCAATCGATACGGTCACCCTCCTCCGATAACAGTCGATGTTAGCCCTGTATCGCCTCAACCAGTCCATGCCGAGGATCACGTCGAAAGTAGTCATATCTAGCACGATAAGGTCCCACACAAGAGAGTGGTGTGCTACTCTAACTTCGCAGCCCCTGCAGATTCTACTTAGAACAGTGTCGTCCCCTAAAGGCGTATCGACGCACAAGGGCGGACTCAGTGACTTGACTACCAACCCCAGTGCTCGTGCAAACTGTGCGAAGATAAAAGAGTTCGATGCACCCGTGTCGATAAGAATGGACGCCCACAAATTAAAAACGAGGAACGTACCCTGAGCTGCTCTCTGGTCCTCTGACGGTGGAGGCTCGGTATGACCCGACACTGCATAGACCCGACCATGGACCTGCTGTCCATCTGCCCTCGGCTGCCCCCGACTAGTACCTGGTCCTGTCGACTGGGCTGGTCCGGCCCCTTGTCGGGGTCGGGAATCCTGTCGTGCTGCTGACGACCGTGCAGATGGTGCAGAGTGCTGTCGTGGGCCCTGACTCCCGATTCTGCTAGAGTAACAATCCCGAGAGAGGTGTCTTGGATGTCCACACCCAAAGCACGTGGGTGGTCCAGAACTAGGCCTGCCTGCCTGTCCTGGCCGACCGCTCGGTCGCTCTACTGGTGCTTTGAACTGACCGCTCTGAGCTCCCCCCGAAAGCTGCCTCGTAGGTGCTCGGTTTCGAGGGCAATCCCTCCAGAGGTGACCTGGCTGATGACACTCATAGCATACCGGTGGTGACCTTGGGCCTACTGGGCTGGATCCCACGGTATCCAGCGATGCTAGCGGTCTCTGCACCATTCTCCCCGACAACTGCGGAGGAAAGCTCGAAATTCTAGGCCTCTTGAAGTCCCTTGACTCCGTCTGCCTAGTGAAGCTGCTTGGCCTAGGTCTCTGCTCCCAGGGCCTCTGTGCCTCTGCCATCCCTTTCTCGATGGCCGCTGCAGTGTCGACCATGATCGAGTACACCCTGATCCGGTGAGAGAGGATCCTGTCGAAGATCTCTGGTCGTAACCCCCTCTCGAACCTCTTACATCGGCTCGCCTCGAACCTCACTAGGTCTGGCGCAAATCTCGACAGGGCTGTGAACTGTGCGTCGTACTCTAGCACCGTCATCGCACCCTATCGCAGTTCCAGGAACTGCTGCTGACGGCTATCCCGTGCCGACTCGGGAAAATAGCTCTCAAGGAAAATCTCCTTGAAATCCTCATAGTCTTCTCCCACTCTGGTCCGAACTCGCTCCCACCAGTAGTATGCATCGTCCCTGAGCTGATGGACGGCAAAGGTTATTCTGGTCCTCCCATCTGTAACCCCAGACGTATCAAGGTCGCGGGTGATCTGTCGCAGCCACTGCTCAGCTCGCGTAGGGTCTGGCTCTCCATGGAAAGCCGGGGGGTTGAGGTGCAAGAAGTCTCGGAGCGCGTGCGCTGCAGGTACCTCTGGCGGCACTGGTGATATCTCAGGAGCTGTGGGCACGGTCTCCCTCTGTCCCAACATGGCCACTAACGACTATATCGACCGTAGTATCTCGCCCACTACCTGGTCACTGGGAGGAGTGGTGGTAGCCACAGTAGGGATTCCTGCAGTGGACGGGGGCACCTCAGCCGCGGTCCCTGCCTGCCCTGCGCTACCTGACGCAGTCTCTGTGGATGGCGTCTCCACCCCTGTAGTCCTCTCCCCGGGTTCGGCCCTGGGAGGCTCATGCGTCGCTCGCTGTGCTCCTCTCCCCCTCAAGGCGCCACCTCGCCTAGTTCTCGGAGCCATGCGCACTACTGCACAAAGACGGTTCATAATTAGGATTTCTTTACAAAAGAACACCGCGCAAAAGGGCGACGAGAACTTCTCACATTCTCCACATTTACTCTACGTACTAACTGATTGTTATCCTAGTACAGTCCAATCCTAACAAACAAGATTCACACTAACGTGCCAACACTCATCTTCATGCCGCAACGTTTCACTAACAACATTTCACAACTTTAACACAAGTACTCCTCCACCCGTCACCATGTCATTTTATTGTCACCACACGCACACAAGTCGTCATTTAACTCACACTAACAACCAATTCACGCACCACAAGACAAAATTGACCAAAATCACGCAAACTTTCCTACAACTGACTCTACCCGACGTGTCGACGTAAGGCACAGGTGTTGAACCTGAGGCCTCTGATACCAAACTGTAACGCCCCAAAATCCGGTTTCCCGAATTAAAGTCGTTACCCGAAGAATTTAAAAACCTTTGAAATAACACGATGCGATATAGTTATGAAATAACTCGAGCGTCCTCAAATTACAACATAACTATTCTCGCACGAAGCCATCACATTTTGATTTAGGCGTCCCTAGTTCAAAATGGGATTGCACGAGTCAAATAAAGAAACCTATTTACAACAAATACATCAATACCATTTCTCCTTTTAAAATCTGTATTAAAATAACAAGTAACACGTACAAAAGTGAGGTACGACATGGCCAGTCAATCAAATATTTACATCAAAATATTTTATACAAGTTACGGTACAGAAATATACATGGCAAATGACTCAGACCAGAGTCTACAAAAGCCAACAACAACCAAAAAAAACACAGTGCGTCGACACGACACATCCCCAAAAGCTCCCACCAAAAGTGTGCTCAGAATCACCAACCTGCAAAAACTACAAGTAGGGATGAACACGCTACCCAGAGACTAAAACAAACAGCAAGGATAAGGAAAAACATACATGTAAGCAAAAAGAAATCAGTAAAGTACGAATCACAACACTTCCACTACTCATCCACCAACCACGTCACAACTCCCGAGGTAACCGATTACGACCGGCGAGGGGTACCACCCTTTATCGGTTCAACCTCCGAACGGGAATCGATTATGGCCAGGAGGGGTACCGCTCCTGCCTCGGTTGCCCATCCAAACACAACCACACAATTGAGGTAACCGATCACGGCCAAGGGGTACCACCCTTGACTCGGTTCAACCCCCGAATGGAAATCGATCACGGCCAGGAGGGGTACCGCCCCTGACTCGACTATCCATCCAACCACACCGCCATACAATTGAGGTAACCGATCACGGCCAAGGGGTACCACCCTTGACTCGGTTCAACCCCCGAATGGAAATCGATCACGGCCAGGAGGGGTACCGCTCCTGACTCGATTATCCATCCAACCACACAGCCTCCCCTCACCTTTCCACCCTTCCACATCACAACACCCTTACCAACCACACCCAACACCCTTCGATACATTCACAGAACACAAACCAAGTGCAAGAAACTAGTTCACAGAGAGGCATTTACATCCACCCAAACAAGACAATTGCGAGACGGAATACGTCATCGTCTGAAAAACAATAATATAACCATGCACAACTAGGTGCTCACAAGCAGTTCAAGTTTGATACTCAACTAATTCACAGAGAGGCATTTATATCAACACATCAACATGCTATTTAATTCACAACATCGAGCAAAAGGCGTTCAAACATTTCATTTTATCTCGACTAAATACTCAAATAAATTCAATCAATGCATCAAGAGATTGAGTCTAGGTAAGCTATGTCCCCCTACCTCAAATTTTCCAACGTAATCTCCTAAGGTTTTCGCGACGCCAAGCTATGCCTTTCCTTTCCCACGATCGTCAAAGGAATCTAAAAGTGACAAAATCACAAGTTTTAATAACTAACCGAAATCCGTATTTTCACGAAATTAAACCCAAGTGCCACCACGACAAGTATCGCTCACTCCAACACTTCTTAATTAACCTAAGTTGTCAAAATGGGCCCGGAACGGCCCATTTTGCCCGTTAAGTCGAATCTGCCCGCTCGTGTGAAATTGTCCCTCGGGCCTCCGAAAATGCCCAAATTTGTATCTAAATTCCTAATTATATTCGAGAGGACCAACGCAATTGACGGAATCGAATTCCGACACCCGAGCGATTTAATCGCGTAATTTAAAGTTTCGACACGCATTTTCCAATTTTCGTAATTTAAATCCAAAAATCACCAAGGGTGCCAACTATCGATTCAAGGGTTACCCGAGACCTCCCGAAACTCACAAACCCGAATTCCGGGCTCGTGGACCACCCGGGCCATTAACGGCCCGAGAGGCCCAAACGGCCCACGGTCGCCATAGGCTGCCACGGCCAGCCAAGGCAGGGGCTGGCCACTGGCGGACCACCTCCGGCGCGCCACCACACTGGCCGGAGCTCCGGTGACCGGCTAAGGCTTCGGCGAACCCTCCGGCCGCCGGAAAAATTCCAAAAACGCCCCAAAATGCTCCAAAACACCCCTACAACTCCACTCCATCATCATTTCACTCATTTCTCATCAACCCACTACTCAAACTCATCACGATGGAAAAAAATGAGTTGCTCACCGTAGCCAATGACGTGAGGAACCCGAATACGCAAGAAAATGGTCGATCACGCGGCCGGATCGTCGGGAAATCGCCCAAGCTCTTCTCCTCTTCTTCCTTCTTCCTCTCTCTCTCTCCTTCTCTTGGTTTCTGCCGAGAATGGCTTCCCCTCCCCCTCTTTTATCACTTAAATCAAATTATTTAAACACTAAACTAATAAAATATACCTATTTCCCATTTTCTTTTAAATCTAAATTAAAACAATTAATTTTTTAATCACTCAAAAGTCTCCCCCCCCCTCTAGAATCATGCCAAGTGTAAAGTAGGGGGGTCCCACAACGCACTTTTGTCATTTCGGACCCGAAATCGTCCGAAAGGGACACGTTTTTCGAAACCGTCGGAACCGTGATGTTTCGCTAAATTTTTGCTTCCATATGAACCTAATATCCATAATATTACAATTTCATCTTAAAATGGCTCAAATAGTAGTCCTCGGTGACTCTCGGGTCAAAATTTAGTCAAATCGCGAATTTTTAAATTTTTATCCATTTTTCACAAAATTGACCCATATTGACCCAAATTGACCGGGAGCGGTCCTTACAAAAGGTCTCATCGAAGTCGACTCCCTCAATTTGAGTATACCCTTGAGCAACTAACCTGGCTTTGTTGCGAGTGATGTTGCCAAGCTCATCGGACTTATTTTTGAAAATCCATTTTGTGCCAATGATATTTCCTTCACTTGGTTTGGGCACAAGTTCCCACACCTGGTTCTTCTCAAACTGAATTAGTTCCTCTTGCATAGCATTGACCCAATACTTATCGTTGATGGCTTCATTGATATTTTTGGGTTCAGTCTTTGAAGCAAAGAAAATATTGCCTATCACCTCGTTGTAGTCTTCAGGAGTTTTTGATCGAGTCTGTATGCCTTCATTCAGGTCTCCAATTACTCCAGAGATAGGATGATTTGTCTGGATTCTTCGCGAGGGATTATTGTTGCTGGTTTCAGGACCTATTTCATCGTTATCGACATTTTGACTAGCATCTTTGTTTTCTGATTTCCTGCTAGCATCTTCTCTGACATCTGTAATAGCATCCTTCCTAACATTGTTGGGAGGATAGGCTCTGTCTTCGTCTGTTGCATCTTCTGAGGCATCTTCACAGTCATCATCAACAACAACATTGATTGATTCCATCATGGTTTTGGTTCGTTTGTTGAAGACTCGGTACGCGCGACTATTCCTTGAGTAACCAAGGAAGATGCCTTCATCACTCTTTGGATCAAGCTTTCGACGAGGCTCTCTATCGGCCAGTATATAACAAGTGGATCCAAAGATATGGAAGTACTTGACATTGGGCTTTCTCCCCCTCCATATTTCATAATGAGTTACTGACATACCTGGTCGGAGAGTGACTCGATTGTGGATATCGCAAGCAGTGTTAAGTGCTTCTGCCCAAAAATGAGTTGGTATGTCCTTGGCCAGCATCATAACTCTAGCCATCTCCTGTAGAGTCCTGTTCTTGCGCTCAACAATGCCATTCTGTTGGGGAGTGATTGGTGCTGAGAATTCATGAGCTATCCCTTCTGAGTTGCAGAAATCTGCAAATTTGCTGTTTTTGAACTCTCGACCATGATCACTACGAAGGCGGATTATTTTGCCAATTGTCTCTCCTTTTTCTCGTTGGACCTGGATGCACAGATTTTTGAAGATCGAGAAGGTGTCTGATTTGTCACGAGGGAAGTAAACCCAAGTGTATCGTGAGTAATCATCTACACATACAAAGACATATCGTTTTCCTCCAAGACTTTCAACTTGCATTGGTCCCATGAGGTCAACATGTATCAGCTCAAGTACTCGAGAGGTGGTGATATGCTGTAGTTTCTTGTGTGACATCTTGGTTTGCTTACCTATCTGACATTCTCCGCAGATCTTTCCTTCCACTATTTTCAGGTTCGGAATTCCTATAATCGCCTGCTCGGAGATTGCCTTCTGCATACTTCTAAGATTTAGATGTCCAAGCTTTCTGTGCCACAGTTTGGTTTCTTCTGCTTTGGAGACAAGGCACTTGGCCGCTTCGATATGTGTTTCGGGCGACCAGATGTAACAATTATCTGTTGAGCGAACTCCTTGTAGGATAGTGACTTGATCGAAATCTTTAACTATACAGGCTTCTTTAGTGAATTTTACTTCTGAACCCTAATCACAGATCTGGCTGATGCTAATCAGGTTTGCCTTAAGTCCTTCTACAAGTAATGCTTCAGCCAGGTAAGTGGCTCCTGGATGCTTGAGTACTCCTTTTCCAATGATTCTATCTCGAATCCCATCTCCAAAAGTAACATAGCAGTTTGTATATAATTTGAGATTGGAAAGAAACTCTGGAGTACCTGTCATGTGCCGAGAACATCCACTGTCGAAATACCAGTCCTTGTTTGTTGATGCACTTAAGGATGTATATGCAACATTAGCTCAATAGACTAGGTTCTTAGGTCTCCATTCAAGGCGGGATGTCTTCTGAGGAGTTGAGAGATGCCTTTGATGTCTCTTTTGTGGTAGCTGAGCTTGCTTCCTCCCAAGAAGTTGAAAACAAAAATGTCTGATGTGACCTTGTTGACCACAGTAATGACATATCCATTAATATTTATAAGCCGGTCTTCTGTAGTATTGTTGTCTGCGTGGAGGATGTCTTCTGATAGTTGCTTTACAAGAACATGTTGTAGACGATGTCATGGCATTTGTTGTAGGTCGTCCTGTAGGATTTGTTGGGGCATCTAGTGGTTTCTTGTCAACCATGGCTTGTTGTGGGACAAACTTCGTCACTGCTGTTGAGGGGATATCGTGTGTGTACCCTAGTCCCGTCGTATCCTTGGATTGCTTTCCCACTAATAGAATCTTGTCAAGGCTTTCTGTGCTCGGATTCATCATCTTTACCGATTTAGTCATAAGACTAATTTCTCCATTAAGTCTAGTGATTTCGTGTTTTAGCTCGACGATCATTTCTAGAAATCTAGAATTAACGTTGGTAAGACTGATAATCCGTTTACCTTGTTGATCAAGTATCAGAGTTTCCTTGATCCATCTGGTATGTAAGCCTTTGTATGCCTTGACTAGTTGCTCCTTAGTCCAATTCTCATTTGGATTTGGATGGTGGTGATCATCATTGATACTGGCAGGATTATCAATGTTACATACAGGAGTGGTCGTAGTGAATGCAACAAAGTTGCTTACCTCTTCAGATCCACTATCTTAATTGTCATCATCTGATAGGGTGGCATTGTAACCTCGTTTTTGTGGTTTGAGGAAATTTGGACATTCTGTAAGGAGGTGGCCGAATCCTTCACATTCATGACATTGAAGTCCTTTGTTTTTGTTGTTTTCTTCCCCACTCCTGTTTGGTCTGTCAAGACTTCCTCCTGTTTGAGCTTTTTGTGGAGCCTTGTTTCTGGAATTTGTTGTGACATTCCGTCCACCCATTCGACTGAATCTTCTCATGACTTTGTTGTAATTTTTCGTGAGAAGCGCCATTGTAGCATCGATGTCTTCGTTAGAATCAGATTCTTCAGGATCAGGTTGCTTGCGTGTTGAGCTTTTGAAAGCAACTCATTTGTTCCTTTTGTCGATGTTAGGCAGAGACAATTCATAGGTCATTAGAGACCCCATCAGCTCATCAAATTTCAAGATCTTGAGGTCATGAACTTCCTCAATTGCAGTGATCTTCTTCTTAAACCTAGGGGTAAGAGGATGCAGGGTTTTCCTTACTAACTTTTCATCGGACATTGGTTATCCCAGAGAATAGGATTCATTGGCTAGGTCACGAATACGAACATTGAATTCTGCAATTGATTCGTCTTCTTTCATGATTAGGGCTTCGAAGTTGGTTGTCAGGTATTGGAGTTTTTGTTATCGAACCTTGGTTGTTCCTTCATATGCTACAGCAAGGATGTCCCATGCGGATTTGGCAGTTGTGCATGTGTTGATTAGTCTGAATACGTTTTTGTCGACGCCGTTGAAGATAGCATTCAGAGGTCGAGAGTTTCCTAGTGATTCCTCTTCTTCATCATCAGTCCAATCTTTTTTTGGTTTTGGACCGATAGGATTACCATCTTTGTCACTGAGTTGTGGGGCATTCAAACCATTGATCACAACCTTCCATGTTTTGTTGTCAAGTGACTTCATGAAGGCACACATCCGAGCCTTCCAATAGCCGTAGTTACTTCCATCTAGAACAGGTGGTCGATTGATGGATCCTCCTTCTCTGGTATTGTCCATCTTGATCAAAATATTTTTTTTTAGGAACTCACCTAAAGTTGTAGGTGCCTTCTCTGATACCAATTGAAATTCTGATCAGCTAGTCGTGCAAGATGCCACACACAATGTTTCGTAGGAAGCTATAACATTGTGTCTGACTTCTTGTGTAGATAATTCAGGACAGTAAATATAAAGCTATAAATAATCACACAGCAGATTGTTTACCCAGTTCGGTGCAACGTCACCTACGTCTGGAGGCTCTCAGCCTAGTGGAAAGATTTCACTTATCAGTAATTCGTCAGAACATACAAGTACCTTTGATCAACCCTAGATCTATACTTTATGCTACATCTTACAGTGCAATCTATCTCAGGGTCTCCCCCTGAATCCAAGACTCCGTCTTGATTCCACTCTTCGAGCAATCGCCTTGCTCTGTCAGTTCAAGTCTTCGTACAACTTGGTGGTTGCGTGCAGTCTTCACTCACGCGCTCAGTAAATCCTCAATCACCTAACTCTCAATAGTTATGTGATGCACAATATCCTTAGCTCAATCTGCAATTTCTTAGCCCGCAAACCTTCACGTCTAAGAACAATGCAAATAGTTGTTAGGAAACAAATAAAGAACCACACGATTGCTAAGGGGGTAGCCTAAGCTTTTATAGCAATCGAGGATGAGTACTAACCCTAATGGGTTTCCTCTTAAGCGCCGTCTTTCTTCTTTCCAGAATCGGAGTCGTTCTGTAATTTCCTAATCGTCTTCTTGATTTTCTGCCGAAACTGCACTTTCCTGATTTCTGTCGATCAGGATGTTTGCCGAGACGCCGTCAACAATGTTACACAAGATGTCGTAGAAGATGCTTTGACATTCTTTGTAACATGTTCTTCAATTCCTTTAAAAATTAGCCAATCTCTAAAATCGTCGTAACTATTTTGCGCGTTTTTCTCCATCTAGATTCAAATCTCTGAAGTTGATAATTAAATTAAATCCAAATTAGTTAGGGGATTAAATCCATAAGCAACTTCAAATGGTGTGAATTTTGTAGAAGAATGAATAGCACGATTATACGCAAACTCAATGTGAGGTAGACAATCTTCCCATTCTTTAATGTGTTTTTTGATGAGTTCTCGCAAAATTGTGGAAAGTGTTCGATTAACTACTTCCGTTTGACCATCGATTTGAGGATGACAAGTTGTAGAGAAAAGGGGTTTCGTGCCTAGCTTACCCCCACAAAGTTTTCCAAAAGAAGCTAAGGAACTTGGTGTCGCTGTTAGAAACGATGGTCTTGGCATTTCATGCAATCTAACAATTTTTTTGAAAAACACATTAGCAATATTGGAAGCATCATCAGTTTTGTGACAAGGTATAAAATGTGCCATTTTAAAGAATCTGTCAACAACAACAAATATCGAGTCATGACCATGTTTAGTGTGAGGGAGTCCTAGAACAAAATCCATTGAAACATCCAGCCACGGTGCGTATGGAATGGGTAATGGTGTGTAAAGACCATGTGGTTGGACTTTTGACTTAGCTTGCTTACAAATCACTCATCGCTCACAAATTCTCGTCACATGTTTAATAATTTTTTGCAAAAAAAATGTTCTTGAAGTGTCCCTAGTTTTTTTGCCTCTTCAAAATGCCTCATCAACCCGCCTCCATGAGCTTCTCTCAAAAGTAATTCCCGAAGTGAACTATGTGGTATACACAGTTTAGTTCTTTTGAATAAAAAACCTTCACGTCTATAATAATCACCAAATGCCACATTTTCACAATTTTCAAATATTTTTCCAAATTCAGGATCATTTTTATACAACTCTTACATACCCTCAAATCCCAATATCTTGCATCCAATGAAGAAAGAAGTACATACTTTCGAGAAAGGGCGTCAGCTACCGCATTCTCCTTACATACTTCTCTGGTATCGAGTCACCCATTTCATGTTTTGCTTTGTTTAATCGGACACACTTGTTGCATCCCCGCTAATGTCTCATGTTTAGAACTAGTAAACCAACCACAATCGGCTTCGGGCCAAGGACTATCGACCATGGGGTAAGATTTGTAGGCCATCTTTGGATCGGTTGAGTCTAAAATGTATCCACCCGAACATTCATTCCTTAGTACCTTCTTCGAGCCAAATAGCCTTATTTGTTGTCCCTACTTTGCAAGCCAATGTGCCCTTTTAATTCTATGACCTAACATCAATTTGAACCCGTGCATCATATTGCTTAGTTGCTTCGTTGAGTGTGGGTTCATTATGAGATTGTAGAGCATTGTATATGATTGAAAAGCACAATAAGGGACGGGGGAGAAAAGGGGGCTTGACAAGTGAAACAAGTTTGATTCATAAGTGAAGTATTAGGCAATCAACGTGATAGTAAAGTCATTCATTACATGATATCTTGGGTTCGGGGAAAACAATTGAGAAATTGTGAAATGAAAAATCAAAAGAAAAATGGAGAAAAATATGAGAACATGAAAGAAAAGAAAAACAAAAAGAGAAAGGGTAAAAAAATAAAACATCGAACCCAAGAGAATGCCCAAAAAGAGAAAAAGATGAGTGTGAGCTTTTAAAGCAAAAAATTATGCGAAAGTGAAAAATTGTCATCAATAAGATCTTATATGGTTCACAAGCTAAAGGGGGATTGAGTGAGTTGAAGGGTAGAATACTATAGGAAAGAACAAGTTTGGGGTGAGACATGATGTAATTGGGGTTGTGAGGAACGAAGCAACTTTGTGGTAGTGCACCACATTTACACCGTTTTTATCTTCTAATACTCCTACCCGAGCCCAAGCCAAACATTACAAGCCTAGTAAAGCCCTACACTAGAGATTTGCTCATGGCGCTAGTCAAGTGATCAATGGGATCGGTAGGATTGATAACCTTTGAGCAGCAAGGCATTAGTGGAAAGGGATGTAAGTGATGCAACATGTGTTAAGGCAACTTAGTGTGATATGTACGTGGAGTGATAATGATACTTCTCGTACACCTTGATGTTTGCATGTTATTCCAAATTCATATAACCTCGTATGTGTGTTTGAATGATCATGTTAAGAATTGATATTAGCTCCCATCACATGTGCTCGGAAATTGTCAAAGAGTTGAGCGTATTACCTTGATTTTGTTCATATGAGTTTTAGGATCGTTTGTGTGTCTTGATTGAGTTGTGGGCGTTGGTCTTGAAACCCTACGTGGATTGGCCACGAGGTACCTAACTCGGCAAATGTTTGTAGCGCTTATTTAACTTATCGGGACGATAAGTATTTAAGTGTGGTGTGTTGTTGAGGGGTCGATTGACCCCATTTTGACCTCGATCAACCCCTCATTTAGATACTTATTTGCTTCATAGTGGCCTTAAAGGGCCAAATAGGATCATTTTATGCTCTCGGTGTGTTTTCAAGAGCATATGCAGGAAAGGGTAAGAAGAAGGCCAAGGTGCGAGATTCGGGGAGAGCGAGACTTGGAGAGCAAGAAACAAGAAAGGGCCAAAAATTGCATTAGGCACGATCGTGCCCCCTCTTATGCACGATCGTGACTCTCTAGGGCACGATCGTGCCCTGATGAATATTTCTAATGATTATTTTCTTCAAATTACATAACGCTATCCCGATCTCAGTCACGGAGGAGCCACGATCGTCACCAAGAGAGAGGCACGATCGTGACTCCACAGTCACGATCGTGACTCAATTCAAAACCGAGGCACGATCATGGCGAAGAAGAGAAGACTGCATCGTAGACTCAAGCAGAATTGGTCCCCCCAGCGCAGCCACGGTCGTGACTCCCATAGGGACGATCGTGACCATCTCTAAGTCACGATCGTTCCCCCCATAGTCACGATCGTGACCATGCACGATTTTCAGAAGCTATATAAGGGCTCTTGCCCTAGGGATTGAGGAGCTTTTGGACACCTTAGCTTTGTATCCTCCATCAGCTCATAATCACACCTGTCACTTCAAAGAAGACATTCCTTTGGGTGGCTTCTTCTTCATCAATCCATCATTGAATAAAGGGAGAGTGGATTTTCTCTACTAGAGTCCACCATTGAGAGCAAGGAGACTTTGAAGAAGACATTTTTCAGCACTATTTCACCAAGAAGAAGCTATTTTGGGAAGAAGTTCATCATCCAACCTTCACCAACAACAAGCATTGGAGCTTTGAGCAACTACACACCAAGAGCATTTCTAAACTTTCTCTCTTTTTATGTTTCACACTATGTTTTGTAGTAGTCTTTCCATGTGTTTGATGATATTTGATTTGAGCACCATGGTTGAGGGATAAATCCCTTAGCCATGGGTGCTAGACTTTGTAGATTGTGAATTATTACTATATGATGAAATAGTTTTAGGATGATGTTTGAGTTGTATGGGTATTCTTGCTTTAATTCATGTTTGCTAGGTAGGCCAAATAGAATGTATGCTAGGGTTCTTGGACTTAGGCAACATTAAGTGTGAGGGGCTCGAAACAGTGTTTTGACACTCCGACGTAACACTTAGCCTAACTTAGTAAGCATGTTTAGGGGCTACGTTGATCTCGAGAGAAACGGATAGTCCCAAATCTAGGAACCACCGAGTGCTAGGGGTTCAATGTCGAGCGGAGACATCCCGAAGTAGCACTTGACCAATTATTGCCAGACAATTGCAATCTCGAGTGACTACCAACCCGAGAGGGCAAGGAGTGACTCGGGATTAGGACAACTCCAATGCCGAGAGGCAGGGCTGTCAATTAAGACATAGGTCAATCTCGTTATCGCCTAATGAAACATGAAGTCATTGTAGTAATTCACTGTTTGCATGTCTAGCACCCTAGGCGCTTTTCATTAATTGTCAACCACCAAACCAATTTGCTCGCTCGTTTCGATAAATAGAAAACACCAAAAAATAGTAGTAGTAGTAGTAGTAGTAGTCTCGAGATCCTTTGACACAAACACGCAATTAACCTAAGACCCGCATTAGTCCCTGTGGATTCGACTCGGTTACTTACCGGTATAAATTTATTACTTGCGAACCATGTGTACTTGCACGTGGTAACCATTGTGCGACGTTTGCACGTCACACTTTGGACCAACAGTGCTAGCACCAGCCTTGTCCTGAGAAGCACGGGCAAGTGGTGTAGTGGTCAATGGTGGAGCCGTTAGTTTGGAGCTTCCCGCCCCCTTTTCTTCTCGTCGTGGGTAGGGTGTCTTCCAAGAAATCCTTTCTTGAGTCTTCCAAGACGTCTTTTCGGATGTCTTGAACAATCAATTGCTTCCTCGTTTTAATTGCTTCTCAATTGTGTTGGTCATATGTACCATGTCTTCCAGCTCTACGTAGTGGTGGAGTTCTACTTCGGTGGCGATGTCGACATTGAGACCGGATAGGAATCGAGCCATTGTTTTCTCTCGATCTTCTTCGACGTCGGCATGACTCATTAACATTTCCATCTCTTGGTAGTATTCCTCCACACTTCGATTACCTTGGTTGTGTCGTTGAAGTTTGCTGTAAATACCTCGATTGTAATGGTTCGGCACAAATCTTCTCCTCGTGACGGACTTCATAAGCTCCCATGTGTCGATGGTGGGTTCACGATGGTTTCCTCTGTTTAAGACCATTTGATCTCACCAAACCAATACGTAGCCATAGAACTCAAGGGACGCGAGTTTAACTTTGCTTACCTTCGAACAACGTCGGCCAGTAATAATAATATCGGTCTCGTACCCTTCGAGATTTTGGCAGCCTCCATATCGTTGTTTATCTTGCGGTGGTGGAATTTGTTGGGGTGCCTGGGGTCGTAAAACAGATTCCTCAAGGATGGCGAATCTTTTGTTCATATCTTGGATCATGCCTTGGAGCAATTCAAGAGTTCCGACTTCCTCATTTTTTTCTCCTTGTAGAGACATTTTCTTTCTACAAAAAAAAACAATAGTCAGATGTAAAATCCTCACAAGAATATGTCACTCGTGTTTGTCACTCGTATTGGCTTTTTTTTCTCTCGTGTTGTTACTCGTGCATTTTTCCTCTCATGAAAGAGATCACCACGGGTTCCAATCGATAAATATCATGCAGCGGACGTTATGTAACCGTGGTGATCGAAATAATCTATGATCTTAATGCAAATTCAACGTGTTATAAATATAAATATAAATCTGAAAGTTACCTCTCTTAATCGATGAAAACACAAGTATAGTGTTTCTCTATCAAGTCCACACAAGCATCACAACCGAAGAGGTTTTCACTCAATAATTTTGCTAATAATTTTTGAGAGGAACTTGACAACAGTGGTGGATGAGAGGGAGAGTATTTTCGGCAAAGAGGGGGAGAGAATGAGGGAGGAAGTTGCTGAAAATAATTGAGGATAAATGGAAGATATTATGTGATTTTAATTTGAAAATTAAATTGAATTTCAAATTAAAATTGCATTATCTATCCTTTATAATCTCTTATTTGCATTTGTTCCCACTCATAACTTAAATTCCTAAATGTTCTTTAAGCCCGTTTAAATTAAACCCATATTAAACACATTAACTTGAGTTCTAATTTCGGTTTAGACAAAACGGCTCAATTTCCTCGAATTGATTTCTTCAACCGTCTGGTTAAAACCTTAGGCCAGAAAATTACTGAATTGTTCTCAATTGTCATCCATAATTGTTGTCATGTATCGTGCTTAATGCGTGTGACCATCTAGGCTCACAAAATATTGGCAAACTGGTAAAATTACTATTTTACCCTTTCCATCATAACTGACCTCTAGCAAGACATTATGATTATCCAATGTTCGTGATTATCGATTATTCGACTTAACCTCTTATCGTACATGTCACTGTCCTTTTATCAAACCGATATCCAGATTGATCAATAGGCATAGAATGGTCATCCTAATTTATCAATCACTGTTTCTTGATATCTGAGATGACTGAAAACTGATGCTAAGGTATCACCTGCACGGCCGTGCTCTTTCTTCAGTCATACTCATCAAGTGGCCTAAACGGATATCTTTCTCATACCGAAGTATGAGTGATAAATCCCTCAGACGCCTTTCGAGTTCACTAGTGCAATAAATGCCAAAGCCAATCGAAGCCGTTATAGTTACCCTTTTACAGATAACGTTAGACTAGGTCAAACTTAGGTATTCGTTACATAGTGTACACAAAGACTCCGTGGTCTTAGGATATAATGACAAGTTACGATATGTGAGTATCTCATGACTGGATCTATGCAGCACACTCACAATCGGTTTGTTCGATATCATCGACCTGATGATATCAATGATATAACTCCGGCACATACTTTGCCATGATCAGTAGAGCGTGATCACAAGGAGTTAGTCTCATACTGATCGCTTCAGAAGAAGCTTAGCTGATCAGGGACCTTATCGAATGCAATTCTTTCTGATCTATAGTTCTACTATAAGTGGTTACACACATTATGACATAGATCAAATCACATTAGATATATTACTACAACACATTAGTAATATTACGCCTTTTATTATGTAGAATAATGATGTCCGTTACAATATAGATTGAGAAATTATTTTGGACTAGGGCACAAACCTAACAATCTCCCACTTGCCCCTAGTTCCAACATAAGTTCCAACCTACCCCCATAGACTTCACGTGCGCCTCATGCTTAGGCTGCGGTAAAGCCTTTGTCAAGGGATCAACAACATTGTCATCAGTCGGTACATAAGTAATCTCCACATCATCGTTATCAATATATTCTCTGATAATGTGATACATCCTCTGTATGTGTTTAGTTCTGTTGTGGAATCTAGGCTCTTGAGCTAATGATATGGCCCCAGTGTTGTCACACAACAAGCTTACCGGATCAGATGCTCGCGGCATTACATCTAATCCGGTTAGAAAGCTTCTAACCCATACGGCTTCCTTAGCTGCTTCTGCTGCAACTATGTATTCAGCCTCTGTTGTAGAATCAGCAGTTGTGGCTTCCTTGAAGCTCTTCCAGCTGAATGCTCCGCCATTTAACACGAATACAAATCCTGCTTGTGATTTGAAATCATCAAGATCTGTCTGAAAGCTAGCATCAACGTATCCTTTGACTGCTAGTTCTCCATCCTTCCCACCATACACTAGGAATGCGTCTTTAGTTCTCCTTAGATACTTAAGGATACTCTTGACAGCAGTCCAGTGCTCTTGGCCTGGGTTAGATTGATATCTGCTGGTACAGCTTAACGGGAACGAGATGTCTGGTCTCGTGCAAATCATAGCATACATGATGGATCCCACAGCCGAAGCATATGGGATCTTGCTCATTTTGCTTAGCTCATCAGGAGTCTTAGGACTCTGTTGTTTGCTAAGTTTAATGCCATGCCTCATGGGTAGGTATCCCTTCTTAGAATCAAGCATTGAGAATCTTCTCAACACCTTATCTATGTAAGTGCTCTGACTTAGGCCCAATATTCTCTTGGGTCGATCTCTGTAGATCTTGATGCCCAAAATGAAGGCAGCATCACCTAAGTCCTTCATCGAGAAGCATTTCCCTAACCAAGCTTTAACTTCAAGCAAGGTTGGGATGTCATTCCCGATGATCAGTATGTCATCGACATATAGCACTAGGAATACTACTTTACTCCCACTCGCTTTCTTATGTACGCAAGGCTAACTTTCGTTTTTGATAAAACCGAATTCCCTTACGGCTTCATCAAAATGAATGTTCCAACTCCGTGAAGCTTGCTTTAATCCAAAATGGACCTAAGTAGCTTACAAATCTTTCCGGGATTCTCTGGATCAACAAAACCCTCGGGCTGTGTCATATACACATCCTCTTTTAAGTTCCCGTTAAGGAAGGCGGTTTTGACGTCCATCTGCCATATCTCATAGTCGTAGTATGCTGCTATGGCTAGAATGATCCGGATAGACTTGACCATAACCACAGGTGAAAAAGTCTTGTCATAATCGATACCTTCGATTTGGCGATAACCTTTCGCAACCAGTCTAGCTTTATAGGTCTGAGGTTTTCCATTCATGTCGGTCTTAATTTTATAGACCCATTTGCAACCGATGGGTTTTATCCCAGGGGTTTGATCCACCAAGTGCCAGACTTGGTTGTCGGACATGGATTTCATTTCCTCATTCATGGCGTTCTGTCATTTTTCGGAGTCTAGACTGGCTAAAGCTTGTCTGTAGGTTTCTGGATCATCCTGATCCACCAACATCAAGTCATTTCCTTCAGTGGCTAGGAAGCCATACCAGATAGGAGCTTGACGAGATCTCTCACACCTTCTTGGACCATCTGGAATGGGTGTTGGGATTGGTTCTTGATCAATGACCTCTTCTGGCTCCTGTATTTCTACATTCGGCATAGTAGGTTGCTCCGTATCTTCTTGAATTTCTTCAAGATGCACGGCACTCCCACTAGCTTTTTTGGAAATAAATTCCTTTTCCAAAAATACCCCTCCTCGAGCAACAAAAACTTTGTTCTCGCTGGGTTTGTAGAACTAGTACCCCCTTGTTTCTTTGGGGTACCCCACAAAGACACATTTGTTTGATTTGAGTTCGAGCTTATCGCCTAGCAGACGCTTGACGTAAGCTTCACATCCCCAAATCTTAAGGAAAGCTAATAAGGGTTTCTTCCCATTCCATAATTCGTATGGAGTGCTTTCCACTGCCTTTGTAGTAGCCCGATTCAATATGAATGCGGCCGTTTCTAGGGCATAGCCCCAGAAGGAGATAGGGAGGTCAGCTTGACTCATCATTGATCGAACCATGTCAAGCAAGGTCCGATTTCTCCGTTCAGATACACCATTCATTTGAGGTGTTCCAGGCGGAGTCAATTCAGAGATGATCACACACTCCTTTAAATGACTGTGAAAATCTTGGTCCAAGTACTCACCGCCTCGATCAGATCGAAGCGCCTTTATACTTTTGCCAAGCTAGTTCTGTGCTTCGTTCTGGAACTCTTTGAACTTGTCAAAGGATTCCGATTTATGTCTCATAAGATAAACATACCCATATCTACTGAAGTCATCGGTGAATGTAACGAAGTAGTGAAAACCTCTTCTTGCCTGAGTGCTCATGGGCCCACAAACATCGGAATGTATGAGACCTAGTAAGTCACTCACCCTTTCACCTAAACCGGCAAAAGGTGCTTTTGTCATTTTGCCCATAAGGCATGACTCGTATCTCTCAATTGAAGTGAATTCAAACGGACTTAGAAGCCCACACTTGTGAAGTGTTGAGATGCGTTTCTGGCCTATATGGCCTAAGCGGCAGTGCCATATCACAGTCTGGTTTAAATCATCGGATTTAACCCTTTTGTTACTGATATTAAAAATCGAGCTAGTGCCAGTGTTTTGAATATTAAGAATATATAAACCACCAACCAATGAAGCATTACAATAAAACATATTTTTCTTGAAAATATTGAAGATTCCATTATCAATAGAAAAATGATATCCTTGCTTGTCTGGCAAGGAAATAGAAATAATATTTCTGCGAAACGCAGGTACACAATGAACATTATTTAAAAACAAAACCAGCCCACTGGGCAAACTGAGACTAATATCTCCTACAGCAGTTGTCGAGACTTGATTGCCATCGCCAACTCGTAGGTCCGCCTCGCCCTTGCTCACTTCTCTTCTACTTCCCAGAGCCTGCACATTAACACAAATGTGAGATTCTGCACCGGTATCAAGTACCCAAGAATCTGAAGTAGATAAATTGAGATTGAGCTCAATAACAAAAATACCTGATCCTGAAGATGTGGAAGCTCCACTCTTCTTAAGAAACAACTTGTGTTTCTTGCAATTCTTCTTCCAGTGCCCCAGTCCTTGGCAATAGAAGCAGATGACATCCTTCTTAGGATTCTCAACAGCCTTTGGAGCTGCTGGACCCTTAGGTTGTCGAATCTTCCCTGCTAGGTGCATAGGAGCCTTACCCTTGCCCAGGTTGGCTTTCTTGAAGCTCACTTGCTTGTTGACCATAAGAACCTCCTTGGTCTTCCCCTTGAGATTCTTTTCAACAGTCACGAGCATACCATGAAGCTCTGTCACGGTCTTATCCATGTCATGCATATTGTAATTTCCAACGAAATCACGATATGCTTCTGGAAGTGAATGCAGCACAAAGTCTGCAGACATTTCCTTGTCCACAGGATGACCGAGTCTGGTCAAGTGTTCCAAAAGACGTTTCATCTTAAGGACATGTGGACTAACAGGAGCTCCAGCCTTTAGCTTGCAAGACATCAGTTCAGTGAAAGTGTCGTATCTTTCGACACACGCTTTCTCTTTGAACATTTTCTCGATCTCGGCCATACAGGCTTTGGGATCTTCGGAAATGTCCAAGAACTGTTTCTGCAAGTCAGGCACCATACTGCCCATCATGATGCACTGCACGTCGATCCAGTCGCTAAGGAATTTCTGGTAGGTATCCCTTAACGCCCTCCAGGCGTTCAGTGCTGGTTCAGTAGGTGCTTGTTCCTGGTTAAGGATATAATCCTTACGTTCACGCTTGAGAACGAGTCTCAAATTCCGGTCCCAATCAAGAAAGTTTACGCCGTTAAGCTTATCATGCTCGATTAGTGACCTAAGCGCACTGTTACCAGAATGATTCGTGTTTGCCATTTTATATCTACACAGTAAACAAATTTTAATTAGTATTAATTAAAATTGAACTTGGAGATTTAATTATAAAACACTTTCTGATTCTAACTTTAGAATCTGAACCAGGATCCCATCATACTCTCAATTGAAGTGAACAGAGGCTCACTGCTCCAATTGAGTGCATCAAGGTAGGAGTGAATCCATCTACAAGACCATGTAGTTCCTGGCTAGGGTCTGTACTTGTTAGTACGTGGCATACCCTATACCAATACCCTAGGTCAGCCCTAGCTGACAATCGTAGACAAGTCTACCAAGCTTGAACTATGGATAGAACTAATGTGACTACTGCGCGGAGGCGCACGCACCCACACAGAACTACCCATCTCATCCAGACTTTTTCTCTATGAATGTTACGCGGAGGCGTACCGACATCCATAGGGTCAAAGCCCTTTTGAGTGCCCAAACATGGATGGTATCACGCTTGACTTGAATTTATTTGCGTTTAAGTGAATTATAAAAGTCTGATTGTATATCGATACAATCTTAATCTGGAATCATCAACAGCAAATTCATGCAAAGATGATCCCTTAGCAGGTTACATGCGAGTCTGATTAAATTCCGATTTTAATCTTTGCATGTGGGTGATAGCAAATCATACATAAACTTGTATATTTAAACTATCATACATTCATACATTCAAAAATACAAATGTAACGATAAAATATGCATAGCTAAGCCCATTTTAAGTTCCTAAAAATCTAGCAAAACTGATCCTAAAGACATGATCTTCTAGATCCAAACTTGCTCCATTCTCGTGAACTCCCACTGGCTTCGAGCCTTCTCCAATCCGAGTCTCCCTCTTGACTTGATTCTTGTGTCGTTCTTCGTGATTACAATTCAAAATAAATAAAATGAAATACAAATCACGACACGCAGGTCATATTTACTACAACCCAAAATTAAGCAACACGCAGGTTGCAAAACCGAAATTAAAATGCAAATCTAATGGGCTTAGCTAGCATCATGTGGAAAACATCATGTTATCAAAGATCATGTTATCAATCAACATGCTAATCAAACAAATAAATTTTCCAAATTTTATCTTTCTTAAGTGTGGAAAAATTCTGGTTTATCGAAACCGGACGGTTTAATCGATTAATTGAATTTTGGACCGGTTCTCGCTGGTTTATCAAAACCGAACCAAATCTGAAATTAAATTTTTAGGGTTTCCAAATATCCTCGCGAACCAACCGGTTCAGCTCGAATCTGGTCGAGCCGAACAGGCTCAACCAAGGTCGCCCGCGGAGGCAACCACGGTGGCCCGTGAGGGCTGCCGAAGTCGCCCGCGGGGCTGACCGTGGTCGGCCACGGGAACGACCATAGTAGCCAGCGAGGGCAGCCATGGTCGCCCCTAGGGCAGACCCTGGTCGCCCGCGAGGCAACCATGGTGGCCCTCACGGGCTGCCATGGTCGCCCGTAGGCGACCCTCGTCGGCCCATGGTGCTGACCATGGTCTGCCCTAGGGCATTCCATGGTCCACCCAGGGACTCGACCTGGTCGGCCATGGCTAACCCGAAACACCCCAAAAAAAAATTATTTTCCAATTTCCAAAATCAATCAAATCTGAAAAAAAATTCGATTTACATGCATGCTAAGGTGATGAACACATATAGGGCATTCCATGGTCCACCCAGGGACTCAACCTGGTCGGCCATGGCTAACCCGAAACACCGCAAAAAAAATTAGTTTCCAATTTCCGAAATCAATCAAATCTGAAAAAAAAAAATTCGATTTACATGCATGTTAAGGTGATGAACACATATAAACATAAAAAAAAATCAGATTTAAACATGTAGAAAAATACATAACAACCATGGCTCTAATACCACTGAAAGAGATCACCATGGGTTCCAATCGATGAATATCATGCAGCGGACGTTATGTAACCGTGGTGATCGAAATAATCTATGATCTTAATGCAAATTCAACGTGTTATAAATATAAATATAAATCTGAAAGTTACCTCTCTTAATCGATGAAAACACAAGTATAGTGTTTCTCTATCAAGTCCACACAAGCACCACAACCGAAGAGGTTTTCACTCAATAATTTTGCTAATAAGTTTTGAGAGAAACTTGAAAACAATGGTGGATGAGAGGGAGAGTATTTTCGGCAAAGAGGGGGAGAGAATGAGGGATGAAGTTGCTGAAAATAATTGAGGATAAATGGAAGATATTATGTGATTTTAATTTGAAAATTAAATTGAATTTCAAATTAAAATTGCATTATCTATCCTTTATAATCTCTTATTTGCATTTTTTCCCACTCATAACTTAAATCCCTAAATGGGCTTTAAGCCCGTTTGACTAAAACCCAAATTAAACCCATTAACTTAAGTTCTAATTTCGGTTTAGACAAAACGGCTCAATTTCTTCGAATTTGAGTTCTAACTTGAGTTCTCAATTGTCATCCATAATTGTTGTCATGTATCATGCTTAATGCGTGTGACCCTCTAGGCTCACGAAAAATTGGCAGACTGGTAAAATTACTATTTTACCCTTTCCATCATAAGTGGCCTCTAGCAAGACATTATGATTATCCAATGTTCGTGATTATCGATTATTCGACTTAACCTGTTATCGTACATGTCACTGTCCTTTTATCAAACCGATATCAAGATATATCAATAGGCATGGGATGGTCATCCTAATTTATCAATCACTGTTTCTTGATATCTGAGATGACTGAAAACTGATACTAAGGTATCATGCACGGCCGTGCTCTTTCTTCAGTCATACTCATCAAGTGGCCTAAACGGATATCTTTCTCATACCGAAGTATGAGTGATAAATCCCTCATACGCCTTTCGAGTTCACTAGTGCAATAAATGCTAAAGCAAATCGAAGCCGTTATAGTTACCCTTTTACAGATAACGTTAGACTAGGTCAAACTTAGGTATTCGTTACATAGTGTACACAAAGACTCCGTGGTCTTAGGATATAATGACAAGTTACGATATGTGAGTATCTCATGACTGGATCTATGCAGCATACTCACAATCGGGATGTCCGATATCATCGACCTGATGATATCTATGATATAACTCCGGCACATACTTTGCCATGATCAGTAGAGTGTGATCACAAGGATTTAGTCTCATACTGATCGCTTCAGAAGAAGCTTAGCTGATCAGGGACCTTATCGAATGCAATTCTTTCTGATCTATAGTTCTACAATAAGTGGTTACACACATTATGACATAGATCAAATCACATTAGATATATTACTACAACACATTAGTAATATTATGTAGAATAATGATGTCCGTTACAATATAGATTGAGGAATTATTTTGGACTAGGGCACAAACCTAACATCTCATTCTCTTAGTCTTGATATTTCTAGAACTAATGCATGAAATTCTGATCAGCTAGTCGTGCAAGATGCCACACACAATGTTTCGTAGGAAGCTATAACATTGTGTCTAACTTCTTGTGTAGATAATTCAGGACAGTAAATATAAAGCTATAAATAATGACACAGCAGATTGTTTACCCAGTTCGGTGCAACGTCACCTACGTCTGGGGGCTCTCAGCCTAGTGGAAAGATTTCACTTATCAGTAATTCGTCAGAACATACAAGTACCTGTGATCAACCCTAGATCTATACTTTATGCTACGTCTTACAGTGCAATCTATCTCAGGGTCTCCCCCTGAATCCAAGACTCCGTCTTGATTCTACTCTTCGAGCAATCGCCTTGCTCTGTCAGTTCAAGTCTTCGTACAACTTGGTGGTTGCGTGCAGTCTTCACTCACGCGCTTAGTAAACCCTCAATCACCTAACTCTCAATAGTTATGTGATGCACAATATCCTTAGCTCAATCTGCAATTTCTCAGCCCGCAAACCTTCACGTCTAAGAACCTTGCAAATAGTTGCTAGGAAACAAATAAAAAACCACACGATTGCTAAGGGGGTAGCCTAAGCTTTTATAGCAATCGAGAATGAGTACTAACCCTAATGGGTATCCTCTTAAGCGCCGTCTTTCTTCTTTCCAGAATTGGAGTCGTTCTAGAATTTCCTAATCCTCTTCTTGCTTTTCTGCCGAAACTGCACTTTCCTGATTTCTGTCGATCAGGATGTTTGCCGAGACGCCATCAACAATGTTACACAAGATGTCGTAGAAGATTCTTCGACATTCTTTGTAACATGTTCTTCAATCCCTCTAAAAATTAGCCAATCTCTAAAATCGTCGTAACGACAATCTCCCCCTTTGGCTATTTTTAAGGACAACATTTTTCTTCGCATTTTGCGTCGTATTTGTCGTCGATGCACACGATCGGCAGTCATTAAGTCTTTGTTTGCGTTTCGCGTCTCGTAACGTCTTTTGCGCATAGTGTGTGTCTTCGCGTCGTCTCTATCTTTCTTGGATCATCATCGCGTGGATCTATCTTACTCTTACTCCCCCATGCTGGCTCAAAAAGAGCCAAAATTTAAACAAATATTTGTAACAAAGCAGGGTAATAAGAAACAAATCCAAACTTAACTCACACTTACTCCCAATCAGCAGTCGAGAGTGAGTGTGAAACAATTTTCAACAAAAATTACAAAATAAAGATGTTCAGTTGTCCGGTAATAAGAAAGTTTATGAAATTAAACAGAGCTGCTGCTAGAACTCGCAGTCTCTTCTTCAGTCGCTTCAGTGGAGGCATCTTGAGTAGATTCTTCTGGATCATTTGGCAGAGAGGTGGTGTCATCATCTTCGGAGCCAGGAGGAGACATGGATTTTAGCAGGTTGGCGCAATGTGATCGTCGCTGGGAGAGATGCTTCAAGGTTGTCTTCCGATTGACGATGTCCTCGTTAAGCACGGCTATCTCTCTTTCAAGCATAACTGCATCCCTGCTGGTGGTCTTGGTTGGAGGGGTGGCACTTGTGGCTCGACTGGTCGTTGCCTTGGCTTCTGGCCTGACAAGATCAGGAGCATGCTTGCCCTCAAACAGCTTGTGGCTCACCACAATCAGTCCTCCGCGTTTGCCAACCTTATCCGTTGTTTTCAACTCTCCGGGGTGTTGATGTACAAGCAGCTCAGAGATAAGGGATGGAAAGGCAATAGGGATTTTTACAGCAAGTGATCTGGCATGTCGAATAAGATGATCAATAACAAATTGCCCAAAATCAAGTGTAGACCCAGTACCTATTTGGAAAATAAGTATCGCTAGCTCTGGTTTGATAGAAGATGCGTGTGTGGAGGGAGCCCAATTTGCTACTCCGATGCGAAAGAGAATGGAGTACTTGGATGTAAGGTCCGATGCTGCCACAGTGCCTTTGGTCGGCCACTTTCTACTTTTGTCTCCGGTAATCTCACGGAGTACCTTGTTCAGGTCAGGTGGAGGCATAGATCGAACCCGCTTTCTCCCCAGGAAGTCATTTATGATGCCAGAGGAGATGTTGAAGCGAATGCCTCTGACATACACCTTCTCAAAATCCAGATCATCCGGAGTCCCAAACCCAGTAGGCAAATTGGCAATAAATTCCATGACCAAGAGGGGATAGTGGTTACCAATGTTTGTGACGGTTTTCATAACTTCTGCCTTCTCCAGGAGTTGGACAATGGATTTTAGTCCTAGAAGCTCCGATGACAGGGTCTTTTCCGGATACGCCGTTCTTTGGAACACGTATTCCCATCTTTTCGCACCGTCTGCCGAGTGAAACGACACATTGTCGTAAGGAACACTCGACGTGTTCTTGAGCGTCTTCAGGATCTTTTTCTTCTTTTCTTCCTTTGCAGTAACCTCCTCTACTTCGTCATCAGTTGCTTCATCTACCAATCTCCTCTTGGAGACCACTTTCTTCCCTTTTTCCTTGACATACATCTTCTTCTTTTTGTTACTAGGGCCTACAGCATCTTTCACCTCCTTCCTCTTCTTGGTTTCTTTGAGTTTTTCAACCATCACAGCTAAACTCTCATTTTCTTCAAGTACCTTCTTCTTCAGGGATGACCACACCGTGTGTGCTGCCTCAGTAGCATCTTCTGTCGCATCTTCTCTGGCATCCAGAGGAACTTCTTCTGTGTTATTTTTGGCGACACTGTTGTTCTTCTCAGCTTCTTCCTCGGCTTCTTCCGAGTCAGCGACTTCTTCTTCTATTACAGCCTCCTTTGTGGCTTCAGGAATGACATCTGTAGTACCTTCTTCCTCTCCTTCTCCTTCAGTAATACGCTCCAACCCATGACTGACCGGGCTCAAGTTTTTCTCTTCTCCTCCAGGATTAATCAGTTCCTCCACCACTCCTTCTTGAGGTGGTTCTTGGTTTTCCAGAAGCGACTCCAATAAGTCACTATTTCTGGAGGTATCGGTGTTTGAGATAATGGAAGAGTCGATACCTGGGACATTTGTTGGTATTGGAACAGGAACAATCTGCATGGACGCTTCTCGACTTCCTTGGCCAAGATCAGTCTCCCTTTCTGGCCCTGTTAGGTCTGTCATGGAGAATGCAGAGCTTCCGGTTCGAGACCGTTTAGGAACTAGAGAAAAGATTGGCATTGGTGCTTCCTCCGCATGGGTTTCTTTGGGAGATTCCTCAGCTTTCTGCGCTTTTGGTCCTTTGATTCGGACTCCATGCTTGTTGGTTTTTCCTTTGCTGCTCTTGGAGCTCTTTGCTTCTGCCCTCTTTGGTTCGGAGGCCTTCTTTGGTACTATCATGCTTCGAGTTTTCACCGTGTCTGTGTACGTAGTGAGATTTTTGTTGCAGAATGTGAGAGGTGAGGGAGATGAGAGCGAACACGAGAAGGGGGCAGACTAGGTTTTGATTTTGAAAACAGGTTGATTCAAATCTATTAAAGTCTGAGTGTATCTTTTGTGACCTTTCCTTCCTTTATATGGGCTTTTGGTATGCTAGGCCCAATGACATGTGTTGGGATTTTGGACCGGTTCATGAAGAGGCACCAACTAACTCCTCTTAACCGTTTCTGCGACATCTATTGCTCGTTGATGGTGCACAGACCGAGTGAAGATCTGAGATACTCAAATCTGCTCGCATCTAATGCCTTTGTGAAAATATCAGCAAGTTGCTTTTCTGTATGGATGTGCTCTAGGATGATCTTCTTATTTTCGACCAGTTCTCGAATGAAGTGGTGTCTAATGTCAATGTGTTTGGTCTTACTGTGTTGGACATGATTTTTGGAGATGTTGATGGCACTGACATTATCGCAATATAAAGTCATGGCTTCATGTCTGACATTGTATTCGACTAACATTTGCTTCATCCATAGCAATTGTGTGCAGCTACTCCCAGCAGCAATATACTCTGATTCGGCAGTGGAAAGGGCAACACAGTTTTTCTTTTTACTAAACCATGATATGAGGTTGTTGCCAAGGAAAAAGCATCCACCGGATGTGCTTTTCCTATCTGCTGTGTTTCCAGCCCAATCGGCATCACAATACCCCACCAGGGTAGAGGATGTGTCGAATGAGTATAATAAACCCAAGTCTGTAGTCACAGAGATATATCTTATAATTCTTTTAGCTAGGGAGAGATGACTAACCTTGGGATTAGTTTGATATCGTGCAAATACTCCTACAGAGTAGGCAATATCTGGTCGACTTGCAATAAGGTAGAGAAGACTAACGATAATGCTTCTGTATAGGTGTTGGTCGACGGCTTCTCCTTGATCATCTTTAGTTAACTTGATATGTGTAGCTGCAGGTGTCCTTTTATGTGAGGCTTTCTCTAGCCCAAACTTCTTGACAATATTCTTCGCATATTTGCTCTGAGATATGAAGATGCTATCTTTAAGCTGTTTGATTTGGAAGCCTAGGAAATAGGTAAGCTCTCACACCATGCTCATCTCGAATTCTGATTGCATCTGTTGAATAAATTGCTCTACCATCCTTTTTGACATCCCTCCAAAGACAATGTCATCGACATATATTTGAGCTATCATCAAACTCCCGTCATCATTCTTCACAAATAGAGTCTTGTCGACTCCCCCTCTAGTATAGCCGCTTTGAATCAGGAATTTTGTGAGCCTTTCATACCAAGCCCCCGGTGCTTGTTTCAACCCATAGAGAGCCTTCTTGAGTTTATACACATGATCAGGAAAGTGAGGATCAACAAATCCTTTGGGTTGTGACACATATACTCCTTCATTGAGGTCCCCATTTAGGAATGCACTTTTGACATCCATCTGGTAGAGCTTTATCTGTAGATGGCATGATATCCCTAGTAGGAGACGGATTGCTTCAAGCCTTGCTACAGGAGCAAAGGTCTCATCGAAGTCGACTCCCTCAATTTGAGTATACCCTTGAGCAACTAACCTGGCTTTGTTGCGAGTGATGTTGCCAAGCTCATCGGACTTATTTTTGAAAATCCATTTTGTGCCAATGATATTTCCTTCACTTGGTTTGGGCACAAGTTCCCACACCTGGTTCTTCTCAAACTGAATTAGTTCCTCTTGCATAGCATTGACCCAATACTTATCATTGATGGCTTCATTGATATTTTTGAGTTCAGTCTTTGAAGCAAAGAAAATATTGCCTATCACCTCGTTGTAGTCTACAGGAGTTTTTGATCGAGTCTGTATGCCTTCATTCAGGTCTCCAATTACTCCAGAGATAGGATGATTTGTCTGGATTCTTCGCGAGGGATTATTGTTGCTGGTTTCAGGAGCTATTTCATCGTTATCGACATTTTGACTAGCATCTTTGTTTTCTGATTTCCTGCTAGCATCTTCTTTGACAACAGTAATAGCATCCTTCCTAACATTGTTGGGAGGATAGGCTCCGTCTTCGTCTGTTGCATCTTCTGAGGCATCTTCACAGTCATCATCAACAACAACATTGATTGATTCCATCATGGTTTTGGTTCGTTTGTTGAAGACTCGGTACGTGCGACTATTCCTTGAGTAACCAAGGAAGATGCCTTCATCACTCTTTGGATCAAGCTTTCGACGAGGCTCTCTATCGGCCAGTATATAACAAGTGGATCCAAAGATATGGAAGTACTTGACATTGGGCTTTCTCCCCCTCCATATTTCATAATGAGTTACTGACATACCTGGTCGGAGAGTGACTCGATTGTGGATATGGCAAGCAGTGTTAAGTGCTTCTGCCCAAAAATGAGTTGGTATGTCCTTGGCCAGCATCATAACTCTAGCCATCTCCTGTAGAGTCCTGTTCTTGCGCTCAACAATGCCATTCTGTTGGGGAGTGATTGGTGCGGAGAAGTCATGAGCTATCCCTTCTGAGTTGCAGAAATCTGCAAATTTGCTGTTTTTGAACTCTCGACCATGATCACTACGAAGGCGGATTATTTTGCCAATTGTCTCTCCTTTTTCTCGTTGGACCTGGATGCACAGATTTTTGAAGATCGAGAAGGTGTCTGATTTGTCACGAGGGAAGTAAACCCAAGTGTATCGTGAGTAATCATCTACACATACAAAGACATATCGTTTTCCTCCAAGACTTTCAACTTGCATTGGTCCCATGAGGTCAACATGTATCAGCTCAAGTACTCAAGAGGTGGTGATATGCTGTAGCTTCTTGTGTGACATCTTGGTTTGCTTACCTATCTGACATTCTCCGCAGATCTTTCCTTCCACTATTTTCAGGTTCGGAATTCCTATAATCGCCTGCTCGGAGATTGCCTTCTGCATACTTCTAAGATTTAGATGTCCAAGCTTTCTGTGCCACAGTTTGGTTTCTTCTGCTTTGGAGACAAGGCACTTGGCCGCTTCGATATGTGTTTCGGGCGACCAGATGTAACAATTATCTGTTGAGCGAACTCCTTGTAGGATAGTGACTTGATCGAAATCTTTAACTATACAGGCTTCTTTAGTGAATTTTACTTCTGAACCCTAATCACAGATCTGGCTGATGCTAATCAGGTTTGCCTTAAGTCCTTCTACAAGTAATGCTTCAGCCAGGTAAGTGGCTCCTGGATGCTTGAGTTCTCCTTTTCCAATGATTCTATCTCGAATCCCATCTCCAAAAGTAACATAGCAGTTTGTATATAATTTGAGATTGGAAAGAAACTCTGGAGTACCTGTCATGTGCCGAGAACATCCACTGTCGAAATACCAGTCCTTGTTTGTTGATGCACTTAAGGATGTATATGCAACATTAGCTCAATAGACTAGGTTCTTAGGTCTCCATTCAAGGCGGGATGTCTTCTGAGGAGTTGAGAGATGCCTTTGATGTCTCTTTTGTGGTAGCTGAGCTTGCTTCCTCCCAAGAAGTTGAAAACAAAAATGTCTGATGTGACCTTGTTGACCACAGTAATGACATATCCATTAATATTTATAAGCCGGTCTTCTGTAGTATTGTTGTCTGCGTGGAGGATGTCTTCTGATAGTTGCTTTACAAGAACATGTTGTAGACGATGTCATGGCATTTGTTGTAGGTCGTCCTGTAGGATTTGTTGGGGCATCTAGTGGTTTCTTGTCAACCACGGCTTGTTGTGGGACAAACTTCGTCACTGTTGTTGAGGGGATATCGTGTGTGTACCCTAGTCCCGTCGTATCCTTGGATTGCTTTCCCACTAATAGAATCTTGTCAAGGCTTTCTGTGCTCGGATTTATCATCTTTACCGATTTAGTCATAAGACTAATTTCTCCATTAAGTCTAGTGATTTCGTGTTTTAGCTCGACGATCATTTCTAGAAATCTAGACTTATCGTTGGTAAGACTGATAATCCGTTCACCTTGTTGATCAAGTATCAAAGTTTCCTTGATCCATCTGGTATGTAAGCCTTTGTATGCCTCGACTAGTTGCTCCTTAGTCCAATTCTCATTTGGAGTTGGATGGTGGTGATCATCATTAATACTGGCAGGATTATCAATGTTACATACAGGAGTGGTAGTAGTGAATGCAACAAAGTTGCTTACCTCTTCAGATCCACTATCTTCATTGTCATCATTTGATAGGGTGGCATTGTAACATCGTTTTTGTTGTTTGAGGAAATTTGGACATTCTCTAAGGAGGTGGCCGAATCCTTCACATTCATGACATTGAAGTCCTTTGTTTTTGTTGTTTTCTTCCCCACTCCTGTTTGGTCTGTCAAGACTTCCTCTTGTTTGAGCTTTTTGTGGAGCCTTGTTTCTGGAATTTGTTGTGACATTCCGTCCACCCATTCGACTGAATCTTCTCATGACTTTGTTGTAATTTTTTGTGAGAAGGGCCATTGTAGCATCGATGTCTTCGTTAGAATCAGATTCTTCAGGATCTGGTTGCTTGCGTGTTGAGCTTTTGAAAGCAACTCATTTGTTCCTTTTGTCAATGTTAGGCAGAGACAATTCATAGGTCATTAGAGACCGCATCAGCTCATCAAATTTCAAGATCTTGAGGTCATGAACTTCCTCAATTGCAGTGATCTTCATCTTAAACCTAGGGGTAAGAGGATGCAGGGTTTTCCTTACTAACTTTTCATCGGACATTGGTTCTCCCAGAGAATAGGATTCATTGGCTAGGTCACGAATACGAACATTGAATTCTGCAATTGATTCGTCTTCTTTCATGATGAGGGCTTCGAAGTTGGTTGTCAGGTATTGGAGTTTTTGTTCTCGAACCTTGGTTGTTCCTTCATATGCTACAGCAAGGATGTCCCATGCGGATTTGGCAGTTGTGCATGGGTTGATTAGTCTGAATACGTTTTTGTCGACGCCGTTGAAGATAGCATTCAGAGGTCGAGAGTTTCCCAGTGATTCCTCTTCTTCATCATCAGTCCAATCTTTTTCTGGTTTTGGACCGATAGGATTACCATCGTTGTCACTGAGTTGTGGGGCATTCAAACCATTGACAACTACCTTCCATGTTTTGTTGTCAAGTGACTTCATGAAGGCACACATCCGAGCCTTCCAATAGCCGTAGTTACTTCCATCTAGAACAGGTGGTCGATTGATGGATCCTCCTTCTCTGGTATTGTCCATCTTGATCAAAATATTTGTAGGTGCCTTCTCTGATACCAATTGAAATTCTGATCAGCTAGTCGTGCAAGATGCCACACACAATGTTTCGTAGGAAGCTATAACATTGTGTCTGACTTCTTGTGTAGATAATTCAGGACAGTAAATATAAAGCTATAAATAATCACACAGCAGATTGTTTACCCAGTTCGGTGCAACGTCACCTACGTCTGGAGGCTCTCAGCCTAGTGGAAAGATTTCACTTATCAGTAATTCGTCAGAACATACAAGTACCTGTGATCAACCCTAGATCTATACTTTATGCTACATCTTACAGTGCAATCTATCTCAGGGTCTCCCCCTGAATCCAAGACTCCTTCTTGATTCCACTCTTCGAGCAATCGCCTTGCTCTGTCAGTTCAAGTCTTCGTACAACTTGGTGGTTGCGTGCAGTCTTCACTCACGCGCTCAGTAAACCCTCAATCACCTAACTCTCAATAGTTATGTGATGCACAATATCCTTAGCTCAATCTGCAATTTCTCAGCCCGCAAACCTTCACGTCTAAGAACAATGCAAATAGTTGTTAGGAAACAAATAAAGAACCACACAATTGCTAAGGGGGTAGCCTAAGCTTTTATAGCAATCGAGGATGAGTACTAACCCTAATGGGTTTCCTCTTAAGCGCCGTCTTTCTTCTTTCTAGAATCGGAGTCGTTCTGTAATTTCCTAATCGTCTTCTTGATTTTTTTCCGAAACTGCACTTTCCTGATTTCTATCGATCAGGATGTTTGCCGAGACGCCGTCAACAATGTTACACAAGATGTCGTAGAAGATGCTTCGACATTCTTTGTAACATGTTCTTTAATTCCTTTAAAAATTAGCCAATCTCTAAAATCGTCGTAACTACAATGCAAGAAAATTTGCTTCATGAAAATCTTCCAACGTTCGAGCGGAAGATCAACCTATAGAGAACAATCAATCCTTCAACAACACATTTTTTTTCAAGAAGTAAGGAAAATACACTGGAGACAAGATTTTTGGATGATGGAATTGTGGAGAATGGGAACACAAAAAAAATAATAATAGTTTTAGAGATTTCTTTTCCTTTTCTTTTTTTTCTTTTTGTTTTTGAACACAAACCAAGATTACAAATGCAGAACGGAAGAAATAAAAAAATTGAGAAATAAAGAAAAAAAATGAAATGAGCCTCGTTAGAGCCAAAGCTCTGATATCATTTTGATATGTACTCGTTGGAGTCCAATATCTTATGCGGAGCGTCTATCGGAAAGGTTCGAATAGAGATGAAGTTTTCGTGTCGAAAACCCTCGAGTTTATGATGGATCGAATGAAGCCACGATGGGTTGCGAAAGTCCCGTCGATAATTCAGACGAACGCCACAAGAATTTCTAGCACAAATTCTTGATAGGTTCTAGAGTTAAGAGAATCCTCTCTAAACACACAATCACACAATATTTTATTTCTTTCAAGTCTCTAAGTTGGTACTTGGTTTGTCCACGTGTTAGTAGCCCAATAGAGTTCCGTTCTTGATCTTCTAGTCCCGTCGGTGGTCCAAAGCTAGGATGTCCTCATCATCCTAGGTAAAGCATGGATCTCCCCAATAGTGATATTAGATTCTGGTTCGGTAGACTCTCCTGGTTAAGTGGGTCGGGTACTCCTATGGTTGTTAAGATACTAACACAAACTTATCAACTGAGTACCTTGTAGATGGTTGTCAATCTCTAGAAGATCTCCTGGGTGGAATAGCTGGTTGAACATCTGGTACTGGAAATTGCCCATGTATTTCATTATCCATCTCTATTTTTATAGGAGCATGAAAATCACATGCACCCTGGTGGTCATCACGAACTTCATCTTCAACTTGACTTGGCACAACTCTAGGAGGAACTATATAAAAATCAATCAAGTCAATTATAAATTGTGGAGCACTTTCTTCAGACTTCGCAATATCTTTGATGTCCTGATTCTCCATAAATACCACATCACGGCTTATGATAAGTTTCTTCTCCGCCAGATCATAAAATCTGTACTCAAACTCATCAGAAGAGTATTGAGTATAAGGATGGTTTATATATACATTGGACCCTAGACCCACTAGGCTAGTCTTTTGAGTCAAATGTGGGCTCTAATGTGTGTATCAGCTTTCCTTGGGTGCTCCTCCTAGGTAAGGCCCGGATCTCCCCAACAGTGGTATCAGAGCCTTGGTTCGGTAGACTCTCCTGGTTAAATGGGTCGGGTATTCTCCTATGGCTGGTAAGACCGGGACCGTGATCGCGTCTCCCCATGGTGATGCTCATATAGGTTGAAAATGGGCCATTGTGGGAGAGTAGATCAAGTTAAAGTATGTGGGCTTAGGGGGAGCCAGCCCGATGTGATGGGACTCAATGTGGAGGGGAAGATTGTTATGTCCACATGTGAGTTCAAAGTCCCACATCAGAAGATTACAAGATTTAAAGAAGAGTTTATATACACATTGGACCCTAGACCCATTAGGCTAGTCTTTGGGGTCAAATATGAACTTTAATGTGTGTACGGGGTTTCCTTCGATGCTCTTCCTAGGTAAGACCCGGATCTTCCCAACACTTTTAATAAGATATTGTTGGTGGAGCCTATAGAAAAATCGCCATCTAGAGTTGGGGCCTAGGCGAATTTCATTAAATATTAGACATCATATGTATTTATTTTTATTGTCAAAATGATGTGTAGCATGCTTTGTAGTCATGGTTGTGTAATGTTTTCGATACTCCTATCATTTTCTTGTTCATAGGTATAAATTTATCTTATTTCTACACGGGTATGTGTTTATTGAGTGGAAGTTTGCTACCAATTTAACTCTGACTGAAAATTTTGATTATAAAAATTTGAATGATATTATAGATAATTCGGTTATTTGTAATATGTTATCATTACATATTTAAATTACGGGCTAATTTCAAAATCAATTTTTTTTAAAAATACACATTTTACATTCTTGACAGGGCATTGCAATGTCCTGCCAGTAAAAGTTTCACCGATACATTTCAACGACACGCACCTTCCCGGACCGCCAGCTTTGCCTTCCCGACTGAACCAATGGAACATTTGCCATGTGAAACTGCATTTATATGCATTAACACACGTATATATAGTTTTTATGGTTAGAAATTTTACATGTGAGTCCAGGTCCCACATCGGAAGTGTACGGATTATAAGGAGAGTTTATATACACATTAGACTTAAGACTCACTAGGCTAGTCTTTTGTGTCAAAGGTGGGCTCTAATGTGTGTATAGACTTTTCTTAAATGTTCCTCTTAGGCATGGTCCGGATCTCTCTAACAGAAATAGGTTTCTTAAGTCTCTCTAAAAAATATAAACCTCGATCTTCTCTTACTCATGATCATATAGAATATATATATATATGAGTCGATCAATCATATAAGTACAAGTAATCAATCTAGCAAGTTATAGGCTAAAACTGTGAGTATGGAAATGGAAAATGGGGTCATAGGTGGCTCTGGCAACGTTTAGAGATCGGCATTCTCTGGCCACACCTGCTTCGAGGCTCGATGGCCCACACACTATAACTCCAACATCTACTCCTCCCCACTGCTCCTTCAACCCCAACAATATTTCTGCATCCACAACCACAATTCCTCTTTAGTTTACACCAACTCTCTTACCCACAATATTATTCACTGTTATGTCAAATATACGTACGAACAAGAGATAATCTCACCTTACTACACTTATTTTGATAACATAATTACGGTGAAAATCAAAACGTGTCACAAAAATACATTGAAGTTTATTTCATCTCATTTTCAATGCAAAATAGGTCAAAATTATCCTTTAACTTTCAAATTTTCAAACTCGTACTATTTTTTTAATTTCACCTTCATTTAAAAAATGGTTAATTTTCGTACACTTAAAGAGTTCAAATGATTTTGGGGACTTCATAAGAAATTTAGCTGGCTTTCATATATTTCTGAAATGTCAAGATTCGCGAAATTTGAAAGTCGTTTGGTAAGTAAAATGTGTGTTAGTATTTTTTGCTGAAAACTTGTTTGTTCGGAAAGTTCATGTTTCCAGTAAAAAATTTGAGCTCACTTTTGACTTACTAAACGACCTCAAAATTTATCAAAACTTAGTATTTTAGAAAAGTATTAAATTCTGAAACGTATCTTATGAAGACACGAAATTCATTTGAAATTTTGAAAGTCAAAGAGGAACATTTTGGTCTATTTTGTATTAAAAATGAGTTAAATGATAAAAAATAAACTATAAACTAAAATTGTTTAAAACAGATGTTAGTTTTCACTAAGATGATCAGATCATTTATTTTATTTTGATTAATATACAATAATCTTAAATGCATTGGGTTGGGTTGAGTTAAAAAATGCATGTTGTATTTTGGATAACCCAATAGCGCTCGGCTGAAGATGATCTTATTTAAACAATCTATTCATAATCACGATATTTGATTAATGCACAAAGGAATTAAATAACAGTTTATTACGTCTGACCACTAATTGTACAACCTACCCTTAAATTACCACATGGTGAAAACAAATAAAAACGTTTAAAATATATTTGGAAAGAAGAAGAAAGGAAAACCAGACTTAGATCTTTCCCACTTTTAATATTTTAATCGTTTTAAATTTTTTTTGTTTTTTTCAACCATAGATAGTTTAGGCATTTGAGGTATTTTAAAGATGGATTGTCCCAAATTGATAGTTATTGTACTAAAATAAGAGAAAATTTAATTAATAAATTGGGAAAATGTCTAGTACCTTGGAAATTTGGTCTTGAACCATAGCGAATATTTTTCTTGCCCTTGAACAAATACTCTCCGTAATTGTCATCGTCCTCTTCCTGAACACCACCATTTTCACTTTGAGAAACAATAGTTTTCGTTTCCCAGAGATGCCATAAGCTAATCACCGCACCACCAAAAATGACAACACCTGTAACCATGCATGCCACTAACAGGACGCCTTTATACCACCAAGCTCGCACGTCCAGTGGGTTTATGTAATATTGATCCAACGCCGCCTTTGTGATCACGAAACCAATTGTAGCTGACAAGAAATACGCGAAAAGCCACTTGTAGCTTCCGGTTCCAACCAAATTAGAGATTCTTCGTCTGCTGGTGGTGGTAACACGGGACTCATATGAATCATATCCGCTGTCAACGCTGCTGTTACCCTCTTCCAATGTCTGCAAAACATGTAAGGGTAATGTACAGAGATAGAGGAAGCTCAGGACGCATATATCGGGTCGGATTGCAAAACTAAGATGTCAACTTTGTTAATTGGGTTTGACCCTTTCTACTTTATGATCTCAACACTCCGGTTTATTTTACATTGGTCCTTTATCAACTCACAACCCCTAACGTGGAGATAGTAGTACGTGTCTTTTGAATGAAGGTTTATTCCCACCTTACGTGGACCACAGTATGGAGCTTGCAATGGAGATGAGGCCTGCCAGCACAGGCCCAAATCGGTCCACTTTTATACCATGTAAAACATGACTGCATATATCAAATTATTGGGCTCCACAACTAAAATGTCAACCTTGTTAGTTGTATTTGTTCCAACTCTTTATAAATATACCCTTTCTATTTCATGTTCTTTCCGTGCGGGACTTTATATTCACAACATATTGAGAACTTACCAATGAAGGTTCCGATTCCTGAGTGACATATATATGAATCTCAACGTTTAGTTTGTCCGGGGAAGATGAACTGATTATTGATCCCATCCTACTAATGCCGGAAAGAAGTGGAAGTTCATTAGACTTCTTGATGGCCCAAACTAATGAAATGTTTCTTGGTAGACAAGGCGTCCCTTGTCTAATACGGTACGCTATATCATTGAGGATTGCCAAAAATGGTGAAATCCCAATCCCTCCTGCTACTAATATCAGGTTCTTGTACCTGTAAAACCAAAGCCATCAACCTTAATAAGCCAACATTTTGTTGTGGTTTGATACATAAAGAATAGTTAAGGGACATACTCGACGTAGTGCGGTAGTTCATAGCCATATGGACCCTCCACAGAAGCTGTTAGCTTGAAATGTTGCTCACTACTTAACATGTTTGAGATTTTCTCTTTGAGCTTTGTTGTCCATTTCCCCTGAACTTTAATCAAAACGGAGAGATGATCTTTTCCATCTAGAGGACTTGATGAAATGCTAAAAGGATGCCATTGTAGCCAAGATAGCTCCCGGATTTGCAGGAAAACAAAACCGAGGGCATTGTATCGCAAATCTAGCGCAAGATATAACCCACGATAAGCTTTCAGAAAGACAAGTAGTCAGTAGAGAAAACTACAAAAACATATTTTATACTATCACACTTTTGCAAGAACGGAAAATTGTTAATTGCAAACATGTGATGTGAAACTTGGTTTTTTTGCAAGAGGTGTGAAAAAGACGAAATTATCCTAACAATTACTAAATTTTCAAAACTTGTAATTTAATTTATGTGCTAAATTATTTTTAAGTTAAAAATTATTTTTTAAAAATTACTTTAAAACATATATATAATTTTTAATATGAGGACAATTTTGTTATTTTTGTATAAATACATACATTTTGCAATAAAAAAAAATTTAAGTTCACATCATATTTTTGCAATTAACAAAGTATAGTGCATGCTCTTGCAAGTGCAATTAATGTATTGGGCATGTTTTTGCAGTTTCTCCTCGTTAGTATATTGAGTATATATGCGCATAATGAATAGTAGTATTACTTGCAGGTTTTGAAAGAGCCAACTCAACAACTCCACAGGGAAAATATTTGGCTGAAACTATGTCGGTGATGGTTCGAGATTGAATGAATCGTAAGAAGCGATCGGCCATGAAAATAAATATTCCTCCGGCTGCCATGGCATAGAAGAAATCACCAACATGCAGGGCAAAGAAGATAAGGAAAAGCACGTAGAGTTGGTGGGTGTAGTAGAATGTCTCGAAATATTTGGCCCTTATTGAATGAATCGATGTGATCCACATCACCAAACCAATGAATAGTCCTAAAACTCCAGGAAGATTAGCACCCCCAAAGTTAAACCACCCAAATAACTGCAAAATATAATGCTTGATGATCAACAATTTCGTATTGACATGGCTTCACTAACATAGCATACATATGTAATAGAAATAATGAGTAATATATTATTAATGTGTGTTATGATGTACAAGAGACTGAAGAAATAAGTAAACCTTAATACATTGAGAAAAAAAAAACTCTAATATAGATGAGCTAACCTTAATGGGACTTTAATTTAAGAGCCCCTCAAACTCAATGCGGTGTAGCAAGAATTGAGTTTGAAACTAGATAACATGTGTGGTTGATCGTCATGCGCGGATGGCTGATGTCGGATGGCGAATGTTGGATTTTGTCGATACTCTACACTCCTCTCATGTGCGGTATTCAAATTATGGGATTTCCGGTTTACGGGATTCTGAATTAAGGGATTTCCGGCTTACATAACTTCGGATTACAAGATTTCTGGCTTACATGATTTCCGAATTGGAATTTCGACTTTCGAAATTTCTCATTGATGAGTTGATCAGATTGTTTCGGTGATGGCTAAAAGGGATGGGTTCGTGATGCCGAGGGCTTGGAGATGGTGTTGTTGGGATAATGTTTGCTAATCATCGATGGCCGAGGGTGATGCCGAGGTCGACAGCGGAGGTTGTGGCCGAGGATGGAGGTCGAGGTGTTGTGATGCCGAAGTAGCTTCGATTGTCGTGAGAGGTGCCAAGAACCGATGTTGGTTTGAGTGATATTGGCCGAGAGTGTAGAAGATGATTGTGATTGGCCAATAAAGTGATGGTGTGGGTTGTGGACGATTGTCGACCACCATGACGTGGATTGAGTGATTTTGGCCGATAGTGGGTCGAGATAGGTTGCTTGATGAGGTGATGTTGCTGTGATTTGATGGTGGCCGAGACGAGGCTTGCTGGGCTGATTTGATGATTTAATGAAGGTGAGTGGTGATGCGTGGGAGATTGTGATTGTGATTGTGAGGTTGAGTGTTGGTTGGTCTGTGCGTTGTGAGGGGTTGATGATAGTGGATGATATGCTTAGTTATGGGATTGCAAGTTCATTCGGAGAAGCTTAAGTGTGGCTGATTTGGAGATACTACGACATTTTATTCCAAGAGGCTTCAGGATCTGAGGTTTAAATTTTTTTTTAACTATGAGATGAAATCGTGTTCATGTAACTAGTATATTGATATGAACTATATTTAGAAAAAATGAAAATAAAAATTGAGGAAAATTGTAAAATCTTTCATGTGTTATATTAGTTTTGCATAAAGTTTATATTTTGTTTTTATTGCAAAACATCTTCATTTACCTTATATTCTTTTTGAACCGTCGGTGTAATTCCATTAAAATGAGCGAAAATTTTGAAATATTTTCATAATCCTCTAATACTCTCACAATGTCAATCTTTATACAAGATAATTCATATTTTGATTGTATATGTATATTTTTTTATTTTTTTTATTGTATAAAAATTAATGTATTGTATATAGAGACTATGCAAAAGTGTAATAATATATAAAAAAAAAAATATAATTTTATATTCTAGTTGTGAGAGTTTCTTCAAATTTGAAGTAGGCTAGAGTGCTTATAGGATTTTCCTTAAAACTGTACAGTACTAAAAATAAGCAATCATATATAAATATAGTAGGAAAAAAAAATGGAACTCACTTGTAAGAATTCTCCATTTGCTGCATATGCAATAGCCATTGCTATTCCATGGAGAGTAAATAGTGTGAGTGTGAGGTTTCCTATCCATATGTGATATTTGGTGGCATGCTCGAAAGGGACATTAATAAGGCGTAGAAGAGCCGACCCCCTTGCGATCGGTAGAAACAACAATGCCATTATAGATCTTCCCATCTCCCCAAAACAAATTCCAATCAAGTAGGACAATAAAAATCTGGAAAACACACAGGTCCCAAGTTTAGGTCGGCCTTCCACACAAAAGCTATGCATATATTAAAAGGAAAACTCTACGTACTTTTCCTGAATTTTTCACGTTTTTACTTAAATCTCTCAAAAAATGAAATCGTTTTTTTAAAAATTAAAGGATATTTTTGACGTTTTTACTTAAATCTCTCAAAAAATGAAATCGTTTTTTTAAAAATTAAAGGATATTTTTGTCATTTCCGAAAAGAAAACAAAAATTTCACAAAAATTTTAACACCGTAAGTCTAAGTGAGCAATTAGTTAAGGTCAGGGTGTTCAAAAAACGCTTTTATCTTTCGGAGGACTTAAATGAAAATATAAAATGTTCAGGGGAGCTACGTGGAGTATTCCCTATATTAAAATAACTGCATTTAGAGTTTGGAAGTATTAGAAGGGGGAAAATGTCACTTACCTCCCTCAAAATATACCTGATTTTCACTTACCTGTCTCGTTTCATGAATACGTTCTGATAGATCCCCGAAGTATACGATTTTCTCACTAAGACCCAACGGTGTTAGTTTTTGGTCAAAATGATGAAAATGTCCCTGTATTAAAAAAATTTATAATTTTTTTTTCTTAAAACATATTTTTTATAAAATAAATAAAAAAATAATTCTAATATTATTTTTTTAGAAAAATATTATAAATGAAAAACGGTTTTTAAACATCGTTTTTTATGTTTTATAAAAAATATTTATTTTTAGTACTAAAATCAGGTTTTATTATTGATTTTATTGGATAATATATTTTGAAAAAAATATATTTTTATTTAATTTTTAATTTTTTAAATACAAAGGCATTTTCGTCATTTTTTAAAAAAAATTAACAAAATTTTCAAAAAAACTAACGTCGTTGTGCCTAAGTGAAAAAGTCGTATATTTCAGGAACCTGTCAAAACGTATACATGAAACGAATGAGGTAATTAGTGAAAGGTGAGTATAGTACTAGGAGGGCGGTAAGTAACATTTCTTGATTCAGAAGTGAAGCCTGTTTTCTTACAATTTATTAGATGCACCTGAGGCCTCCTTGATGTTCCTGAGGTTAAACTGAAGGAAGGCCCAGATGAGATAGAAGACGAATATGAGAATTCCAATAACTTCCGCAGCGGAAACCACTCCAAGTGGCCCATCCACCAACACAGGAAATGTCCACATCTTGTACCTTGGTTTCTCTCCCACTTTCTTCCTGTAATTTTTTAATTAGCCTCACTCAGGACTGTGTTTTGGTTGTTGGGTAGAGAATTAAACTTGTCTGCTGGGACCACATTTGCAACATAAATATGCTGAAACAAAGAATATATATATAGCACTCAAGTACAGATAAGTATTCTCCATTTTTAGTTTAGTACAAATATCTATTGTTTTAGCTTATGGACAATCTGTTAGATTTTCTATTAAAAAATAAAATTTCCTTTTAACTCTTACATTTATTTAATATTTTATCATTATTTATTAATTTAATTTTTTAAGTAAACAATATACATTACAAAAAATTTATATAATTTTTTTTGATTAATAATAATATTAAGTATTAAATAATTATTATTATATTTAATTAAATCTTCTAATGATAATTAAGTAACATATATGCAAGGAAAATCCTTACACGCAGTAAGCATCTCCTTTGATGAAAATAGTACAAGTTCTATTTTTCTGAATTTTCAATCTTTTTTTCTCAATTAAATAAATTTTTATAAATTACAAAATAATATATACAAAAATTAAATAAACTAGTTAATTATCAAAATAGTTTTAACTATCTCATCTCTGATCGTATTATTAGGACGTCACCCATTTCCCCTGTAAAGCTTATTCTCTTGTTTTTCAAGTGATGTCAATATATACCGGTTCATCACGTATATATCTCTAATTAAGATACAATTTATTGATTTTGTGTTGAGGCTGAAAGTGGTGGGGATGTTCTTGTGCATCGTGTGGTGCTACACCTAGTAATGTTTAACAATCGATGATAAAATAAATTGACTCAAACTCCTGACCACTTGTCATGCAGAGCATCCTCGGAGGACCACGGTGCCAAGTATGGTTTCATGTTAGTCTCGTAATTAAGCATGAAGTATAAAAAATTAGAGTGAGGAGAATTGTTACGACTCACTGAAGATGGAGTTGTTGTTGTTCACCATTGGAGTCAGTGGCGATTTTATACGCAAGAGCAAGAAGAACAACGATTATGATCGGCAAGCTGTAAACCAGAAACGCTCTTCCTGCATGCACACGATTATTATTAGGAAAACACTCGATCCATGTGTTATTTCAGTTTCACTTTGTACAGGTGAAGTAGCAAATGAAACCTTCGATCCCGAAGAGAGAGCCACCGCCGTGCTCGATCCAGTCCTCGAATTCGAGGTGGAACCACTCGACGGGGAGCATGAACAAGAGAAGGATCCAAGCTGCGAACACGGACCAAATCGATAACCTCAGAAACCCTATCCCCAAAAGCGACAACACGCTCTTGTTCGTGGAAGAGGTAGAGGGGCTGTGGAGCAGCAGTGGCTCTACTTCTCCCATAGTGACAGAGTGTGGTTGTGATTGCGATTTGCGACCGAGGAAGGAGCTCAATTTATACCCATTCCGTTTTTTGTTAATCTACATCTTGTGACAGATATATATGTAGACAAGTTTCATTATTGTTTTGTCGATCAAAATTGCCTTTATCAACTGAAAGTCATCTACACGTGACTCTGGTCACGTGCGCGTTCATCAACCAGTCGTGTACAATTGAAAATTTGGTGGGAAATGAATTATATCAACTAATTCCCCATTTTTTTAATATGTTTCATCCAATAAGTGATGCTGCAAATGAAACCCATTGGGCTGCTTTTAACAACCAGCCAAAACACCACTCGATCGACCGACTCCTGTACTTAGAATTTTTTTTAAAAGGGGTTAAATTTAATTTTTTTAATAAAATAATTAATTCAAAAATAAATTTATTGATTAATAGATGCATATAATAAAAGCTAAAACGAACGCAATTATTCATTTTTCAATATAGTTCGAATTTAACTTTTATTCATGTATAAAAGTAGGAAGTGAATCGGTTCGCGAGAATTACAAACCTTGATAGGTTGAGCTCGAGCGTTTGACTCGTTTATCAAACGACTCAACCTTTTATAGTCAATGTCAACATAAATTTGCTTTAAAAGTTCACAAAATTTGAATAATTTAATTCATACAACACACTACTAATAGGCTAAGTAACTCATGATTTCATAGATAAAATACAACACACTTACCACCAAATTAAATAACTCTATATTTATGTTCACAGTTTTTTTATATATTAAGATTGAAAGAAAGACATATCTAATTTTTGAGCAAAAAATTGCATGAAAATTATCTGAATTTCCAAGCCGAGGGGATTATAACAAGAATGTAGACGTATTTATTTTCTAGGTTGAGCCTTGTCTTAAATGGAAGATCGAGCTTTACAATTTGGGTGTAGGATAAGAAAGCCATTCAAGTTATGGGACAAATTTCAAAATTATGTGCATAAAATATTTATTTATATATTATATATTTAAAATGAAACATTATCAAAAAAACAAAAATAGTGCAATCAAAATATTTATTGATAATGATAATGGCCTTTGTCGGCAAATAAATATCGAAGGGCCGAGTGACCCTATCTATGGCTCAATATGGCTTCATTGAAAGTCGGGAATAATACCACATTTTCGTTGGTCGAGAATAATCTAACAGAATTTTAAAAAGTAACAATAATTTAATTGTCTATATAAATCTATTTACAAAACGTGTAAAGCAATTCGAAACGATCCAAATCAAGGAAATTCAAAATAGAACTATCGTGTTTTTTCAAAGAAAGAGAGACCAAAGCCACCTCGCTCGTGAACGAACAAATCTGTAAATACAGTTGAACCCACCTAGTCGGCGACCAAATCGATTTGGAACCGAACCCACCTGCCTTGCCGAACACAAACGTCCCCTGATGCCCGGGAATTGGACGCGTCGGGCTCTACTTCTCAGCACCCATCCCTTCCCTGACTAACGCGCATCAGAGCACGATCGTCTATCAAGTACATTTATAAGTTTCTGGCTTTACCGGATCGAACTCTCGGGGACCAACATGTGGGTTTCATATTTGGACATTTCATGCTCTCCTTCCCGACACGACTCAAAAAACTAAATTACACAAGGAGGAGGTTTTAAACTACAACTAAGCAAACAACTAGAATTAAGCTACGCTAGGTTAGATGCTAAATCAATGGGGGTGGATGATAGATGGTTGGTTGGAGGTCAAGGATTCAAGAACCGAATGAACTAATATCAAGATCAAGCAATAAATGACATCAATAATAGCATGCATTTCATTTGACCTATGTTCAAATACCATCACCGTCTCTCGACATTGGTGAAGGTAACATGTTGGAGTTAGCGACCCTCTCAAGATGTTATTATTAACTCCTCAACGACTTGAATACCCAACAATCTTTGGTCCAAGGGAAGGTGCTCTAAGAGCCGATCCCTCGAATCTGCTTATGTCAACCGTTGCAAGCTCCTGTTAGAGTCGAGGCACGATAAATGATAGAAAGCTAAGTAACCAATATTAACAATCAGACGAGGCACAAAGTAGATTTCAAACGAACATGCACACATATGAATATTCATTCAATTACAAGACATTAACTCATCAACTCACAATCAATTTATCATATACAAATTGGACCTATGTTCAAATACTGTCACCGTCTCTCGACATTGGTGAAGGCAACGTGTCGGAGTTAGCGACCCTCTCGGGATGTTATTACTAACTCCTCGACGGCTTGAATGCCGAATAATCTTTGGTCCAAGAGAAGATGCTCTATGAACGTGTGGGCCAGAAGAAGATAATGTCCACAAATAATCACCGACTCTCATAAGCAACTACAAGTTTTCATACTCAAGCATATATAGCAAAGTAGACCACAATTTAATCATGCAACAATCAATTAATTAATCATAAATACTACAACTTAAGTTAAAATCAAGATTTAGCTCCCATAACCTAGGGGTTTTAGCCTTAAATCATGGTGCTCAAGAATTCATCTACAAGAAACAAATAGATTCAGGAAAGAAAAATACAAACCCAAACCTAAAGACATGAGTGTTGGGAAGCTCAAAGCTCTCCAATCTAGCTCCCCAAAGTAGACTCTTGGCTCCTCTTCTTCTTTCCTTGGTAGTTGTGGTGGTGGAACCCCTCCATTGAAACACCAAAATGGCCTCCAAGGGAGGGTTTTGGAGCCCTCTCTCTCTGTCTAAGAACTTTGAAATCCTCTCAAACTCTAAGGGTGGCTGCCAAAATCTGATGGTGTCCCTTGAAATTTAGGGTTTCTGCACTTTAAATAGAATAACCACGATTTTGTCACGATCGTGACATCTCTTGTCATGATCGTGACACCACTTTTTTAATTGCCGTCAGAATGGTGCCTGTCACGATCGTGACATGGGTTGTCATGGTCGTGACACCCTTTTCTTCTTGAGTCCCGATCGTCTTGCTACCGTGTCGGGATCGTGACAGTCTTCTTTGTCATCTTCTTGTCACGAACATACCACGATCCTCACAGCATCGTGGCATCCCCTTTTTTCCGTTGCAACATCAATGTGTCACGATGCGGTGTGTGATCGTGAAATTGCTCCTGGTTCTTGGTTTTTTGATGTCACGATCGTGACACTCTTCTGTCTTTGGGTCCTCCAGTTTCCTAGGTTGCAAGTCTTCTCGTCTATTGCTCCAAACTCGCTCCAAATATGCTACAATTGGGCTCCAATACCTATAAAAGTCAAAATTCCACCAAGGATAAAAAATATCAAAACATTGGCACTAAAAAGTCGAAACGAGGTGAAAATCGCGCTAAGAGGGGGGTTATTTGGGTCTTAGAATGGGACCCAAATGTCCCACATCATCCCTACCGAGCTCCAACTCCTGTCGCCGTGACCTAAGTGAACAAGAAACACTGTATTTCTTTGATTTATTTTTCCAGCAAGGGTACTTTTGGTATTTCACATATTTTAGGTAGCGTGTGAAGGCACGTGACACGTGTTCTGCCTTTAAATCTAATGGAATGTAAATGGTTGTCCGAACAAATAATTAGGCTACTAAAATGGGAAGCAAAAAATTAGTGTATGAAAGTTTGTAACATATATTGTTCGGTGTAGTAAACTGTCACTTTTCATAAAGTTAAATTCATGAAAACTATTTAAAGCAATAGAATGGCGTAGGGGTGGGCATGAGTTAAAAACCGACCCGCTCACTTAAGTCTTAGACCTGCCCACGTGTTTGCAGGTCAATAATACCCAAACCCGCGACCCACCCACGAGTCAAAATTTAACTAATTGTTCCAACCGCTCGGGTTTGCGGGTGGGTCGATTTTGACCTGCAAGAACTGTTTTTTGTGTTTGGCCTCGGGCCTTAATTTTGAAGCCAATTTTTTTAACTGGACCTCAACTTTAAAGCTTATATTTTAAACATTCAACTAATATCAAAGGGATAATGACAGTTTACTACACCTAATTATCCGAAAAGGACACATTCATACTCTAACTAAAATTTCCTCTTTTTTAGTTCGATGACAATTTTTTTAGGATAACCTACTCTAAAATGTCTAAACTATCTCTGGTTTAAGAAAACAGAATTGAAGCGCTTCAATTTTAATTTAAAATAACTATATATTAAAATATATTATTATTATATTTAAAAGGATAACAAAGTTGCTTGTTAGACTATTTGGTATTTATGTCATTTAAAATTTCCTTTCAATAGTTGCTTGTGTATGGTTAGTTTACTTTGTGGAGAATGCATGTGTATATTGCTTGATTCTAGTTTCATTGTTTATAGCTCATGAATGATGCCTTAGAGAGGCTTTGTGAGTGTATGTTTAGATTCTAGGACTTGATTAAATATATACATGTGGTAGCTCAAAATTGACTCAAAAATGGTCTTTTAAGGTTGTTCTTAATGCGATGTCGGATGAGTAGTAACTTACCCGAGATCAGGTCGTTCCCAATGTCTATATCTATTGATTGTGTTTCTTGGATTGACATTTTTCCTTATGGTGTATTTGTTGAATTAAAGTTTGAACTTTCATCTAGCTATGCATGTTTTGTGAATTCTACTTTGTGCATCATGTTGTATGCTAACCTTAATCACTTATCATATAATATTTTATCATAAGTTTAAGGGATAATTTTAGGTGGTTACAATTATATATAGCTGTTTTTCACATGGATACACCTAGAACTTTTTTTCCACATAACTACGCCTAGAATGTGCAAAATTTTCACTTTGCACTTTCCGTCCAATTCTGTTAGTTTTTCACTTTTTTTATTGGAAATGACTAAAATGCCCTTAGGGGTGAAATGAGTTATTAAAATTAGAATGAAAACACTAAAACGCCCTCACATATCCTTCTAATTTTCAAACTCATGTCATCCATTCTCTCTCTCTTCTCTCTCCTCTCTTCTTCCTCCTTTTTTCATGTGCTTTGTAATGATATAAGTTAATAAGAAGTCTCTATCGTTTTCTCAAAAAAACCAAATTCTTAAAATGATAATTTTTTGATAAAGACAACAAAATAGAAGCAAAAAAATTGATGTAAAACCAACAAAAAATGAACACATTTTATGTCCACAAATAGTAACATGTTTCACGAATAAAATAACATATCTAAAATAAAAACCCTAAAAATTAAATATCTCATATGGACACACAACAACCTTCTGATTAATGATTGTTTTTAACAGACAGGGACCATACTTCTGACTTCCACACTATAACACACATACAATTGGAAAAAAACACCAAAACAAGAGACATTTAAAAAAAAAAACAAAGCTACTCCAAATTAAACACATGAAACATGTTACCTTCCTGCACCACAGTAGCAGAATACTAAAATTTGACACAATATGATTACAGCACATAAATTTCAAAAACGCAACTGATAAAAATACAAACGTACACAACCTAGAAAAAAACACCAAAAAAGACAACTTTCTAATTAACCAAACAGCAGTATCTAGAAAAGGAAAAACCCTAAAACACCCAATACACCAAACATATGCCCTCAATTCTACAAGAATACCATAGAGCAACAGAGACCAAAAACACGAATCAACGAGACTACCCATAACATAAATCAAACTAAAACCAGCAGAACCCGCCATATTGAACACAAAGATCTCGAAATTGAAGCTAAAATCGAAAAAACCCAGAAACCGAGATGCGAAATCGAGTCAAGAGGAAGATAAACCGTTGAGAAACAGCTCGCATTTTATCAGCTTTCCAGTTAGTCTGAGACATATTTGCCGAACCCTAGACTTCAGAACTCGAAATCAGCTGAGGACAATGTCGTCGGCTCATGGAATTGGACTCTGAGCGAATGCTCTGCCAACCATATCCATGGTTGGCTGAATCTTGAGTTATTTAGGAATTAATATATTTATAATAGTCAGGAGGAGAGAGGAGAGAGAAGAGAGGGAGAGGAGTGAGAAAGAAAAAGGGAGAAAAGAGAGAGGGTAAAGATAAAGAATGATGGCATGAGTTTGAAAATTAGAAGAATATGTGAGGGCGTTTTAGTCTTTTCAATTCAATTTTTTAATAACTCATTTCACCCCTAAGGGAATTTTAGTCATTTCACATGAAAAAAAAGTTTAAAACTAACGGAATTGGACGGAAAGTGCAAAGTGAAAATTTTGCACATTCTAAGCGTAGTCAGGTGGAAAAAAAATTCTAGGTGTATCTAGGTGAAAAACAGCTAAATCTAGGTGTAGCCACCTGAAATTATCCCTAAGTTTAACTCTGAAAGGAGCTTGCTTTGGTTGAGTTAAGTAGAGTCGGGAGGTCGGTTCGTAGAACCCTCGTCTTGGACCGAAAATTGTTGCACATTCAAGCCGTCAAGGAGTTACTAATAACATCCCGCGAGGGTAGCTAACTCCAACATGTTGCCTTCACCAAGTTTGAGAAAAGGTGACGGTATTTGAACATAGGCCACATATTTTATTGCATAATTGATGATTGTTTGAGTTTTAGTTTGATATATTACCTTCGTTCTAGCACCCCTGGTTGCTAGTTTTTGCTTATTATCTCGTGATTGTGAACTTGTTACTCTTGTCTCTTTTACTATTTAATTTGATCGTTTGTGATTTAGACCTCGTTTGACTTGTTTTGCATGATCTTGATCTCGTTGATTTGCATTCACACACCTCCCAACCAAATTGTGTACTTTCATACTTCTTACAACACACCGAGTTACTTTGCTGGACAAGCACACCCACATGTTGATCCCCGAGAGTTCGACCCGGCAAAACCGGATATACAAATATACTTGAATAATTAAAGGGCGACATTTTTTCGCCTTTCAGATATCATACTGTGTTCCCTGGCTCGTAATTCCAAGAAGACCTAGCACTCGTAATTGTTCTATCATTGTTAATTTAATTCTTTTTTTAATTATGTTATTTGCCAATCTCGTTTGTTGATTTTACACTAACCAATTCATATTCATCTCTATAAAAAATTACGCAATTTATTTTAAACTCGATAACATAACTTGATCTAATTTAACCCATTTGGACCGTGTGAATTTGACCCGGTGTTATTAATTTTATTACTTATAACGATCGCATGCATTTGCTCATTAATGTGCGCCCATGAAACACCGTCCACGGGCCCAAAAATAACTAAAATATGCTCGAGCTAACTATACTATACTGTATTATACTTTGCCTCATTTTCAAATCAATACTCCAAGTTTGAAATTTGTTTTGCTGGTACCCCAAGTTTAATTAGTTGCTGATAAGTACTTCATCTGTTAAATATAACAGAATTGAGATGTGAAAAGACCAAAATGCCCCTAATTCTTATAATAATTAATATTATATTGAAACTTTTGAATGGAATAACTCTCTCATACGACCTCCGTTTCGGGTTCATAAAATATCAAATCGAAGAGAATCGGAAGATAAACAACTTTGAAAAATAAAATTAATCATTAATATTATTTAATTGTTAATTATTAATATTATTTAATTATTAATATTCTTCAAAATTTTTATCTTCCGATTTTCTTCGATTTGATATACTATGAGCCCGAAACAGAGGTCGTATGAGAGAGTTATTAAATTCAAAAGTTTCAATGTAATATTAATTATTATAAGCATTAGGGGCATTTTGGTCTTTTCACATCACAATTATGTTAGATTTAACAGATTAGGTACTTATTTGCAACTAATTAAACGTGGGGTACCGGCAAAAAACTTTTCAAACTCGGGGTACTGATTTGAAAATGAGACAAAGTTAGGGTACTGACATGGAATTACCCCTGTAAAAAAACAAAAATAATTAATTACATGCCTAGTAATCGACGAATAATTGTGTACTTTTATACTTCTTACAACACAACGAATTACTTTGCTTGATAAGAACACCCACATGTTGATCCCCGAGGGTTCGACCCAGCAAAACTGGATATACAAATGTACTTGAACGATTAAATGACGACCTTTCTTCGCCTTTCAAGTTGGCGTTGTTGCCTGGGATCAACGGTGTAATTGTTAATTAGAGTGTCTCGTTTTGTGTGTTCTTTTTTTTTATTTTTTATATTTTGGAGTTTGTTACTTGGGTTGTTTGCTTCCAAAATTGCAATTTCTATCCTCTATATCTAGAGATTGAAGCATCGTGTAGACATAACAACGCAAGAATAAGAAAAATGGCTCAAGAAAATTTGCAAGGAACTCCTAATGTCGGGGAGAGAGCCGAGCCATACGGGCCACTGTGCCAAGAGGGAGATCGGTCACCAAGACAATAAAACCGCCAATATGGTGGAGACCAAGTCAATAGGCAATTATACAACTCTCGCTACCAACAAGAACCTCGAGATGTGGATATCCAAGGCCCCCGAGCCTCTTTTGAGGTTAAGCCCATAATGCTAAGCGTGCTAGCAACCATACCCCAATTTAATGGCTTATCGGGCGATCAACCTCATGTTCATCTTCGAAATTTTGCCGGAGTTTGCGACACCATTAGAGGCAATGTGCCTCATGAGCTTGCAAGTTGTCATCTTTTCCGCTTTTCACTAGCGGGAAAGGTACTCGAGTGGTACCTCGGTTTATCACATGGAGACATCAATAATTTGGAGGTCTTGAAGGAGGTTTTTCTTAGCCAGTTCTTTCTAAGAAGGAAAACCGTTGATCGTCGAAGTGAAATTGTCTCATTCCGACAACAAGACCAAGAGTCTCTTTATAAGGCGTGGGAAAGGTACAAGATAGGGGGCTTAATGACATATTCTTCAAGAATGTCAACCCTACCGCTCAAATGGCATTGAACGCGGCCAGACATGGAGCATTGTTAGATCTTGGGCCAGTTCAAGCTTATGAGGCTATTGAAAGGTGTGCCAAAATTCATTTCCAATGGCGATCACCTAGAGAGTCGTCCTTCCAACAAGTGGCATCGGTGAAGGAAGATGTTTTAATGAAGAATACTTTGGCAAGATTGAAAGAAATCTTCGAGTACATGAGAGAAAGCGAGAAGGAGATCCAGGTAGCCGAAGTAGAAGCATCGAGGTATGACCATCCTTGCGAGATATGTGGGGATGTTAACCATGGCTATGATGATTGTGGTCGTAAGGCCCACGAAGTTGCCTATGTCAACGAGAATCGCTGAAATCAAGGCCAAGGCACCTATGGAGATAGAGGCTACAACAATGATCGGGGTTACAACAACAATCAAGGAAATTATGACAACCACCCCAGGCAATCTTACAACAACCAAGCTTCCATCTATAATAATTCTGAGCCCCAAAATCAAGCATACTTCTCTCATGATAATGGCAACAATGACATCAAGAAATTCCTAATGGGGTTCATAAGGAAGCAAGATGAGGCAAATGCTTCCTTTCCGAAAGACATTGGAAGAGTTGTGGAAACCGTGCAAAATTTGGAGGCCCAAAGGTCTCAAGACCAAACCCCAAGACAAGCGGAGAGTTCGCAAAGCAATGTCGAGAAACCAAGGGACAATGGAAAGCGTCACGTGAGTTCCATTTACTTGACGAAGAATGATGATGTCGAGGAACTTATGTCCCAAGTGGAAGAGAAGGAAGAAGAAGCCCCGAAGGAAGAAGAGAAGCAAGAAAGAGAAGAGGAGATCGAGGCGCCCAAGCCTGAAAAGGTTCGTATTGCGCAATATCTCCTCTCCCTTTTCCTCCTAGAGAAAGCAAAGAGATATTAGCTATCAAGGAAAAAATTCGCACAGAAGGCACGATACAAATGAGCACGAAGACGAGTGCCATGTTGAAGAATGTGCTCCCGCCAAAAATGAAAGACCCTGAGAGTTTAGTCGAGACCCAATAGGGTCTAAGTTGCTTCGGTGAACCCGGAGGTTGATGGGTTGGTGGCGATCCTCTGTGGATTGTCGTTTCGTCGAGCTAACGACGTCAAAAAATGCGCTATTGGGAGGCACCCCAAACTTCTAAACCTTAGTTGTAAATTCATCATTTTTAGATTAGACTTTTCATGCCTATAGATCTGAATTGTTTACAAAGTTTGTGTGTCATGTAGGAAAAATGTCGATCACGGCGTCAACATTAGTTGAGGAGCTCGATTCCCATGGCGTTGGCATTCTCCTTTCCCGAACACTTTTCGTGAAGTCAACCGTAGCCAAACCAAATAATAGTGAATGAATTCACCATTAAGGGATGTAACACGTACTCTCTTTGAGCTTAATTAGAGAATTCCTTTTCTATTCAAGACTTGTGATCTTCTTGTGACCTTGAATTGTGTTTGCTTGACCTTTATACGGGTTGATAGACTTATTTTTGAAATTTGGCATATTTTGTACATTCCTGAAACTTGGTAGAGTCTTAAGTGTTCGTACACACCACACTAGGGCGTTTTTCCATTTTAGTGTAGCTTGAGGCCTAGCAAGGGTCTTAAGTGTGGTGGGTACAGAATCGAGTTTTTTTTAAGTCTAGGGCCTAGTTCGGCCTTAAGTTATTGGCCTATTACGAACAAGCCAGTATGGCTACGATTTACCAACTTTAAAACTGTGACAATGTTATGTGGTTCCATTGCGTAATATACGTAATTTTTATTTCTATTCTTCCATGGCAGTGTTACATGCGTCAATTATTTTTATGTCAGTGTTATATGGTTCCATTGTTATATGGTTTCACTTACCGTTCATTTGGTTGGACTGTGACATATTTACAAATATTTATGATTTCATTGTTCCATTAATTGGAGGATGAGATCTAGATGAGTTTAGTGATTATACGCCTCGCTGCACTGACAGTTTGAAGATTTTGTTAGAATGTGATTCGAGACACTTGATGCAGAAGTTCAACACTCATGGGAATATAGGAATATAGCAAAGCATGTGGATTTGTTGTTGTGTTCGGGAACGTAGGACTTGAATTCAAAATTTATTAAAAGTTAGAGATAATTTCATGTGGCTACACGTAAATATTGCTATTTTTCAAACAGGTATTTCTGAAATTAATTTTTTTCAAATTTTGGATCCATAGGAAGGCGACTGCCCCTCCTTGCCTCCCCTCCCCTCCCCGGTGTATCCGCCCTTGGCCGCAGTTGAGCGGGCGTGGGTTGGGTACCAGCAACTATTCAACTGACGAATTTTTTTTTACAAAAGAAATGGTCTATTAATATAATGATAAGAACATATTCAAGCACATTAAAGCCAACCGACACTACTTCAATGCTCAACTACCACAGCCACACATCACTCTCGAGAAACCAACACACTATATTTGTATATAACTTTATATCACATTAGCTCTGTGAACTAAATTTCTATGCACAACCTAAATTCTTATGCTCACGTATTTTTAGCATGATTAATAGATAATAGGGAAAATGACTGTTAAATACACTTTAGATACACTTAAATTTAAATTTGTTAATTTCGCTCATTGAATTTGTCAATTTTTTGTCCTCACCAATATTATGGATCGCGAGAAATCTCGGTGAAACCGTGGAAATTTCCACATATCCGCGACGATATCGCAAAAATCGCCTCAAATACCAGTCAACGCGGACAATTTTAAATCAATACCGGTTTAATCCAGTTCAAATCAATTAATTCCGGTTTAATCTGGTTTAAATCAACTAATTTCGGTTTAATTCAATTTAAATCAATTAGTTCTGATTTAATTTGGTTTAAATCAATTAATTCTGATATAGTTTAATAATCTTGTTCTAATTCGATCGGTTTCGTTCCGGCACACTTAATCCGGTTTGATATTTAGGTTATAAATTATAAATTATAAACAATAAATATCATTCATTTTCCATATAAATTATAAACTAAATATTATTCATTTAGGTTATGGCTTCGGTCCAACACATTTAAAAAATAATTAAATATCATTCATTTTTTATTTAATAAATAATAAATATGAGTTTATATATATTTAATTATTTATTTATTATAAAACGCGATTTTCCGTGATCTTCCCGCGATCTTTCCGCAATCCCTCCGAGTTTGTTAGATCTCCCTTTTTGTCAAGTGGCCGATATATCCCCGCGATATGATATTCCTGACATTGGTACTCACTAACGGTGTTAAATTTTAGATGAAAGTCTTTAATTTTGTGTGAATAGTTAAAATTGCTCGCGATTATTCATCAAAATTTCAAATTGATATTATTATTTATCAAATTATAATAATCATTTAATAATAAATAATTTCTATTAATAATATTTATTAACAAAAATTTAATTTTTATGATTATTTAATAATAATAATTTTTTATAATAATAATAATTTAATAAAAGATTAAAAGTAAATCAATTTAGTTATTGATTATTAATAGTACAAATTAAAAGTAAATAATTATTGATAATTAAAATAATACTTACCAATAATAATATTAATCAATAAAAATGTATTGAAACTTTCAAATAACATAATTCTCTTATACGAGTTTCGTTTTGGGCTCATACTATATCAAATCAAAGAGAATCGGAAGTTGACAATTTCGAAGATATAATTTTTTGTCTATATATTATTAATAATTGATTTACTTTTACTTGGTAAAATTTTATTACAAAAATATTAATAATATAAATAATTCATCATTAATAATGTTTTTTTTTTGCATTTTACTCTAACACCGTTAAACTTTGAACGATTTTTTTAAGAGTATAAAAAATTTGTTGTCGTTGGATAAAAACTTATTTCTTCAAAGTTGTTGATCTTCTGATTCTCTTCGATTTAATATACTATGAGATCGCGACGGAACTCGTATGAGAGACTTATATTATTCAAAAGTTTCAATATATTATTAATAATTAATATTATTTTAATTATTTAAAATATTTTAATTTAAAAAAAATATTCATCATTAATAATAAAAAATATTTCTTCAAAGTTTTTGATCTTTTGGTTCTCTTTAATTTGATATACTATATGCCCGAAATGAGACTCATATGAGAGAGTTATGTCATTCGAATGTTTTAATATATTACTAATAATTAATATTATTTAAATATTTAATTAATATTGTTTTCATTATTAATAATCAAACCGGTCTGACCGGATTCGAATGAAGGTTTGTTAATAAATATTATTAATAAATTTTTTTATTATTAAATAAGTATTATAATTTGATGAATTATGACATCAATTTGAAATTTTGATAAATAGTTAAGAACAATTTTGACTCTTCACACAAAATTAAATTAGTCTATTCAAAATCTAACAACGTTAGTGATGAGACAAAAAATGTCAAATTCGATAAGCAAAAATGACTAGTTTTATCTTTTGGGTGTATCAATCTGTCATTTCCCTTAAATACTATATTATAATATTTAGTTTGAAAAATTGTTGTAGGAGAAATTTTGAGTTATCACAGATTATGTTAGAAATAATTGTTGACGATTGAATAAATCGTATTACATTCCTCGATTACCAGGTATGTAATTAATTATTTTTTATTTTTTAATATTATCTTGCATATAATTATTCATATGACATAGTCTAGTATAGTATAGTTAGCTTGAGCATATTTTTAGTTATTGTTGGCCTGTGGACGGTGTTTCATGGGCGCCCATTAATGCGCAAACGCACGCGATCGTTAAAAGTAATAAAATTAATAAGACCGAGTCAAATTTACACGGTCCAAACGGTTTAACTTAGATCAAATCATGTTATCGAGTATAAAATAAATTGCATAATTTTGTATAGAGATGAATATGTATTGGTTAGTGTAAAATCAACAAATGAGACTGGCAAATAACATAATTAAAAAGAAAATTAGATTAACAACGATAAATCAATTACGAGTGCTAGGTATTCTTGGAATTACAAGGTAGGGAACACAATATGATATATGTAAGGCGAAAAAAGGTCGTCCTTTAATCGTTTGAGTACATTTGTATATTCGGCTTTGTTGGGTCGAACTCTCAGGGATCAACATGTGAGTGTGCTTGTCAAGCAAAGTAATTCGGTGTGTTGTAAGAAGTATGAAAGTACACAATTTGGTTTGGAGGTGTGTGAATGCAAATAAACGATATCAAGATCATGCAAAACAAATCAAACGAGGTCTAAATCACAAACGATAAAATTAAATAATAAAAGAGACAAGAGTAACAAAATCACAATCACGAGATAATAAGCAAGACTAGCAACCACGAGTGCTAGACCGAAGACAGTCTATCAAACTAAAACTCAAACAATCATCAATTATGCAATAAAATATGTGACCTGTGTTCAAATACCGTCACCGTTTCTCAAACTTGGTAAAGGCAACATGTTGGAGTTAGCTACCCTCGCGGGATAGTATTACTAACTTCTCGACGACTTGAATGTGCAACAATTGTCGGTCAAAGACGAGGGTTCTTCGAACCGACCTCCCAACTCTACTTAAGTGAACCAAAGCAAGCTCCTTTCGGAGTTGAACTTATGATAAAATATTATATGCTAAGTGATCAAGGTTAGCATATAACATGAAGCACAAAGTATAATTCAAAAAACATGCATAACTAGATGAAAGTTCAAACTTTAATTCAACAAATACACCATAAGGCAAAATGCCAATCTAAGAAACACAAGCAATAGATAAGCAAGTATAATGGTAATCTAGGTCTTAAAAACCGAACCCGTCTCTAGACATTGAGAATGGCCTAATCTCGGGTGAGCTACCATCTCGGGATGTAACTATTTACCTGACATCGCATTAAGAACAACTAATTTCAACCAAGGGAAAACACACTAGGCATCGATCCCTCGATTCTACTTAAATCCACTCTTAAAAGACCATCTTGGAGTCAATCTCGAGCTACCACATGCATATATTTAATCAAGACCTATTATCTAAACATACACTCACAAAGCCCCTCTAAAGCATCATTCATGAGCTACAATCAAATAAGCTAGAATCAAGCAATATACACCTGCATTCTCCACAAAGTAAACTAACCATACACAAGCAACTATTCAAAAGAAACTTTAAATGACATAAATACCAAATAGTCTGGCACCCATGATTTTGGGTGTTTAGCCCCAATGATTTTGGGTGTTTAGCCCCAAACCATGGTGCTCATGTCTAATGAAGTGCATAAATAAATACAAAAGAAGAAAAAGAGCAAAGCAAACTAATATCCATGGTGGAAAATGTATTCAAACTTCAATATCCAAGGTAGGAGAGGTGAGATTGTTGTTGGTCTTCAAGCTTCCATGGAAAAGTGCTCTTCTTGGGAGATAATGAAGAAGAAGGTTTGCTGGAAAATTTTGAGAGAAAATGAGGCTTGGTGGTTGAAGAGATGAAAAATAAGTGATCCCCCAAAAGTTAGGTCAAAGACACATTTTATAGTAGAACAAGATAGGGTGTCAAAACGTGTGGTCTAGGTCTCCATATACCCTCAAATCAGATTTTAGGATAAAATTGGTCATATTTCGTTGTTTGATCTCAAAAATCTCAGACCAGGCCGGTTCAGCTGATCCGTTTTTGGCTATAATGCCTTTTTGGTCCTCTTCCGGTCCTCAAATGGAAAAATTTTCTTCATGAAAATTGTAGGTATCTTTTTCTTCTTGAATTGAGCCTCAAGAAGTTCTCCATTTGGATGTCGGATGTGGAACTTATGGCATTAGCAAGATGGCTTGTCGATGCTGGAAATGTGGTAATGATCGTGACGATATATGTACCGATCGTGACACTCTTCGTGATGCTCGTCGTATGTAGCCACTGTCTTCGATGAATTAATTTTTCACAATCGTGACACTCCTTTTCATGACCGTGACACTCATTTTCACGATCATGACACTCTTCCACGCTCCAAAAAATGTTCCAATTGAGCTCCATTACCCATAAAAGTCAAAATTCACCAAGTACCAAAATGTCAAAATATTGGCTCTAAAAAGTCGAAACAAAGAGAATAAATTGTATAAATGTGTAGTTTAACGAGACCAAACAGAGATCGCTTGACTCCACATCAATATTTTATATATGTCAATTCGCATGAACGGTGCAACAACATAAATTGTTTATTGCAACAACTTTTAGTTAATAAGAATACGATGTAAATTCATAGTTGTAAATGCTGACTTCCCTCATGAATTTTCTGAAGGGAGGGTAAAATATTATACTACATATTTAATCTCATTAATAACATAATTATTTAATTTAAACAATAAATTAATTATTAAATATATATTAAAAAAATAATTTGTTCTGGAGTATCTTTTAGGATAAAGTACATCTAGTCGCAACTATACCCAAAAAGCACCTAACTACACCCAATTTTAAAAGTGGACATCCAGCCCACCGAACTATCGTAAATAGACATATAGCAAAAAACGTTAAGATTTCTGTTAGTTTTTGAAGTAAAAAGAAGAAACTGCCCTTGGTTTGGTTTCAAATTTTCAAAACCATGCCCTTGGTCTTTCTATTCTTTGTCTCTGCAACACCGAGCAACCCGAACCTCCGACCGACTTCGCCGGCCCACCTCTCCCTCCTCACCGCTGCCCAAAGCTTGTCGGATGCTCGCTGGAAGCTTGCCGGAGCTCACCGAATGAAAATACTCCAATAGTGAGAAGTTGAGCAGAAGAGTGCCCACACCCATCATTCAGAGCTTGCTCTATTTTTTTCTCCCTCCTCTGTTTTTTGCTATGCCGACGAGGCAGCCCTCTGCCACGGTTGCGACCGTATAAGCTCACCGGAAAATACCACGCCAACAAGCTTTCTGGAAAACACCTCCAGGTTCGAGAATCAAGAGGTCGGAGAGGCCCAGGTTAGCGAAACAACCTATGCTCCGACCAGCAGCATATTAGAGTACCTCGAGGCCTTGCCGAGATGGTGCATCGAAGATTTTCTTGCTCCGACCCCAGCTTCGAATCGTTTACGTAAGGTACATATAGTTAACTCCAATAGTAAATCGAAACCCATTTCCAAAATTAAATCCAAACCAATAACAAGCACACAAAAACAGGGGATTTTCGGAGAGCTCCAACGAGCTTTCGGCGAGCATCCGACGAGCTTCGGGCAGCGACAATGAGGGAGAGGTGGGCCGGCAAAGTCGGTCGTAGGGTCGGGTGCTCGGTGTTGCACATACAAAGAACAGAGAGACCAAGGGCATAGTTTTGAAAATTTGAAACCAAACAAAGGGCATTTTCGTTTTCTTACTTCAAAAACTAACAGAATTTATAACGTTTTTTGCTATATGTCTGTTTTCGATATTTCGGTGGGCTGGATGTCCACTTTTAAAATTGGGTGTAGCTAGGTGTCTTTTTGGTATAGTTGGGTGTGGTTATGTGTACTTTACCCTATTTTTTATTTAAGCTCGAAATCGTAATCATCCCAGATCGAAATTGTCCAAGAGAACTTGATCGTATGGAATTGTAACCCACAATGTATTACTGAGACTAAGCTCGCCAAATCTCCGAAGATTTCTGGACGTCATCTTGACTTACCGCCGGCGAGCGAGTTAGGTCCTCTGCTCCTAGTTTGGCCGTTATGTGATGTTTCCGGTCGCTAGAGACCTTCAATTTGACCGAGATTCGAGCTTCCGTGGATAGTTCGGTGTTACTCATAACATGTTTTTGTTGCCAGGTAGCAAGTGATTTCCCCTCATCTAATTTTCGATCCCTCTCTCCAACTTTTCAGCTCCGTCGATCCATAGGCGTCTTCATTTTCACATTCTTCTTCTGAGCACTCTGTAACGTCGCGACCTCATGGAGTGACATTGTGTACGTGTGCTAATGCCCATAGAGTCGCATGACCCGGGTAAATCAGGCTCGACCCTTGGTTTAGTGCCCTTGGTTGTTCGACTTCTTGTGTGAATCATTATGTTTTATTATTTTGCATTTAGCTTATTTGTTCATTTGAACCAAAAATCCCAAAAAAATTTATTACTTTATTTTATCGTGTATTTGTGTCGGGAAAGAGGACATGAAATGTCTAGGTATGAGACCTCTATTTGGTCCCTGTAGATTTGACCCGAATTTTAGCCGAAATATAAATTTACCTGATAACATCGCGTCTGATGCATGAATCCCTGAGGTGTGCACAGTGCGTGCACGATTCTCGGCCTATTACACACGACATTCTGCAATATCACATAATTGAATATAACTAACAATTCAAATATCAACATACATTCTTAATCAATTCGCAGTGCAATAAATCATGAAAATCCGAAAATATTAAGTCGACGCCGAGCCCATAATTATACTGTTATAATATAAGATTCGCAATTTCAACACGAAACCAAAAAGAGAAAAGAGAATGTTAAATCCTAGCTCTTGAAGGATTGAAAATCATGTAGTCGAATCTCTCCCGTATAACGTTTATACTTGTTGTTTTATCAATCCGTGCACCCAAAGTCGTCTTTGATGGTCTTGGACCTTTTCTTGAAACCTTCAACGTCGGCTTGGAAGCCTCTAGTCATCGCCCTATGCTATGGGAACCAATCCAATCGAAAATAGGTCAAAATTTTGTGTTTTAAAAGTTAAATCAGATGTGAGACGTGAGATAAATGTATCACGACCGTGACACCTAGGGCGTGACATGAGATGTTTTCAGGCGATTTGAGTTAAACGTTCTAATTTGACAAAACTTCATTCTTCAAAGTTGTAAAGCTTCTAACTCTCTTCAATTTGGCTTATAAATTCGCCCAATTTGGAGCCATACAACTTAAATTATGCTATCTGCAAGTTTCAGCGACGATTATACTCAAAATTCTTATGAATTGACCTAGTTTTGTGTGGAAAGCACTTAACAATGTTGGACGAGATTGATGGGCAAGTTGCTAGAGCAACTACTACATAATACAAGTTGTTAGTGGCAGAGTTGCAGCACTCCATTGTATAAAGGCAGCGCTGACAACATTCTTACAAATTTTGTCTATCAAGTAAAAGAATGAAATAACAGACACGCCATTTGACGACATTGTTAGGGAGGTTTTTAGTACATTACTATAAGTGAATGCTTACGTGTCGCACTGCGCCATGGAAAAACATAAATATAAGGCAATATAAATGTCATGCATGAAGTAAGATACTTGTTTCTATGATTGTATTTTGTATTGGTGGGAATTCTCGACCTTCAAATAGTGTCCGCTTTGTGGAGAGCTTTGGCACGAAACAATTATAAATTCACTTTTCTCGAAGAAGATCTTGTGGTACTTGTCATTGATGGACCGGTTGTAACGCTTATTTATGACACTCGAGATGTTTGAGTTGATGCGATGACATAGGGAGTGGAAGAGAGTGGAGTGTAATACACTACAACGTCTCTCAAACTACGAAAAAGCAACTGTATTTGATCAGACACATAACTTTGTTGTTCGAAAAGTTTTGTATCATAAATAACTGATCATCAATTCACAAAGTAATTGGTAGTAAAAGTTTAAGGATCCAATATTATGGATGGTTCACTAGCAAAACCCAATTCTTGCACCACAACTACTATTTCTTACCCATATGTTTGTCCTCAAATTCATACAAGGATGGCAATTGGACGGTGTGGCAATCAAACACTTGTCCATATATGTATCACAAACCTATACATCCATTCGCCAATGAGCCATCTAAATTGTTTATTTGATTGAAACAATTTTTAGTTAATAAGACCGATACATATGGAAAGACAGAGGCTAGCCGGTTGTTTTGATAGTTGGCTCTCAACTAATTTATTTTATTTAATTATTGACAATGTTAGAATTTAGAGGTATTGCTCTCAACACACGGTACTATTCCATATGACTTGACAGGTATTTATGACACTCGTTCGTCTCATTTATGTCTTTGATCACCTTTATTTTTTGAAGGGAAGGTAAAATATTATACTAAGAGTTTAACATAATTATTTAAAACAAATTATTAATTCAAGCAATAAAATAGTTATTAAGTTGGGACATATATATACAGGGAATGTATGATACAAATGGGTAAGTAAGAATTATAAAAAAATTGTATACAAATGGGTAAGCAATAAAATAGTTATTGAATTGGGACACATGTATTGTAAAGTTATAAAAATTGTAAAGTTGGAACATACATATAAAAAAGGGATAATTACACTTTACCCAAGTTAAAATGATCACTTTTACGTTTTACTACAACTAAAAAAAATTTACATTTTACTATCGCTAATTGCGTTTTTTTACACTTTACCCTAACGGTGTTAGATTTTGGATGAAAATTTTTATTTTATAACAAAAATACCAAAATACCTTTAGGGTTTTTTTTCCTAATTAAGATCAACCTCCACTCAAATCCGGTCAGACCCGGTTTAACTATTAATAATTCAAATAATATTAATTAATAATTAAAATAATAGTATTTATTAATAATATATGAAACTTTTGAATTACATGACTCTCTCATACGACTCCATTTCAGGCTCATAGTGTATCAAATCGAAGAGAATTGAAAGATCAACAACTTTAATGAAAGATTTATTTATTAATACTTAATATTATTTTGATATTTAATAATTAAAAAATATTAATTATTAATAATATATTGAATTATTAATAATATGGTGAAACTTTCGAATGACATAACTCACTCATACGACCTTTGTTTCGGGCTCATAATATATCAAATAAAATAGAATCATAAGTTCAACAATTTCAAAAAAATGAGTTTTTGTCTAAAATTCCATCCAACGACAACAAGTTTTTTAATCTTTAAAAAAAATTCGTCCAACATTTACCAGTGTTAGAGCAAAATTGTAAAAAAAGTTATTAATAATTAATTATTTATATTTTTGGTAATAATTATTTATCACGTAAAATTAAACCAATTATTAATAATATATAGACAAATAATTCTTTCTTCAAAGTTGTCGACTTCCAATTCTCTTTGATTTGATATAATATATGAGCCCAAAACAAAACTCGTACGAGAGTGTTATGTTATTTTGAAAGTTTCAATATATTATTATTAATTATTATTATTATTATTATTATTTATAATTAGTATTATTATTACTATTAATTGATATTATTTTAATTATTAATAATTAATTTACTTTTAATTTTAATTATTGATAATTTATGATTGAAAAAATGATTTACTTTTATTTTTATTAAATAATTATAATTATTAATAATAATAATAAATTATTTTTTATTAATAAATATAAATTATATATTATTAATAAATATTATAATTTGATGAATAATGTCATCAATTTGAAATTTTGATGAATAATTGAGGGCAATTTCGACTTTTCATACAACATGAAAATTTTCCATCCAAAATCTAACACCGTTAGTGTAAAGTGTAAAAAATACGCAATTAGCTGTTGTAAAATGTAAATTTTTTTTTAACTGTAGTAAAATGTAAAATCGGTCATTTTAGCATGGGCAAAGTGTAATTATCCCTATAAAAAATTGTAAAGTTAGTCCGGCTGCATAAAAAACATTATTATTACTCCTATTTATATATAAAATATTATTACTGATTGGAATGTTGGATCCACCTAACTAAGGGTAGTTGCACTTGAACCGAGAAATAGTTATAAGTTTTGTGCTCCAAATAACACAACTAATGTTCATGTGGTCTGAAAAAACACAACCGGTTCCTCAACCGTCAATCATATGACACCAGCCATATATGCTGACCTAAAAGTCAACCTCTAAAATCTATCACATGTTTTTGTTGAGAAGACGACACTTGTACCTTGTATATATATTTGCTTTCGCAAGACCTCTTTCAAGAAATAATACAACGAAAACTGTATTGATCGATCATGGAGATGAAGCTTCAAAACATCCTCTCATGGCTGCTTTTGGGTGTCATCCTCATGTGTGGGAATGTGGCCGGAGAGGTCCACTACCACGATTTCATTGTAATAGCTCCTCCTTCTCGCTTTCATTTCTCTGTGTAATTTGTTTCTTCTACGACCCTTTTCGTTAAATATACATATGCAGGTAAAAGAGAAGAACTATACGAGATTGTGTGAGACCAAGAGGATGCTTGTGGTGAACGGGCAATTTCCTGGACAGACTCTTTATGTTCGTAAAGGGGATATCATGTTTGTTAATGTTCAGAATCAGGGAGCTTATGGCCTTACCCTTCATTGGTAAGTTGTTTGACTATAAATATGAAATTATAAAACTCGAACCATGCATGGTCCTTTCCTCTCTTTCAAATTTGGTGGTTTCTTGGAGGAGTTTTGTGCGTGTGTTTCCGGTGCAGTGGTGTGCTCAGTGGTTAACAGTTGAGGAGGAGTCGTCGGACCGGTTTGTTGTGTTCGGAGTCGCGTGAGTGTTGGTCGACCACTACAACAGTCTTGTTGGTCGACCAGTTGGTTGCACCATCCTCCATATCCCTCTTCCCAACCCCCGAGTGTTGCAGTTAGTTTGGGTGTTGGAACTCATACAGATTTTCATTTATATTTAAAATAAACTTCCTAAATCATATTGTCTTAATTTTTTGGACTTTTTTTTCATGGGCTAGAATTTTAAGTACTCTAGCTTCTCGACGAAGGAGTCCCCTAGAAAAAACACACGAGCTTAGTCTATATTATCTTCTTTTTTATAGGCATGGAGTTAAACAACCGAGGAATCCTTGGTCAGACGGTCCAGAGTATGTAACACAATGCCCGATTCCGCCCGGTCAGAACTTCACATACGAAGTTGTGTTTTCCCGAGAGGAAGGAACGTTATGGTGGCATGCTCATAGTAATTGGACGAGAAACACAGTTCATGGTGCCATTGTTATTCACCCTGCTGAGAACACCACTTATCCCTTCCCAAAACCCTCTGCTGAGCAAGTCCTCATACTTGGTGACTAATTTTAATACATATGTTTTTAATTAGTTTCTATAGCCGATTCATTTTCAAATTAATCAACTTTTCTTGTTAATTTTCTTTTAGGATCTTGGTTCAAATATGATGTGAACTTAGTGGTTGAAACCGACATGGAAACTGGAATAGACTTGCCATTCTCAAGTTCGTTCCTAATTAATGGCCAACCTGGAGATTTCATGAATTGCTCCAAAGGTAATTAAGTAATTTAAATAAGAGATAATGACACTTTGTTACACTTAACTATAGCGAAATGACACTTTCATACCCCGATCATTTTTGTCTCTTTTTTAGTACCCTAACGAACTTTTTGTGACAAACTATGTTAAAAGGACTAAAATACCCCTGATTTAAGAAATCAAAATAAAACTAGTCCAATATGATTTATCAAACTATATTTGAAATGGTTCAAATTTAATTTTACATTTTCTGGCATAATTTTATTTGCATCTTAAGTACAAATCAAATTGAATGAGAGAAAAAAAATTGAACCAATTCAATTTCTTACACCAAGGGTAGTTAAGGTATTTTAGACATTTTAGAAGTAGGTTGTCACAAAAGAATTGTTAAGGTACTAAGAAAGAGAAAAAAATAATTAGGGTAGGAAAGTATCATTTCGCTATAGTTATGTGAATCAAAGTGTCATTATTCCTTTAAATAACTATTTTGGCAGCCACCTATATTACTTAAGTTAAACATTTCTTGGTTGGGTTTTATTTGAAAAATATAAATGGAGAGAATGGCAAGAACATGTAATATGATAATTCTGAATGTCAAAGTGGATTATATATATGATACAGAATCGACATTTCGGATGTCGGTTGATTACGGCAAGACGTATCTTCTACGCATTCTCAACTCAGTGATGAGCTCGGAGTTGTTCTTTGCGATCGCGGGACACAATCTAACGGTGGTAGGAATGGACGGGGAATACTTGAAACCATTTAGTACGAGATACATGATGATAGCGCCGGGACAAACCATGGATGTCTTGCTCACTGCAAACCAATCAGTGACAAGCCGATATTACATGGCTGCGAGGGAGTTCCACAAAGACTTAATTCACGATCACACCAACACTACCGCAATTTTGGAGTACAACGACAGTGACAACTCTTCTACTCCCATCTTTCCAGAGAGCCTTCCCCAGTTCACCGACTATTTTGCGGGATACTCCTATATAAATCAGCTCAGGAGCCTTGCCACCAAAGAGTACCCTGTGGACGTTCCCACCAACATCACAACTCATATGTTCATCACTCTTTCGATGGGGCTCTTTGATATACAAACCAGTACTGGTGATGCGGGCATTACCGTTGCTGCCAGCATGAACAACCTAAGTTGGGTTAATCCGGCAACAGATGTACTTCAAGCTTACTACAGGTATATATATATATATATATACATACACACACACATAACAAGGATATGTGAATCTTGTCAATTGATACATTTTTTCTCCGTAGGAACCTGAGTGGGTTTTTCGCTAAAGATTTTCCTGATGACCCACCGGCTTACTACAACTTTACAGCTGAAGATTACGGTTTAATTAAGCAGCCAATGAAGGCAACCAAAGTTAAGATGTTCAATTACAACGAACAAGTAGAGATTGTTTTTCAATCTTCGAACATCAATAATGGGTCCGACGATCATCCCATGCATCTTCATGGTCATAGCCTTTACGTGGTTGGCTTTGGCGGTGGCACATTTAATCCCCAAATCCATCCTTTGACTTACAATTTAATCGATCCGCCTTTGGTTAATACCATTACCGTCCCAAAGGACGGTTGGACTACCGTCCGATTCACTGCCAATAATCCTGGTACATTCTCACTTTAACTTGCTTCCCTTGCATCGTTCCATATTTGGAACTATAATTATATAATATGTTGTTGTGTTGTGTTCAGGAGTATGGTTATTGCATTGTCATATCTCCCACCACCTGAGTTTTGGCATGAACACAGTTTTCATAGTGAGGAATGGCGACACGCCCGAGTCAACCATGCGAGGCCCGCCATTACAAGACATGCCTTCCTGCAAATCTTCATCAATGCTTCTACCACACGAGTCATCTGAGCCTCGGGCTTCAATATAGCTATTAAACTATAAAATGTGTTTTGTGTTATGGTTTGAACTAAATAACGTGTTATGTATTTCCCATATATGTATTGCTTTTTTCACAACTCCATTTTAAGATCTTAAATTCAACTGTTTCTTTTATTGGCATATACGTGAAACTTTCAAAAGGAAATAACAACTATATATCGAGGAAATAAATATATTTTCTATTTTGTTACAACTCACCCACCCACATGCAGATTTGTTAATCGTCGAAGATGTTGCAGGTGTGATATAATTATTGGAAAAACTGATGTAATTCTTACTTATATATAAATGAAATTAAAGATACAGAAAAAAGCGGAAAATATTGAATGAACGTTGATGCGCCCATTCCAATATGATTATCTAACATGAGAATATAATACGTGCACACTTATTGTAATACGGTATGGTTTCGACATGCACTATATGGATCAGTCACGGTGAAGTGTATAACGCAAATTCATTTTTGGGTGTGGGACGAGGCTTCAAGTAATCGAAATGTCGATCCTGTTGTAGAGCTTGTGGAGGATTTATTTCAGCAGTTAGAAAACTTTGGTGAAGATACAGTGGAGGGTGAGCACCCTACGACAAAAGCAGCGATGGACGCGTATGACGAACTAACGTGTCTTGCGAACACCCCATTGTTTCCAGGGTCTAACTTGTCATGTCTAAAGGCGCTTTTGAAGTTGATCACCATTAAGGAAAAATCAGCAACGTCAAACATATCATTTGACATGAATTGCGAGTTTTACATAAATTCGCACCCGTCGCCAAATTTTCACCCTAGATCATATGCCGAAGCGAAGAAGATGTTGAAGAAGATAGGGATGGATTGTATCGAGTACGCTGCTTATGAGTTCGGGTGAATCTTGTACTATAACAATACGAATTTGCCAATTTCTGCCCTATTTGTCGGACATCTAGATGGGTAGACGGAAAATAGAAGAAAAAGAAACCACGAAAAATTGTCTAGTACTTCCCTATTATTCCGCGGATCCATCGTTTGTACATGTCAGCGAAGAATGCCGACCAAATGCGTTGGCACGGGCAAAGGTTCAGAGACATAAACAACGTTGGCCATCCAGGTGACGGTGTATCTATGAAAGAGTTTGATCAATTGTACCCAATATTTGTTGCAGACTTCCTGAACGTGCGTCTTGCTCTAGCTTGGGACGATTTTAACCCGTTCGGGCCCGCTTCTACGCCTCACAATATTTGGCCAGTGGTGATGATTCCCCTCAACTTCCCACTGTTCATGTGTATGAGGAAAGAGTACAATATTCTATCGATACTGGTTTCCGGGCCAAAATCCATGGGTAAGTGTTTGAACGTGTTCACGCAGCCATTAAAAGACGATCTGAAAGTATTGTGCGTTATGAAGGAAATCCATGGGTTCCATAGAATCAATTTCATGCAGCGGACATTAAACTAACCATGGATTTCGAACTAAGATGATCATGTGATAAAAATTCCATCATTAACATAAAATTATAAGATTTGAAAATTTACCTTTTCGAATAAAAAACACAAAGATATGTGTTCTCTAGATCGTCCACACAAGCAAGACACCTTATTAATCTAAGGTTTCCACACACAAATATGCTAGTTTTGTGTATAGAATTAAAACAAAACCATAGCTTGAAGAGGAGAGAGAGGGATGGCACAAGAAAGGGAAGGGGAGCCGAAAATTAGAGAGAGAATTAGGGAAAAGATTTCGTAAAATCAGATTATATTTATCTTTGATTTTTACTAAATCAATTCCTAAAATAACTCTCTAATTATCTTAATTTAATTATAATAATAATTAAGATTAAGAGTGGGCTTAAAGCCCATTTAATTAAGGTCTAATTAAACTCATTTAAATTGGGTTGTAATTAAACGGTTTAGCTGAACCGATCCATTCCCTTTAATCTGATTTCCTCAACCGTCTAGTTATAAACCTAGGCCATAAATCAACCGGTTTGTTTTCAATTTGACTAAATTGAAAAGCGGATTTTCCCAATCTTCTATTCAAGTATGTTTTGTTATATATCATGCTTAAAGTGTGTGACCCTCTAGGCTCACGACCCGTTGGCAGACTGGCAAAATTATCATTTTACCCTTTCCATCATAAGTGGCCTCTAGCAAGACATTATGATTACCCAATGTTGCTACGTTTAATAGTTGGCATGATTTTTTAGCGCAAAAGTAAGAAGTCGAGCAACATGTTACATGACATGTGGAGCGACTTGTTACGAGCCGCAGATTAGGAAAGTCTGAAGCTTTCCTATTTCGACAAAGCTTGGAGCGAAGGAAGAAAGGCGCCACGAAGACTTGGAGCGCAAGAGAGTGACGTCGACAAGTCAGGCGACTTCCAGCTGGCAGTTACACGTAAGCAAGAGCCGGCAACTCGACTTGCCTGATTTCATCAGGAAGTCAGAACAGGCAAGACGACTTCCAGCTGTCATGGAAGGCGGCAACAACTTGCCTGACTTTCCTGTTCCTGATCCAAGAAGGATTAGGAATGTGAGCTGCTATAAAAAGCCCTTGGTTTCCCATTAGCAGATCATCCGTTCCTGTTCTAACAATTGCAAGATTTCTCAGAGCTCTTAACCGTGCACCATCGGCGTGTTGAGAGGCTGATGAATATTCGCTAGAACGGATCTTTGCTCCGATCAAACCTTGAGTCGCGAAGACTAAGTGTTTGGGTCGGTTAGGGTTTTTGTTTGTGATTGAAGATTCACAACTCCGTCCAAGAAGACAACGACACCGAGCATGGACTTGCTCGAAGGGTGGAATTGAGGGAATCTCAAAGACAGGGGGAGAGGCTCCTGGTCGAGGCGATTCACGGTGAGATCTATAGTAGCTTAGGACAATAGCTTGTGTGATAGCTAGTTGGGCTTGAAGTTTTACTATTGACTACCTGATAGTGAAAAACCTTTCCACTGGCAAAGTGCCCCCAGACGTAGGTGCGGAGTCACCGAACTGGGTAATCATCTCTGGTGTCGTGATTATTATCTATCTAATACTTTGCTTACTGTTTCCACAAGAAGTCGATACACAAGTTACAGACTTTGTGTTCGACTTCCTGACTCGGCTACGATTCAAAATTTCACCCAACGTCCGTGATTATCGATGATTCGATTTAACCTCTTATCGTACATGTCACTATCCTTTTATTATACCAATATCTAGATTGATCAAAAGGTATAGAACCGTCATCCTAATTTATCAATCACTGTTTCTTGATATCTGAGATGACTGAAAACTGATACTAAGTATCTCCTGCATGACCATGCTATTTCTTCAGTCATATTCATCAAGTGGCCTAAACAGATATCATTTCCATACTGGAGTATGAGTGATAAATCCCTCAGCCGTCTTTCGAGTTCACTCATGTAATTCATAATTAAGCTAATTAGAGCCCTTATGGCTACCATTTTACAAGTAACGTTAGGCTAGGTCAAAATTAGAGATTCATCACATAGTGATCACAAAGACTCCTTGGTCTTAGAATAGAGTGACAAGCTACGATATGTGAGTATGCTCATGACAGCATCTATGATGCATACTTACCATCGGGTCGTCCAATATCATCTCCATGATGACATCTATTACCTAATTCCGGCCTCGACTGGCCATGATCAGTAGAGCGTGATCATAAAGAGTTAGCCTCATACTAGTCGCTTCAAATGGAGCTTAACTGACCAGGGACACATTAATCGTTGTCCAGTGAAGCTCACCGGGGTTAATCTGTAACTTTCTGGTACAAGATAGGGCAAAACAAGACATCCGGTCTTGTGTATGACACATGTGATTGATCCACTATACTAAATATATGGCATCATCTGGTTCAAGTCATCAATGCCATAGGACACTGATTCTTTCTGACTAGCTCATCAATTTTGTAGGAGACTGATTCATTCTAAGTCATTTGTGTCATGTAAGTGGGCAAGAATCTTTTCTTGTAACTGAGAACCATCGCACTCCCACTACCATTTTTGTGTACACAAGGTTATAGTCTCTAAGAAGCCTGCTTTAATCCATAAATGGATTTCTGCAACTTGAAACCTTTCCACTAATCATTTGCAAGGGAATTCCGGATTGATTTTATCATCCATGTATGTCTTTACCTTAAAGGCTTACTCACAACCAATGACTTTTACACACATTGGTTGGATTAACCAAGTTACCAACTTGATTACCCTACATGGATTGGTTTTATTCTCTTATGGCTCCCTAGCCATTTCTCAGAGTCGGGAATGTCCATGTCATTACTCTCGGTTGCTGGATTATCGAAATCCACAACGACTATGTCATTACTCTCAGACACCATGAATCTGTATCTGATGGGTACTTGACATGTTCTTTAAGACTTATTAGACTTGTAGGAATAGTCACTTGAACTGTATGATTCTCTTATTCAGCTGATCAGGCTCCACCAAACTCCATAGTGTCTGAGTGAGGTGCCTGAAATTCTTCAAGATGCACATTACTCCCACTTGCCCTTTTGGAAATTAAATCCCATTTCCAAAAGACACTATCTCGAGCAACAATGCTTTGTTCTCTCTTTGTTCTTGGAATATGTATCTCTCAGTTTCCTAAGGATACTCTATGAAGACATTCTCATCTGATTCAGATGCAAACTACCTTGCCATCTCAATCCACTAGGAAAAAACTCGTGCTGGGATATTTCCTCTACCATGTCTAACTATGGTTCAGTTCTTGTTTGGATACTACGCGAAGGCGTACGCATCCACAAAAACTGACCATCTCATCCAGCTCGCCTCCCAATGAATACTACGCGAAGGCGCAGGCATCATTGGTTACCAGAAAGTAAACGAGTAGCATATGGTCATACCGTAATGTTCCCATACCAAATTGGACTATGGTCCATTCCTTATTTGGCTACTACGCGAAGGCTCACACATCCAAATAAAATTGACCATCTCATCTAACCTACATCCCCATGAATGCTACGCGTAGGCGCACCCACTCACGGGTCGGAGAATCTAGATGAGTGTCAAATGGTATACAATCCCTTGTCTTCATTGGAGCCTTATTCATCCTGAATATAGCTGACCCTAGAGCACAAAACCTGAATAAGATTGTGTGAATCACTAGGTTCTTCATAGAATGAACCGCATCTTCTTGGGTTCGATTTCTGCGTTCAGACACGTCATTAAAATGGTGTTCTAAGTAGAGTCTACCAAGGCTGGATCTCATAATCCCCAAGATGATTGATTTTGACTTGACTAGGTATTTACTGTTAGGATTGTGCCCTAGTCCAGTCTAATAAGTTAATCTACATTGTAATGTTTTATCATTTTTCGAATTAATAAAACGACATCATATTACTAATGTGTTGTACTAATATATTGAATGTAATTTGATCTATATCATTCTGTGTATAATCACTAATAGTAGAACTGTAGATCAGAAAGAATTACATTTGATGTGTCCACGATCATCTAAGCTTCTCTAAGAAGCGATCAGTGTGAGACTAACTCCTTGTGATCAGCTCTACTAATCATGGCAAAGTAAGTGCCAACGTTATATCATAGATATCATCAGGGCGATGGTATTGGACGACCCGATGGTGAGTATGCAACATAGATATTGTCATGAGCATACTCACAGATCGTAGCTTGTCATAATTTTAACCTAATCACAACTTACAATTTCGGCTCCTCTCTCTCTACCCTAGCCGAATCCTCTCCTCTCTCTTCCTTGGCTAATTTTTCTATTTTTCTAAACACAATACTAGTAAATTTGTGTGTAGAATCCTTGGTTTGGGTGTTGTACTTGTGTGAACCTATGAGTACTCAGGCCAGAAGAGAGTTCAACTAATACTTGACTCTAGAAACGGCCGCATTCATTTTGAATCGGGCTCCGATTAAGATAACGATAGTACACCTTGTGACAGTCATTCTGTCTCCCATTATAGTGGATGTGTGCGCCTCCGCGTAGTATTCATTGGGATGCGAGCTGAATAAGGTAATCAGTTCTATTTGGATGCGTAGTAGCCAAATAAAAGCTGGACCAGAGTCTGAGAAGGTACACCACGTGATACTTATCACGACTCCCGTTACTGTGGATGCGTACACCTCCGCGTAGTATTCATTGAGATGAGAGCGGGATAAGATGGTCAGTTCTATTTGGATGCGTGCGCCTACGCGCAGTAGCTAAATAAGAAATGAACCATAATCATATATGGTGTGGGAAACATCCTAGTATGTTTTTCCTAAAAGATTTGGGTAGCAGAGATGCATGCATCCAAATCAGACAAATGTGTCTTCGTAAGGTATCCTTAAGAAACTAAGAGATACAACATCTACATACCCAGCGAGTACAAAGTCTTTGTTGCTCGAGGAGGGGTATTTTTGGAGAAATATTTTATTTCCAAAACAGCTAGTGGGAGTCCCGTGCATCTCGAAGAAATTCGAGAGGGTACGGAACAGCCTGAAGCAATTCAGGAGCCTGCTATGCAAGATGTACAAGTACTGGAGCCTCATATGGTCGTAGATGAAGAATCAATCTCTACAGATATACCAGATGGTCCAAGGAGGTTTGAAAGATCTCGTCATGTTCCAGACAGATATGACTTCACAGCCACTGAGGGAAATGACTTGATGTTGGTGGACCAGGATGATCCAGTAACCTTCAGACAAGCCTTGGCCAGTCCAGACTCCGAAAAATGGCAGAACGCCATGAGTGAGGAAATGAAATCCATGTATGACAACCAAGTCGGGTGCTTGGTGGATCAAACCCATGAGATAAAAACCCATCGGTTCTGAGTGGGTCTATAAGATCAAGACCGACATGGATGGAATTCCTCAGACCAATAAGGTTAGGATGGTTGTAAGAGGTTATCGTTAGATTCAATGCATGGATTATGATGACACCTTTTCACCAGTAGCAATGGTCAGTTTGATCCGGTATATTCATTGCCATATCTGTGGCAGATGGATGTCAAAACCCCTTCCTTAGCAGGAACTTACTAGAGGGCGTGTATATCACATAAGGATCCATTTATGGATTGAAGCAAGCTTCAGGGAGTTGGAACCTTCATTTTGATAAAGTTGTAAGGGAACTCGGCTTCATCAAAAACGAAAGTGAGCCTAGCATACATAAGAAAGCGAGTGGGAGTAATATTGTATTCTCGGTATTTATTCATCGGGAATGACATCCCGACCTTGCCACCAAAGCTTGGTTAGGGAAGTACTTATCAATGAAGGACTTAGGTGATGCTACATTTATTGTAGGCATCAGGATCTCTACAGATCATTTCAAAAAGGATTTTGGGTCAAGTTAGAACATGTACATAGATGAAGTGTTGAGAAGACTCTCAATACTTGAATGTAAGAAAGGATACATTCCCATGCGTCATGACATTAAGCTCAACAAGCTACATAGTCCTATTAGTCCTGATAAGCTGAGCAGGATGAGTAAGATCCTTTATGCTTCGGCTGTCGGGTCCATCATGTATGCCAGGATGTGCACGAGACTGGACATCTCGTTTGCACTAAGCTGTACCAGCAGATTCCAATCTAACCCCGACCAATTACACTGGATTGCTGTCAAAGGCCATCCTAAAATATTTGAGGAGAACCAAAGGATGCATTCCTAGTAGTCAAAGGACAAGTCGATGCTAGTTTTCAGACATATCTAGATGACTTCAAAATTCATTCAGGATAAATTTTGTGTTGAGAGGTGGCTCTTTCAGCTGGATAAGCTTTAAGCAAGCCAAAATTGCCAACTCTACAACGGAGACTGAGCATATAGCTGCAGTGAAAGCAACTAAAGAGGCTGTGTGGATAAGAAGCTTTATGATCGGATTAGATGCAACGCCGCGAGCGTCTGATCCGATAAGTTTGTTGTGGGACAACACAGGTGCCGTAGCTATTGTTCAAGAGCCCGGATTCCACAACAGATCCAAACATATACTCTGCAGGCATCACCTCGTGAGAGTTATCACATATAGAGGTGATGCGGAGATTAAACACTATTCGACTGATGATAATATGGCCGATCCCTTGACAAAGCCTCAGCAGCAACCTAGGCATGAGGAACATGCAGGGTCTATGGCAGTGTTCTAAAAAAAGGCTGCCTAGGCCGCCCAGGCGGCGCCCAGGCGTTGTTTTTCACCTCACCGCCCCGTTTTAAGTTAATTAAAAGGTGGCGAACGTTTTGGTTCATCATGCGGTCTAGACGGCCGCCTAGGCCGTTCAAGCGGCCGTTCAGGTGTCTAAAAGGCCGTTCAGGCGGACCATAACTTTATTTTCTTAAAAAAATCAATTAAAATTTAAAACTTAAAACGTTAAGAATAAGAAATCTGACAGAGTCTCTTCGTTCCATTATCTCGCCTTAGACCCTTACGCTCTAAACCTCTTCGCCTCCGACAATTGTTTGTCACCCGCCACACCTCTTTTGCAAATCAATCGAAGTCAGAGCTCATGTGCTTCAGACTTCACTTCATATTTGTAACGGATGATTTTTATTTGCTTATTCATTTTGTTTAAGCTAAGGATTGATTTGGTTATTTAATTTGTTGGAGCTTAGAGTTTATTTTCAAATTTTCACGGTGTCAATTGTTTGAACGGTTCTGTGATGAAAATTCAGTTTTTTTAGATTATTAATTCGAAATTTTTATCCTTGAAGTTCACTTATAACTATTTTAAATTGTCCCATAAAGATTATGATTTATGATTTTTATATATAAAACATTTATTTTAATAAAGTATAATTCATTTCATATTAAAAATAAATTAAAATACAAAAAATACAAATCCGATTAATCCCGATTAATCTCCGATTAATCCTCTCGGGGTGTTGTCCGCCCGACTAGCGCCTAACGTTTTTTAAAACCTTGGTCTATGGGAGTAGATCATAACTTAAATTGGAACCAGGGGCAAGTGGGAGATTGTTAGAGTTATGCCCCACTCCAATATATAAGTGGTGTACAGATGTAATATTTTATCATATTTCCGAATAAATAAATCAGCATATATTACTAATGTGTTGTAGTAATATATCGAATGTAATTTGATCTATGTCATTATGTGTGTAACCACTAATAGTAGAACTGTAGATCAGAAAGAATTACATTCAATGAGTCCCTGATCAGCTAAGCTTCTTTAAGAAGCGATCAGTATGAGACTAACTCCTTGTGATCATGCTCTACTGATCATGGAAAAGTGCGTGCCGGAGTTATATCATAGATACCATCAGGTCGATGATGTCAGACAACCCGATGGTGAGTATGCTACATAGTTCCAGTCATGAGATACTCACAGTTCATAGCTTGTCATTATATCCTAAGTACAAAGAGTCTTTGTGTACACTGTGTAACGAATACCCAAGTTTGACCTAGTCTAACGTTATCTGTAAAAGGGTAGCTATAACGGCTTCGATTGACTTGGATATTTATTGCATTAGTGAACTCGAAAGGCGTCTGAGGGATTTATCACTCATACTCCGGTATGAGAAAGATATCTGTAGTTACGACGGTTTTAGAGATTTGCTGATTTTTAAAGGAACTAAAGAAACATGTTACAAAGTATGTCGAAGCATGTCAAAGCATCTTCTACGACATCTTGTGTAACATTGTTTACGGCATCTCGGCAAACATCCTGACCGACGGAAATCAGGCAAGCCCAGATTATGCAGGAAATACGAATACGTTTAGGAATTATGCAAAGTTCTAGAGCGTCTGCAAATCAGGAAAGAAGAAAGACGGCGATTAAGAGGAAACCCTTTAGGGTTAGTACTCATCCTCGATTGCTATAAAAGTTTAGGCTACCCCATTTGCAATTGTGTGGTTCTTTATTTGTTTCCTAGCAACAATTTGCAAGGTTCTTAGACGTGAAGGTTTGCGGGCTGAGAAATTGCAGATTGAGCTTAGGATATTGTGTATCACATAACTATTGAGAGTTAGGTGATTGAGGGTTTAATGATCGCGTGAGTGAAGACTGCACGCAACCACCAAGCTTGAAGAAGACTTGAAGACAACAGAGCAAGGCAATTGCTCGAAGAGTGGAATCAAGACGTTCTTGGATTTAGGGGGAGACCCTGAGATAGATTACACTGTAAGATGTAGCATAAAGTATAGATCTAGGAGTGATCACAGGTACTTGTATGTTCTGACGGATTACTGATAAGTGAAATCTTTCTACTAGGCTGAGAGCCCCCAGACGTAGGTGACGTTGCACCGAACTGGGTAAACAATCTGCTGTGTCATTACTTATAGCTTTATGTTTACTGTCCTGCATTATCTACGCAAGAAGTCAGACACAACGTTATAGTATCCTGTGTAACATTGTGTGTGGCATCTTGCACGACTAGCTGATCAGAATTTCAATTGGTATCAGAGGAGGCACCTATAGCTTTAGGTGAAGGTCCTAAACAAATATTTTGATCAAAGATGGACAATACCAGAGAAGGAGGATCCATAAATCTATAGCATAAAGTATAGATCTAGGAGTGATCACAGGTACTTGTATGTTCTGACGGATTACTGATAAGTGAAATCTTTCCACTATGCTGAGAGCCCCCAGACGTAGGTGACGTTGCACCGAACTGGGTAAACAATCTGCTGTGTCATTGTCTATAGCTTTATCTTTACTGTCCTAAGTTATCTACGCAAGAAGTCAGACACAACGTTATAGCTTCTTACGTAACATTGTGTGTGGCATCTTGCACGACTAGCTGATCAGAATTTCAATTGATATCAGAGGAGGTACCTATAGCTTTAGGTGAAGGTCCTAAACAAATATTTTGATCAAAGATGGACAATACCAGAGAAGGAGGATCCATAAATCGACCACCTGTACTAGATGGAAGCAACTATGGCTATTGGAAGGCTCGAATGTATGCCTTCATGAAGTCACTAGACAACAAGACATGGAAGGTTGTAATCAATGGTTGAAATGCACCACAACTTAGTGACAGTGATGGCAATCCTATCGGCCCAAAACCAGAAAAAGACTGGACTGATGATGAAGATGAAGAATCACTGGGATATTCTCGAGCTCTGAATGTTATCTTCAATGGTGTTGACAAAAACGTGTTCAGACTTATCAACACATGCACAACTGCCAAATCAGCATGGGACATCCTGGCTGTTGCATATGAAGGAAAAACTAAGGTTCAAGAACAAAAGTTGCAATACCTGACTACCAACTTCGAAGCCCTCATCATGAGAGAAGACGAATCAATTGCAGATTTCAATGTTCGTATTCGTGATCTAGCCAATGAATCCTACTCTTTGGGAGAACCAATGTCTGATGAAAAATTGGTAAGAAAAACCCTGCGTGCTCTTAGCCCTAGGTTTAAGATGAAGATCACAGCAATTGAGGAAGTTCATGACCTCAAGGTCTTAAAAGTTGATGAGCTGATGGGGTCTCTAATAACCTATGAGTTGTCTCTACCCAACATCGACAAAAGAAACAAAAGAGTTGCTTTCAAAAGCTCAACACTCAAGCAACCAGATCCTGAGGATTCCGATTCTAATGAAGACATCGATGCTACAATGACCCTTCTCACAAAAAATTACAACTAAGCCATGAGAAGATTTAGTCGAATGGGTGGACGGAATGTCACGGCAAATGCCAGAAACAAAGCTCCACAAAAAGCTGAAGCTGAAGGAAGTCTTGACAGACCAAACAGGAGTAGGGAAGAAAACAAAAGCAAAGGACTTCATTGTCATGAATGTGAAGGATTCGGCCACCTCCATAGAGAATGTCCAAATTTCCTCAAACAACAAAAACGTGGATACAATGCCACCCTATCAGATGATGACAATGAAGATAGCGGATCTGAAGAGGTAAGCAACTTTGTTGCATTCACTACTACTACTCCTGCATGTAATGTTGATAATGCTGCCAATATCAATGATGATCCAACTCCAAATGAGAATTGGACTAAAGAGCAACTAGTCGAGGCATACAAAGGCTTGCATACCAGATGGATCAAGGAAACTCTGATACTTGATCAACAAGGTGAAAGGATTATTAGTCTTACCAGCGACAAGTCTAGATTTCTAGAGACGATCGTGGAGCTAAAACGAGAAATCACCAGACTCAATGGAGAAATTAGTCTCATGACTAAATCGGTAAAGATGATGAATCCTAGCACAAAGAGCCTTGACAAGATTCTATCAGTGGGAAAACAGTCCAAAGATACGACGGGACTAGGGTACACACACGCTGTTCCCTCAACAGCAGTGACAAAGTTTATCCCACAACAAGCCATGCCTGACAAGAAACTACTGGATGCCCCAACACATCCTAGAGGACGACCTACAACAAAAGCCATAACATCGTCTACAACCTGTTCTTGTCAAGTAACTGCCAGAAGACATCCTCCACGCAGACAACAAAGCTACAGAAGACCAGCTTATCAATATCAATAGATATGTCATTATTGTGGTCAACCAGGTCACATCAGACCTTTTTGTTTTCAACTTCTTGAGAGGAAGCAAGCTCAGCTACCACAAAAGAAATATCAAAGGCATATCTCATCTCCTCCGAAGACATCCCGCCTTGAATGGAGACCTAAGAACCTGGTCTATGGAGCTAATGTTGCATATACATCCTTAAGTGCTTCAACAAACAAGGACTGGTATCTCGACAGTGGATGTTCTCGACACATGACAGGTACTTCAGAGTTTCTCTCCAATCTCAAATTATATACAAACTGCTTTGTTACGTTTGGAGATGGGATTCGAGCTCGAATCATTGGAAAAGGAGTGCTCAAGCATCCAGGAGCCACTTGCCTGACTGAAGCATTACTTGTAGAAGGACTTAAGGCAAACCTGATTAGCATCAGCCAGATCTGTGATCAGGGCTCAGAAGTAAAATTCACTAAAGAAGCCTGTATAGTTAAAGACTTCGATCAAGTCACTATTCTACAAGGAGTTCGCTCAGCAGATAATAGCTACATCTGGTCACCCGAGACACATATCGAAGCAACCAAGTGCCTTGTCTCCAAAGCAGAAGAAAGCAAACAGTGGCACCGAAAGCTTGGACATCTAAATCTTAGAAGTATGTAGAAGGCAATCTCAGAGCAGGCAATTACAAGAATCCCAAACCTGAAAATAATAGAAGGAAAGATCTGCGGGGAATGTTAGATTGGAAAGCAAACCAAGATGTCGCACAAGAAGCTTCAGCATATCACCACCTCTCGGGTACTTGAGCTAATACATGTTGACCTCATGGGACCAATGCAAGTTGAAAGCCTTGGAGGAAAACGATATGTCTTTGTATGTGTAGATGATTACTCACGATACACTTGGGTTGACTTCCCTCGTGACAAATCAGACACCTTCTCGATCTTCAAGAATCTGTGCATCCAAGTCCAACGAGAAAAAGGAGAGACAATTGGCAAAATAATCCGCCTTCGTATTGATCATGGTCGAGAGTTTCAAAACAGCAAGTTTGCAGAATTCTGCAACTCAGAAGGAATAGCTCATGAATTTTCAGCACCAATCACTCCCCAGCAGAATGGCATTGTTGAGCGCAAGAACAGGACTCTACAGGAGATGGCTAGAGTTATGATGCTGGCTAAGGACATACCAACTTACTTTTGGACAGAAGCACTTAACACTGCTTGCCATATCCACAATCGAGTCACTCTCCGACCAGGTATGTCAGTAACTCATTATGAAATATGGAGAGGGAGAAAGCCCAATGTTAAGTACTTCCATATCTTTGGCTCCACTTGTTATATTCTGGCTGATAGAGAGCCTCGTCGAAAGCTTGACCCAAAAAGCGATGAAGGCATCTTCCTTGGCTACTCAAGGAATAGTCGCGCATACCGAGTCTTCAACAAACAAACCAAAACCATGATGGAATCGATCAATGTAGTTGTTGATGATGACTGCGAAGATGCCTCAGAAGATGCGACGGACGAAGACGGAGCCTATCCGCCCAACAATGTCAGAAAGAATGATATTCTTGATGTCAGAGAAGATGCCAGCAGCAAACCAGAAAATAATGATGCTGGTCCAAATATCGATCGTCACAAAGTAGTTCCTGAAACCAGCATCAAGAATCCCTCACGAAGAGTCCAGACTAATCACCCTATCTTTGGTGTAATTGGAGACCTGAATGAAGGCATACAGACTCGGTCAAAAGCTCCTGAAGACTACAACGAGATGATAGGCAATATTTGCTTCGTTTCAAAGACAGAGCCCAAAAACATCAATGAAGCCATCAATGATGAGTATTGGGTCAATGCTATGTAAGAAGAGCTGATTCAATTTGAGAAAAACCAGGTGTGGGAACTGGTGCCCAAACCAAGTGAAGGAAACATCATTGGCACAAAATGGATCTTCAAGAACAAGTCCGATGAGCTTGGTAACATCACTCGCAACAAAGCCAAGTTAGTTGCTCAAGGGTATACTCAAATTGAGGGAGTCGACTTCGATGAGACCTTTGCTCCTGTAGCAAGACTTGAAGCAATTCGTCTCCTACTAGGGATATCATGCCATCTACAGATAAAGCTCTACCAAATGGATGTCAAAAGTGCATTCTTGAATAGGGACCTCAATGAAGAAGTATATGTGTCACAACCCAAAGGATTTATTGATCCTCACTATCCTGATCATGTGTATAAACTCAAGAAAGCTCTCTATGGGTTGAAACAAGCACCAAGGGCTTGGTATGAAAGACTCACAAAATTTCTGATTCAAAGCGGCTACACTAGAGGGGGAGTCGACAAGACCCTATTTGTGAAGAATGAAGACGGGAATTTGATGATTGCTCAAATATATGTCGATGACATTGTCTTTCGAGGGATGTCAAGCAAGATGGTAGACAGATTTATTCAATAGATGCAATCGGAATTCGAAATGAGCATGGTGGGAGAGCTTACCTATTTTCTAGGCTTCCAAATCAAACAGCTAAAAGATAGCATCTTCGTATCTCAGAGCAAATATGCGAAGAATATTGTCAAGAAGTTTGGGCTAGAGAAAGCCTCACATAAAAGGACACCAGCAGCTACACATGTCAAGCTAACTAAAGATGATCCAGGAGAAGCCGTCGACCAACACCTATACAGAAGCATCATCGGTAGTCTTCTCTACCTTACTGCAAGTCGACCAGATATTGCCTACTCTGTAGGAGTATGTGCAAGATATCAAGCTAATCCTAAGGTTAGTCATCTCTCCCAAGCCAAAAGAATTATTAGATACATCTCTGGGACTACAGACTTGGGGTTATTATACTCATTCGACACATCCTCTACCTTGGTGGGGTATTGTGATGCTGATTGGGCTGGAAACACATCGGATAGGAAAAGCACATCTGGAGGATGCTTCTTCCTTGGCAACAACCTCATATCATGGTTTAGTAAGAAGCAAAACTGGGTTGCCCTTTCCACTGCCGAATCGGAGTATATTGCTGCTGGGAGTAGCTGCACACAGCTACTATGGATGAAGCAGATGTTAGTCGAACACGATGTCAGACAGGAAGCCATGACTTTATATTGTGATAATGTCAGTGCCATCAACATCTCCAAAAATCCTGTCCAACACAGTAAGACCAAACACAATGATATTAGACACCACTTCATTCGAGAATTGGTCGAAGATAAGAAGATCATCCTAGAGCACATCCCTACAGAGAAGCAACTTACTGATATTTTCACAAAGGCATTAGATGCGAGCAGATTTGAGGACCTCAGATCATCACTTGGTCTGTGCACCATCAACGAACAATAAGAAGTTGCAGAAACGGTTGAGAGGAGTTAGTTGATGCCTCTTCATGAACCGGTCTAAAAATCCAACGCATGTCATTGGGCCAAGCATACCAAAAGCCCATATAAAAGAAAGGAAAAGATACACTCAGACGTTAAAAGATTTGAATCGATTTTTTTTTCAAAATCTAAACATAGTCTGCCCCTTTCTTGTGTTTGCTCTCATCTCCTTCACCATTCACGCTCTGCGAATCTCACAACCTACAAAAGAATGGTGAAAACTCGAAGCACAATAGTCCCAAAGAAAGCCTCCGAACCTAAGACAGCAGAAGCAAAAAGCTCAAAGAGCAGCAAGGCAAAAACGAACAAGCATGGAGTTCGGATTAAAGGGCCAAAGACCCTAAAGAAGTCAGAAGAAATCCCCAAGGAAACTTCAACGGAGGAAGCTCCAATGCCAGTCTTTACTCGAGTTCCCAAAAAGTCTCGGACTGAAACCTCTGCATTCTCCATGTCAGATCTAACTGGGCCAGAAAGGGAGACTGATCTTGGCCAAGGAAGTCGAGAGGCCTCCATGCAGATCGTCGCAGTTCCAACACCAACAAATATCCCAGGTAACGATTTCTCCACCGATACCTCTAGGAACAGTGATTTGTTGGAATCACTACTGGAAAACCAGGACCCATGTAACGACCCAAAATCCGGTTTCCCGAATTAAAGTCGTTACCCGAAGAATTTAAAAACCTTTGAAATAACACGATGCGATATAGTTATGAACTAACTCGAGCGTCCTCAAATTACAACATAACTATTCTCGCACGAAGCCATCAGATTTTGATTTAGGCGTCCCTAGTTCAAAATGGGATTGCACGAGTCAAATAAAGAAACTTGTTTACAACAAATACATCGATACCATTTCTCTTTTTAAAATCTGTATTAAATCAACAAGTAACGCGTACAAAAGTGAGGCACCACATGGCCAGTCAATCAAATATTTACATCAAAATATTTTATACAAGTTGCGGTACAGAAATATACATGGCAAATGACTCAGACCAGAGTCTACAAAAGCCAACAACAACAAAAAACACAGTGCGTCGACACGACACATCCCCAAAAGCTCCCACCAAATGTGTGCTCAGAATCACCAACCTGCACAACTACAAGTAGGGGTGAACACGCTACCCAGAGACTAAAACAAACAGCAAGGATGAGGAAAAACATACATGTAAGCACAAAGAAATCAGTAAAGTACGAAGCACAACACTTCCACTACTCATCCACCAACCACGTCACAACTCCCGAGGTAACCGATTACGACCGGCGAGGGGTACCACCCTTGGTCGGTTCAACCTCCGAACGGGAATCGATTATGGCCAGGAGGGGTACCGCTCCTGCCTCGATTGCCCATCCGAACACAACCACACAATTGAGGTAACCGATCACGGCCAAGGGGTACCACCCTTGACTCGGTTCAACCCCCGAATGGAAATCGATCACGGCCAGGAGGGGTACCGCCCCTGACTCGATTATCCATCCAACCACACCGCCATACAATTGAGGTAACCGATCACGGCCAAGGGGTACCACCCTTGACTCGGTTCAACCCCCGAATGGAAATCGATCACGGCCAGGAGGGGTACCGCTCCTGACTCGATTATCCATCCAACCACACAGCCTCCCATCACCTTTCCACCCTTCCACATCACAACACCCTTACCAACCACACCCAACACCCTTCGATACATTCACAGAACACAAACCAAGTGCAAGAAACTAGTTCACAGAGAGGCATTTACATCCACCCAAACAAGACAAGTGCGAGACGGAATAAGTCATCGTCTGAAAAGCAATAATATAACCATGCACAACTAGGTGCTCACAAGCAGTTCAAGTTTGATACTCAACTAATTCACAGAGAGGCATTTATATCAACACATCAACATGCTATTTAATTCACAACATCGAGCAAAAGGTGTTCAAACATTTCATTTTATCTCGACTAAATACTCAAATAAATTCAATCAATGCATCAAGAGACTGAGTCTAGGTAAGCTATGTCCCCCTACCTTAGGAAAGCTCTACGTACGCTCCTAGCCTCCCGCTCGAGCTATTCACGCCTTGCCTTTCCCGCGAGCGTCAATATCAACTAATAATTATATTCAATAATTAAAAACTCAAACAGACTCCGAAACGAATGCAATAAATTTACAAGTGTACTCCAACAAGTGCCTAACACTTGGACACACTTCAAATTAATCAAAGTAGCCAAAATGGGTCCGGAATGACCCATTTTCCCCGAAACACCCAATCTGCCCGGAAACGAGTTTTTGACCCTCGGGACTCCGAAAATTACGAAACTTGTGCCTAAATTCCTAATTATATTCGAGAGGACCAACGCAATTGACGGAATCGAATTCCGACACCCGAGCGATATAATCGCGCAAATTAAAGTTTCGACACACATTTTCCGATTTTCGTAATTTAAATCCAAAAATCACCAAGGGTGTCAACTATTGATTCGAGGGTTACACGAGACCTCCCAAAACTCACAAACCCGAAATCCGGGCTCGTGGGACCACCCAGGCCATTTACGGCCCGAGAGGCCCAAACGGCCCGCGGCCGTCAAAGGCTGCCACGGCCAGCCAAGGCAGGGGCTGGCCACTTCCGGACCACCTCCGGCGCGCCACCACACTGGCCGGAGCTCCGGTGACCGGCCGGAGCTCCGGCGAACCCTCCGGCCGCCGGAAAATCCCAAAAACGTCCCAAAATGCTCCAAAACACCCCTACAACTCCACTCCATCATCATTTCACTCATTTCTCATCAACCCACAACTCAAACTCATCACGATGGGAAAAAAATGAGTTGCTCACCGTAGCCAATGATGTGAGGAACCCGAATACGCAAGAAAATGGTCGATCACGCGGCCGAATCGTCGGGAAATCGCCCAAGTTCTTCTCCTCTTCTTCCTTTTTTCTTCTTTCTCTTTCTCTTTCCCTTTCCTTCTCTTTGGTTCTGCCGTGAATGGCCTCCCCTTCCCTCTTTTATCACATAAATCCCATTATTTAAACACTAAACTAATAAAATTAACCTATTTTCCATTTTCTTTTAAATCTAAATTAAAACAATTAATTTTTTAATCACTCAAAAGTCTCCCCCCCCTCTAGATACATGACAAGTGTAAAGTAGAGGGGTCCCACAAGCCACTTTTGTCATTTTGGATCCGAAATCGTCCGAAACGGACACGTTTTTCGAAACCGTAGGAACCGTGATGTTTCGCTAAATTTTAGCTTACATATGAACCTAATATCCATGATATTACACTTTCAACTTAAAATGGCTCAAAAAGTAGTCATCGGTGACTCTCGGGTCAACATTTGGTCAAATCGCGAATTATTAAATTTTTATCCATTTTTCACAAAATTGACCCAAAATGACCGGGAGCGGTCCTTACAACCTTCCCTCCTTAAAGAATTTCGTCCGCGAAATTAAAACGTTAAGGACGTACCTCAATTCTCGAAGAGTCGGGGATACTTGGCGCGAATCTCGTCCGCCCGCTCCCACGTCGACTCCCCCTCCCCGTGATGCTGCCACAGCACTCACACTAACGGGATGGTCTTGCCTCTCAGCACCTGATTGCGAGAGTCCAAGACCCGAACTGGCCGTTCCTCATAAGTCGCATCCGGAGTCAACTCTAGCTCAGCCCAAGCTATCACGTGTGACGGGTCGTGGTGGTACTTCCTCAGCATGGATACATGGAAAACGTTATGCACTGCCGCAAGGGATGGTGGCAAAGCAAGCCGGTAAACCACTGCTCCCACTCTGGAAATGATCTCGAAGGGCCCAATGTACCTCGGCGACAACTTCCCGTCGCTCCTTGCCTTCTTGAACCTGATCAGCCCCTTCTTCGGGCTAACCTTCAAGAAGACATGGTCGCCCACTTCGAACTCAAGCGGTCGACGCCTCCTGTCCGCGTAACACTTCTGTCTGCTCTGCGCCGTCTTCAACCGTTCTCGGATCAGGGTTACCTTCTCGGTAGTCTCCCTAACCAGATCAGGTCCTAACAGGCTCTTGTCGCCCACCTCCGCCCAACAGACGGGTGAACGACACGGCCTACCATACAGCGCCTCGAATGGCGCCATCTGAATGCTGGCCTGGTAGCTGTTGTTGTAGGCGAACTCTGCTAGTGGCAAGTGATCCTCCCACGCTCCATGGAAGTCCAGAATACATGCCCGGAGCATGTCCTCTAGGATCTGGATCACTCGCTCTGACTGACCATCAGTCTGCGGGTGGTAAGCGGTACTCAGCCGAATATTCGTCCCCATAGCGCCCTGAAGGCTGTCCCAGAATCGCGATGTAAAGCGAGGGTCTCGGTCCGACACTATCGACACCGGCACCCCGTGTAGTCTGACTATCTCGCGCACATACAGCCTGCTCAGCTTGTCCACTGGGTCCGTCATCTTCATAGGCAGGAAGTGAGCGGACTTCGTCAGTCTGTCAACCACTACCCAAACAGCATCATTGCCCCTCGTAAACCTCTGCAAACCGCACACGAAGTCCATGGTGATATGCTCCCATTTCCACTCAGCGATTTCCAGTGGCTGTAGTGGACCTGCTGGTCTCTGGTGCTCGATCTTCACCTGCTGACAAGTAAGGCATCTCGCCACAAATTCCGCGATCTCGCGCTTCATCCCGCTCCACCAGAAGTGGCGTCTGATGTCGTGGTACATCTTAGTCCCCCCAGGATGTACTGTGAGTCGCGAGCTGTGCGACTCACGTAGTACCGCCTCGCGGAGACTCTGGGGCACGAACAGTCTGCTCTGAAAGCGAAGGCCCTGATCGTTGCCCAGTGACCACCCTTCGGACTCGCTTCCGCTGGTCAACCTTTCTCGGAATGTCACTGATTCCGCATCCTCGATCTGCGCCTCGAGTACCCTGCTGATCAAATCTGGTTGCGCTACTAAGGAACACAGAGCCACCTGCCCTGTGACTTCCTCTAGCTCCATCTTGAACTCGCCGAGTTCTCCCAGCATCTTCCATTCCCATACAGCTACGGAAACGAGATTGTGGAGTGACTTCCTGCTGAGGGCGTCGGCAACAACATTTGCCTTGCCCGGGTGGTAAAGCAGGTCAAAGTCGTAGTCCTCAATCAGCTCCATCCAGCGCCGTTGTCGCATGTTCAGGTCCTTCTGGGTAAAGAGATATTTCAGGCTCTTGTGATCCGAAAAGACTTGAAACTTCTCACCGTAGAGGTAGTGACGCCAAAGCTTTAGTGCGAACACGACCGCTGCAAGTTCTAGATCGTGTGTCGGATAGTTTCTCTCATGCACTTTAAGCTGTCGGGACCCAAAAGCCACCACTTTACTCTGCTGCATCAAAACACTCCCCAGTCCTTCTCTGGATGCGTCGCAATAAACGTCATAGCCTATCCCTCGCTCAGGTACTATCAAAACCGGAGCCGTGGTCAACCGAGTCTTCAACTCCGCGAAGGAGCGCTCGCAAGCCTCACCCCAATCGAACTTAACTCCCTTCCACGTTAGGCGAGTCAAAGGTGCTGCGAGGCGCGCAAAGTCTTTGACGAACCTCCGATAGTACCCTGCCAATCCCAGGAAGCTGCGGATCTCGAAAACGCTCGTAGGTCGCGCCCATTTCGAGAACGCGTCGATCTTGGACGGATCGACAAACACGCCGTCACCCGATACGACATGTCCGAGGAATCTCACCTCGGTAAGCTAGAACTCGCATTTTTCCAACTTCGCGTAAAGTTGGTGCGATCGCAGTAACTGGAGTACAGTCCTCAAATGCGCCTCATGAGTCCCCTCGTCCGGTGAGTAGATGAGAATATCGTCGACAAATACGATGACGAATCGATCGAGGTAAGGTCGGAAGATGCGAGTCATAAGATCCATGAACGCCGCTGGGGCGTTGGTCAAGCCGAACGGCATCACTAGGAATTCAAAATGACCATACCGCGTTCGGAACGCGGTCTTCGAGATGTCTTCCTCCCGTACTCGCAACTGATGATATCCAGACCGCAAGTCGATCTTGGAGAAGCACCTCGATCCCCTGAGCTGATCAAAGAGATCGTCTATCCGCGGCATCGGATAACGATTCTTCACTGTCACCCTGTTCAGCTTCCGGTAATCTATGCACATCCGGAGCGAACCCTCTTTCTTCTTTACGAACAACGCCGGAGCGCCCCACGGCGAGGTGCTCGGCCGTATGAACCCCTTCTCCTGCAGTTCCTGGAGTTGACTCTTCAACTCCTCGAGTTCCGCGGGGGCGGAACGATATGGTGCCACAGAGATCGGCGCGGTTCCCGGCATCAACTCGATAGTGAACTCCACCTCGCGCACAGGCGGCAATCCGCTAAGATCACCTGGAAAGACGTCTGGAAACTCGTCGACAACTCGTGGTAGCCCTCTGCCTTCGTCCTTCGGTCCGTCACCCGTAGCGGACAACGCTGCAAGAAGAACTCCACTCCGGCTACCCAATGAACATGAAATCATAGAGTCCCCACTCGATACGGTCACCCTCCTCCGATAACAGTCGATGTTAGCCCTGTATCGCCTCAACCAATCCATGCCGAGGATCACGTCGAAAGTAGTCATGTCTAGCACGATAAGGTCCCACACAAGAGAGTGGTCTGCTACTCTAACTTCGCAGCCCCTGCAGATTCTACTTAGAACAGTACCGTCCCCTAAAGGCGTATCGACGCACAAGGGCGGACTCAGCGACTCGACTACTATCCCCAGTGCTCGTGCAAACTGTGCGGAGATAAAAGAGTTCGATGCACCCGTGTCGATAAGAATGGACGCCCACAAATTAAAAACGAGGAACGTACCCTGAGCTGCTCTCTGGTCCTCTGACGGTGGAGGCTCGGTATGACCCGACACTGCATAGACCCGACCTTGGACCTGCTGTCCATCTGCTCTCGGCTGCCCCCGACTAGTACCTGGTCTCGTCGACTGGGCTGGTCCGGCCCCTTGTTGGGGTCGGGAATCCTGTCGTGCTGCTGACGACCGTGCAGATGGTGCAGAGTGCTATCGTGGGCCCTGACTCCCGATTCTGCTAGAGTAACAATCCCGAGCGAGGTGTCCTGGACGTCCACACCCAAAGCACGTGGGTGGTCCAGAACTAGGCCTGCCTCCCTGTCCTGGCCGACCGCTCGGTCTCTCTACTGGTGCTCTGAGTACCCCCGAAAGCTGCCTCGTAGGTGCATGGTTTCGAGGGCAATCCCTGCAGAGGTGACCTGGCTGATGACACTCATAGCATACCGGTGGTGACCTTGGGCCTACTGGGCTGGATCCCACGGTATCCAGCGATGCTAGCGGTCTCTGCACCATTCTCCCCGACGACTGCGGAGGAAAGCTTGAAATTCGAGGCCTCTTGAAGTTCCTTGACTCCGTCTGCCTAGTGAAGCTGCTTGGCCTGGGTCTCTGCTCCCTGAGCCTCTGTGCCTCTGCCATCCCTTCCTCGATGACCGCTGTAGTGTCGACCATCACCGAGTACACCCTGATCCGGTGAGAGAGGATCCTGTCGAAGATCTCTGGTCGTAGTCCCCTCTCGAACCTCTTACATCGGCTCGCCTCGAACCTCACTAGGTCTGGCGCAAATCTCGACAGGGCTGTGAACTGTGCCTCGTACTCTAGCACCGTCATTGCACCCTGTCGCAGTTCCAGGAACTGCTGCTGATGGCTATCCCTTGCCGACTCGGGAAAATAGCTCTCAAGGAAAATCTCCTTGAAATCCTCATAGTCTTCTCCCACTCTGGTCCGAACTCGCTCCCACCAGTAATATGCATCGTCCCTGAGCTGATGGACGGCAAAGGTGATTCTGGTCCTCCCATCTGTAATCCCAGACGTATCAAGGTCGCGGGTGATCTGTCGCAGCCACTGCTCAGCTCGCGTAGGGTCTGGCTCTCCATGGAAAGCTGGGGGGTTCAGGCGCAGGAAGTCCCGGAGCGCGTGCGCTGCAGGTACCTCTGGCGGCACTGGTGATATCTCAGGAGCTGTGGGCACGGTCTCCCTCTGTCCCAACATGGCCACTAACGACTGTATCGACCGTAGTATCTCGCCCACTACCTGATCACTGGGAGGAGTGGTGGTAGCCACAGTGGGGATCCCTGCAGTGGACGGGGGCACCTCAGCCGCGGTCCCTGCCTGTCCTGCGCTACCTGACGCAGTCTCTGTGGATGGCGTCTCCACCCCTGTAGTCCTCTCCCCGGGTTCGGCCCTGGGAGGCTCATGTGTCGCTCGCTATGCTCCTCTCCCCCTCAAAGCGCCACCTCGCCTAGTTCTTGGAGCCATGTGCACTACTGCACAAAGACGGTTCATAATTAGGATTTCTTTACAAAAGAACACCGCGCAAAAGGGCGACGAGAACTTCTCACATTCCCCACATTTACTCTACGTACTAACTGATTGTTATCCTAGTACAGTCCAATCCTAACAAACAAGATTCACACTAACATGCCAACACTCATTTTCATGCCGCAACGTTTCACTAACAACATTTCACAACTTTAACACAGGTACTCCTCCACCCGTCACCATGTCATTTTATTGTCACCACACGCACACAAGTCGTCATTTAACTCACACTAACAACCAATTCACGCACCATAAGACCAAATTGACCAAAATCACGCAAACTTTCCTACAACTGACTCTACCCGACCTGTCGACGTAAGGCACAGGTGTTGAACCTGAGACCTCTGATACCAAACTGTAACGACCCAAAATCCGGTTTCCCGAATTAAAGTCGTTACCCGAAGAATTTAAAAACCTTTGAAATAACACGATGCGATATATTTATGAACTAACTCGAGCGTCCTCAAATTACAACATAACTATTCTCGCACGAAGCCATAACATTTTGATTTAGGCGTCCCTAGTTCAAAATGGGATTGCACGAGTCAAATAAAGAAACTTGTTTACAACAAATACATCGATACCATTTCTCTTTTTAAAATCTGTATTAAATCAACAAGTAACGCGTACAAAAGTGAGGCACCACATGGCCAGTCAATCAAATATTTACATCAAAATATTTTATACAAGTTGCGGTACAGAAATATACATGGCAAATGACTCAGACCAGAGTCTACAAAAGCCAACAACAACAAAAAACACAGTGCGTCGACACGACACATCCCCAAAAGCTCCCACCAAATGTGTGCTCAGAATCACCAACCTGCACAACTACAAGTAGGGGTGAACACGCTACCCAGAGACTAAAACAAACAGCAAGGATGAGGAAAAACATACATGTAAGCACAAAGAAATCAGTAAAGTACGAAGCACAACACTTCCACTACTCATCCACCAACCACGTCACAACTCCCGAGGTAACCGATTACGACCGGCGAGGGGTACCACCCTTGGTCGGTTCAACCTCCGAACGGGAATCGATTATGGCTAGGAGGGGTACCGCTCCTGCCTCGATTGCCCATCCCAACACAACCACATAATTGAGGTAACCGATCACGGCCAAGGGGTACCACCCTTGACTCGGTTCAACCCCCGAATGGAAATCGATCACGGCCAGGAGGGGTACCGCCCCTCACTCGATTATCCATCCAACCACACCGCCATACAATTGAGGTAACCGATCACGGCCAAGGGGTACCACCCTTGACTCGGTTCAACCCCTGAATGGAAATCGATCACGGCCAGGAGGGGTACCGCTCCTGACTCGATTATCCATCCAACCACACAGCCTCCCATCACCTTTCCACCCTTCCACATCACAACACCCTTACCAACCACACCCAACACCCTTCGATACATTCACAGAACACAAACCAAGTGCAAGAAACTAGTTCACAGAGAGGCATTTACATCCACCCAAACAAGACAAGTGCGAGACGGAATAAGTCATCGTCTGGAAAGCAATAATATAACCATGCACAACTAGGTGCTCACAAGCAGTTCAAGTTTGATACTCAACTAATTCACAGAGAGGCATTTATATCAACACATCAACATGCTATTTAATTCACAACATCGAGCAAAAGGTGTTCAAACATTTCATTTTATCTCGACTAAATACTCAAATAAATTCAATCAATGCATCAAGAGACTGAGTCTAGGTAAGCTATGTCCCCCTACCTTAGGAAAGCTCTACGTACGCTCCTAGCCTCCCGCTCGAGCTATTCACGCCTTGCCTTTCCCGCGAGCGTCAATATCAACTAATAATTATATTCAATAATTAAAAACTCAAACAGACTCCGAAACGAATGCAATAAATTTACAAGTGTACTCCAACAAGTGCCTAACACTTGGACACACTTCAAATTAATCAAAGTAGCCAAAATGGGTCCGGAATGACCCATTTTCCCCGAAACACCCAATCTGCCCGGAAACGAGTTTTTGACCCTCGGGACTCCGAAAATTACGAAACTTGTGTCTAAATTCCTAATTATATTCGAGAGGACCAACGCAATTGACGGAATCGAATTCCGACACCCGAGCGATATAATCGCGCAAATTAAAGTTTCGACACACATTTTCCGATTTTCGTAATTTAAATCCAAAAATCACCAAGGGTGTCAACTATTGATTCGAGGGTTACCCGAGACCTCCCGAAACTCACAAACCCGAAATCTGGGCTCGTGGGACCACCCGGGCCATTTACGGCCCGAGAGGCCCAAACGGCCCGCGGCCGTCAAAGGCTGCCACGGCCAGCCAAGGCAGGGGCTGGCCACTTCCGGACCACCTCCGGCGCGCCACCACACTGGGCGGAGCTCCGGTGACCGGCCGGAGCTCCGGCGAACCCTCCGGCCGCCGGAAAATCCCAAAAACGTCCCAAAATGCTCCAAAACACCCCTACAACTCCACTCCATCATCATTTCACTCATTTCTCATCAACCCACAACTCAAACTCATCACGATGGGAAAAAAATGAGTTGCTCACCGTAGCCAATGATGTGAGGAACCCGAATACGCAAGAAAATGGTCGATCACGCGGCCGGATCGTCGGGAAATCACCCAAGTTCTTCTCCTCTTCTTCCTTCTTTCTTCTTTCTCTTTCTCTTTCCCTTTCCTTCTCTTTGGTTCTGCCGTGAATGGCCTCCCCTTCCCTCTTTTATCACATAAATCCCATTATTTAAACACTAAACTAATAAAATTAACTTATTTTCCATTTTCTTTTAAATCTAAATTAAAACAATTAATTTTTTAATCACTCAAAAGTTTCCCCCCCCTCTAGATACATGACAAGTGTAAAGTAGAGGGGTCCCACAAGCCACTTTTGTCATTTCGGATCCGAAATCGTCCGAAACGGACACGTTTTTCGAAACCGTCGGAACCGTGATGTTTCGCTAAATTTTAGCTTCCATATGAACCTAATATCCATGATATTACACTTTCAACTTAAAATGGCTCAAAAAGTAGTCATCGGTGACTCTCGGGTCAACATTTGGTCAAATCGCGAATTATTAAATTTTTATCCATTTTTCACAAAATTGACCCAAAATGACCGGGAGCGGTCCTTACAACCCACCTCAAGAAGGTGTGGTAGAGGAACTGATAAATCCTGAAGGAGAAAAGGAGGACTTGACCCCAGACATGGAAGTACTTGACATTAGGCTTCCTTCCCCTCCAAAGCTCATAAAGAGTAACTGACATGCCTGGTCAGAGGGTGACCCGATTGTGAATATGACATGCTGTGTTTAGAGCCTCTGCCCAGAAGTGAGGAGAAATGTCTTTGGCTAGCATCATGACCCGAGCCATCTCTTGAAGAGTGTGATTCTTCCTTTCAACTACTCCATTCTGTTGAGTGATGGTTGCAGAAAATTCATGGGCTATCCCTTCGCCATCACAAAAGTTGGCAAAGGCGATGTTCTCAAACTCACGTCCATGGTCACTTCTTAACCTGCCAATCTTGCTAATCTTTTCTCATTTTTCTCGTTGAACTCTTCGACATAAGGCTTCAAAGATGGAGAAGGTATCTGACTTTTCTCGAACAAAACTACCCATGTGTACCTTGAGAAGTCATCGACACATACAAATATATATTTTTTCCCTCCAAGGCTTTCGACTTGCATTGGTTCCATCAGGTTAACGTGTAGATGTTCTAGAACTCGAGTGGTGGTAAGATGTTGCCCCTTCTTGTGTGACGTCTCGACTATTTTGCCTATCTGACATTCCCCGCAGATCTTGCCTTCGACGATCTTCAGATCTGGGACTCCAATGACAGCTTGTTCAAAAAGAATTTTCTGCATGCTCCTTAGGTTGATGCGTCCAAGCTTTTGATGCCATATCTTTGTCTCTTGTGCCTTGGATAGAAAGCACTTTTCTGGTACAGGAGCTGAGTTTGGAGACCATATATAATAGTTGTCTTGTGACCTGAGACCCTTCATCAGTTCTTCCTTTTGTTGATTGAGTACCACACACTTGTCGACAGTGAAGTTGACACAAAGATCCAGATCACAGAGTTGACTGATGCTGATCAGGTTGGTTGTAGGACCTTCTACCAATAACGCCTCTTTTAGACAAGGTGAGCTAGAGAAGTTTAGCTTTCCTTTTCCCAAGACTTTGGCTTTTACACCATCACCAAAGGTAACAAAACAATTCGAGCATGGCATTATGGTAGTCAAGAATGAGCGGCTACCAGTCTTATGACGAGACGAACCACTATCAAAATACCAATCGTTGTTGGTAGACGCCTTTAAAGAGGTATATACAATATTAGTTCGATATTGTACGTCCTTTACTCGCCATTCTTGTCGAGGTTGTGCTTTCTTGATAGATGTCCTTTGTTTGACTGAGCTTTTTCCATAGAGGTGATAGCAGAATGGTCGTATCTGACCTCTTCGTCCACAGTGATGACAGACCCAGTTATACCTGTTCTTCTTCGAGCTGCCATGATGGTGTTTCTTCTGTGGCTGACTATTACCAGATGTCTGTGACATCTATTGTGACATGTCGTTCGCATCCTTCTGGGGGACGAAAACAGTCTTGGGAGTTGAGGCTTCTCTTGAGTAACCAAGACCTTCCATGTTCTTCGATGGTTTCCAATGAGAAAAATTTGATCCAAAGTGTCAGTGCTTGAATTCATCATCTTGACTAACTTGGTCATGAGCTACAATTCTCCGTTCAGGCGTGCAACTTCTTTCTTTAGGTCAATGATGGTTTCTAGAAATCTCGTCTTGTCCTCATTGAGAGAGTGAATATTTGAATTTTCTTTTTCGAGGACTTGAAAGTCTTCAGGCCATTTAACATACCACTCATTGTAGGCATTGTTGAGAGTCTCATCAGATAGCTCATCATCCGAGGCAGGTTTCTTTGAGGTTTCAGTGGATGTGGAGGCAGCAAAGGCCACGTAGTTACTTGTATGCTCTTTGTCGCTGTCTTCCTCTTCATCAGACAATAAGGCTGTGAACCCCTTCTTCTGTTTCTTGAGGAAGTTGGGACATTCCATCTGCACATGTCCATAACCTTCACACTCGAAACACTGAACTCCTTTTTCGTTTCCTTGTCGTTCTTATCTGCCTTCTTTGAGAGAGTTATCAACTTTCTGGAACCTTTGCGGAGGTTTGTCTCTCACATCTTAAGAGACATTCTTTCCTCCCATCAACTTCGGTGTCTGAGTCAGAGAATATATGCTCCTTTTTTTCTTGGGTTGAGCTCTTGAAAGCTATGCTTTTGTGTTTTTTTCCAAAATTGGAAGAGAAAGCTTGTAGGTCATCAGGGATCCCATAAGCTCATCAAGTTTCAAGACTTTTAGATCATGCACTTCCTCTATGGAAGTAATCTTCATCTTGAATCTAGAGCTCAGAGCCCTTAGGATTTTTCTCACCAGATCATCATCAGTCATAGGCTTGTTAAGCGAGTAGGATTCATTCGCTAGATCTTGAATTCGAACGTTGAAATTGGCTATTGTTTCATCCTCGTTCATGGTGAGAGCTTCGAAGTTGGTGGGGAGATATTGTAGTTTTTGCTCTCGTACCTTAGTGGTTCCTTCATACGCTACGACAAGGGTATCCTAGGCTATCTTCGCACTTGTGCATGTGTTGATGAGTCTGAAGATGATTTTGTCAACTCCATTGAATATTGCATTGAGTGCTCGGGAGTTTACTAGAGCAGCTTCGTCTTCAGCGGGCTCCACTCCTTTTCGGGTTTAGGGCCCGTAATGATGCCTGATCCATCACAGTATTGGGGATCTTCCAAGCCATTTATCACTGCCTTCCAGGTCTTGCTGTCCAGGGACTTCATGAAGGCACACATGCGAGCTTTCCAATACCCATAATTTGTTCCGTCGAGTACGGGGGGTCGATTGATTAATCGTCCTTCCTTCGACTCCATCTCAGCTACTCAGAATATTTGCAGAATCTCACCTAAGAGATAAGGTGCCTTCTCTGATACCAATTGAAATTTTGAGTTTGTTGCTGGGTCAAGATGTCGTACACGATGTTTGTGACAATCAGTACGACAACTTGTTTGATCACAAAATAAAGGACAGAATAGTAAATAGAAGACACACAAAATGTTTACCTAGTTCGGTGACTCCGCATCTACTTCTGGGGGCACTCTGCCAGTGGAAAGGTTTTCACTATTAGGTAGTCAATAGTACAACTTCAAGCTCAACTAGCTATCACACAAGCTATTGTCCTAAGCTACTAGAGATCTCCCCGTGAACCACCTCGACTAAGGGCCTCTCCCCCTGTCTTTGAGAACGTCTAAATTCCACCTTTCGAGCAAGCCTATGTTCGGTTTTGTTGTCTTCGACAATGTTCTTCGTGAGTCTTCAATCACGAGCAAAAACCTTCAAACTACAAACACTCAAATCCTTGCAAGTTGATGTTTGTGATTGACAATGTCCTTCAAAATAAATCAGCCTATGATACGCTAGTCTTACACGGTCACGAGCTCTGAGAATTTAGCACAGGAAAGGACTCAAAAGGGACGAATTGCTAAGGGGTAAATTACCTGCTTTTATAGCAACTCGAGTAGCCTAATCGGTTTCCAATACCAATTAGGAAATCCAAACCCTTGCCGTCCTTGGCAAGTTAGCATTGCCGCCTATAGGCCTTGCTGACGTGTCTTGATGCTGGCTGGAGATCGCCTGATTTTATCGTTGCCTAAAAATCACGCGCACTAATGTTCTCTGTCTTAAACAGGAACGCTGCGATACTTGCCTAATTCTGCACGCATAATGTCATACCACACATGTTGCGATATGTTGGCTGATATTTATACTTTGTGCTAAAAAATCTGCCAATACTGAATGTACCAACAATGCAAAATGAAGACGAGCCTTGCGTGTATAAGAGGGCAAATGGGAGTGCAGTCGTGTTCTTAGTGTTGTGTATGGATGACATACTCATCGGAAACGACATCCCCACCATGCAAGCCACAAAAGCTTGGTTGGGGAAGTGTATCGAGATAAAGGATTTAGGCGAAGCCGCGTATTGCCTGGGGATCAAGATTTATCGAGATTGCCCAAAGAGGATAATTGGGCTAAGCCAAAGCACTTACATCGAAAAAATGTTGAAGAGATTTTCAATGCACGAGGCCAAGAAGGGTTTCCTCCCCATGAGACATGGAGTAAATCTAAGCAAGACTTAGTGTCCAACAACACTTGATGAGCTAAAGCGCATGAGTGGCATCCCCTATGCATCTGCAGTAGGATCCATCATGTATGCCATGATCTGTACGAGACATGATGTCTCTTACACCCTATCTTGCGTTAGCAGATTCTAGAAAAACCCTGGTGAGGACCACTGGACAGCAGTGAAGACGATCCTAAAGTACCTAAAGAGGACTAAGGATGCCTTCTTTGTATATGGGGGTAAAGAGGAGGAACGGGAGGTGACGGGATACGTCGACGCCAGTTTCCAGACTAATCTGAATGATTCGTGGTCGCAGTCCGGATACGTGTTCGTGCTCAATGGTCGGGAGTTCAGTTGGAAGAGCTTCAAGCAGCCAACCTTCGCAGATTCTACCACAGAGGTCGGGTACATAGCTGCTGGAGAAGCGGCAAAAGAGGTTGTGTGGATCTAGAAGTTCATGGCAGGATTGGACGTAATGAAGAATTCGTCCGATCTGGTGAACTTGAACTGCTACAACATTGCCACCATAGCACATGCTAAGAAGCCTAGAGCGCATGCCAGATCCAAACAAGAGGCGATTTCACTTGATTCGAGAGTACATCGAACAAGATGAAGTAAAGATTTGTAAGTTTGCGATAAAAGATAATGCAGCCGACCCACTTACAAAGGCTCTCTCACAGCCTAAATATGAAAGTCATGTAAGATCAATGGGTTTACATTGAGATTTAGATTGGAGCTAGGAGCAAGTGGGAGATTGTAAGAGCTTGTGCCCTAGTCCAAGTTTTTTCTATGTAATCTTCTGTTTAGCAATAATAGGCATTTTCATTATTATTGTGTTGTTATAATGAGTCAAGCGATAATTTCATCTAAAGCCATTGAGTGTTCCATCACTAATAGTAGAACCGTTAGATACTACGAAACTATGCTTGATGAATCCTTAGTCAAATACTTATCCATAAGTGATTAGCGTGAGGATGACTTAAGATCAAGTTCTGATGATCTAGGTAATGGGATTACCGAAATCATATCACGGATATCATCTGTGAGATGGTATTGGATGACCCGATTTGGAGTATGGCGCATAGATTAAGTCACCAACGCATACTCCGTCGTCGTGTGATCACTACCTTAAGACCTTGGAGCGAGTGGCTCACATGCACGTCACTCCAGTAGTTTGACATGCTCCAACGCTTCCTGTAACAGGGTAGTCATAACGGACATCGTTGGCTATTGGACGGACTGCAGTGGCAGCGCACATTGCGTCCGAAGGGATTTTTCCCCACGGGGAGACGTGGTGAAGGGTATGGTTCTGGGCCCATTGATGAGAATGACTGATGAAGTGTGTGGCCGCACTAATTATGTATCAGTTATCTTGGAATTCAAAAAACTAGATCGAATACATGAGGATGACAGCTCTATGCCTCATTCGATCTCAAACGCATTAAAGCAAACAAAGGGTTAGTGATACATATGACATATCGATACCTCGTGGACATTGGGTAATCACTACGTCTTACTAGAGGCCACTGGTGATGAATCGGATGAAATGATATTTCACGCCGATCTGCCAATGAGTCACGGGCCTATAGGGTCACACGCCAGTGGCAAGATCCGAGCAACTCGATGCGACTCAAGAGGTCTCAAATAGGTTAAGTATGGAAATGGTGGAGACATGAGAGGTGTGCTGTCGATCGATGCACATCGTGCGTGTGGTGTCGATCGGTGCCTCGACATGTAGGTGGTGTCAATCGACACCATCCATTCTTGAGGGGTGTCTATCGACACCCATGTCAGATGGGATGGAAGCCTAGGCTTTCACCCAAGCCTATATAAGAAGGTCTTTGGGTGAGAGCCTCCTCAAGCCCAAAGGCACCATTATCCAATACATTTAGAAAGTTCTAGCTCTTGCATTAGAGAGCTAGAGCATCGAGAGAGAGGTCCTACGACGATCTAGTAGTCACCAAGAGGGTCTTGGCGTCGCATATTTTGAGCCCAAGCGTGTGTGCATCCGTGGAGAGCGAGTTCGAGGACACGCTTCAATATCGGATTCAGGAGCCAAGCATTGAGACTACAAGAGGTAGGCTCTCTAGCTAGCTTGTGTTCTCATGATTCATCTAGGGTTATGCACACGATCCTTGAGGAGTTCGGGTCAATTTCTTGTTTCCGCTGCGCTTGACCCGCTACAAAACCTAATAAGATGCTGCAGTCACTGCCAGAACGATCGAGATGGAGGACAAAGCTCGCGAGGGAGAGGTAAAATTGGCGGCTAGAGCAGGTGCTGCGGAGGGGGAGATAGCTGAGCTGGAATGTCGTTTCGAGGATCAGTAGGCTCAGACGGACACTCAGATTAAAGCCGAGGTCGAGGCCCGGCTTAAGGCCAAGATCGATGTTTGGCTTAAGGCCGAGGTTACAAGTATAACCGGTAAGACCGGGCCGAATCCACAAGGACCAATATGATAAAATCAGAGTTATGCATGTAAATAACAATGAATATTTAAGCGATAGATTTTGTATTTTTGGCTTTGGAAATTAATTAAAACTTAAACAGAAAATTTAATAAGACGATTTAGACAAAACTATTCAGGAAGGTAACCACGGGTGCTAGGTTACTAAATTACTTAGTTAATTCTGGCTCATGAACTAATTATAACACGCTTGTTACGAACCCTATGCATCAAAAGTTTCTAACACCTCCTCTCGGTTTGGTGCTAGACTAGGCTTGGGATATCCAACATTCCTCTCGAATTATTGAACAACACAAGCCTGCAGTAAGCCATTCAATCATGGGGTAAAGGTTCCAAAGAGTTGAACCCCTTTCAAATTAAAGCTAGTCTGTTATCCATCAGCCCTCTCGGACTCGACAACATAACTCGCACAAACAATATTCATCTCTCAGCAATTATTGCAAGCATTCAATACTTTAATTCAATCAAACAAGTACAAAATAAAATAGTTCATAAATCAAAAATAGCAGAGTAACAGAGTTCGAAACCTAGCACCCATGATTAAGGGTATTAATTCCCTAATCATGGTGCTAGACCCAATATTCATAGGGTTGAACACTAAAATCAAGTATAGGGAGTAAGAACGTGAAATCCTAAAACCCGAAGATTTGTAGAACATCAGATCCCGAATCCCTCTTGACTATCAGATATTGACGTGTAGATCTTTGCACCTTAATCGCCCTTGCAATGGCCTGGAATTCTCTCGAATATTCCAAAGCGCTCCTCGGTAGATCTAGTTTGTCTCTCTCTCTGCTCTCCCAAAAATTTTCCCCCTCGCTCTCAATTCACCCGGCAATAAAAAGCCATTCTGCGATCGTGAGGTGTAATGATCGTTACACCACCGTTACAGTCATCGTTATACCATCGTTACAGTCCATTGTTTTGATTGTTTGGGATGTAACGATCACTATAACGGTCATTACACACGTTGTTATGATCGTTACAAGTGATGTAACGATCGTCACAAAATTTGGCTCCTTTTTCAGCATGGTTTTCCCGAATCCTCGACTTAGCTCGGCTTTTACCCTTTTAACTTGTATTATGCACATTCACACCAAACATACTCGAGGGCGTAAAAGTGGTACGAAAAACCTTGCAGAATGGACCGAGTGCGCACCAAAATGTGAACCCCGAAGTTAACTTCGTAGGGGGGGCTCGGTCGTCTCTCAAGGGTTTTATAGGAAAGAGCCCTTAACCCAAATAATAAGCAATAAAGACTCGAGTAGACTGTCATGATGTAGCATTGTTGATTCATAAAATGATTTTGAGCTCTTATGGCATCAAATCTCCTCAGAACTACCATCTGAACATTCGACTGTGTATAAAAAGACATAAAGGCTCGAGAATTTTGCATCAATATCAAAACTTGAGGTGAAGCGAACCCATTCTTTCACTAATATTCCACTATCAACGATACACACACGTGTTCACACACTCACTTTACCTACACTATATTCGACCCAAAGTTTCCTCACTTTCGGGAAAATATGGGGTTCCAGGCAATTCTAGTGGCGTAGGACTTTTATTAGGCTCGGGTGGAGTTTAAGATGATAAAAAAAACAGGCTAATTGTGCATCATTACTAAGTTGCTTATTCTCACATTCCCAAATTACATCTTCACTCCTCGACTGTTCTTGTCCTATAAGGTATTATACACCTCATCTCACTCATTATTTTTTTTTGTGATTCTCCAATTATGGCTCATGCTTCGAAACGTTCAAAACCTGCAAGATATTTAATTTTATTCTCGACGTGCTCATTTTCCTTTGAAATGCATTTTCCCTCGAACTTAGTGTTAGGATTATGCCCTAGTCCAATGTAATTCCTCAATATATATATTGTAATGTATATCATTTTTCAATCTAATAAAAAGGCATTATATTACTAATGTGTTGTAGTAGTATATCAAATGTAATTTGATATATGTTATTATGTGTATAACCACCTATAGTAGAACTGTAGATCATAAGGAATTGCATTCGATGAGTTCCTGATCAGCTAAGCTTCTTCAGAAGCGATCAATATGAGACCAACTCCTTGTGATCATGCTCTACTGATCATGGAAAAGTATTTGCCGGAGTTATATCATAGATATCATCAGGTCGATGATATTGGACAACCTGATTGTGAGTATGCAACATAGATACTGTCATGACATACTCACAGATCGTAGCTTGTGATTATATCCTAAGACCAAAGAGTCTTTGTGTGCACTGTGTAACGAATACCTGAGTTTGACCTAGTCTAACGTTACCTGTAAAAGGGTAGCCATAACGGCTTTAATTGGCTTGGTTATTAATTGCATTTGTGAACTCGAAAGACGTCTGAGGGATTTATCACTCGTACTCCAGAATGAGAAAGATTTCCATTTAGGCCACTTGATGAGTATGACTGGAGGAATAGCACGGTCGTGCAGGTGATACCTTAGTATCAGTTTCCAGTCATCTTAGATATCAAGAAACAGTGATTGATAAATTAGGGTGATGGTTATATGCCTATTGATCAATCTTGATATCGGTTTGATAAAAGGACAAGTACATGTACAATAACAGGTCAAGTCGAATAATCGATAATCACGAATGTTGGGTAATCATAATGTCTTGCTAGAGACCACTTAGGATTGAAAGGGTAAACTAGTAATTTTACCAATCTGCCAACGGGTCGTGAGCCTAGACGTCGGAGGGATTTATCACTCATACGACGGTATGAGAAAGATATCCCTTTAGGCCACTTGATGAGTATGACTGAAGGAATAGCACGGCCGTGTAGGTGATACCTTAATATCAGTTTTAAGTCATCTCAGATATAGAGAAACAGTGATTGATAAATTAGGGTGACAGTTCTATGCCTATTGATCATTATGGATGTCGGTTTGATAAAAGGACAGTGACATGTACGATAACAGGTTAAGTCGAATAATCGATAATCACGAACGTTGGGTAATCATAATGTCTTGCTAGAGACCACTTATGATGGAAAGGGTGAAATAGTAATTTACCAGTCTGCCAACGGGTTGTGAGCCTAGAGGGTCACACACTTTAAGTACGATATGTGACAAACAAGCATGGATGGTAATTGGGAGAATCTGCTTTTCAATATAGTCAAATTTAAAACGATTCGGTTGATTTTTGGCCTAGGTTTATTAACGTGACGGTTGAAGAAATCAAGTTAGAGAGATTGGACCCGTTTAGCTAAACCATAATTAAAACTCAACTAAGTGGGCTTTAATTTGGATTTGGCTAAGTGGGCTTAAAGCCCATTTGGGGTTTTATTTTAGAATGGGGACTTAAATGTGATTAAGAGAATAATGAGGTTTATTGTGTAATTAATAAAAGATATTCAAAAATCAGATTTAATTAAATACGGAAAATTCTTTCCCTAATTTTTTCTCTGATTTATTGCAATCCCATTCAATCCCTCTCCCATATTCGGCCGACCCTCCCTCTCTACCATCCTCCACTTACTTTGTCCAATTCTTCACAAAATCATTAGCAAGAGAGTGTGAAGAAACCTAGCCTAGGTATTGTGCTTGTGTGGACTTGCTAGAGAAACACTAACTTTGTGTTTATTGATCGCTTCATAGCTATATTTTCATATTTCCAAAGTATATGCGTGCTGAATTTTAACAATAAGATCCTATGATTTTATTCGATTCCAATGGTTATTTCAATTCGATGCATGAATTTAATCTAAGGAACCCATGGGAATCCCTTTCAGTGGTATCAGAGCCTGGTTGATTTTGTGTTTAATTCAATATGCATGAACTGAGTTTTTTTATTTATATATTTATATGTTCTTCGGATGAATACGTATGCAATTGAAAAAAAATCAGATTTAATTGTTTTGAAAAATTGAAAAAAAAAATATTTTAGGGCTTTTTCGGGTTAGCCTTGGCCGAGCCATGGCTAACCAGGGTCGAGACCCTTGGTGGACTATGGAATGCCCTAGGGCAGACCATGGTCGGCACCAAGGGCCGACCAGGTTGCCTACAGGCGACCATGGCAGCCCTCGCGGGCAACCAGGGTCTGCCCAAGGGGCCACCATGGTTGCTCCCGTGGGCAACCATGGTCAGTCCCGCGGGAAACCATGGCAGCCCTCGCGGGCCACCATGGTTGCCTCCGCGGGCGACCTCGGTTTGGCCGGTTCGGCTCGACCAGATTTGAGCTGAACCGACCTGTTCGCGAGAATATTTAAAGCCCTAAATTTTTTTAATTTTCAGATTTGGGTCGGTTTTGATAAACCAGTGTGAACTGGTTGAAATTCAATTAATTAATTAAACTGTCCGGTTTCGATAAACCGGAATTTTTCCAGTGAGTGATCGCATGATCTTTGATAACATGATGTATAGCTAAGCCCTCTAGACTTGTATATTTTAATTTCGGTTTTGCAACCTACGTGTTGCTAAGTTTTGAGTTGTAGTAAATACGGTCTGCGTGTCGTGATTTGTATTTGTTTATTTTATTTAAATTTGTAAACACGAAGAGCTTCTTGAGTGGATTAGATGTACTGCCGCGAACGTCTGATCCCGTGAGCTTGAGGTGTGACAACACGTGGGCCGTAACACTCGCTAGAGAGCCCATATTTCACAACAGGACCAAGCACGTTGAGAGAAAGTATCACATCATCAGAGAGATGGTTGAAAAAGGCGAAGTAGAGATAAGCTACGTTTCAACGCATGATAATCTAGCTGACCCCTTAACTAAGGCAGTACTGCAGCCTAAGCATGAGGAACATGTTAAGGGAATGGGTTTAGACTGGAATGCCAATTGGGTCTAGGGAAAGTGGGAGACTGTTGGGTTTTTGTGCCCTAACACAATGTATTTTCAATCTAATCATGTAATAAAGATTATTAGTTGAAATAAAATCGACATTCATATTACTAAGTGTTGTAGTAATATCTTAAGTATGATTTGATTTGTATTTTTAATGTGTTAACACATAATAGTAGATCTATAGATCAGATAAAATCTTACTTAAGCAGGCCCCGATCAGAATAGCTTCATAAGAAGCGATCGGTATGAGGCTAACTCTAAATGATCACGCTCTACTGATCATGGCCAGAAGGGGGCCAGAGTTAGGTCATAGTATCACCAGACAAGGGTGATATAGGAGGACTCGATCATGAGTATGTTACATAGACACAGTCATGAACATACTCATATGTTGGCACATGAAATCACATCCTCAGACATAAGGACCATTGAGGTCACTATGTTATGAGTGACGAGTTTGACTTAGTCTAACGTCTCCTATAGAAGGGTTACAATAACGACTGTGATTGGCTCGATCACGAGTTACATGAGTTGACTCAATAGATCGCTGAAGGATTTATCCCTCGTACGGACGTGTGAGCAAATATCAATTTAGGCCGCTTGATGTATTCAACTGAAATACAATAGCATGGTCATGCAGACGATACGTAGTATCAGTTATAATTCAGTTAACTCAGAATCAAGAAATAGGACAATAGAATGAGGATGACTTGTCTATGCCTCGTGGTTTTCAAAGATATCAAGAGGATAAAAGGATAGATTCATGTACGACAAGTTTAAATCGAAATCTCGATAATCATAAGCGTTGGGTAATCATGATATCTTGCTAGAGGCCACTCATGATGAAAAGGGTAAAATGGTAATTTTACCAGTCCGCCGACGTGTCATGAGCCTAGAGGGTCACACACTAAAGGTTGAGTAAAACGGATGGAATCATATGGAGGAATCTTGAGAGAGACAAAATCCGGTTTTGGATTTAACCGGATTAGACCGATTTCGGTTTAGCACTAAACCGGAAATCAAGAACGGCTTAGCTGGACCAATTAATTATAATCTAGTTAAATAGATTTAATTAATTCAGCTAAACTGGGCCAAGCCAGAATGGGCTTCTCTACATAATTTATTAAAAGCTTTGGGCTTTACACTTAACAACTCAAAATTCTCAGTCCTGCCTTCATCGTACAAGCACCTTGGTTGATGCAGTGTGGTCGAAGAAGCCGATATGCAGAATGTAGAACACCTGGAGTTATCGCAAAAGTGCCGGATTTCGACAAAGGACTAGTGTTTTCTGGGCGAAAACGGCATTCTGAGCAAAACTAATGGCTATGCCATGAAGTACGATGGATTTCAGCCATTCGAGGTCATCTTAGGGGTTAAAATCGCGTTTTATATGTTTCAGGCAGTTTTTTATAATTTTTAATATTCGTTTCCTTTATTTTCCTTTTTTCCTTTCTAGCCTTTTTTTCCTTTCTAGCGAATTAGGGTTTTCCTTTTTTTCAATTTATGTTTCATTATTTAAGCACTCTCGTACGGTCTTTGTTAATTAGTTTTTGATGAATTAATAAAAAAAATCGAGGTTTTCCTCAAATCTATCACCTTCGGTATTCGCAAGAATCAACGAACTTGATAAAGAGTTCTTCCTAACCACGTACGCTGCATCAGTTGGTATCTCGGCGGTGTTATCATCAGATGCAACGTATTGGATCTTCACGTCACCTCTAGCAACAATGTCGCGGATGATGTGATACTTCCTGAGTACATGTTTGGATCTGTCATGTGTCCTGGGTTCCTTAGCTTGCGCAATGGCCCCGGTGTTGTCACAATATAAGTCTACTGGGTTAGATGGGTTTTGAATTACACCTAACCCAACCATGAAACTCCTGATCCATACAGCCTCTTTTGCCGCTTCCGATGCAGCAATGTACTCAGCTTCGGTCGTAGAGCCGGCAATGGTGTCCTGCTTCTTGCTTTACCAGCTGAATGCTCCACCGTTCAACGTAAACACATATCCCAACTGACTCTTAAAGTCATCGGGGTCCGTCTGGAAACTAGTGTCGACATATCTTTTGACGACTAGATCATCATTTCTTCCCCCGTATACAGGAAAAGCGTCTTTAGTTTTTCTCAAATATTTGAGAATCGCCTTGACGGCAATCCAGTGTTCCTCACCGGGTTTGGATTGATGTCTACTAGTACAACTTAGGGCAAACGAGACATCCGGTCTCGTACATATCATGACATACATTATGGATCCTATAGCCGAAGCATATGGGATTTCGTTCATCCTTGCTAGCTCTGCAGGTGTCTCACCACACTGCTTCTTGCTTAGCTTCATGCCATGACGCATGGGCAGCAGTCCTTTCTTTGAATCTTGCATTGAGAATCTTCTCAACACTTTGTCTTTGTAGGTGCTTTGACTTAAGCCCAAGACCCGCTTGGCACGGTCTCTATATATCTTGATCCCCAAGATGTAAGAGGCCTCGCCTAAGTCCTTCATTGCGAAACACTCACCTAACCAAGTCTTTGTTAAGAGCAAGGTAGGGACGTCGTTTCCAATGAGCAGTATGTCATCAACATAAAGCACCAAGAAGACTACTTTGCTCTCATCTGCCTTTTTATATACGCAAGGTTCATCATCGTTCTTGATGAAGCCAAACTATTTCACAACTTCATCAAAACGCTGATTCCAACTCTGAGATGCTTGCTTCAAACCATAAATTGATTTGAGCAACTTGCAAATCTTTCCCTTATTCTTAGGATCCTCAAAACCCTCAGGTTGGGATATATAAACGTCCTCAGCTAACCTCCCGTTGAGGAAGGCGGTTTTGACGTCCATTTGCCATATCTCATAGTTATGATACGCTGCTTCGGCAAGTAGAATGCGGATAGATTTGACCATAGCTACTGGAGAAAAGGTCTCTTCATAGTTAATTCCGTGGACTTGCCCATAACCTTTTGCTACCAGTCTTGCTTTATAGGTCTGAGGTTTGCCATCCATGTCTATCTTTATTTTAAAGATCCATTTACACCCAATGACTTTTACGTCAGGGGTTTGATCCACCAAGTCCCACACTTGATTATCTGACATGGATTGCATTTCTTCCCTCATGGCTTCCAGCCATTTCTCAGAATCGGTTCCGTCCAAGGCCTCTCGAAAGGTAGCTGGATCATTGTCCACTAATACTAAATCATCACCTCCAGTTACTAGGAAACCGTATTTGACAGGTGCATGACTTATCCTTTCAGACCGCCTCGGACCGTCCTCATTAACTGTAGCTTGTGAGCCACCAAGCTGCTGTACTCCGCGTTGCGGGGACGGGATTTGAACCCGTGACTTCAAGATTATGAGCCTTGCGAGCTACCAAACTGCTCTACCCCACCCTGACTAGAAGAACTAGGAACGATCGAAGATACAAACAAAACCAAGGATTGAATGCACCCCTCTCGCATATCTGTATAAATAGTATAGCCCATTTATACAGAATGGTACAAGGGCCCCCCTGTGATCACTGATGCTGTATAAAGGATCGACGAATCAAATGATATTTTCGTTCCAATTAAGGTTATGAGCCTTGCGAGCCACCAAGCTGCTGTACTCCACGTTGCGGGGACGGGATTTGAACCCGTGTCTACTTCTTCTAGTGGGTCATCCAGTGGTTCCCGAGTGACCATCTCATCTAGAACTTCATCAAGATGAACAGCCCTCCCACTGACTGTCTTGGAAATAAATTCATTTTCCAAGAATGTCCCACCTCGAGCGACAAAAACTTTATTTTCGCTCGATTTGTAGAAGTAGTATCCTTTTGTTTCTTTTGGATATCCGAAGAAAGTGCACTTATCTGATCTTGGTTCGAGCTTGGTTGCAAGCAACCGTTTTACATAAGCCTCGCAACCCCAGATTTTTAGGAAGGACAAAACGGGTTCCTTCCCGTACCATTTCTCGAATGATGTCCCTTCCACTGCTTTCGACGGAGCCCTGTTTATTATGAATGCGGCCGTTTGCAGAGCGTAACCCCAGAAGGAGATCGGGAGATCGGGAGATCAGTGAGGCTTAACATCGATCGAACCATATCCAACAATGTCCGATTCCTTCGCTTAGACACACCATTGAGTTGCGGTGTTCCTGGTGGATTCCACTGAGATAGTATTCCACTTTCAGTAAGATGACTAAGAAACTCCCCGGATAAGTATTCTCCACCTCGATCTGAACGGAGTGCCTTGATACTCTTTTCGAGTTGGTTTTCTACTTCAATCCTAAACTCCTTGAATTTATCAAAGGCTTCGGACTTATGTCTCATGAGATAGACATAACCATATCTACTGAAATCATTAGTAAATGTGATAAAGTAGCCGAAACCACCTCTGGCTGGTGTACTCATTGGTCCACATACGTCTGAATGTATTAGACCCAATAGATCACCTGCCCTCTCACGTAAACTAGTGAAGGGCGCTTTAGTCATCTTGCCCATCAAACAAGCTTTACATCTATCAATCGTTTGGAATTCGAATTGACTTAGAAGTCCGCGCTTATGAAGCGCTGAGATGCGTTTCTCATTTATGTGACCTAGACGACAATGCCAGATTAGAGTTTGGTCTAAATCATTAGCTTTAAACCTCTTAGCATTTATATTATAGAGCATGTTGGATCTCGAGTTTTGCATATTCAATATGTATAAACCTCCAACAGTGTGAGCATTTCCATAAAACATGGTGTTGCGCATGATATTAAAAAACCCGTTCTTAATATTAAAATAATAACCTTCTTTTTCAAGAAGAGATATTGAAATAATATTTCTGCTGAAAGAAGGTACGCAAAACACATCAAAAAGTTCAATTACAAGCCCACTAGGCAAAACAAGGTTAACAGAACCCACTGCAGTTGCGGTAACTCTCACGTTGTTCCCAAATCTTAGGTCCACCTCGCTTTCCCCCATATCTCTTCTACTATGCAACACCTGCACATCCGCACAGACATGAGACTCAGCTCCAGTGTCTAGTACCCAAGCATTTATAGTAGAAAGATTTAGCTATAATGGAATACCTGATGAAGTAGCGGCCCCACCGCCATTCTTCTGATCCTCCTTTAGCTGCTGACAGTCTTTCTTCCAATGACCAGGCTTTTGACAGTAGAAATAGACCGACTCCTTTGCCTTCCCCTTGCCTTTTACGGGCATGGAAGGTTTAGGAACAAATGGTCGTCTGATCTTTCCTGCCAGGTGCATTGGGCCTTTACCCTTGCCACCACCAGCTTTGAAGCTGGATCACTTCTTGACCATAAGAATACTTTTGGGTGAACTGCCCCTTATGCTCTTCTCGGCAGTCACTAACATGTTGTGCAACTCCGATGCGGTCTTGTCCATATCATGCATGTGATAGTTCATGACGAATCCACCATATGCATGAGGAAGGGATTGCATAATAAAATCCGCAGCCATTTCGTTCTCCATAGTCATTCCGAGACTAGTCATATGATCAAAATGTCCCTTCATACGTAGGACGTGTGGACCTACGGAGCTGCCTGCTCACATCTTGCAAGCAATGAGTTCTCGGAGAACAGTGTATTTTTCAATACGTACTTTCTCTTTGAACATATCCTTGATCTGTGCAAACATTGCAAACGGATCATGGGATAGCTCCATAAACTGCTTCTGGAGGTCTGCCTCCATGTAGCCCAGCATGACACATGCAACGTCGATATAGTCGCTAAAATGTTTCTGGTACGCATCCTTAACGACCCTCGTTGCGTTGGCAGCTGGCTCCACCGGGATAGCCTTATCAAGGACGTACTCCCTGCGTTCCAACTTTAACACAAGTCGTAAATTCCTGTCCCAGTCCAGATAATTTGTCCCGCTCAGTTTAAACTTTTCGAGTATAGTCCTCAACGACAAATTAGACGAGTTTTTTGAATTACTAGCCATTTCTACACGAAGAAAGTAAATTTAATCTGAAAAGTTGAATAAATTTACGAAGATCTGAATTAAACACCAACCATCTGATTCTAAGGTTTAGAATCTTTAAACCATGATCCCTTATTTGTCAATTGAAGTACGCTAAGGCGTACTGCTCCAATTGACTCATTTAGGTAGGACGTCCGTCCAATTACAACCCGTGTAACTCTTGGTCAAGGTATGTGCAAAAGCACACGGCTTACCCTTCCGATGCCCCAGCTCGACCTCAGGCCAAGAATCGTGGTCGAGTCAACCAACCTTCACTAACGAGTTAACTTTGTGCAGATGCTCCGCTAAGGCGCACGACATCCCACAAAATTTACCATTCCCATATAGAACCCATTCGATCGATGCTCCGCTAAGGCGCACGACACCGATAAAATGTTTCTACATGGGTGTGAATTTGGGTGGCATCTCACTTGACTCAAATTATGATGTAATTTGGTTGTGCTTAATAATTCGAAAGTATTTGGTACAATTACGAACCCGTCATCAACAACCCGTGTTGTGACGTTTCTTAATTGTATCACATACTATCTTCATTTGAAGCCGTCATTTTCAACCTATGCAAACACGTTTCAAATTTGAACTCATCCATCACAACCCGTGCGATGATGGTTCACAATGCTTTAAACATGCAAACAATTAAAATCGATTTAATCTTTGCATGTGAGGTGATGGCTTATAAACTTATAAGCTAAGCATGCAAGCATGTTATTATTTAAATAATACAAGCAAGCAAACATAAAGCGTTAAATATGCATTTTATAGCCCATCCTAATCTTAGGATTCTACGAGTCACCACATCTTCTCGTCTTTCTCATTGAGGCTCCCACTATCTCTTGGACTTCCTCCAAGACCGTCATTATGCTCGATTTTCCATCCTTCTCGTCTTTGAGTAGTAATTACAATTAATACTCGGTTCGTTGACCGCATAAAAAATAATTACAGTTTATGGGCTCGAATAAAAGAATAATTACACGTTAACACTAACGGTATGCAAACCGTGAAAGCGATAAAATCTAATGGGCTACTAATGCATCATACATCTCATCACATCATCCAACATGTTATCACACAAACATGTTATCAAATAATATGCAATTATTCCGGTTTTAATTTTGCCAAGTTGCTTGGTCGGGTTTTATCGAAACTAGACCTTTTCGAAAAACGGTTTATCGAGACCGATTAAATTTTGAAAATTTTCGAAATATTAGATCGCAGGTTCATGCCACGGATCGAACACCGTGCACGAACCAATCGGTCCAAGCCACTGGGCCGAGCCCAACATCACAGTTCGGTTTGGGCCTTGGAAGGCCCAAACCGAGCTTGCCTCCCCAGCCTTCAGTGACCTTCGTCCGGTACCCCCGATCCGGCTCCCCGAGAGTCTTTTCGGACCCGACAAATCCAATAATTTCCGAAAATTTCCAAATTCAATATATTTTCAAAAATAACATATTTCATGCAATTATCCCAAAAAGCATTAAAATCATGTTATCAACAATTTTGGCATGCAAATAATCATAAAATCGAAACAAGTTCAACAAGACAAAGATTAAGAGGGTAACCACCCTCTGATACCACTGTAGGGTTTTGGAGCGTTCTAGATCATCGAGATAGCGACGATGTGAAGAGGATGAGCTTGGGGTGCTCCGGGTGGGGGTTGAAGACCGAGAGCGAGGCGTTTTGTAGTTACGACGTTTTTGGTGATTGGCTTATTTTTAAGGAATTAGAAAAGATGTCATAAAGAATGTCGAAACATTTTATGCGAAATCTTGTATGACATTGTCGGCGACATCTCGGAAGACATCCTGTTCGACGCAAATCAGGAAAGTTGTTGTTCTGCATAAAGTACGACTACGATTAGGAATTGTGCAGAGTTCCATTGCGTCTCCGATTCAGGAAAGAAGAAAGACGGTGATAAAGAGGAAACCCATTAGGGTTAGTACTCATGCCCTATTGTTATAAAAGCTTAGGCTACCCTCTTAGCAATTGTGTGGTTCTTTTATTGTTTCTTAGCAATAATTTACAAACCTCTTAGACGTGAAGGTTTGCGGGCTGAGAGGTTGTAGATTGTGCTAAGGATATTGTGTATCACCATAACTATTGAGGGTTAGGTGATTGAGGGTTTACTGATCGCGTGAGTGAAGACTGCACGTAACCACAACGTTCAACGACGACTTGAACCGGCAGAGCAAGGCGGTTGCTCGAAGAGTGGAATCAATACGGAGTCTTGGATTCAGGGGGAGCATAAAGTATAGATTTTGGGATGATCATAGGTACTTGTATGTTTTGACGTATTGCTGATAGTGAAACCTTTCCACTAGGCTGAGAGCCCCTAGACGTAGGAGATGTTGCACCGAACTGGGTAAACAATTTGTTGTGTCGTGGTTTATTACGTTTTATATTTAATGTCCTGCTTTATCTACGCAAGTTGTCATACAAGGTGTTATAGCTTTATACATAACATTGTGTGTGGCATCTTGCACAACTACCTGGTCAAAATTTCACGTTTTTGTCGACGAATCCGGTGATGCGTACGAGGAGGAGATGTTAACTCGCTTCGTCGTCGATTGGGATGGTGGTAGAAACTACCGCCGTCCTCCGTCTCTGCCTCCGGCGTCTCCTCCGGTCTCGGCTCCGACCATGCCTTCAGCCTCACAAACTGCATCTAGCCACTGTCGAATTCGAATGTCTCCGGCAAACCAGATCTGTCGCCCACGCGACTGTGTCCTTGCTGGAGCCCAACCTTCTTCACCAGAAGATCCCAGATTTGTTGCCCACGCGAATTCAGTTGGCGGTGAGGCGTGGACGGTGATGGATGCGGACGGAGGAAGGCGATGGCAACGACAGAGCTCCTCCTAATTTATTTTTTTAATGTTTTTTTATTTATTAAAATAAATAAATAGGTTGAAAAGACATGTTTACCCCTTAAATATGAGTTGATTATGTAATTTAATAAAAGGTAAAAGGGTCATTTAACATTTAATCAAATAATAATATAATTTGAGATTATACTACGAGGGCATTTTGGATTTTTCACAAGCAAACTAACACCGTTGGGGTTAAGTGAAACTTTATTATACTTCTAGGGCTCCACATGCCACTTTTATCTTTCAGGGGAGTTATGTGAAAATCGAGTATACTACAGGGGAGCTAAGTGAATTTTTCCCTAAAATTTATAAAGAAAAACATTTTTTGACGATATGGTGCGCCGCGAGCTATTATTAGCGACTGGGGCACGCATTTTCGCAACAAAATGGTTAAAGCCATTGCTAAGGAATTCGGGGTAAAACACAAAATGTTAGTTGCTTATCACCCTCAAGCTAATGGACAGGTTGAAGTTGCAAACCGCGAGATAAAGCAGATCTTGAAGAAAATGGTAAGTCCTTCGCGAAAGGATTGGTCTTAAAGGTTAGATGATGCATTGTGGGCATATCGAACTGCCTATAAAACTCCTTTGCAACTGTTACCGTACCGGCTTGTATTCGGGAAGGCTTGCCACCTCCCAGTTGAGATAGAGCATAAGGCTTTTTGGGCTATCGCTAAGTGTAACCTCGAGCTCGAGAAAGCAGGGTCTAAGAGACCCCTGGAGCTCGAGGAAGTGCAAGAGTGGAGACGTGAAGGTCATTAAAGCAACAAAATATATAAGGAAAAGACTAAGGGTTGGCATGGGGGTCACCACGTCGTCCAACTCAAGGACATTAAACAAAGCGCTACTGGGACGCAGCCCAAGAACGTCTCAAGTTAGAGTCTTTTAGTTGTTTTGAATCTAATACTGTAGGTCCAGTCAGGTTTTAAGTGTGGTGTGTACTCTGTACACACCACAAGTAGTATATTTGACATGTTCATGGCAAGTGAAGGAAAACAGGTAAAGGAAAGGTTAAAGAAGAGACACGAAAGCAAGATAAACACCTCAAGAGGGTGTAACAATCATTACAACTTCCAGAAAGTTGTAATGATGGTGTAACGACGGGAGTAACAGAGATGTAATGACGATGTAACGATTGTTACACCCACTGTAACGATCGTTACAGTGGCTGAACCAGAAGAACAGAAGCACTACGAAACGATGTCGTTTCCGGACGATGTCACGATCGTTACACGCACTGTACAAAAATTCGCAATGAATCCAGTGAGGTTTAACGATGTTGTAACGCCGGTGTAATGACGATGTAACGATCGTTACACCCACTGTAACGATCGTTATAGTCCGCGGATCTGCAGAAAATAAAAGGGTTTTGAACTCTTATCTCTTCACAACCACACATCCAACTCCGAAGCTCTCCTGACCAGGCGATTCCCGGAGACTTAAACGGTGATTTTCCGACCAATTTCGCCGACCAAAGCCACACAAAAGGTTAAGGTTTGTTCTCCATTCAATTGTCTACCTATCTATTGGATTATAAACCCCCAAAACACCACCTTGTGAGTAAGCTTTGAAACCCTAGAATTCTACCTCCTTTGTAAATTTAAATGGCCTCCAAGATTGCTAGAACCACGAGATCAAGAGCCCCAGCCGGTGCAAATGCATCCTAGAAGAGAAAGACCACAAATTTCATTGAAAACCAAACCTAGGCCATTCTTGCCCGTCGACCAAAAGTTCCACCTCATGATGAACCACCAACCCAGGAAGAGGTATGAAATCTATGTTTGACCTTTGCGAGGGAAGAACAACAAAATTACCTAAAGGAATTACATAAAAAAGTTCTGCCCAATAAGTTCTTTAGCAAGCAGGCATTGTTTAAGCTCGAAATTCTCGAGTCTCTCAAGGAGAAGGAAAAGGTGATTGGTTGGCCAAGAATGCTCAGTTGGAGGGTATCGACATTTGAAGACCTCACCCGAGAGTTCTTGGCGACACTCAATTTCATTGAGGACAAGAGGAAGCTCACGAGGCAGGAAGTAGTCGGGCTGAAGAGGAGCCACGAGTGGTAGAAGAAGAGATGACTCAAGAAGAGGAAGAGCTAGAGGAAGATTACGAGGATGTGGAGTCCTTGGAGGCCAAGTTCCAAATGTTGAGCTACGACTTCTACCAATACAGGGAGACAAATGAGGAACACTAGAGAACTAATGAAAAGCATTTGGAAGAATACTACAGGTGGCAAAAAGAAGAGGACCTGTAGAAGGAAGAAATGGCAGACAAGTGTGAGCGTATGATCAAAGAAAATGAGGAGTCAACTCAGGCGGTAAATGAACTGACAGCCCTGATACGAACTAATTTCCCGCAACATGGTCAAGCACCCTCCTCTACCCAAGAGCATTACCTAGGATTCTTCAATCCGGGTGAAGGTAACCGCTAATCTGTTTAGTTATAAAAGAAGACTTGCCTTGTACATAGGTGATGTTTAGTTGATTTGTATCGAGACTTCGAGTGATGTTGCATATTTGATAAGGAGTGAATTGTTTTGAGTCGGGTATCTAATTCTCGAGGATGAGACTACTGCTAAACTGAATGAGTAATTGTATATGCTTAGCCGTTTGTGGATCGAGAATTTTCTCGGATATTTTCACTTGAGGGGAGAGAAATTGTCATGATCTACACTCCATTATCACCTAATGCGCACATAGTAGCCATATGTTTTACCTAAATCTTGAGAGTCCGGTTAGTCCTATCGACCGTCTAGGACCAATCCGGGGAGAGATTATGTAGGCCATCTTTGGACGATTGAGCCTAAATAAAACCTACCCAGAATATATCTTATCCCTAGTACCCGATTCTGAGCCAAATAGCCTTTTCTGTGACCCGAACATTACAAGCCTATGTGCCCTTTTCGTTTTTATACCCAATGCAATTTCAACCCTGTGCATCAATACTTAGTTGCTTTATTGAGTGGAGGTTGGATTTCGGATTATTAGATATTATATAGGAACGGGGGGCTGAACAAAATATTTTGAAAAACAATTGGCTATAACAATAGTCAGCCGAGCAATATTGGTTCGAAAAAGAAAATGCTTTCACAACTTGTTTTAAAAACTGCTTAAACTCACAAATCCCGGATTTGGTAAAAAAAACTAAAAAAAAGAGACAAACAAAAGTGACAATGAGTCCAAGTGAAAGGGATTCCCATGGGTTCCATAGATTAATTTCATGACGCGGATTGAAATAACCACGAGAATCGAATAAAAGTATAGGATCTTATTGTTAAAATTCATGATGCATATATTTTCGAAATCTTAAAATTTACCTTTGAATTGATCTATAAACACAAAATTAGTGTTTCTCTAGCAAGTCCACACAAGCACAATACCTAGGCTAGGTTTCTTCACACTCTCTTGCTAATGATATTGTGAAGAATTGGACAAAGACGATGGAGGATGGTAGAGAGGGTGATAGTGTGATTGAATGGGATTGCCGAAAATCAAAGAAAAAATTAGGGAAAGAATATTGTGTATTTAATAAAATTTGATTTTTGAATATCTTTTATTAATTACACAATAAACCCCATTATTCCCTTAATCACATTTAAGCCCCCATTCTAAAATAAAACCCAAAATGGGCTTTAAGCCCACTTAGCCAAATTCAAATTAAAACCCATTTAGTTGAGTTCTAATTATGGTTTACCTAAACCGGTCCAATCTCTCTAACTTGATTTCTTCAACGGTCTGGTTAATAAACCTAGGCCAGAAATCAACCGAATCGTTTTCAATTTGACTGAATTGAAAAGCGGATTCTCCCAATTACCATCCATGCTTGTTTATCACATATCGTACTTAATGTGTGTGACCCTCTAGGCTCACGACCCATTAATAGACTGGTAAAATTACTATTTTACCCTTTCAATCATAAGTGATGTCTAGCAAGACATTATGATTACCCAACGTTCGTTATTATCGATTATTCGACTTAACCTGTTATTGTACATGTCACTGTCCTTTTATCAAACCGATATCCAGATTGATCAATAGGCATAGAACCGTCACCCTAATTTATTAATCATTGTTTCTTGATATCTGAGATGACTGAAAACTGATACTAAGGTATCACCTGCATGGCCGTGCTATTCCTCCAGACATACTCATCAAGTGGCCTAAACGGATATCTTTCTCATACCGCAGTATGAGTGATAAATCCCTCAGACGTCTTTCGAGTTCACAAATGCAATTAATAACCAAGCTAATCAAAGTCGTTATGGCTCCCCTTTTACAGGTAACGTTAGACTAGGTCAAACTCAGGTATTCGTTACACAGTGCACACAAAGACTCTTTGGTCTTAGGATATAATCCCAAGCTACGATCTGTGAGTATCTCATGACAATCGGGTTGTCCGATATCATCGACCCGATGATATCTATGATATAACTCCGGCACATACTTTGCCATGATCAGTACAGCATTATCATAAGGAGTTGGTCTCATATTGATTGCTTCTGAAGAAGCTTATCTGATCAGGGACTCATCGAGTGCAATTATTTCTGATCTACAACTCTACTATAAGTGGTTATACACATAATGACATAGATCAAATTACATTCGATATACTACTACAACACATTAGTCATATAATGTCTTTTTATTAGATCGAAAAATGATATACATTACAATATAGATTGAGAAATTACATTGGACTATGGCATAATCCTTACAATCTCCCACTTGCCCCTAGTTCCAACCTAAGTTCCAATCTACCCCCATAGACTTCACATGTGCCTCATACTTAGGCTGCGGTAAAGCCTTCGTCAAGGGATCAGCAACGTTATCATTAGTCGGTACATAAGTAATCTCCACATAACCATTATCGATATACTCCCTGATAATGTGATACTTGCTCTGTATGTGTTTAGCCCTGTTGTGGAATCTGGGCTCTTGAGCTAATGCTATGGCCCCCGTGTTGTCACACAACAAGATTACTGGATCAGACGCTCGCGGCATTACATCTAATCCGGTTAGAAACCTTCTAACTTCCTTAGCTGCTCCAACTGAATGCTCCACCATTTAACACGAATACAAATCCTGCTTGAAATTTGAAATCAACAGGATCTGTCTGAAAACTAGCATCAACTTATCCTTTGACTGCTAGTTCTCCTTCTTTCCCAGCATGCACTAGGAATGCGTCCTTAGTTCTCCTCAGATACTTGAGGATACTCTTGACATCAATTCAGTGCTCCTGGCATGGGTTAGACTGATATCTACAGGTACAGCTTAGTGCGAACGAGACGTCTGGTCTCGTGCATATCATGGCATACATGATGTACATCACAGCCGAAACATATGGGATCTTACTCATCCTGCTCAGCTCATCAGGAGTCCTAGGACTCTGTTGCTTGTTGAGCTTAATGCCATGGCGCATGGGTATGTATCCCTTCTCAGAATCAAGCATTGAGAATCTTCTCAACACCTTATCTATGTAAGGGCTCTGACTTAGGCCCAATATTCTTTTGGGACGATCTCTGTAGATCTTTGTAGTTACGACGTTTTTAGAGATTGGCTGATTTTTAAAGGAACTGAAGAAACATGTTACAAAGAATGTCGAAGCATCTTCTACGACATCTTGTGTAACATTGTTGACGGCGTCTCGGCAAACATCCTGATCGACAGAAATCAGGAAAGTGCAGATTCGGCATAAAATCAAGAAGACGATTAGGAAAGTGCAGAACGACTCCTAATCTGAAAAGAAGAAAGACGGCGATTAAGAGGAAACCCTATAGGGTTAGTACTCATCCACGATTGCTATAAAAGCTTAGGCTACCCCCTTAGCAATTGTGTGGTTCTTTATTTGTTTCCTAGCAACAATTTGCAAGGTTCTTAGACGTGAAGGTTTGCGGGCTGAGAAATTGCAGATTGAGCTAAGGATATTGTGTATCACATAACTATAGAGATTTAGGTGATTGAGGGTTTACTGAAGTCGTGAGTTTTGACTGCACGCAACCACCAAACTTGAAGAAGACTTGAAGACGACAGAGCAAGGCGATTGCTCGAAGAGTGGAATCAAGACGTTCTTGGATTCAGGGGGAGACCCTGAGATAGATTGCACTGTAAGACGTAGCATAAATTATAGATTTAGGGGTGATCACAGGTACTTGTATGTTCTGACGGATTACTGATAAGTGAAATCTTTCCACTAGGCTGAGAGCCCCCAGACGTAGGTGACGTTGCACCGAACTGGGTAAACAATCTGTTGTGTCATTACTTATAGCTTTGTATTTACTGTCCTACTTTATCTACGCAAGATGTCAGACACAACGTTATAGCATTCTGTGTAACATTGTGTGTGGCATCTTGCACGACTAGCTGATCAGAATTTCAATCTTGATACCCAGAATGAAAGCAGCATCACCTAAATCCTTCATCGAGAAGTATTTCCCTAACCAAGCTTTAACCTCAAGCAAGGTTGGGATGTCATTCTCGATGATCAATATGTCATCGACATATAGCACTAGGAATACAATATTACTCCCACTCGCTTTCTTATATACGTAAGGTTCCAACTCCGTGAAGCTTGCTTCAATCCATTAATGGATCTAAGTAGCTTACAAATCTTTTCGGGATTCACTGGATAAAAAAACCCTCAGGCTATGTAATATACACATCCTCTTTTAAGTTCCCGTTAAGGAAGGCGGTTTTGACATCCAGCTGTCATATCTCTTAGTCGTAGTATGCTGCTATGGCTAGAATAATCCAGATAGATTTGAGAAGTTTTGTCATAATCGATACCTTTGATCTGGCGATAACCTTTCGCAACCAATCTAGCTTTATAGGTCTGAGGTTTTCTATCCATGTCGGTCTTAAGTTTATAGACCCATTTGCAACCGATGGTTTTTATCCCAGGGGTTTGATCCACCAAGCACCAGACTTGGTTGTCATAAATGGATTTCATCTCCTCACTCATGGCGTTCTGCCATTTTTCGGAGTCTGGACTGGCCCAAGCTTGTTTGTAGGATTCTGGATCATCCTGATCCACCAATATCAAGTCATTTCCCTCTGTGGCTAGAAAGCCATATCTGATGGGAACTTGACGAGATCTCTCAGACTTTCTTGGACCCTCTGGAATAGGTTTAGGGATTTGTTCTTGATCAATGACCTCTTCTGGCTCCTGTATTTCTACATCTGGCGTAGTGGGTTGTTCCGTATCATCTTGAATTTCTTCAAGATGCACGACACTCCCACTAGCACTTTTGGAAATAAATTCCTTTTCCAAAAATATCCCTCCTCGAGCAATAAAAATTTTGTTCTCGCTGGGTTTGTAGAAATTGTACCCCACTTATCTGATTTGAGTTCGAGCTTATCGCCTAGCAAACGCTTGACGTAAACTTCACATCCCCAAATCTTAAGGAAAGCTAATAAGAGTTTCATCCCGTTCCATACTTCGTATAGACTGCTTTCCACTGCCTATGTAGGAGTCCGATTCAAAATGAATGCGGCCGTCTCTATGGCATAGCCCCAGAAGGAGATAGGGAGGTTAGCCTGACTCATTATTGACCGAACCATGTCAAGCAAGGTTTGATTTCTCCGTTCGGATACACCATTCATCTAAGGTGTTCCAAGCGGAGTCAATTCAGAGAGGATTCCACACTCCTTTAAATGACTGTGAAACTCATGGTCCAAGTATTCACCGCCTCGGTCAGATCGAAGCGCTTTTATACTTTTACCAAGCTGGTTTTGTGCTTCGTTTCGGAACTCTTTGAACTTGTCAAAAGTTTCCAACTTATGTCTCATAAGATAGACATACCCGTATCTACTGAAGTCATCATTAAATGTAACGAAGTAGTGAAAACCCCTTCTGACCTGAGTGCTCATAGGTCCACACACATCGGAATGTATGAGACCTAATAAGTGACTAGCCCTTTCACCTAAACCGGCAAAAGGTGCCTTTGTCATTTTGCCCATAAGGCATGACTCGCATCTCTCAATTGAAGTGAATTCAAACGGACTTAGAAGTCTACACTTGTGAAGTGTTAAGATGCGTTTATGGCCTATATGGCCTAAACGGTAGTGCCATATCACAATCTGGTTTAAATAATCGGATTTAACCCTTTTGTTACTTGTGTTATAGTTTTAGCTAATGTCGCTATTTTGAATATTAAGAATATATAAACCACCAACTAATGATGCATTGCAATAAAATATAATATTCTTCAAAATAATGAATACTCCATTATCAATAGAAAAATAATATCCTTCCTTGTCAAGCAAGGAAACATAAATAATATTCCTGCGAAACGCAGGTACACAATGAACATTGTTTAATAATAAAACTAGCCCACTGGGCAAACTGAGACTAATGTTTCCTACTGCAGTTGTTAAGACTTGATTGCCATAACCAACTCGTAGGTCCGCCTCGCCCCTACCCACATCTCTTCTACTTCCCAGAGCCTGCACATTAACACAAATGTGAGATTCTGCACCGGTATAAAGTACCCAAGAATCTGAAGTAGATAAACTGAGATTGAGCTCAATAACAAATATACATGATCCTGAAGATGTGGAAACTCCACTCTTCCTAAGAAACTGCTTGTGTTTCTTGCAATCCTTCTTCGAATGCCCCTGTCCTTGGTAGTAGAAGAAGACGACATCCTTCTTAGGATTCTCAACAGCCTTGGGAGCTGCTGGGCCCTTAGGTTGTCGAATCTTCCCCTCTAGGTGCATAGGGGCCTTATCCTTGCTCAGGCTGGCTTTCGTGAAGCTTACTTGCTTGTTGACCATAAAAACCTCCTTGTACTTGCCCTTGAGATTCTTTTTAGCTCCGACATGGGGACTGATAGGAGCTCCGACCTTCAGCTTGCAAGACATCAGTTCACTGAAAGTGTCGTATCTTTCGACACACGCTTTCTCTTTGAACATTTTCTCGATCTCTTCCATTAATGCCTTGGGATCATCGAAAATGTCCATACTGCCCATCATGATGCACTGCACGTGGATCCAGTCGCTAAGGAGTTTCTGGTAGGTATCCCTTAGCACCCTTGCGGCGTTCAATGCTAGCTCAGCAGGTGGTTCCTGGGTAAGGATATAATCCTTACGTTCATTCTTGAGAATAAGTCTCAAGCGACCTAAGCGCGCTGTTACCAGAATGATTCGTGTTTTCCATTTAAATCTATATAGTAAACAAAATTTTAAACAACTAAATCTCCAACTTCAATTTTAATTAGTACTAATTAAAATTGAAGTTGGAGATTTAGTTGTAAAACACTTAATTGAATCGAACGGAGGCTCACTGCTCCAATTGAGAGCATCAAGGTAGGAATACATCCATCTACAAGACCATGTAGTTCATGGCTAGGGTTTTGTACTGTAAGTACATGGCATACCCTATACTGATACCCTAGGTCTGCCCTAGCTGACAATCGTAGACAAGTCTACCAAGCTTGAATTATAACAGTATGATTGTATATCGATACAATCTTAATCTGGAATCATCAATTGCATATCCATGCAAAGATGATCCCTTATCAGGTTACATGCAAGTCTGATCAAATACCGGTTTTTAATATTTGCATATGGGTGATAGCTAATCATACATAAACTTGTATATAAAAACTATCATACACTCATTTATATATACAACATAGAAATGTAATGTTAAATCATGCATAACTAAGCCCATCTTAGGTCCCTAAGAATCTAGCAAAACTGATCCTATAAACTTGGTCTTCAAGGTCCAGACTTGCTCCATTCTTGTTGAAGGAATTATTTGAGGGTTCCAATAAAATTAATTTCATGCCCATAAATGAAATTAACCTCCAATATCCGAATTAATAAGGATATTGCATGATCATGAATTGATCATGAGATCTAGGCTAGAATAAAATTTGAATATTACCTTTGATTAAAATCTCTTTGTTACTAAACAGTATTTAGTAACCTCTAAAGATCATCCACACAGGAAGAGCAATCCGGGGATACTCACAACGATCCTTACTAGAAGATCGAAGCAAGCAAAACGGGCGGAGAGAGGAGGAGGGGGGTGGTCGGTCGGCTTAGAGAGAGAGAGAGGAGAGCGGCTAGGGTTTTGGAAAATAATTCCCTTGATTTTCAAATCTGAAAATTTCTCTTTTATAACCTTTTTTAGGCAATAATTAATTAAAGACCTTAATGGGCTTGGTGCATCAACCAAGGTGCTTGGTGAAAGTCTTGCAAGAGTAGCTGAAAATTATTGGGAGCACATGGAACTCGAGATGAAGTGCTACACATATACGATCCAGCTTGCGAACAAGGTGATAATACTTAGTACATCTGAAAATTCGGTAGGAGGTGCTACAAAGATATGGGATCCTGGGGTGATTTTTATTCTGAGGAGGATGTTGCGGATCCAGATACGAGGTCGAATCTTCTCCATCCATGAGAGAATGATGCAGTGCGGTCGAAGAAGTCGGTATGCATAATGTAGAACACCTGGAGTTATTGCAAGAGTGTCGGATTTCAACAAAGGACTAGTGTTTTCTGTGCGGAAACGACGTTCTAAGAAAAACTCATGGCTATTCCATGAAGTACGGTAAATTTCGGCCATTCAAGTTCATCTTGGGGGTCAAAATTGCAGATTATTAAGTTTCAAGCACTTTTTACAATTTTAATAATTTGTTTCCTTTTCCAACAAGTTTAGAATTTACTTTTCTACAATTAGGGTTTGGCTAGCTTTTTCCTATTTAAGCACTCTTATAAGTTTATTGTTAATTATTTTTGAAGTTTAATAAAAAAATCGAGGTTTCCCTCAAATCTATCACCTTCGGTATTCGCAAGAATCAACGAATTTTGATAAAGAATTCCTTCTAGCCACGTACGCTGCATCAAATTCAAAACCCATCTAACCCAGTAGACTTATATTGTGACAACACCTGGGCCATTGCGCAAGCTAAGGAACCCAAGGCACATGACAGATCCAAACATGTACTCAGGAAGTATCGCATCATCCGCGACATTGTTGCTAGAGGTGACGTGAAGATCCACTACGTTGCATTTGATGATAACACAGCCGACCCCTTGACCAAGGCTCTTCCTCAAGCAAAACATGATAACCATGTTAGGTCAATGGGTATAGACTGGGACTTACATTAGAACTAGGGGCAAGTGGGAGATTGATAGCATTTTGTGCCCTAGTCCAATTGCTAGTAGCCTGTAAACGTCTATGTACATTATCATCGTTTGTAATATATATATAAAACGGCTTTGTATTACTTATGTGTTGAAGTAATATGTTAAGCATGATCTCATTTATGACCACTAAAGTAGTAGAACCATAAATCTGTACGGATCACACTTAACGAGTCCCTGGTCAATATATGCTTCCATAGAAGCGACCAGTATGAGGATGGTTCTTAATGATGTAGTTCTACTTGTCATAGGGATGAGGGATCCCGGAATCATATCATAGATATCATGAGGTGATTGATATCGGACGACCCGTTTTGAATAGTGTTTTCATAGATTAAGCCATGAACATATTCAAATGCGATAGCTTGTCACGATATCCTTAGACCGATGAGTCTTTGTGATCACTATGCAATGTACGTGCGGCTTTAACTTGCGCCTAACGCTTTCCGTAACAGGAATGCAATAACGGGCATGATTGGGTGGCGAAACGGGTTGCATGAGTGACACGAAAGACGGCTAAGGGATTTATCCTTCATACTACGGTATGGGAAAGATATCCGTTAAAGGCCTCTTGATCGAGACTGACTGAGAGTAAGAGCATGGCCATGCCGGTGATACGGGTTATCAGTTCTAAGCCATCTCACATATCAAGTAACAATGATTGATTAAACAAGGGTGACGACTCTATGCCTTGTGATCAATCGGGATATCTAGAGATAATAGGGTAGTGACTTGTACGCACAAGGTTAAGTCAAATCATCGATCGTCATTCACCTTGGGTAATCATAACGTCTTACTAGAGGCCCCTTATGATGGATCGGGCAAGAGAGACCTTTTGCGCCGATCTGCCAACGGTGGCATGAGCCTGAAGGGTCACACACATTCAAGACGGATAACCTGAGACAAGGAAACCTTAACGTTTCTTGAGGAGCTATGCATGGAAAAAACTGAGAGTTTTGGGCCATGGGTTCGGTTTGAGAGAATAATTAGCGAATCGAGAAAATTGAGTTTTTTCGTCGATGTCGCGTCGGACTTTGTTTGATAAGTAAACGACAAAAGGGTCGGGCAAACTTTTGGACACGGCACGAAACCACATGGGCGAGCCCATTGGGCTCGGCCCATGAGGTCACGTGACCGGCCCAAACAAGGGCCCATTATGGGCCCAATAAGCCTCATGTGGCCGGCCCACATTGGTGGGTCCAATGGTGGGGGCCACACAACACCATGCTTGGTTGGTGATTGTGGATTAAGAGGTGAGTGATTTAAGGGGTATGTGTGATGACACTTTAAGCCCATACCAATCACTTTTGACCCATGCTTATGAGTTGGATGATGAATTGAAATATCTATTATTGATTCATTACACAAATTATCACACAACTCACAAAAACCTCTCTTTCTCTTGCTTGGCCGGCCACACACTGTCTCTCCTCAATCTTGCTCTCTTGTTCTTCATTTAATTGTTCTAGTAGGCAATTAAGTGAAGGATCTTCAAGATCCTCCCCTTGGTGTGGACTTTCTTTAGAGAAGAAGATCCGGAAGTTCTTCTTTATCGATTCAAAAAAGACTTAAAGGTAAACATCTTGTGGAATAGATTTTGCCTTGGGATTTAACGGTTTATGTTCTTGGACAAGGTTTGGAGTAGATTTTATTAAACGCTTCCGCTATCTCGATGATCTTGAACGCTCCAAAACCCTACAGTCTGAACTTCTCCATAGCGAAGACCACCACCAATAGTTCCTTCTCTGTTACTGTGTAGTTCTACTAAGTGTCATTCATTGTCTTGCTCGCAAAATATATGGCTCGAAAAATTCCTTCGTGCTTCTGTCCTAGCACTGCTCCTAGTACATAGTCACTCGCGTTGCACATTACCTCAAATAGCTTACTCCAATCTGGTGAAATGACAATCGGAACTGAAATTAGCTTCTTCTTCAACTCCTCGAAAGCCTATAGGCAATCTGCTGTGAAGTCAAACTTGGCTTCCTTCTCTAGTAATGCACAAAGTAGTTGTGCCAATTTGGAGAAATCCTTGATGAATCTCTTGTAAAAACCTGCATGACCCAAGAAGCTTCTTACCATCTTTACTGAATTCAAAGGTGGTAAGCTTAATATTACGTCAAGTTTTTCCTTGTCTACTTGAATGCCTTCTTTGGAGACATGGTGACCTGATACAATGCCTTCATTCACCATGAAATGACATTTTTCCCAGTTCAGCACGAGGTTGCATTCTTCACTTCTTTTGAGCACCTGCTCCAAATGATTCAGACATTCATCAAACGATTTCCCAAAGACTGAAAAAATCATACATGAATATTTCCAGAAAATATTTTGCCATGTCACTGAAAATCGCCATCATACACCTCCGAAATGTGGCCGGTGCGTTACATAGCCCAAATGGCATTCTCTTGAAGGCAAATGTGTCATAGAGGCACGTGAATGTAGTTTCCTCCTAGTTCTTCGGGACTATATGGATTTGGTTGTACATGTTGTACCCATCTAGAAAACAGTAAAAACTCATTCCCTACTAATCGATCGATAAATGGGAGCGGGAAATGATCTTTTCGGGTTGCCTTGTTGAGCCGCCTGTAGTCCATGCATATTCTCCATCCTACAACCGTTCTTGATGGGATCAGCCTGATTCTTGGCATTAGATACCATTGTCATTCCTCCTTTCTTTGGGACACACTATACTAGACTGACCCATTTGCCGTCAGATATTGGAAATATTATTCCAGCATCCCGCCATTTCAGAATTTCCTTTTTTTCCACTTCCTTCATCGTTGGATTCAACTGCCGTTGGTGTTCCACCAAACTTTGTTGTTCGTCCTCAAGAATGATCTTGTGGGTGCAATATGTTGGGTTGATCCCTTTTATATCAGCCAAAGTCCATCTGATGGCTCCTTTATACCTTTGCAGCACATATGTCAATTGCTCTTCTTGCCTTTCTATTAGCGATGAGGAAATGATGGCTGGAAGAGTGTTCCCTTGACCTAGAAAAATATACTTCAAGTGGGATGGTAGTGTCTTTAGCTCAAGATAAGTGGGACTACTCGATCTGCTGGATAATCCAAGATTACAAAGTCAGCATGGAAAATAAATTTCCCTACTCTCACCAATACATCCTCCACTACTCCATCGGGGTAGACTACCGACCTATCAGCTAGGTTTAATGACACAGAGGTCTTCTTCATCTGACCAATCTGCAGAGTATTATACACAGATAAAGGCATGAGATTTATTCCAGCACCCAAATCACATAACAAAACAAGAGATTGATGGTGTTCTATCCCAACAGGGATAGTAAAACTCCCTGGTTCTTTTGCCTTGTGAGGGAGCTTGTTCAGGATAATAGCGCTACACTTCACATTCATTTTCACTTGAGTGCACTCCTGCAGCCTAGACCGGTTGGACAAGATCTCTGTAAAAAAACTTGTGGTATTTAGGCATCTCATCAAGGGCCTCTACGAGTGGAATGTTAATGGTGATCTGTCTAAAGACATCCAGGCACTTCTCAAATTGAGCATCCGAACACTTATTTCTTGGCTTTTCCACCCGTTGTGGAAAAGGTGGCTTTAACACCACTGAGCTTGAGTCTGCTGTTCTCCATCATCTGCGATCTCCACATGAAGTTGCCTTATTTCTTCAGGTTCTTCATTCTAACTTAACTCCTCTTTCCTGAACTTCCTCCCCAACCCTCTTGGGTGCTGGTGTGGGCTCAGGCAGCAGCGTTCCACTCCTTGAGGTGATAGCACTCACATCATGGTTTCCCAAATTTCTCGGGTTTTCTGTATTGCTCGGAAGTGTAACTGGAGGTTTCGGGGTAACCATCTGAGCGAGAGTATTCTCAATATTCCTCATGGATGCACTCATACTAGTGACATCTTGTTTTTGCTGGCCCAATTGAGTCTCATGGTTTCTTGTTATTGTATCCTAGCCCTTCATATAGGTGTGCATCATCTATTCCATGGTAGGTTTTGCCGGGGTGCCTTGATTACCTTGGAAGGCATTAAAATTTCCCTAATTGTTCTAGTTTTTGTTCCTCCCGAATTGTTGCTGATTCTGCCCCTGGCTCCTATTCTGATTTTCGGAATTTTGTGGATATGCTTGGTTGTTTCTAACGAATTGGCCTTGATTCGAATTCGGGTTTGAGGGTTGACCAATGCTATGATGCTGATTCTGCGAAGCGTATACATGGTTGAACCTCTGGTTCTGCAGAATTTACTGGTTGATGTAGGCTACCCCGGCAGTGTAATATCCACTGCTCTCCGTATCATGATTTTCCACTCTACATATCTCACAGTATTGTTGTATCCTGCTGTACATCAGCTTGTGCGACTTGAGATTGAGCTTGCTAACCACTTTGAATCATGAGCAACATGTCATTATATTTGGTTTGCAAGTCTAATATCGTCGCACCGTTATCAACAGACGCAACTTGATGTGCTAGGGCTCTCCTCTCCGTGTGGTACATAACGTTGTTATTGACACACATCTCAATCTGAGCATATGCATCTTCTAGATCCTTACTCATAAGTGGACCTCCTCCTAAAGCATCTACTAGATCCTTACTCATAAGTGGACCTCCTCCTAAAGCATCTATTATCAGCTGGGAGCTTGAATCTAGCCCATTGTAGAATAGCTCATTCTGGACATTGAGATTTAGCTGATGATTCGGGCATTGGCGTAGCAGTGCTTTATACCGTTACTAAGCGTCATGTAAGGTCTGTTAGGATTGTGCCCTAGTCCAATGTAATTGCTTAATCTATATTGTAACGGACATCATTCTTCTACATAATAAAAGGCATAATATTACTAATGTGTTGTAGTAATATATTTAATGTAATTTAATCTATGTCATAATGTGTGTAGCCACTTATAGTACAACTATAGACCAGAAAGAATTGCATTCGATAAAGTCCCTGGTCAGCTAAGCTTCTTCTGAAGCGATCAGTATGAGACTAACTCCTTGTGATCATGCTCTATTGATCATGGCAAAGTGCGTGCCGGAGTTATATCATAGATACCATCAGGTCGATGATATCGGACAACCCGATTGTGAGTATGCTGCATAGATCCAGTCATGAGATACTCACATATCGTAGCTTTTCATTATATCCTAAGACCAAGGAGTCTTTGTGTACACTATGTAACGAATACCTAAGTTTGACCTAGTCTAACGTTATCTGTAAAAGGGTAACTATAACGGCTTCGATTGGCTTGGATATTTATTACATTAGTGAACTCGAAAGACGTCTGAGGGATTTATCACTCATACTTCGGTATGAGAAAGATATCCGTTTAGGCCACTTGATGAGTATGACTGAAGGAATAGCACGGCCGTGCAGGTGATACCCTAGTATCAGTTTTCAGTCATCTCAGATATCAAGAAATAGTGATTGATAAATTAGGATGACCATTCTATGTCTATTGAGCAATCTGGATATCGGTTTGATAAAAGGACATTAACATGTACGATAACATGTTAAGTCGAATAATTGATAATCACGAACGTTGGGTAATCATAATGTCTTGCTAGAGACCACTTATGATGAAAAGGGTAAAATAGTAATTTTACTAGTCTGCCAACCGTTCGTGAGCCTAGAGGGTCACACGCATTAAGCACGATACATGACAAATAATTATGGATGGAAATTGAAAACGATTCGGTAGTTTTCTGGCCTAAGGTTTTAACCATATTGTTGAAGAAATCAATTCGAGGAAATTAAACTGTTTTGTCTAAACCGAAATTAGAACTCAATTTAATGGGTTTAATTTGGGTTTTAGTTAAACGGGCTTAAAGCCCATTTAGGGATTTAAGTGATGAATGGGGAAAAGTGCAAATAGGAGTTTAAGAAGGTTAGATATGCAATTAATTGATTTGAAATTCAATTTTTTAATTTCAAATTAAAATTGCAAAATATCTTCCTTATTTTTCTCTAACTATTTGGCAACCACTCCCCCTCATCCTCTCCCTCAGTTGGCCGAACCATTCATCCTCTTCCTCCATCATTTTTTGTCAAAGATTCTTAAAAATATTCATAGAAAAAGTGTGAGAGAAAAGGTCTGGATGAGATGGGTAGTTCTGTTTGGGTGCGTGCGCCTCTGCGTAGTAGCCACATTAGTTCTATCCATAGCTCAAGCTTGGTAGACTTGTCTACGATTGTCAGCTAGGGCTGACCTAGGGTATCAGTATAGGGTATGCCACGTACTTACAAGTACAGACCCTAGCCAGGAACTACATGGTCTTGTAGATGGATGTATTCCTACCTTGATGCTCTCAATTGGAGCAGTGAGCCTCCGTTCACTTCAATTGAGAGTATGATGGGATCTTGGTTTAGATTCTAAAGTTAGAATCAGAAAGTGTTTTATAACTAAATCTCCAACTTAAACTTTAATTAATACTAATTAAAATTTGTTTACTGCAAACACGAGTCATTCTGGTAACAGCGCGCTTAGGTCACTAATCGAGCATGATAAGCTTAACGGCGTAAACTTTCTCGATTGGGACCGGAACTTGAGACTCGTTCTCAAGTATGAACGTAAGGATTATATCCTTACCCAAGAACAACCACCTACTGAGCCAGCACTGAACGCCTCAAGGGCGCTAAGGGATGCCTACCAGAAATTCCTTAGCGGCCGGATCGACGTGCAGTGCATCATGATGGGCAGTATGGTGCCTGACTTGCAAAAACAGTTCTTGGACATTTCCGATGATCCCAAAGCCTGTATGACAGAGATCGAGAAAATGTTCAAAGAGAAAGCGTGTGTCGAAAGATACGACACTTTCAGTGAACTGATGTCTTGCAAGCTGAAGGCTGGAGCTCCTGTCAGTCTCCATGTCCTTAAGATGAAACGTCTTTTGGAACACTTGACCAGACTCGGTCATCCTGCATGACATGGATAAGACTGTGACAGAGCTTCATGGTATGCTCGTGACTGCTGAAAAGAATCTCAAGGGCAAGACCAAGGAGGTTCTTATGGTCAACAAGCAAGTGAGCTTCAAGAAACCCAGCCTGGGTAAGGATAAGGCCCCTATGCACCTAGCAGGGAAGATTCGACAACCTAAGGGTCCAGCAGCTCCAAAGGCTGTTGAGAATCCTAAGAAGAATGTCATCTGCTTCTATTCCCAAGGACAGGGGCACTGGAAAAAGGATTGTAAGAAACACAAGCTGTTTCTTAGGAAGAGTGGAGCTTCCACATCTTCAGGATCAGGTATTTTTGTCATTTAGCTCAATCTCAGTTTATCTGCTTCAGATTCTTGGGTACTTGGTACCGATGCAGAATCTCACATTTGTGTTAATGTGCAGGCTCTGGGAAGTAGAAGAGAAGTGGGCAGGGGCGAGGTGGACCTACGAGTTGGAGACGGCAATCAAGTCTTGACTACTGTAGTAGGAAATATTAGCCTCAGTTTGCCCAGTGGGCCAGTTTTGTTATTAAACAATGTTCATTGTGTACCTGCGTTTCGCAGGAATATTATTTATGTATCCTTGCTAAAATGTCAAGACTGTTGCTCGGGTTTGCAGATGGGTCAGGTAAAAACCCACTCAGCCTACAAAATTTTGGATCATTTTTACAATCCAAAATGACAACAAATAAAAATCTTAATATATTCAATCCAAATAAAAGTATTACTTTCAACACACACACACACACACACATATATATATATATATATATATATATATATATATTACTTTATGATTACAGCTTAAACACAAAAAAATCTAAATCGGTAACTTCGAATTCAAATTTTATTTTAGCTTAATTACAAGTATATGGAAAAAAAACTCAAATCGTTAACTTCAACTTCAACCCATCTCCGTTTGTCTTAAAATATTCAAAAGTCACTTGTAGTTTAAATAGAAAGATATGCAAAAATCTAATATCCATCTACTTAATTATTGTACCAAAACCCTTATTATTTATTTATAATACCCAAGTCTTTTTTGAATTTTTTTATACGAGGATTATCTAAGGCTTTTTATTCATTATTATTTAGAGTGGTATTCTTATGTTTCAATTTTATTAAGGGGTAATTCCACTTATCACCACAAAAATTTGTAGTTTTACTTAGTTTACCATAATTCTAATTTAATTTCTAATGTCATTATAAAAGTTTGTAGTCTCACTTAGGTCACCATAATTCTAATTTAATTTTTGAGGTCACCACAATAAACTTTTGTCTCACTGTTGGTCTATTTTTATTTTGAAAAGACCAAAATTCCCCTCATCTCCTTTCCTTCTTTTTCTTCTTCACGACCCCTCCTTCACCTCCTTCATCGATCACTACCTTCTCCGCCACCTCCTCTCCCGCCTCGACCTCACTGACACCGACCATCTCTCCATCGCCTCCCTCTGTTGGCGCCACCACCCCTTCCTCCACCTCACCCGCGTCGGCACTTTAGACGACGATTTCTTCTCCGACGACGACGACGATCGCTCTGTCTTTGGATTGAGTCGGAAACAACCACCTAATGACACTTTCCCCTCCATCTTCCTCCTCCTTCTTGCCGGCGATGTGGGTCGAGTTTCTGGAAATTTCCTTGGCCAGAGACGGACATGTCCACCACGCCGAAGCGAGAAAAAGATAGGCAGCCAGGTGTAGGACGTGGATGAAGGAAACGACGTCGTAGGTGGTGGTCGGGGGAGGAGTAGAAGGTGGTGGTTGGCAGTGGAGTGGAGTGGAGGGAAATGACATTTTTGAAGAGAAATGACATATTTTGAAAATTTGAAAACAAGTGAGGGCCTTTTGGTCTTTTCAAAATAAAAATAAACCAACATAGACAAAAGTTTAGTATGGTGACTTCAGAAATTAAATTAGAATTATGGTGCCCTAAGTGAGACTACAAACTTTTGTGGTGACCTTAGAAATTAAACTAGAATTATGCTGACCTAAGTGAGATTGCAAACTCTTGTGTTGACTCAAGTAAAATTACCTATTTTATTAATGAACATGGCAGGTTGTCAATAATTGAATTTTGGAATGTATTCAGTCGTGTTTGTATAAAATAAAAATATATAATTAACTTGGCTTGTGTACAATAATTTTGCACGTGAGTTTTGCGCTTACGTAAATATTGTTTATTTGAGTCGAGTCCTTTTTGTAATATTCTTTTTATATGAGAGTCGTCTAAGGCTTCGCTTATTTATTAAGGATAATTCATGTTAACTACGGTGAAATATAACACATTTGCATATCAATACGGTGAACTTATCAACGTGTCACTTAAATACGGGGAACTATTTTACATGTCATTTTACCCTAACGCCGTTAAAATAGATGGAAAATGCATTGTTCAACTTTCAAATTTTATTAAATGTCAAAAATACCCTTGTTATATATATATTTTTTGGAATAAATAATAAAAACTTATTTGAATATTATTTTTATGTTTTTGTCGAAAATTTTTTTTTTGAAAAAATAATAATATTAAAATCAGTTTTTGATTATTTATTTTATAAAAATATATATTTTTAAAAAGTTTAAAATATATTTCTTAGATTTATTTTAAAATTTTAATACATGGGCAATATGGACATTTCATATCAAAATTAACTCAGTTAGACACAGTGACACATAAAAATAGTTCACCGCATTGAAGTGATGACAGGTTAATATGTACATTGTATTGATACGCAAATGTATTCCGTAGTGAACATGAATTATCCCTTTGAAAAAATAAAGATACAATGAAAAAACACGGAAATTGAATGAACGTGTATACGACCGTTCCAAACTTTCCTTTTTGGTGTCTGTTCACTGATGTAAATGTATTATTCTGTAAATGAAAGTGTGTATCATGCATTTTTCAAAACGATCTCAAATAGCTTTGGGATGAGCTTGACTATAAACTACTCACCCACTACAAATTTTAAAACTAATATATACTATAGGTTGAAATTTCAACGGTGTACATGGTGAAGCGTGAAACAATTAAGAATGCTTGTTATATATTAGTCAAATGGGGTAGGTGAGACTTTTTATGTGTCGATAATTCAATTAGATTCTACAATCAAGGAGATGATAAATGGAAAAGCACGTAGAAAAGAATATGCATATTCATTTTTGTTGAAAAAAAAGAAATGACGGTTATGGAGTAGCTTCAATCGACATCAATGGTGGAAGGTGAGTCCATGATATTTTTTGATTATTGGTTATAGTATTTGACGGCGAAAACCATTCATCGTGTAGATTGGCACCCTAAAATGGAGATTGATATGAACTATCTGGTTACCTACGGATCATTAAGGTATGTTTTCGATTTGAATTAATTCATCCCTCAGTGGATCATCTGGTGATGATTCTGCGTCATTGATGAAAATCGATAACCCATAACCCTATCTCACTTGCCCTTTGAATGGTATCACCTATAATTGTGATGAAACGAATATGAGCTGTAACATTATTTCAGATTTACGGGTTGGAGCCAGTCCATACAGATTCAAAGGAGAAGCCATAAATTAACAGACGATGACAAGGTACTGTTGTGACTATTCATAGAATACTTTGGTGATCTGGAATTTTTTGAATATAATAACCAGAAAATGTTTCATTTGATTAATTAGTGAATAAATTTGAGTAATTTTTTAGGTCAATGAAATAAATTGAAAACTAGCTAGCTTTATCATTTGAGCATATCATAATTCAGAACACCAGCTCTGATGAAGTTTCAGGATATGACGATGGTGACAACAGGGATGAAGGTAGTGGAGATTGCAGTGTGCGCAGTTATCTACGGGATATGAAGAATTGATTTTGTTTAATTCTAGTTTTGTTCTTTCTTTCTATTACATGAACTCCCATTTAACTTATCCCTTATTATTGTTTATTTAAGTGATCTTTATTTGTATTGATTTGACACTGTTAAACACTAGCTAGTGACATAATGTACGTATGTGTAATGACGAAATTTTTTTAATGTGCCAAATATCAATATTGTGATGAAACAAATAGTCTAATGAAACAATTCTAATGAATGATATATATTTGGAGACAAGTTGATGTTTGCGTCAACCATTTATGTCAATGTATTGTCAGAATGTTTATCACTATCTGGCCCATATATCCATATATTTATGTTTTTTGGAAGTCCACTTGATTGTAGCAGTGGCAACGAGATAGTGATCCAAATACCCCAACCTCGAGACGACCCTATCAATATCACCAATGGGAGGTAGATGAATCAATTTGAACTCCTCAGCCGCAAGGTTAAAACTCATGATTGGTTCACCTCTGAATAATAGCCAGTAAATGACTCCACCCCCATCATTAGAGACATCTCCAAGACGCGCCTTCAACCTGCATAGCTTCCAAGATTGTACACCTCAAACCCAGCCCTGCCCATGGGCTGGTCGAAGCACAATTTTAAGAGTTTGTATTTGGTTTGTGAACGGACAAAACACGAATGTGAAGCCCATACCTATATATGTTCTGGGGATGACCTTGATTGTTTCTCCTATGACAGGGTTGTATATGTGTATACTATAAAAACCCTGGAAACTCCGTCGACCCGATTTCTTGAAACACATTAATCTGTTGCATGAACTCACTATGGTTACATATTTCAACCTGGTTGATACAGGGAAAGAGGGTTTCATCAGAATAACTCGCTCGTTGTTAGAACGTCCATTGTTGTCGTGAAGATCATGCTCGAAGGTGTTGAAGCTTGGTGAGACTACGTCATAGAGAATAAAATACGACGCGGGGCCACAATTTGCATACACGCATGTAATTGAGTTTGGATTTCAAGGATGGTCTTGTTGGGATTTCAATTATGATCTCTAGCGGCACTGTCTTCAACATGTTCATCATCTTTACAAACCCTAATTATAACCCTTTATATATATTCAATGATTTTTTTTATAACCCCGGTTAAAAAATATGTATTATACAATATTTAAAAAAACAAATCGAAACTGACTGTGTTAGGGTGCACCACAAGAGTTTTGTCTTTGGGACGGCGCACCCAAAGCGCAGGTGGGAGTGAAAAAAACGCAGGTATAAGCTAAGGACGGCGCACGGTGCGCAGTCTTTAGTTCGTTGTTGGTAAGCCGCAGTTATAAGCTAAGGATTGCGCATAGAGCGCGCCGTCCTTAGCTTATAACTGCGCACATACGAACGTGCGCAGTCGTTATCTTAAGACTGCGCGCATAAGCACGTGCGCAGTCGTAGCTTATGACTGCGCACGACGGTGGGTGCGCAGTCGAAACTAACACCTGCGCACGTTCGTTGTGCGCAGTCAGTAGTAAGGATTGCGCACGTATTATGCGCGCAGTCTTAAGCTAAGGACTGTGCACGTATTATGTGCGCAGTCTTTAGCTAAGGACTGCGCACGTTCGTATTTGCGCAGGCCTTATGGGCAGAGAATTAAAACAAATTTGGTAGGAAATTGGCATCCCGATATCCGTCCCGATACCAATTTCCTGCCATAATATTTTTCCGCTATATCAAATAATTTATATCAAACAACCATGAGCAACGAAATTCATACCAAACAATCATTACCAATGAAATCCATACCAAAACCAAATCCATACCAACGAAATCCATACGTTTGCAACGTTAAACGTTATCCCGAAATCCTATTATAAAGAAAGTTTGAGTACGAGAGTATAAAAATAACTTAAGCATCTTCATCTTCATCTTCATCCTCCGAGTCAGTCGGTGAGTCGGGCATTGGGAATTTGGTCGGATCACGCATGTGTTGGCGCAATTTTCTTCCAAATGCTTTACGCTTCTTCTCCTTCTCCCTTGCCTTTGCAAATTCTTGGGCCACTTGTTGGGCAACTAATTGGGCCATTTCCTCTCGGGTTTGGGTGAGTTGTGTAGTTAGCGTTTTATTTTTTGTGTGAGTCGTTGAATTTCTTCATCTGTCCTTTTTACAAACGCTACAGTTTGCGAACTCTCCTCTCCCGGTTGTCTAGCCTTAGGTGGCCTCAAAGTAGCTCTGCCGAACCCTCTGATATACCGGCCCCTAAGCGAACGGCCGTATGTTAGTATATGAGCTCGGTTCATCAGGTCTTCCTCCTCTTCCGGCGTCATCGGGTCGGTGTGGGTGTCACACCACTCTTTGAACAATTTCTCGACGTTTTCCTGAAAATAATGAAAACATTAATATGATTTCAAGCAGCGAGGATCTAAAATAAAATACATTATTAAAATTACCCGGTGCTTCTTCAAGTCTTCGTTTGTGACGTTTTTGTACCGTTCAAGGTGGTTCTCAATATTTGCTGAAATAGGTACGAGACCTTCTTTCTCCCTCACTCTCGACAACTCCGCGGACGAGCTTCTGAATTATATTGGACCAGAGTCGGCAGCAGACCCGGGAGCACGATGCATGGGAGAAGACGAGGGAGACTCGTCAGGCTCATCTAGGAGGGCATCTGCCCAGAAATCTAGACCCTGCCTTTGGGCCTCGAGCTGGTCGCGTAAACCGACCTCATCTTCCCACGCGGATGTGGGTGTAGGTCTACTCTGACCTATGGTTATTCTAGGCAGAGATCGCCTGACTCCTGCATCCTCCGCATATATGGCAGCCACAGCTACCGCTGTGGCTGGGTCGAGCTCGACAGTGCCATCGAAACCGTCATCTCGAATAGACAATGCACGAGAGGACGGCTCCTCGACACGAGGAGTTCTCTTATACAGCTGCGAGAATTCTACAAATCTCTTCTTCTTACCGACTCTTTCTCTATTTCCTTACCCTTTCCCTTGTCTTTTTTTCCTATCTTCTAAAAACATTTAAATATATTATACATATAAAGCTAACAATTTCCAATTCATATAATATACATATTCAATTATACAATTCAATTAAATATATACATATTATACAATTCAATTATTACATGTTATACAATTCAACGTACATATATTAATTGTACAATTCATTTAAACAATTCAATTTGTACATATTATACAATTCAATTATTACATATTAAACAATTCAATCATTACATATTATACATTTAAATATACAATTTCTATACAATTCAATTATATATACATTTAAATTATTACATACTAATTGTAAATGTACAAATTAATTTTTCAATTCCTATACATATTCATATATATACAATTCAATTATATATACATTTAAATTATTACATACTAATTGTAAATGTACAAATTAATTATACAATTCCTATATCAATTC